>CM046877.1:265265523-266465523 GCA_025667525.1 Glebionis coronaria | reverse complement strand
GGATTTAATACTTAGTTTTTGGATGAATATGGCTTTAAGCCGTATGATTGAGTGAGAATAGGATGAGAGAAACAAGATTAGATTGCATGAGAGAATGTGAGAGTATGTGTGTGTGTTTTCGACTAAAAGAGGAGAGAGAGAGAGGAGGGCAAAAGGCATGACTTGTCTTGGTAAGAGAATTCTTGCCAAGTGCAAGCCTTTATGTTTCTCATGCATCTCTTCTCCTTCCACCTACACCTAGTGTTGTGTAAGGCTATCAAAAAGGGTAGGGTGGGCTTGTGTTGGGCCTATGTTGGGTTAGAGTACAACCTTGGGCTAGTCCATGAGAGTTAAGTGAGCTCTTAGTCTTCATGTACACATATACATGGCTACATTACCTAATGTAGTATATTTCTAAAAAATTTATTAAGTGTTGTATATAATTATTAAGTATACATCTTTCTACTTGTTATCCCTAGTTTTAGGTACATGGTTTAAGCTATGTAACTTATTTATAACCAATATAGATGTAAAGGTCTAAGTACATAATGGAAAAGTTCACACACAACTTATAGAAGTATAGTACATGAGTATGTGTTCTAAGAGTAATGGGTGAAATTTTATTACATAAAATCATGGTAAAATCATGGATTTTACAGCACCACCCCGTTATTTTAGCTTTGTCCTCAAAGCTACTAAAAACATAGTTATCTTTGAAGTGAATGATGTTCTAAGTATATGATTTGTTTCAGACTCTCTCTCAGGTACGGATGGTGGCATGAACGCGAAGTGGTCTATACCTAGTTTACTCTTATACGTTTGATTTGGCATTAGTGAAAGCTTCTGTTATTACAGGCGAACAGAAGAGAATGCAAAGAGATTTTTATCCGGGTTGCACTATTCATCCGATTGAGCAGTAAAAGAGACCGCTGCTATGGATGGACAAGAGGCAATGCGAAGAGATATTTATCCGGATCGCATAATACATCCGATTGAGCAGTAAAGGAGACTGCTGTTGTGGGTGGATAGGGAGGGAATGCAAAGAGATCTTTATCTGAATCGCACTATACATCCGATTGAGCAGTAAAGGAGACTGCTGCTGTGGGTGGATAGGAAAGGAATGCAAAGAGATCTTTATCTAGATCGCACTATACATCCGATTGAGCAGTAAAGGAGACTACTACTATGGGTGGATAGGAAAGGAATGCAAAGAGATCTTTATCTGGATCGCACTATACATCCGATTGAGCAGTAAAGGAGACTACTGTTGTGGATGAATAGGTGTGGACTTCCCAACGGGGGTCGCAGCCATACCCTTCCAGGATCTGGGAGAGGACCAATGGCGTTGTGGATTTGGTTAGGATGACAAATCCATTGTAAATGGTTTCGAATATGAGGAGGCCACGCCAGCATCTTTTATATGCTGGGGAGGCTGAGGATGTACTATATTTGCATCCTTTTCACTGGTGAGATACATGTTATATCTCCACACCCGATGATGAAAATTTGGGGTTGAAGGTAAAACAAAACATTTTAACTATAACCCCTCCTATATCAACAGCTTTAAGAAAAGACTTACAATTATACCTCAAGCTTGTGGGATATAAACATTAGTTAATAATACTAACGTTCCTACCCAACAGAGAGGTTAAGATTATTGTTGATGGCGATTGAGTAAGAAGTTGCAAAGAATCTGCTTCATTCGTCGCGGGGTTGGGCGAGAGGGGCGCAGAAAAGAAGTATCTCAAATGGTGGAAATAAAATAAGATACCAAGAATAAAGAAGTACGCGCCTTGTAGGGTGCCGTAACAAGGGTCATGCATTCACTATCACTGGTTCAAAGTTTTACAAATCTTGACTTCTAAAGAGAGGAAATCACATCTCTCAGAGTCTGGTGAATGATGGTATTGTCGAACTAATTGAACCCAAAGAGGAAAGAGGAATGTCCAAAAACATGGAAAATTCAACATTTCTTTATGAGGGATGTCGAACTTAGCCCTACAAAATACACCCATTTTGAGTTGGATGTGCCTTTCGGGTTTGGGGTTGCCTAAGTGGCGGATATAACCCTACAAAATACACCCATTGTGAGTTGGATGTATCTTTCAGGTTTAGGGTTGCCTAAAGTGGCGGATATAACCCTACAAAATACACCCATTGTGAGTTAGATGTGTCTTTCAGGTTTAGGGTTGTCTAAAGTGGCGGATATAACCCTACAAAATACACCCATTATGAGTTGGATGTGTCTTTCAAGTTTAGGCAGGGGAGAAACATGTTAGGGAAATGGAGTATCCCCGGACCTAGTACTCTCTGGCTTGTTGGTGCTAGAAATGACACTAAATCTAGTGTTAACTATATCGGGGTTATGGCTCCCCAGTATAATCAAGGTTTCATCTCCCCAAGGTACACGAACCAATTTTTTTTGGTCATATATGATAATTGCATTATACTTGCTAGTCAATTCACGCTAATGAAGATATCAAAGCTATCAAGACTTTCTAGGATCTGATTGATGTAGAACGGGTGATTGGAAAGTTTTAAGGAACAACCTCGAAGGATGGTGTTAACCATCATAACTTTTTTGTCGACTTTTCTACTGTATAATAAGAGTCTAGAACTAACAGAGGGATTTCCAATACCTTACAAATTTAGAAATTGTAATGCTTTGGTCTATCATGTATCAAACAAGATAGATGCATAGCATTGGTTTAGTAGGAACGTACCAGGTACGATGTTGGAGCCAGGGTTTGTTTGGGCATTGCTGGCCATGTACAATTGCGAAAGAGTTCCCTTGTTGTCCTTCTTCTGGTTGGCCAACTTGGGAAAGTCGGGTCTCACATGCCCAGGGGTTCCACTTTCGGAACATACCACAGCTTTATTTGGTCCACTACTACTTCCACCTGCGGGGTTTCGGTTTCCCTGCTGCCCACTTCTACTCCCATGTGCATTGGACTTGCCCTTGTTGCTATTCCCGGGATTGGTATTAGGTCGACCTGGGGTAGCAACATTTGTTTGACAATCGCGAGCAAATTGGCCTTGTTGGCCACACTTGTAGCATCCTTGGCATTGTCCTCCAGAAACATGATGGTAGTTTCACTTTAAACACTTAGGCTTGGTCCCTGAGTAGTTCTTGGTGCGGGTTGTGGGAGTAGTGTCATCAGCTTGCCCAACGTTTTGCTTTTTGGAAGGCTGCTGGTGCTGGCTACGAGAGCTTTCATCGGATTTTCTCTTGTTTTCTGTTTGCCTCTCGGACATATTGCGGGCTCGCTTGTTGATCAGCTCGGTCGCAAGTTCGATAGCACCTTTAACGGTAGTGGGTCATGAAGCTAGCACACTGTCATGAATGTTGTCAGGGAGTCCGCTGACATACTTCTCAATCTTGTCACTCCTTAGAGGGAACATTCTGGTGCACATCAAGCTTAACTCTTGAAATCTTTGGTTGTACCAAAGGATATCGTTGTTCTTACACTTTAGATCCCACATCTCGACTTCCAACTTCTTCATTTCTCCTATGGGACAGTATTTCTCAGTCATTCTCTCCTTAAGGTTGGCCCAAGTGAGAGTATAAGCAGTGTCATGTCCAAGGGTGGCGACCACAGAGTTCCACCAGGTAAGGGCGCTCTCGAGTAGGGTGCATGTAGCAAACTTAACTCTGTTCTCGTCAGCACAACCGCTGATGCGGAAAACTGTCTCTAGTCTTTCGAACCACTGCATCAATTCAACAACTCCTTCTTTCCCTCTGTAGTATGAGGGTTTGCATTTTAAGAAGTCGGGGTAAGAGCAACCCCTGTTGGTGTTGTTTTTGCGTGCATAAAAGTTTGGATCATTGTTTGCATTCGGGTCAGCTCCTCTGGCTTCCATGGCTGTTGTGATGCCTTCACTTATCATTTCCCGCAGTTGTGCGGCAGTAACATTTCGAGTAGCTTCTGGGGATTCTGCATTATCGGCATTGGAAGTGGTTGCATTATTGGGATTTGATCTCGTAATTACCATTTGTCTATTGTCATATACAAAATGAGATTATTAGTTTAATCGTTAGTACAGTTTTTATATTATTTGCACGGGAAAAATTCATGCACTGATTTCATAACAAATTTGGATAACCTGTCAAGATCTCATAATATAATACATTGCACAACAAATATAACAGAGAAAGGGATTACATGTTATTTCCATAAGAAATTTAACATTCATCTAGCATCACAAAATCAAAGTCATAGGCTGGTTAGGCTAAAGGCCATGGTAATGATACACACAATCTTTAAAACATCACATCCCAAAATTACCTGTCCGAAAGAAAAGGAAAGATAAAGTACCGGATTACATCACCAAAGCTGAAGAAGAAATAAAAGTACAAAGGCCCTATGTCATGATAGCCAGGATGCAACCCGTAAGCTTATCATGACGTACAAGAAGTCTAGTACGTCTATACTAATCCTGCCTGGATGGTCCACTAGATGATGTCGGGGCTGATGGTGTTGATGGAGCTGGTGGGGCTGCAGAATTCCTCCTGGTGTTCCATAAAGTCTGAACTCTCGTTCGGGTCTCCTTGAGCGTACGGAGTGCCGATAATAGCTGGTTCCAGAGTCTATCGACGACCCCTCGGAGATAAGCCATCTCCCCAGTAACCCCATCATGCCGGACAGTGGCTAGATCAAAGAAAATGGATAACGATTGCTCCTGAGCGGAAAGAGCAGCATGTGTCTGATGCTGTAGACCCTCCATGACCTGAATGCGCTGGTGGAGGCGGTAGTTCTCCTCCAATAACCACTTCAGTGCCTCGTCCGTCCTAGCCTGGACGTCTTTAGCGGTCTGGGATTCTCCCCTCATAGTGCAAAAGAAAGTGTCAATACGGTCGTAGATGACGGCATGGCTTTGTTGACTGACTGTCAACTGGCTGCGGAGGTCAGATATCTCCCTCTCCTGGCGTGTAGCCAGTGCGGAGATCTGGGCCTGGATGGAATCGACACGCCCTGCCCCAGAGCCTTCCCCGGTCTCATAAGTGGAGACGGGTACGGGCCCGGAAAAATAGCCCGATGATAAGGATGGAGGCATGGAAGATGGTATGCTAGGAAGGACCCGGTCCTCCTCCATAGAGGTTGGGGCCAGTGTGGCTGATGCTGAGATGGAAAAAGGGTCCTCTGGAAGTACAGCTTCGATGGCTGGGTCATCCTCTGAATCCGAGGCTGACAACCATCCACACTGCGTCGATCGTAGAGATGAACAAACAACTGGAGTAGGAGCTACTACGGGTAGAAGGGTCGAGGATGCAGTAGGCGGAGTCATGGTTCTCTGAAATAGTATTATTTTAAGATTGAAGTGAGTATAAGCTTACAAACAAAGAACAATATTATTTTAGATTACATGTTTTATGAAATATATCCCTTTTAAACAATTATTATAATGTTTTAAGGTTACATATATTAATACTTATATATATATATATATATATATATATATATATATATATATATATATATATATATATATATATATATATATATGTTATCATTTAAGCAGTTCTTTTAACAATTTGTAAGTGCGAGGTTCGGTTTAATATCACCTTATATTTTCATTTCAGTATTTTACTATGTAGTGTAAAATTCTCAAGTTAGCATATCTAACATTTTCCATAGCAATATTTCACTAAACAGTATCAATAATCAAGTATAGTAACAATATACACACTTAGTTCACATAGCATAGAATGTCCTAAGATCTATAGGCTTAACTAATACGGTCCCAAAATAAAATCCCAAAAAGATTTTTATAAGTTATAGTCCAGTTTTAAATAAAAGAAAAATCATTTTATTTTTATTTTATTTAAAAATTTATCTGGTTCTCTATAACTAATGCTCTGATACCATTCTCTGTGACACCCCGGGTAGGGTCAAAATATGCGGAAATATCCACGGAGATGTCACTAGGGGGTGGATCGATATCATATAGTCCATAGAGCATAAGATAAAGAGTTAATTAAACAGTTTACATGTTTGAACAAATAAAAATAAAATTGTCTTAAACATGATAGAAGGTGATTTTTTATGTTTCCCAAATAGAACCCTTGACGAGTCCTATGATGTAGATTACTAAGATGCTGGAGACCATGCACACACCACGTACTAACTTCATATTCCTGTGCAAAACATACTAAAGGGGTCAACATAAAGTTGGTGAATTTACAAGTCTTAACAATTAATTAGTTTGGACATACATTAATCATAGAAGTAACAATACACAAAGCATTCTTACTAAAATGTAGATTACATTTGTTTATTATTAGAAATTGAAGCATAACCTTCCATAGTCCTCAACAGATGAGGACGTAGTGTCTTACAAAAAGTCACCCATTCCAGTTCCAACATGGTATACGTCTGTTGTCCCGGCCAAGGCACAGTGAGCATGACTCACCCAGACGGGGATGGTCAATCCCTAATAGATCTATTTATAACATTCAGGCAATTTACAACAATTTAACAGTTCCAATAATAATCAATCATAGTCAAGTTTATACAATCTTGTTATGTCGATTAAGTGTTTGCATATTTTCTTTTCCAAATGGGAAAGTTTTATCAAAAGTTTATATGGGGCTGTAAACTCACCTGGGAGTAGGAAATAGTTGTTTAATACGAATATCCAAATAAAGCTCACGCCAAAAGTTATGCCTAATCAAATAGTATAGTCTTAATACATAGTACAAAGAAAATATATGTATGCTTATACAGATTTTAGTCAGTTCATTTATGCTACGGTATTTATCTAAATAACCGTAGTTCAAGTATCAACAATATTCATTTAAACTTATTTATATAAGTTTCATTTCTAAGTAAACATAAAATGTTTAACTATTAATATCAGTTAGCATATATAATAATCATTCAACTTACAATTAAGTTTCTTATTTAAGTAGACCTAAAATGTCCTACTTAAAATATTAGTTTACGTTCTCCGTTCATGTATTATAATCACTCATTTACTATTAAGTTTCATTATTAAGTAAATATAAAAATTCTACTTAATATTAGTTCATGTTCGTAGTTCATGTATTATAATCATCCATTTAAACTTATTATTAAGTTTCATATTTTAAGTAATCGTAAGGTGTTTTACTTACATGTTAGCATTCAATTTATCCAATGTTCATATAGTTTTTATTTTCTATAAGTATATGAGTTTGTGTATGAGTAACACATATTCATAATTGTTTATACAATTATTTCCTAAAGTAAATATAATTATTTTTTTTTAAAAAAAATATAATATTTTATTTAACTTTAAAGTTTCCATAAATTATTTTAACATTTATAAAATAATTTATTAATTATAAACTTAAGAATTTATACCTTAATTCTTATGGTCTAGGTATTTAATTATGTTTTATTATAATTAAAAAGAGATTTTAGAGTTAGGGCTTCTTAATGTTTCGGAATATGGCAAAACTAGTCCCTCCATATTTTAAACAAGTATAATTTTCGGATTTTACACATTTGGTACCTAGGGCTTGTTATAGTTTCGGCTTATGGCAGGTTTAGTCCCCCTAGTTATATCTAGGTTTTGTAACTTTACTAAAATTACAAACATAGCCCTAGGGCTTCTTTAAGTTTCGGCTAATTACAAGAATGGTCCCTAGGGTTATAAAATGACAAAATAACTTTTAGGAACTTCCCAAAATGGTCCCTAGGGTTTAATTTGCCACGGATAGTATTTATTAAACCCTAGACTTTTGGATATTTACATTTTCAGTCCTTGTGTTTACTAGTTTATCAAAACAAGTTTCATAAGTTACGGTTTTAGTCCTTAAGTTTCATAAATTGTCATTTTCATCCAAAAAGTTTTTATAAGTTATATTTTATTATAAAAACTTTTATTTTTAACATTCAAACTTTATATGGGCTCATTAAATGGGCTAAACATCTAATGGGTTATTTTAGTGGGCTTAAATATATCTCAAGTCCACTAATTTATTTAAATGGGCCTTTAAACCATTTATTGGGCTTAAATACATATTTAAGTCCTTTAATTAGTTAAATGGGCCTAAGTGAAACCTTAAGTCCATTAAGTTACTAAGATTTATCAAATGGGCTTATAGGGTCCATTAAGTCTTGGATTAACATTTCATGGGCTTAAATAGTCCATTAACACTACTTTACATTTTATGTAAGTTTTAAATTAGGGTACTCCTATAAGTTTATTATGAGCTTATTCATATTTAGTTTTAAATCTAAATAGAAGAACCAAACTTATAATTTATTTTATGTGATGTACCAAATTAGATCTAGGTGTGTTATATGGTTGCAAGTAAGTCATAAGCCCAAATAGGAGCTTATAACTCACGTCTATAATTAGTTATAGCTTATTAAGATAGTCAAATCTCATTTTAAGGTTGCATGTAACTTATAAGTGTTACAAAATTAGATCTAGCTATGTACAAACCAAGAAAATAAGTCACAAGTCCAAAATGAGATCTAAACTATGTCTAGACCTAAAAATCAATCATAGATCCATGTACACACATATATAGCCCACGGATATATTTTTAAATCTTGGTATTTCCAAGATGAACACTTTAGCTAATTTTAAGTCTTGTAAATATTTACAAAATACAATCATGATTATCTAGGTGTCATACATGTTTCCAAGGTTACTATTATTCCAAGAAAACAATATATAGCCCACGGCTATATTGTTTTCTTCCAATATTCCCATAAGATATATTAGCTTATTTCATGTTTATCATGTTAAGTTAACACTTATTACTAGATCTAGGTTTATATAAGCATGCATGTACATCTAACCCATTTTAAGTCATATGTAACCCACGGCTACATTTATACCCATAAGTTATATTTTCTGATTTTTAATATTCCATTTAACATGTAACATTTCATATTCCATTATTAAAACTTAGTAGACAAATCATATGGTCACCATTTATTTTAGCTGTGACCTTTAAGGTCATAGTTTTCATGATCTTTAAGTTATACAAGTTCATTTCATGAGATCTATGGTCATTAGTTGACCAAAGTCCATAAAACAAGATTTGTAAGTCATGATATGTTTAGATTCATAAAATATTTCATATGGTTTTCAAATCAAGTTTAAAACATAGAATACAAACCATGTGTTTCTTATTAAAAGATTTTAAATCATGAATATGATTTTTATAAATATGTCGTGACCTATAATGGTCACGGCTTCATCAAATCTTGGTTTTAACATGTTATTTACTTGTGTTTATAGATGTATGATGATGCATGCATGAAGAAATGTAAGAACATGTACTGTTTACCTTTCTTGCTTAAAATACGAAGGTTGATCTAGATGAACGAGGAGATTAAAGATCTAAGCTAGTTGAGGAAGAGAACCCTAATACAAATCAAGCCGTGGCCTTGATGATTTTGGCTAGGGCTTGTTTATAGTTATTCCAAAAGGAATGATACTACTAATGATTTGTAGTAAAGATGAGATAAGGATCTTGGTGAATTTAATACTTGGTTTTTTGATGCATATGGCTTTAGGCCGTATGATTGAGAGAAAAGAGGATGAGAGAAGCAAGATTAGATTGCATGAGAGAATGTGAGAGTATGTGTGTGTATTTTTGGCTAAAAGGGGAGAGAGAGAGAGGAGGGCAAAATGCATGACTTGTCTTGGTAAGAGAATTCTTTCCAAGTGTAAGCCTTTATGTTTCCCATGCATCTCTTCTCCTTCCACCTACATCTATGTGTCGTGTTGGGCCTATGTTGGGCTAGAGCACAACGTTGGGCTAGTCCATGAGAGTTAAGTGAGCTCTTAGTCTTCATGTACACATATATATTGCTACATTACCTAATGTAGTATATTTCCAAAAAAAATTATTATGTGTTGTATATAATTATTAAGTATACTCTTTCTACTTGTTATCCCTAGTTTTAGGTACATGGTTTAAGCTATGTAACTTAGTTATAACCAATATAGATGTAAAGGTATAAGTACATAATGGACAAGTTCACACACAACTTATAGAAGTATAGTACATGAGTATGTGTTCTAAGAGTAATGGGTGAAATTCTATTACATAAAATCATGGTAAAATCATGGACTTTACACAATGTTTCCTAGCTCAAGAGTAAAACCCCCTTGCTAGAACACAAAGAGTCTAATGCGATAGTCCTAACATGGCAAAAGTACGTAAATCTATAAGCCGTTTATTAATAATGCTTCAAGATAAAACGTTAATCGATAAAAATCAAAGGATAGTGAGTGCCCCTTTTGACAATCAAAGTAAGGAAGCTCGAGTGGACCGGCAAAAACCGAACACCAGAGTATTAAATGATTAGGATCATACCTAAGATTCACAACACAACAAAAACACGAGCACGAGCTTGAAAAGATCAAGCCTTATTAGTGTTATAAAATAGATAGAAGATAGAATGTATGGGACTCCCCCACAAGGCACCTCGTTTATGTTAACCGAGTCATGAGCTCGACTCGATCCCCGCATTCATTGGTCCTTAGGGGAAGTGGTGGAAGCCGACATATTAGAATAAAATCCATCATAAAGCACGATGTCGGGGTCAAAGATTACATCCTCATTATTGGATGACAAATGAGAGAATGAAACTCTAACATAAATCTCCAAAAAGATATGGTAGTCACAAATCATGAAATGGATATAGTATGCTCCCCGAGATAAATCCGCACCAAGATGATCGAAAAATCTTTTAATAATTACATCGGTGAAAGGCCGAGATTTCCCTAAATCAATGATTCCAGGATCGAATACCTCGTCCTCGGGAGAGAAAGGAATAGACAACACGGTGTCTTCCCCCCATGATAATCCATAATCATATAAAGCACATGGTAATGGTGGGGTAAAGGTCTCAACTATAGTGGTATCAACATGCATAACCTTGTTGACCTTGTCACTCTTTGGAATGTGAACAAAGGGGTCATGATACTCAAAATGAGTCGCATGAAAAACTCGCACATTAAGATCAAAGCGAGTGGGAAGGAGATTTAGAGTAAAGAAAATTTCTCCCTCTGGGTCAACATTATCATCATCATAAATCAGGTGATCAAACCAAGGGTTTTCAAAACCGTCATTAGAAACATTCTCAAGATAGAGAGTGTTTTCCTTAGATTCATTAGACTTTTCCTCAAATTCCAGAGGAATGTCTATGGAAAGAAACTCATCAACCTCTTTAAAGAAGAGTTCATCATCACAAAGGGTGAGAGATGAAGGAGGTTTGATGCTTTCAAAATTCTCTTTAAACAACGGATTATTGTTCATTGAAACTTCAAAAAGAGGATTTGAGTATCTCACATAAGAGTCGTCATTCTTGTTATCGCAAGAAATATCCGACAAAGTATCGAGTGTGTCACACTCGGATACAAGATCATCATTCTCACTAGAGGAAAGTTCATCGGAGAACTTCTCGAGAATGGAAGGTAAATCATGAAGATCACTATCTACACTTCCCGGTGGAAGTGGATAAATAATAGCAACAAGTTCATCGACGAACTTATCTAACGAATAGTCACTAACCTCACTCGGTGTGAAGTTAGGAATCAAAGGCTCTTCAATGGAAGAATGTGCCTTAGTATCATCTATTTGGTCCTTAGGAGGGAATGAAAATGAGTCCATATTCAACGATTTTTCAATTAAAGCAATATCTCCCTCCGGATCGAAATTCTCACTATCAAACTCACTAACATCGAATGTGCACTAAGGTAATCATCAATTTCCTTATCGATCTTATCTCCCTCCGAAATTAACTTTTCACCTTCCCTAAACGAGGGATCTATGATTGCCCTTACACCCTTGTAAATAAGAAAATCCTTTTTTGTGTTACTTTCAAAAGTTTCAACAAGTTTTAGACTTTCCACATTTTAGAAACATATTTTGGAAGATTTTCCGCCATGAAAACAACATTTTTATCCCCATAAAATAATTTTATCTCATCTTTCCTCATATCAACTAGAACTTGAGCCGTGGACAAAAATGGACGTCATTGAATTAAAGGCACACGAGCGTTTGTATCATAATCAACTATTGCAAAGTCGGCAAGGTACAAAAACTTCCCCACTTTAACAATGACATCTTCCGCTATACCAACCGAAAAAGCGGTGGTTCCATTAGCAAGCTCAATGGTCATTCGAGTGGGAGTAAGTGGTAAATAGTCAAGAGTCTTCCACATGGATAAAGGCATTAAGTTGATGTTAGCTCCTAGATCGGCTAGAGCTTTGCATTCCTCAAGCCCTTTGAAAACAAAAGGTATCAAAAATTGGCCCGGATCTCCATATTTCTCGGGATAGAAATTAAGGAAACTGCGGAACAAGTCACATCCAAAGTAGCCTTGGTAACGTCAAGAAAGGTCTCTTTAGGTGGAGGATTAAACTCAATCACATCTTGTAAATTCCTATCCAAAATATCATTATGAACGGTAATAGACTTAATCTCTCCCTTCGGGTTTGGAATGGTGTTACTAGGTAAGCCACCCGAAGAAGAGGAGGGTTTACACATTATTGCTTCAAACATCGAAAGGATTTTGTTCTCAAACTTAACTTGATTTCCCTCAATATGGTTTTGGTTTTGCTCTAATATTTGTTGGTTAAGCCCAATCTTGTAATTTTCCCTTGATCGTATTTTGAAAATCGAGTTTCAAAGTGTTCATTTGTCCTTGAAGATTATTTTAAAAAGCTTTCAAATTTGCCTCATTCGTTTTGATATAGCTTGACAAATCATTTTGGTTATTGTTTTGAAAACCTTGATTGTTTTTATTACCATGAAATCCATTTTCTTGATTAAAGTTCCCTTGGTTACCACGGTTAAAATTATTCCCATTGTTTCCATTGTTGTATCTATTTTGAACCGGTGGAAAACCCGGTGGAGCCACATGGTTTTGACGAGGAGCTTGACCGTTAGGGCCATAAGTTCCCGTCGCGGCAAAAGCACTAGCTTGATCAAACCCCGTGGTTGAACAAGCATAATTCGGATGTGCTCCACCACATGATACAGAAAAATTCTCAACCGCATTAATCGATCCATAAGGATTCTTCCTAATCTCATTCAAAATTGTATCAATCTTAGAGTCCAATCTAGCAATCTCGGTATTAGATGAATTCACATTAGAAACAACTGGTTGTGTTTCGTGAATATTGCACTCTTGACTTATTCTCAATGATACCCCACGCGTCTCCCGGAGTTTTTCTTAAAAGATTACCACCCGCGGCGGCATTTAAAGAATCTTGTTCAACCATATTAAGTCCATTATAAAAAATATTTATTTGGTGTAACTCCATGAAACCGTAGTGTGGACATTATCTCAACAAATCCTTAAACCTTTCCCAAGCATCTCCAAACGATTCATGCACTTTTTGATTAAATCTAGTTATTTCGTTCATAAAATGAGTTGTTTTAGATGGTGGAAAGAAATAATTCATGAACTTAGACACTAAATCGTCCCATGTAAAAATCGAACCCGGTGGTTCCTTTTCATACCAACGCTTAGCGTTTCCCTCGAGCGGGTACGGAAAAAGCATGAGCTTAATCGCGTCATTCGACACATCTCTAAACTTGAGAGTCGAGGTGATACGAAGAAAATTCCGAATGTGAGAGTGCGGGTTATCCTCTCATTGCCACGAAATTGGTCAGCACGAATGAGTGATAAAAGACCCGTCTTAATCTCATAATGATCCGCCAAAATAGTCGGCACAACGATTGCTTCCCCATACCCTTCGGTGTGTGCACGGAGCAATTCCTCCATTGTTCGGTTATCGGCCATATTAACAACAATTGGTGGAAGCTCGGGTTCCACTACACGTTGTTGACGATTCCTATTTCTACGAGGAATGTTTTCAAGCTTATCGTGATTAATCAAATGTCGATTAGAACGTAATTGCATAAACCAAAATGACGAGAAATTAGAGGGTCTGAGAAAAGAAAATAGATTAGAAGAAGATTATTTTTGGTATTTTATTTAGTATTGCTCAATCAAATATTGATAAAAACAAGGAATAAGGGTAATTACTATGGAAGGAAACTACCCTCGGTCGACTTTGAAACGTAGGTGAAAACCTAAACATCTCGAGATTCAATAATTAAACAACAACAAAAATAAGTTTTATTACTACTTGAGTTGGCAAACCATTAATCGGTCGTCCCTCTCAATATACGCACAAGCAAGCGGGGAAACGAGGTGGCACAAAGCACTTAAAAACCTTTTTCCTTAGACGGCCTTTTATAGCTCGTCGCCTTATGCCCACCTTATAGTTTGTATAAATAGAGTTCAAACTTTTTATTAGTATTTATCTATTTTGCCTTTTATGTTTGAATTGGATACGAATACAATAGCTAGGTGATGAAATGCCAACTAAGGTTTGCGTTTTCACGCTTTTGGAGGTAGGTAAATTTATTGTTCTACATAATATAATACATTAATAACAAAAAAACACGAAAAACGATATATACTATATATATATATATGGAAAAATAACAAAACTTTACGCGGACGGAAAGGGTCTTCAAATCAACGATCAACAAATCTCCACGAAAGAATCATACACAAAATCACCGGCAGCGGCGCCAAAATTTTTGATGTGTGGGAAAGTGTCGGTGTATTTTAATATAATACGTTATAGAGCAAATTTAAGAAAGTACCTTTAGGAAAAAGTAATAATCCAAAAATTAGCTAAAGACGGATTAATTAAACACGAGAGTGATCCCGGTTCGTTGTACACAAGGAAATTGTAAATTTGAGACTTCCGTTTTGATAAGGACAATCGATTTGAATTGGTTGCGGTTTTATCTAAAATCCTACGTTTTTATCCTAAAGTGCATGAATCGTACCCAAAATTAAATCTCAAAGATAAATAAAACTATAAATTTTTTTATACTGTATTTATTATAACAATTTTATTTTTTTTCCTTTTGCCTTTTTTTTAATATTTGAAACAATCTCTTTAAACAAAATGAATATTTAAATGTAATAGAATATTTTTATTTTTAAACTAAATTTATTTTTTATTTAAACTAATATTTTTATTTTTCTAATATAAAATCTAGATTTAAACTTTTGATAAATGTAAAAATAGTTTTGAAAAATAAATGTAATATCAACACAAAAATAAACGTCTAAATAAACAATAAGCTTAAAACAAAATGTGTAGAAGTGAATATGAGTAATACTTTAACAAATGAGAGGCCAGCCCAAATGGTTGGGGTGCTGGACCTATAACCGAGAGGTCTCGGGTTCGAATCCACAGGAGTGGAGTTTTTTTTTAGATTTATTTATTTTTGTTACAGAATGTTATAAATTGACAGAATTCAGTAAAATATACCATAAGAGTAGACTCAAATACTAAACAGATAAACTAAACCAACGATTAAACGAGGCACAAAAGTTCAGTAACTTAAAATATCAGTACAAAACAAATAGAACTGCTAGATAAATTATCACATCTAGATACAGTCATAATCAGTAAGTCAAACAACACTACAACAAACTAATACTTATAGAAAAGACTGATAAATATCAAATAATTACAACTTGAAAAACAAATTCAACAATATCAGTATGAAAGATAACCAAACTCATAAGAAATCTATAAATCATTTTAAGCAAATCAAGATCAATCTCAACAGTTAACTAATTGTATCAGCTAAATCATACAGTAACTAACAATCACTCAGTTCTGAAAGTAACCCAAACACACTTTATCACTCTCGACTATTAAGGCAACTTAAAACTGATAAGTCCACATGGAAAACTAAATAAGGCAGCCTCATAATCGACGAAAATACTACCAGATCAATATATTAGCAGCCAATCACAGTAACTCTAACATGTAAAACAAAACTACCAGATCAACAACCAATATGAATCAACAAAATCCCAAATTAGATCCATGTTCAGTTTATAAAAACAATCTTCAAAAGCATTAAGAACAATAAAAATTATTAATCATGCCTGTTACATTTACACAAACTAAATCTAAACCCTAAATTCAAAAGAACAAATCAGTCAACAAATCAATTTAATATACTTATAGCTGATAAACAACTAAGGAATATCAAAACTGACTAAACCTTAAACAGTTATCCAAACAGAAATTCTACAATAAGCAGATTGATAACTATCAAACATCTTAAGTCAATATGGAAGATCTATCTAACAAAAGTAAAACCATAAAATCAGCATACACTCAGATTTAACCAAAACTTAAATAAATAAATAAAAGATGAGCTTAACCCTTATTCGATGAATCCTTTGACGAAGAAGCTTCAGCGCTGAGCTGGATTTATAACCGAGACGACACCCATAAACACGATCAAACCACCATCACAAACAAGATTTCAAACCTCAAGAGTGATCTCTAACCAACACTATGTCATGAACCACCATTACTTATCTCGAATAATCAGATTACTTTAAACATCTATCCAGTGGGATAGATGTATTCTCCCTATTCCACTCTTATAATTCAAATAAACTATTGAATAAGCTTATATAAATTTTTCTCAGTTATAACATCAACTTGTATATTAAGGAAAGGCGAATAAATTTAAACAGGAAGAATAAAACGTGATTTCAAAATAAAAACAATTAAACTGAAAATGACTTTTATTAAATCAAAACCTCATTACATCATTTAAAAAAAAGAAAGTTATAGATCCTAAATACAGTCTAACATTATAACAGGAAAAAAATAAAAGGGATCATTTACTGAATAAAAATGGGGGTTTTTATAGGGAAGGAGAGGGGTGAGTTGTTGATGAAGAAGTGAATCTCTAACCGTCCATTCAACATCTCTGCATTCTCTTTTTTCTGAAACTTGATCCAAAGGCTGAGAAAGCACCTTGTGCACATGGATTGCCATCGTGGCACAAGGGGTGTGCTAGTTGTGCTTCTTTTGTGGTGATGTGGATTGATATCATTGGCCCTCTGACTGGTTTGTAGAAAATCAACCAATCACAGTGAGGGAGTGATGCAACCAAAGATCCACGTGGCAATAGTAACATCATCTCTTCTTCCTGAAATACTTGGTAATTATTTGGAGCGCGTGCACCTTACTTGTTATTTAATCAGAAACCCCCAAATAAACTAGGGTTCTTGAGTCTGGGTTGTTTTTCCCCAATTTGGTTTTCTCGTCTCACTTTTCTTTTTACTTTATTTATTTGTGTGTGGTTTTGACCGAATAGTATTGACCTTCAAATTATATATATACTCCACCGTCAAATATTTTTTTCTTCTTGGGCCTGGAACGTTTCAATGTTTATTAACATGGGCTTGGACCATATTTTCTCTACCGTCTTATCTTTATAGATTTTGGGCCTTGGATCCAACTTATAAATACTTCCATCCGTTTTCTATTGTAAATGGGCTTTTGACTTGGGCTTTGACCCAATTAGTTCCAAACTATCATGATTGGGCTTTCAGGCCCAATAAGAAAATGTGGGTCCCACTTGGCCCATTTATTCTTGATAGAAGTTAATCCTCGAAAAACGAACTTGTCTTTTGGCTTTTTGATATTTCTTCAATTCCCGTATCGGTTTTCCAGTTTTCATGATCTTTGGTACCTAGACACACGAAACAAGAAAACATGCACATACAAGGCTATATTCATGTTAAATATGCATTTTATGTCCCTTTATTGATATAAATGATATGATTAAATTCACTCATATCAGTGGGTTATACTGTTACTTACTAGATCACGAGCCCATACTAGATGTATCTCATTGGAGTGACCGATCCTTCCTAAATACGTAAAAACGTATTTCCAACAGTCTTAACTGTGTGCACGCAAGCACAAAATATGTGGCTTACTTGCTTAATTTGTGGCTAAGTGTGTCTGAGTTTCGTGCTTGGAAGTTTTGTGTTAGTGTTTTAAGTAATTGGGTAACCAAGTAAGCTAAGAAAAAAATTAAAAACTCACCAAAGCCCGGCTCGAACCCCTGACCTCTCGAAGGAGGGTTTAGGGTTCTACCGATGTGTTGGGTGGCTTCTTATTGTAAGCCTTCCAACTCAAATATTACTTAAGGGATTTTTTGTTTGGTGGCTTAAAAAATAAGCCGTGACCTTATAAGCTCTCATGTGCTTATTGGCTTAGCTTTTTTCATGATATTCATTTTTCCTCCCTTCTTAGTATCATTTAGGACTTTTCTGGGCTATTAATTTATTTTTCACTTTTCTTATTTATTTTATATAATTATTTTCTTTTCAGATTTTAGAAAATAGATTAAAAATAGAGAAAGGTTTAACGAAATTTTCAAAAAATATATTTTAGACTTGTTTTAATATTATTTAGGTTTACAAACTTTAAAATTTGGATTTCGACCCTATACTAAACCATTGTCGTGCCCTCACGCAATGCTAGAATAAAGTATCGTAGCACTTCCAACATTGATTTTTATCGACTTTTATTGAAACGTAAACTTAACTAAACTACTACTACGTGTGTTATAGATATAACGTATGATTTTCATCGCAAAATGGAACTTTTAGGTTATAGAATAAGAACATTTGAGTGCCTCATAGAGATAAATTTGCCGTCCTCGATTGTCATTATGCTAACACTACTCATATGCTCTAATCACGTACTTAGACTCCCTTGTTTCTAATTGGTATCTCTTATATTATATTTTTGTCTTAAATGATCATGATGATACATTTTCGACTTATGCGATAATAGAGATTAAGGTCCAAAAATAGAAACGAAACGATGTATCCAAAATCGTCGAATTAATAACCTCTCCTAATAGGCAACGATGTAAAAAAATTAAGTCAACAAAAAGGATCGATAAACATGGTTTTAGAACGGTTTTGTACATGAGACTTATTACCAATTTGTATTGGTTTACCGCTACCTTTTATTTAACTTCGCTGTGAAGTGTTTATTATGGTTTTAGTCTTGCCCTTGTCTTTTATTTAACCTCTCCATGAGGTGTTTATTATGACTTGACGTGATATCCTCATGCTAAGGCGAATTTTGGATCTTTAAGGATTCGAGATTTAAGACATTAACTTTCAATTTTCGCATAGATCTTTTGGCCTTGTGAGCTTGAAATTTTTGCTTGATTTAGGTGAAGAGGAACTTAAAAATTATTATTAGGAAAGCCTTTGATTATTTGGGTGCCAATACTTTAAAACCGTGAAGCTGGCGATATCTTAATGTTTTCCTAATTTAATTACATGGAAGCTACTAGAATCAATTAGAAACAAATAATTATGACTAAACCGCTAAGTCAATATTTATTAACAAAATTTATATACAAGCGAGGGGAGAATAAGCAAACAATTAGGACACATGAGTTTTTGAAAGAATACGCGTATTCTACGTTTAGTATAGTAACTTATAATTAACGCTATCATTTCTCGTCCTCATTTAAAATACTTAGCCTAAAAATAGTTAAGGAATCGAAGCTAAGTGATCAACACGCATGGTCGAGTCAAAAATTACTCTTATTCTCGCCATCAGAAAATCTACATTCGTGTAGTAAACACTTATGAATACATGAGAAAAAATTTAAAATTTGGCCGCTTTTTAGCCTTATTTGCAACAAAACGATAACAAAAAGATAAACTTTGGAGCGCGTGAAGGCGTAGCAAGGCAAGTATCTATTCACCCCCATACTGAAGTTAAACATTGTCCTTAATGTTTTGAGTCTAAGGGTAATACCCCCATACTAGAGACGAAAATTAGAATGCTTAAGATCTAGCATGGAAAGGGTAAATTAATTAAATCTTAAGCCGTTTATAAAGTGTGCTAAAAGACCTATTGTTAGAACAATAGAGGATACATCATCGGATATCGGAAAATTCTTCAAGCAAACGATCGAAGCTCGAGTAAAACGAACACGAGATGCTTCAATCGTGATGATAATGACCTAGATTACACAATCACAAACAACCACGGAAACAACGAGTTGGAAGGGCACCAATCCCCTCATTAGGTTAACTACAAAGCAAAAATATTTACAAGGATAAGCATGAGAATTCCCCCACGAGGCACCTTGTTTTTTATAAGCGAGTCAAAAGCTCGACTTGAATCCCCATATATGTGATCATTTAGGGATTATCATAGTTTTGGTCAATTCGGGTCTTACATGAAAAGCACAAAACCCAATGTAACCGATAATAAAGGCAAAGCCTTTATACCAGGGTCAAAGATCGTATCCTCACATTTGGTGGAAAATAAAATACGCAAAACAGGAGGATACGTCTTGTAAGGAAGGAAACTCCTCACAACGTATGTAAACTTATCATGTCAAAGGGGGTGGGTTGGTTCACTTTGAAACATGGGTGGGATTGAAAGATAATTACTAAAATAGGAGTTTCAAAGTCTCCCCCGAGATTGAAGGCAAAAGCCTCACTAAAATCCTCATTCTCATCGAGAGACGGTCCAATGGTGAATCCCTCAAGAATGGAAACATCATGAGTAGAAAGAGAAGTCTCATCCTCAAGAGACTTCGGGTTGGTGACTAGTAAATCCGGCTCATCGAGTTTAGGATCCTTGGAATCCTCGCTCTCGATGTCCTCGAAGGTCTCATCAAAGAGAGGATTTACGGCACCAAAAATGAACGCGTCATCAAATTCAAATAAAGGGTTCAAAAAGATTTTAAAATCATTAGTTTGAACATCCTCGTCGATTAGTGACTCGTCATCACTAGCGGAAAACTCTTCGTCATCGAAAAGAGGGTTCGAAAAATTCGTTGATTCTCTCCCCGAAGTGTTATTGAGAGATACATCATCACATGAAATAGAATCACACTCACTAACGTAATTTGCCTCGTTAGAATCTTCGTGGAAAATTTCGTAGAGAGCAAAATCACTTAACTCATCTTCGGAGACAACCGTAGGCTCGACACTAGGCTTAGTGCCAAGATTCGTCTCCCTCTTACTTAGAGAGGCATCGGTTTTCGTAGTGGGTATAGGAGTTGTTTTTCCATGAGATGGGCCGAGATTGAAGGCATCGCTATCTTCATCGTCGTAGTCGTAATCATATGGAATCACAAGAGACATAGAGGCATAAGCATTTATATTTGACGCTTGCTCTCGTTGCTCTTCCATTTCTCTCCCTTCCCTTATACTTCTCAAAATGTCCCTCACACCTTGCAAGAGTTCTTCTCCATGGTCTACTAAGAAAGCGGCAAAGGAATTTTGTCTCTCGTTACTTGACTCATGAGAATTTTGGTGTTCGAGATTGTATGGTAGGGCCTCAAAAGTATCAAAACCGGAATAATAGTATGAATTGGGTTCATCATAAACCATTGGTTGGAAAGAAAAAGTATCGTGAGGCCCCCCACAATTTTCGCAACACGGATTTTAAGAAAAATCTGGTTCGTCGTATGGATAACCATCCTCGTTGTCGTAATTCTAGTCATATCGTGTGATACGTCAAAACCGGAAAATTGATTGTCGAAAGACGTATTTTGGTTTATCGGTTGACAATCGTACCTATAGTGAGGTTCATTTCGACAATACTCACATGACGTTGGGTATGCGAAGATTGGTTAACGAAATTCGGATTCGACTCGTGGTTGTGACCATTTAGTTATTGAATTGGACACTCATAATGCCAATGGGAAGGGCTTCCACAATATAGGCAATGGAGGTGACGTGGTTCATTAGAAGTATATGAAGAGTCGGTCAGATTACACGATGGATATGATCTAAAGTGTATATAGTCAATATCATTTGCGCACCTCTCGCATACACACCATGGACATGGTTCGAAATTAAACATTCGTCTCCCACAACCTAGGCAATGAAAATCCATGAAGAATGAAATTTAGAGGGTTAAAGAAGAGAATTATGAAAATAGAGGGAAAATAGAAGATTATTTTTGTGTTTTTGGATTTTTTTGTGTATTACGTAGAAATTAATCTACAAAAACTGTCCACTAATCAAAGGTCTCGATAATGAATTAAAAAGGAGTGAAGGTAATTACGTGAAGTAAAAACCTTCATTCGACTTTAAAACGTTGGCGGAACCCCAAAGCGTTTCGAGGGTTCAATAATTTAAACTCGCAAAAATAGGTTGATAATACTTGAGTTGGCAAACCCTTAATTAATCGTCACTTTCAGTATACTCACAAGTGAGCGGAGAAAACGAGGCGATGCGGAGCACTTAAGAGCCTTTTTTCTTTAGGTCATGAAATAAAACCGCCTTATACCCACCTTATAGTTTGTATTTATCGAGATTAAATCAACTAAGAGTATTTATCTATTTTGCCTTTGATTTCATTTGAATTCGATACACTTAATAATGATCGGAACGTCCACTATTAAGGTGCCATTTCTCGCGTATTTGGATAATTATTGTGTGTTAATTGTTCTACTTAAATACAATATATTATGCACAATAAAAACAAAAAACGATTTTGTGTTAATAGATTTCTATTTAACACGATTTATTTTTATGGCTATTAATATAGTAAAAAAAGAAGTATTTACGATAAAAACGTAAACACTCAAACAAACACGATAAATAAATATGGCTAAACACAACTCCCCGACAGCGGCGTCATTTTTCATGTAGAGTTTCCGTACACGTTTTAGGAAAAACGAGTAACTATGGTAAGTATTAAATTCCACGTTTTAGGAAAAACGTAAAATCGAATAGTCGAGTTCGTTCTCGAGGAGGTAAATGTGTTTAAGACAAATAATTATACGTTATTTAATGAGTGATTACGCTTTTAGAAAGAAGAAAATAAATGAAAACGAAATGGATTACGCTAAAAACGGACGAAATCGCGTAAATGTACGAACGTTAAAACGCGACGAAATAAAAAGTTTAACCTAAAAAATTATTAAAATTTACTAAAAAGTCCTAAAATTCTAATTAAGAAAAATATGTAAAGCAAAAAAATTAAAAATGTTTTAATTAATTATTATTATTATTTAGATTTAATTAAAAAAGCTAAAAATAAAACTAGCTAAGAAAAAGTCGAAATCCAAATTTTAAAGTTTGTAAACCTAAATAATATTAAAACAAGTCTAAAAAATATTTTTTGAAATTTTTATAAACCTTTTTCTATTTTTAATCTATTTTCTAAAATCAGAAAAGAAAATAATAATGTAAAATAAATAAGAAAAGTGAAAAATAAATTAACAGCCCAAAAAAGCCCTAAATGATACTAAGAAGGGAGGAAAAATGAAAATCGTGAAAAAAGCTAAGCCAATAAGCACAAGAGAGCTTATAAGGCCATGACTTATTTATTAAACCACCAAACAAAAAATCCTTTTAAGTAATATTTGAGTTGGAAGGCTTACAATAAGAAGCCACCCAGCACAATGGTACAACCCTGAACCCTCCTTCGGAGCTCAGGGGTTCGAGCCGAGCTTTGGTGAGTTTTTGATTTTTTTTTCTTAGCTTACTTGGTTACCCAGTTACTTAAAACACTAACACAAAACTTCCAAGCACGAAACTCAAACACACTTAGCCACAAATTAAGCAAGTAAGCCACAGATTTTGTGCTTGTGTGTGCACAATTAAGACCAAAAACACAAGCATGCCTCACCTTTTTTGTTCACTCTCTTTTATTGTTTACTCTTTTTACTTATGGTTACTTTTTGGTTTCCTTTGTTTGCACAATCAAGTAACAAACACAAAATACAAACACAAAACTGCCACGAATCACGCCTTATTTATTAGCAGAAACTTTAAAATGCTTGTTACTTTTTTTCTTGTTAGCTATTGTTGAGTGTTGTTTGGAAAATGGGGCACCCCCACTTGTGTTTTGCAAGTGGGGAGTCAATGCAGGCACACAGACACAAAACCAAGGACACTAACATAAATGAAATACCACGTAGAACAATCAATTCAGCAAGAGGGATCCAAAAACTATGGATAGTAATATGCACAAACACCCCTTGATTTATACTATCTCACACAGTGGTTTATAAGAAACTAACCACGGCTGATTAAGCCCAGAGACAGTCCACTAAGCTCACACGATCAACAACACTGAGCTAGAAAGCATGGCTAAGCACATATCTAAGCAAAACATTTAGCAGAGTTGAATAAAAGCAAGTCATTTAATTCATGCAGACAGTTTGCAGACTATGCCCACAGAGACTTCACACTTGGCTTATGGTGGTTTTATTTCTAACAAAATACCCTTAATAAGTTGTTGGCAACCCTAATAACACACAAAAAAGAACTTCATACACCTACAAGCTACAGATTTCCAGGGACTAAACTTCTTATCACATAATCAAACACAAAACAAGGGGTTTGATGGCTTTGGATTGCTTTGTGTTCAAAACTCACACAATCGGTCAAGACCTTCGTGTATTTTGAGACCACCTTCACAAACCAATCCCGTCAGATAGAGGACAACAACCAGTAATCAGTTACAAACACCAACTCACATCAATCTAACCAATAGACAGAATAACCTTAGCAGATTTATGTAAAAACTTGAAAACAAGATTTTAACACTACAACATCAAATCTTTAGTCTAAATCTACTACCCTACACTAGATGAAAGTGTGCAGAGCTAAATGAAGCTTGGTGGTCAGTCACTACCACCAAACTTCATTGTCCCAAACACCCCTTTAACTTTGATTGGCCAAATTTTAACATAGAATCTCTAACCAAATTGCACTTATAGGTTGTGGGTCTAGCATGAACACTTCAAGAACACAACATAACAAGAACTTAACACAAAATTAACAAGGAAATCAGCAGGTACACACATTCAATATGAACACTCTATTTTTGGACGAAAAATAAAAAGGAGTAAAGGATCAAACCGCTAGGGCATACATCCATGCCCTATGTTGTTTGAGCTTATGTGCTTGCACAAGCACAATCATTCCAACCTGATAATCACAAAAACACCAAACAAGAAAACAAGACAAAAGGACTTGATTCTGTTAAACACAAATGAATAATACCAACTTATATTTTTTTCTTTCTTTTCAAAAATTTTGTCACACAAACTTAAACCACTCAAATCTTTTGGAAACTTACTTCAGACATGAATTTTTAAACACAACAAGATTACCGACCTAACTTATACCAACTTTTTCAAGAAATTATGAAAAAAAGGAATCATAAAGTGAGGTTTAACAATTGATAATTTGGAACTCAGTTTGCTTTTCTATAACTACCAACTTTCAAAACAACAAAAAGGAATTATATTTTAATCAACAATACCAACTTTTATAGATTTCAAAAAGGAACTACATTAGGCAGAATAGCAAAAACTGGAACAAGGTAAAATTAAACCTAGGGGTGCCTTATATACTGGCTACAAGAAGTTTCTAGTATCTTAAAACCCTAAACTAGTGATTTCCAACAATGCCCTTGCAGAAATTCGAATTTTTAACCTTTTTCTTAGTCAAGATGCTCACATGTGATGTTGTAGATTCTTGTAAGGATGCCAGCCATGAAGAATGAATCAGGGCCCTTAATCTTGTTGTGGAGAGCACTCAATCAAGATGGACCATTGGATATGTTGTACAAAGTTTTTTTCTAGCCAAAAGTGTAGTAGGGGAGGGACCATGAGGGCACATGGGGTAGGCTGGTGGGAGTTTAGGATAGGTTGGTTATACCATTAATCAACATACTTGAAAAGTCGTAATCCTAATTCGTGGTCAATAAAAGTGGGAGATTAGGGTTCATAAGCATCCATAGTGGGTGTGTTTGATCTAGTATGTGGGTTAAGTATGTGTTTTGTGCCACGTTTTATTAATAAAATACGTTTAAAACATATTTATTAAAATAAACCATGGGTTGGGAAATGGGTTAGGGGTTTGTAGGTATGGGTTGGGTAGGTGACGTGTAAGGCTAGGATTGGAGGTTTTGGGTTTAGTGGGTGGGTTGTTGGGTTATTAGGGTATAATGGTTAAGTAGGTTTTTGACAACATTAGTCCCCCACTTTGACACTTCTCTCTTTACAGCATTTCAAACATGGTCCTTGTGGCTTTTGCACTGTTAGTCCTTACGGTAATTGCAAAATTAGTCTTATGTAACATTGGAGGACTTATATTGTCCTTCTTCAAACTTCAAGGGCTGTTTTGACAAATCTTCACTTTTTAAGGACCCAAGTTATCCATATTGATTCTTCAAGGGTATAAAGTGACAACTTTGTGAAACTTGAGGGACCAAACTTGTACAATCTTCACTCTTCAAGGGCATTTTTACAAAATTCATCATTCTGGTCCATTTCATTGTGCGGCTTCGTTTCCCGTGTTTGTTTTTCTTTGTTTCTTGTGATCTTTTTGTCTTTTTCTCGATATCCATACCTAAAACATACAACAAGGGAATACAAGTATATTTTCCGGTATTTTACGATATATTTAACCATTTTAAGCCCGATTTGGATGATGAGACCATGTATAATTGCGGTCTCATCAAATGGTTACAAAGAAATTGGAGACTCGCATTGATGGAACGCTATGTCTGAATGGTGAAAGCTGGTTACCACTGTTTGGAGTACTAAGGTATGTGATTATGCACGAGTCGCATAAATCAAAGTATTCGATGCACCAAGGATATATCAAGATATGAAGAAGTTATATTGGTGGCCCAATATGAAAGCCGAAATCGCTTGTTACATTGGAAAGTGTTTGACATATGCTAGGGTGAAAACGGAACACCAAAAACCGTCTAGATTGTTGGTTCAACCAGAAATTCCTATGTGGAATTGGGAAAACATAACCATGGATTTCGTAATTAAGCTACCTAAGAAGACAAACGGATATGATACAATTTAAGTAGTTGTTGACCGACTTACGAAATCTGTACAATTTTAGATATGAAAGAAGATGATTCTATGGATAAGCTTGCGAGACTTTACTTGAAGGAAGTAGTCTCAAAACATGGAGTGCCGATCTCGATAATTCTGATAGAGACGGAAGATTCACTTCACAATTCTAGAGATCACTTTAGAAAGCGTTGGGTACGCAATTGGATATGAGTACTGCTTATCATCTATAGACTAACGAACGAAGTGAGAGAACCATTCAAACGCTAGAGGACATGTTGCGCGCTTGACTTTGGAAAGCAATGGGATATACATTTACTTCTAGTGGAATTCTCTTACAACAAGAGTTATCATACTAATATTAAGGCTACATAATTTGAAGTGTTGTATGGACATAAGTGTCATTCACCTGTGTGTTGGGCTGAAGTCTGGGATAGCCAACTCACTCATCTTGAACTTATCCGTGAAACTACTGAGAAGATCGTTCAAATCAAGAGTCGAATTCAAGCAGCCCGTGATCATCAAAAGAGTTACGCCGACCTTCGACGTAAGCCTCTAGAATTTCAAGTGGGAGACAAACTGATGCTAAAAGTATCGCCTTGGAAAGGTGTGGTATGTTTTGGCAAACGAGGGAAGCTAAACCCTCGTTATATTGGACCTTTTAAGATTTTGGCAAAGGTTGGAACCGTAGCCGAGTTGCCACAGGCATTGAGCCGCGTGCACAGTACTTTTCACATTTCGAATCTAAGAAGTGTCTTTCTGATGAGACACTCGTTATACCGTTGGAGGAACTTCATATTGACGACAAACTGCAATTTGTCGAATAACCTGTTGAAATCATGGAGTGGGAGGTCAAACGATTGACATAGATTCGTATTCTGATCATCAAAGAGAGGTAGAATTCTAAGTGTGGACCTGAATTCACTTGGGAGCGTGAGGATCAATTTCGTAAGAAATGTCCACATCTATTTTATGACTCTAGGACCCGTGACACTCCTTGTTTTTGGGTGTTATCTATAATACCAATCTGTAACACCCCCAAATTGGCCCAACGGAAGCCCATGAGTATTGGGGCCTATTACGTCATGATTATCCGAGTCTTGATCTGAGAAAACGATCTCTATGCTAATATCATAACGAAGACTCCAAATAATCATACAGTCAAGTACATGAGAATACATGCTTAAAAGTGTCAACACAATGGTTGGCGAATTCATAAGTTTTATTAAAATGTTTATGACATTTATAAGGACGACTACTAGAAGTAGCATTGCGAACACGAGGCTAACACGAGGCTAAAGTTCGTAATAAAAGAAACTTTACCACAAAGTTCGGTCATAAATTAATGTTTAGAAAAAGCATTACAGCTAACACGAGGCTTGTCGAGCCCGGGCGATGCCCCGGTTGTGCCATGATGCTCATAACATGTAATAATTTTTTAAGTTAAATTTTAAAGCCTATGTCGGGATTTTTTTTAACTTAGTTGTAATTCATGCTTTAAGACGAGGTTCGTATGTGGTCGATGTAGGTCAAGGTTTGTATGTGGTCGATGAGGTTCGTATGTGGTCAATGCAGGACTGCACCTTTTTAATCCGCGCTCGTTTGGCCCGTCACCGAACCTAGCGTATATCATTATTTTTACTCTAACTTTATTTGAGGTTTCTTAAATATTGAACAATGATTTGTTTATGAAAGGCTTTATCCTAAATTGTCTTGTAGAATATTTGGTTTATAATTTTATAAGTTGTTGAAAAATGTATTGGCCTAAAAATATTGTACCAAATGAATACGTATCAATTTTATGAGGATTGAATTTAAAAAAAGCTAGAAACAAATCCCCATGTCTACCTCAACGAATTACCCCAATCATCTAAAGAAAAATAAACATAAAAACATTTAAGAAAACAAAAACACTACCTATCGACACAAAGAAATCAAGATCTAAAACGGTATCATAAAAAAACATGGTCTACGAACCAAGAGATTTCCCCCAACTTGTTCTCATCTTAGCTTTTATTTATCTCTTTTTTAAAACCTCAAAACAGATCTGAGATCCATTTATAGTATACTTTCTCATTAACACGTTTATCAAAGGTTAGTACTTTTTCAACATACCCATTCTATTTTTCTTAATGTAATGTCATTCATTATATGAATCTGTGTCATGTTTTTATAGGTTAGAAAATGGAGTTGTCATATGTGTTTTAATTTTGTAATTAAGGTTCACTAGAGTAATTACATGAATATGGTTTGATAAATTTGTTAATTGCGGATATAAATATTTTGTGATTTGAATAATCGAAAGCTAGTTAGGTTTTCAATTATATAGGTTTGGCGTTGTTAAATATATCTGAATTGGAAAGGTCACTAATTAGTCTTGAACACAGTTTGAATTGAAACTAATAGTTATTTCGGTAATGATGGAAAAAACTTAGACCAAGATTATTTACAATCACTTGTATATTGTATGAAATTTGAATATGAATATACTCTTTCTGCACTTTTCACCACCGCAATCAAGATGGGTAATGCCATCCTTTTTTTAATGTTGTAGATATGCATTTCACAATGAAAAGTAGCATACTGGAAAGACATAACAAAAAGCATGAGACATACAAGAAAAGTGTAGCCTGAGGGAACATTATTACATGAAAATGTCTTAGCAAAGTATGAGAGGTACATCGTGCTTTTGGTTTCGGGTTCACATAAGCAATTTTTCAAGTGTTCACGATTTTGACTCTGTGTGATCAACCGGAAAATGTTCCTTTTGAAAATCGACAGCACTGCAAGTCCGGAATAGGTTAATTTTCATATCAATGTAAGTATTTAAAACTGTTACCAAATTATTTAGCTTTATTTACCTACTTTTGTTCATTAATGCTGTTACGACAGGAATAACATCATCGTCGAGGATCAGGGTCAACGAACTGCTTGATAAATAAATTCGATCTGCAAGGTAATAAGTATTTATTAACTCGCATGTGGGTGATGCAAATGAGGAGTAACATCTTTTACTATTATAATGCTTTGAAGTCATGTAGGTTAATATGATTGGGTAGATGTCAGCGTAGCTTGTTCGCTTTTCTTTCAGGAGTTCGCCTAGACCGTTCTAGAGCATTACCCTCATTGATTGCCCCTTGGATCACAAATGCAATAACCATCATGTAAGTTTACTTAATTTAATCGAAGAGTCTGTTAACACTAATGTGTTAATATTTACTTATTTATTCACAATACTTTAAGGATTATACGTAGTAACTGTCCACAATATAAAGAACATGTGGTCAGCGAGATAGAGGTCCAACAGTCATGCCAGCATTAGTCCTATGCCCAACAACATATGCATGTTCTTTTTATTTACATATAAGTCTATAATTTATATGAATTATGGGATGTAGCACAATATATTCTATGCATATAAATGACAAAACCATACCAATCAGGTATTTGTTATGTGTGGCCTCAAGGTGACCATATCCACCATTGAAATGGTATCTAACGAAACCATCATGTTTTACAAAAGACTTTTTAACATTAGTAACACCATCAAATTCAAGCATGAACGCCACATATTTTATTATCCAGAATTCATCTTTATTTGGCTGATCTGCAAATATATTACCCTTCAATAACCTTTTATCAGCATTAGAGTCGCACGTGATATTCTACCGACAATGATTCAAAATCTAGTATTGACATCTTACCTTTGCATCAAATACCACAAAATCGATGCTTAAGTAGCAGCCAGTCACATCATTAATGTCCAACATTATGCATAACATCACATCAACTATGTCGGTATGACCAACATCAGCTTGGTCCAAGTAAAGTGCAGTTTAGGCTTTTGTGCGTACAGTGGGCTTGTTTTCTTTGGAACGGAAGACTCGTCCGTGGTTTCGGCTTGGTATTTCTCATAACTGAAGATTCATTCGTGACCTCACTGGGCTTGGTTTCTTTTATAATGGAACTTTTTGTTATGCAAAGTGATTGCAGAGATAAATGAGGAGATGTTTGGTGCAAAGCAATGTAGATGTCATTTATAAATTACATAGGTGGTTATCCTTGTAACTCCTTCCCATGGGCTTGTAATAAATAAACAATTTTAATATTGGAACTGCAAGTCGTTTGTATTCCTTGCAACTCTTATATCGTTTTCATTCCCTAGTCTTGTAATAAATAGACAATTGTCTTATTACCATAACTGCACCGACTGTTGGAATTCGAAAACCCACATCTAGAACATACGAAATAAGGTACTTAATCTTAAAGACATCGTATTTAATTGTGAAAATATGTATTCCAAGTATGAGTTTTCTGTCATTAAGGCTCACACTTAATGTATAGACAACTCAGCCTTATATTATATAAGATAACTAATTCAGTTCATAGACAAGTTCTAGTTCACACTCACATTTAATTTCAGTTCAATCTCAAGTTCATGATCAAATTCATATCCAAGTTCAATTCGATGGTTATGATTAACGTACATAACATTATTATATTTTAGGTTCATGTCAATGTCACAATCAAGACCACATATGAGAATCATATCAAAACTGCATATAGGCATCATGTCAAGATTGCATATAGGAATCATAGCAAGCCAACATATAAGCATCATATCAAGATCACACCTATAAGAATCATATCAATACCACATATAAGAAATGTATCAATCTACGTTTAAGAATCATATCAAGATCACATGAAATAATCACGTCAATACCATACAAGAATCATATCAAGATCACATACAAGAATCATGTTAAAACCACATAATGAAAGCATATCAAGAGCATTGCATTATCACAATCAAGATTCATACCAATACCACAGTTAAGATTCATATCAAGATCAATACATGATCGTAGGCAAGATTCACATCAATATCACAGTTAAGTTTAATATCATGATCAATACATGATCGCACACAAGATTTATATCAATATCATAGTTAAGTTGCATATCAGATTAATACATGATCACAGTCAAGATTCATACCAATATCATAGTTAAGGTTCATGTCGATATCGCGTTTAATATACACGTTCAAGATCGTAGCAAGATCATAGTCAATATTCACATTCAAGATTCATAGTAAGATGGACCGCAAAAGTTCAGTTCAAGTACACAAGGCCACTATGGGAGATATAGTGCCAAGTGTAGGATAAATCAGGTGTTTCGATGTTTATGATAGCACTAAGCCCATGATATCGAAGCTAATGGTCTAGTACATGCAAGAATTGCACATATAAATTGCCCCAAGTGAGTATCTAGCCAAGATAACTCATGTTCACACAAATGATATACACTCGTCCGACGTCAGAATGCCCAAATGGAGGTTGTCAAGCCTTAATAGATCTATCTATAACATAAGATCTTACTCTAGTAGAGTAATTAACGGTTCATGATAGTGGGGACTATGGCTAAAGAAACTTAAGCTATATCAAAAACAATGCTCACTGAGCGTTCACAGAAAATAGTTTTATTGCGTCCAGAAGCAAGTATAAAGCATTCATGGCATTCCAAAACAGTTTAATAGGGACTATAGAGTCACATTGATCGGTGTTCCTTCGGAAAAACCAGTGCACCAATTCACATATCAAATGGAGTTTGAGAAATTATTCGCCAAAACGCCATGATGGTAACGGTAAAAGGACAAAACAACGATTAAATTCATATGGATGAATCATGAGTCAAAAGAAACACATTCTATAGAATAATAATGTAAATACGAAGTCATGTCAGATGCGCTTAAGCCCACTTGTTTATAATTCACATTTACATACAGATGTGTCCCAATCTATATAAATAATAAACCCTTGGTTAAGCGATTTATAACTTCTTTATTCAAATATAAAGGTGTCCCAATCTATTTCAATATAGACCTCATAACTCATCTTACTCAAATATTCTTGACAAGTCTTACCATCGAAATAGATAAAGTATCTAAGAAAATAGATATTACCAAAAGAGTGTACAGCTAGTTTATTTACACCTTTCGTATTCAAACATCCCATACCATCTAAATACGGAACCATGAATAAGCTCATGGTCCGGTGGCTTATGATTTCACATTTGGATATCCCATGCCATCTAATGCGAAACCAAAATTAACTTGTGGTCAGGAGACTCATGTTCCATATTCAAACGTCCCACTCCATTTAAATATGAAATCATAAGTACCCCGGTTGGAGCCCTACCGGCACCATTCAGACATGCAAACTATTCAAATGATACCACATAAAATTACATCAGATAATCAAAATGAGACGTTGATAAGTTACACTCCAATAGTAGACGTGATATCGAGAGTGTAGACATGTATGGAGTGTAAGGTCATAAAACGTAATCAAGAGGATAATATATCATAATAGTTATTAGCGGCAAAATTTCAATAAAATAGTTAAAATATCTAAAACATTATTAGATAAAATCATCAAAAGCAAGCGCATGAGTCGTTAGTGACTTGTGTTCCATAAGTAGACGTTCTAATTCATAAGTGGAATAAAATAAATGTCAACGCGCAACAACTTGCGCAATAACACGTGCCAAACAAAGAACTCGTATATGATATAATGATATATTATAATAGTTATCAGATAGATAAAGGAACTATTTCGATTACATGAGTCTCACTCATCGTCGAGGAAGACTCGTAAATGAGTACAAATGTATATACAAAACAATCGTAGCTACGTAATGCAAATAGCCAGGTAACTGCGTATAAAGCAATCATAAACAGATAAGGCAATGATCTTGATATATCTACTTCATATGATATCTTACATTCATAATATATTATCAAGTAATATGATATTAAGCAATGAATCAATCCGCACAAGTATAGAAATCAAATAATAGCGAACGACACTAGCGACGACCTAAACATAATACTATAGTTTAGATGCGAACGAATAAATCCCATAAGTCTATCACATATGTCATTTACCAATCATGTGCTTAGTTTTATAGATAAAATATGACTTATCGAAATCGTATAGTTAATATTAGTATCTTATATTAGGCAAGAAAATTATTTATTTTTGGTTCAACAGAATTTCGACACCCTTTCGGCATTAAAAATTACCTTTTTTTAGTAAATACTCAAATCTCAATCCAAAATCCCATATTTCAACACTTTCCCAAATCACAGTCAGCCAATAGCTCATTCTTCCGCAAATTACCAATTTTTCAATGTTCAATCGCAACAATAATCCCAAAATTTCAAGTACGCGCTTTTACCTCTTTCAAAACATTCCCAACAATCATACGTACAACATTTTAAACTCATTTCAACACTCAAAATAGCTCGGTTTAACTCGAAAACGTCATTTGGAAAAATTTAAATTATAGACAGCAAACACATTTTCAGTTTTCGTAAAAATTAAGTTTTCCGACAACAAAACTTAAACGACCATATCTTGCTCATTTTAAATCCGATTTTAGCTTATAATATATCAAAACGAAGGTATTAACTTTTATTTTTATAATCTCGTACTAATCTAGTGTCAAAACAATTTTTATAACCCTTTTTGCTTTATTCAAAATTCGAACAAAATGTCACACTTTTGTAAAAATATATTTTTGATCATTTTCAAACATAACCACTAGTAGTAACACTACTGGTTTTTTCCAAAGATTCATATACACAATTAGTATAGTAAAAACATGTTAAAGTAGATCTATAAATATATCAACATATATTTTTGTAAAAACTTCAAGTCATGTTTAAAGTATATTGATTTAGTAGATCTATCATAAAAATGTATAGATCTAAAAGATACTACATAGAAAATAATTTACTTCATTTATTTTTAAGAAAACACATAATAAATGACATGCATGCATAGATCTAAACAAATAAAGAATAAAAATTAAAGAAATATATGATATATTACTTTATGAGCAACGCAAGTAATAGCAAACATGTAGGTCAAATATGCATATAACAGTGCATAAGGCAATCACAACATGTAAAGCAGATATTCATATAGCAGATCGTGAAGCAATCGTAACATGTGAAGTAAACATTCATATAACAGCGGAACGAGAGATCGCGAACATGCAAGACAAGTATTCATATAGCAGCGGATAAATAATCTTATTATGTAAAGCATGTATCCATATTACAGAGGAATAAGCATAATTATAGTTGATTATCCATATAAACATGATATGAATAAATAAGAAACATAGCGGAAAGATCACCTATGAACGGATCCATAGAGTCACATGATTAATCAATAAAAAGAGAGATAAAAGTATACCTTTGTAGCGTGATTCGGTAGGACCGAAGGAGACCATCACCAACACATGATCTAACCAAGAAACCCAAGTGACCAAAGTAGATCACCTCTATGTAGAAACACACTATACATCATCGTGTACCAAATCGATGCTAGTCGAATAACCTGTTTTGCATAACTCAATCTTACACCACATTAGATGTAAGATATTTGATAAAGAAAGGAAAATGACATCATTTGCACTTCTTTCTTTTATTCTACCGCAAGTTTTCCAAGAAAACAGGAATAATAGAGGAGGAAAAATGTCTTACATTTATCATCATTTATTAGGTCAAATGCTAAATCAGTGAGTACGTTTTTTTTTCATGGAAAACAAACGTTTTAACTCCTTTATTCCTTCATTATGGTCGATCATTTTGGGGGCCTAAATGGGCTTGCCCATTTGTTTGATTTAATCAAACTACCAAGTAGTTGGTAGCTCGTAATGGTCCCGAGTTATATAGAACATATACCATAAATACGATAGATGCGATATATTAAATGGTACCTATTAGTATATGTGTGTGACCCCATAGGCTCGCATGTGTCCAGTCATATAATTAGTTATTATGACACGAGCATACTCCAACATCTCCCACTTACGACGTCATAATAATCAAGTAATTATACAAGCAATGGTTAGCGTCTAGCAACACGTCAATGCCCCTAGAAACACATGAGGATAGTTTCTTAAACATCTCATTTAAATGGTTTAGATACCAGACATCCTTTTGTTTTAGATACTCTATTAAACTTTAGACATGGGTCAACAGTCATCTTTAAGTTTAACTATTCTGTTTCTCGATATTGCTATTGAACTAGATTTCTAAATTAATCAAGCATCATATCAGTTACATTTGGGTGTGGCAACACATACATCTGTATAATTCATCTAGGGGCCCATTAATATCTAACTCCAATACATGTGGAGGAACAAATCCTGTTTTGACTACACGTGTCGTTCATGTATTTTAATCGCACCCGAAAATGGTCTTTATAACAGCCTTGTTCAAAACAGCGTTGAACCATATCAAAGATTAACATTCCACACATACAAAACCTACTTGCATCTCAAGTATAAATATAGATATTCAACCACTTGCCAGATTCACTATTGACGCCGATCCATGCAGTAAATTCTCGTAGGTTGGGTCAATCCAATGTTCATCCAATGAGCACACATGAGTTTGGCGGCATCATCAATTAATATTCATTACAAATGAATATGACCAACTCACATTTGTCTTAAATTGACAATACTCCCGTATCGTCAACCGACAATGGATAATTTAGAATAATTAGATTATTCTTGGATTAAACATGCAAATATAGGACACAGTTGATATAAAATGAAAAAGATCATACCTCATATATCAATCCCTTATAAAATAAAAACTATTTTACTTCCCAATTATTCAAATACTTAAAAATAGATATACATGAGACTACTAGAAGGTCAAAGCCTAATTTTCCTAGCATGATTAACATGTTTGGTTATAATACATTGACTTTACAAAAGGACCTGTTGAGTTGTCATCTGAGTGAACATTGAGAATACTTATTTCAGAAACTCACAAATAGTAAAGATTTTGAATAATATGATGATTGTCATTTTGTATATGTGCGCTCAAGTGCTAATACAATAATACTAGCATCGCCATAGTACATTACGCAGGTTGTTTGAAGCAAATAGAACACCAATTTAAGACAATCTTTTTAACAGCTTCCCAAACTATAAAGTATTCTTATTTTACTAATGAGTAGTGCAACAGTGCTTTTCGTCAAGCACGTCTAGGTAGCAGTATTATCATCTAAGATGAATAACTACTATCACTAATATTGAGTACCATCTCAATCAAAGTAAGCATTAGTGTATAAACTCAACACTAATCTTCTTAGCAAAAATCCGTAAACGATGATCAAGTCATAGTAGTCTAATGACTTTCACTTAGATACTTTCTGATCAATTCCTCTTGCATTCATGCAAGTATTAAAATTAGTCTAATACATAACATATCATATGCAATGAATCCATTAGGTAAAATAAGGGTTTCCATGTACATATTCAATCTTATCAAGTGAGATATAACTTTGAGACTTTCTCAGTAATATGTCATATTTAGACTTATTAACTGCGTATGCCTTATCCTAATAAGCATATGTTCCAAGGTTATATGTTTTATTTCTTATATCTCCCAATAGAAATAGATTCCAAGCCAAGGATTTAAAAGTAGCTTAGATGGAATATCATTTCCAATATGTTAACAACATATGAGATTTAAGAATGAACAAAACATAGTGCTCCCACTAGCTCAAAGGTGTACTCAGGATTTATCTTTATTTTATTATGATCATATCCTTGATTTAAACCTAAGATTCCAGCTCCTAGATGCATGCTCTAATCAACACTTGGATTTCTAGATCTTATACACCTTCTAAAGATTTGTAGGATTTGTAAACCCTTTTAATTACACAACGTCCTTGCAAATGTAATCATTCATGAGAATTTTGACATCCAATTACCATATTTCATACTAATGAAATCAAGTATGGTAATTAATATCTTTATTTATTTAAAACTCGCAAAGAATAGAAAAATTTAATCATGGTCAATTGCTTGAGCACACATTAAACTCTTATCAAAATAGTGTGTATAAAGGTGTACAATTGTATCCATATCTATCTTCTCATAGAAGACTGTTTATAACCTATCAGTCTTACTGATTGATAAAAGATAATCAAATTCTAAAGTTGATTTTTTATGGACTACATCTAACCATTCATAGTTTTGATTCATTCATCATATTCAAAATATTACAATGAGTCTCGGTAGTTATTAGGTTCACTATGATCCTCTAACTCATCTTCCTCAGCATTGACATGAAACTCATATCTTTCAAGTGCTTCAGGTATCCTTGCGGATATGCAAATAGGAGTAACAACACTTTTGTGGCTTTTGCATTTACATGTTAAGCCTCATTATGTCGTCGCTAGTGTATTCAGAAGGTTGTATTTTATTCATTACTTTCTTCAAAGATGCATAAAGGCTCACACTTGCTTCTTGTAAGAGGAGACTTTCTCCATGTACACATCATGTCGAGCAACAATGAATTGTTCTCGTTAGGGATGTATAAAATACATTGATAGTTCTTGATTCTAGTTTGTTAATAACACGTCTAACATGATTTCAACAAATGCAAGACTTCAACTAACACTTACTGGGAGTCATCCTATTCCATAACTTAATCATTTCTTAGTTACCTTCTTGTTTGGAACCATATTGAATAAGCATGTGGCTCATTCAAATTTTTTAACCTTAATAAGATAAGAGAGAGAGTAGTTAATGTTATCAAGGATCAAATAATAATAATAGTATTTGATTTTACACATGATACATAGTGTTCGATTGTGAGACAGTATCATAATTCCTTAGACAACCTAATACTCTTTGGCTCACATATTTTCTAATTTGGTCAAACAAATTTTCATAAACAATATATTAAAGTCAATTGCATGCTATAAAGTATTATTGTTTTAGCAGTTCAAGAACTCCATGTTCATGTTTTGACAAGAAAACATAACATGTTAGCCGCTAAATTTACTTTATAAGGTATTGAACAATTTAATAACTTCATTGTATATGCCCTAACAGGAAGACACAACAATTCAATTACTTACTCTATTTTATAAGTCTTTGAACAATTCAAAAAAGTTCACGTTTATGTCTTTACTTGAAGACATAAACATATCACAAATAAAGTATTATTGAATGCCTACTTTTGGCTTCAATGGTATTTTCAAATTAATTTACATACTTCGAATTTATGTCTTTACAAGGAGACATATGCATATTAGCTAAACCATTTAGGTAACGTGATGAAGAAATTTTATTATTTTTTGACATTAGTTTTCTATTAGACAACATACATCAATATGTATAAGTCCTAGTAGAATATTATTAGCCATATTGTGTTGTACCTTACACACTCTAATATTTCTCCCACTTGAGCGCGACACAACATAATATATGAGTAATATTAAAGTGTCACAAATATAATATGATTTAAGTCATACTCTAATCAATCTTGTATAGAAGGGTTATGTAGAACTTCATCGTTTAATAAGAAATCATTCATAACTATTTTTAGATAACATTTCGGGAAGTGACATCAAAAAAGCGACTAGTTATCTTTAAAAATAATATGCAATAAGGCTTAGAAAACTATGATGTTATTTCAAGAAAATCTAGAAATTAAGTGGGTCACTTACAAGGTGATAAGCACATAGCTCCCACTGAATGAGACAACATTACAAGTGTGACCTATGATTAAAAACGCATTGCTCTCATTAATTTAGACAACATTTTGAGTTTATCTATACTAGTGAAAAAGCAAGTAGCAATTTGTATATTTTCTAGTTCTTTGAATATCTACACATTATAGCCAATGTGAGTCTCGTAGACTAGTAACATGTGATGGTTTATAACGTTCATAACAATTATATAATCATAACAAAGATCAAAGCATGTTATAGCGGAAGCGATTTAACAAGATCATTAATAACACAATTATAATAAATCGATTAGGGTTACATACCTTTATCCTAGCAAAGATCCACAATATCACCAACGAATCACCAATTAGGGTTTGTGAAGAACAATACCAAGATATAGTTTAAAGCAAAACTATATTACGCTCTTGTACATAAGTAATGCAACGGGCTAACCGTGAGTCTAGCACTTGCAAATCGGAACTTCAACACTTGTAGAATATTAGCTAAATCAAAAACCAAAGAAAACCCTTGTGGGTTTGTGGCTTGCGATCGCAGGAAGAAAAGGAGGGGAAGGGATGGAAAAATTATGAGGGCTATGTGTGTTTATATAAGGCTTGGCAAAACTTGGTTTCCAAGTAAAACACGAATTAGGAAACAAAAAGTTTCCCTTTGCCCCCCCCCCCTTTGGACGACGGTAGACTAACCCCCAAAGGGTGTTTCTGGAACTTTTCCGCTTTCCTTTTCCTTCTATAATTCCATAACGGTTATTTAACTTAACTCTTAATTTATTTAACCATCGTTTAGTTAAGTTCGATTTGATTTAATAAATATATATATATAATATGTTTAATAAATAAAATTAACCTTTTACGTATTGTGTACAATCCCGTAATCCCGAGTTCGATCCTATCACACGACTATTAATTTTAAGTCCATAAACTATCAGCTCCCACTTGGACAAATTGAATATCGTGATTACATTGACTAGCGTCTAGTTACACTAGCAATGTCACTAGTACAACTCGAGTAAGGTCTCCTGGAAAAACCTTTTAAATGATTCATCATTTATTATTATCCTTTCATTTCAAATACAACGTTAATAGGATATGGATCTCAGTCATTCCTTCATTAACCATTCTGTTTCTCGTTTACGGATATAGCAAGATTACCAAAACACATTTGGGTGTGGCCACGCAAACGTCTTACTACTCCCCCGAGGGGCCCAGCTGTATTTATACTTCAAAATAATTTGAAGGAAACAAATCCCATTTTGACTACAAGCGAAACTTACGAACTTTGCAACACTTCTGAAAATAACCCTTATAGCTACCAGTTACGTTTAGCGTTAGGTTATCTCACAAAAATGCACTACATTCTATCCAGTTTCCTGGTATCTCAGGTCTAAGGATAACTATTTACGATTTACTTAAGACGAAGATCCATAAAGTAAAATCATATAGTTGGGATAAGTCCAATATTTGATCCATCAAATATCATCCAAAATTGACCAATATACTTTCAAGTATACTCTGTCACTATTTTAAATTGTCTTAGTTTAATAATACTCCCATATTATTAATCGACAACGGACGTTTTAGAACATAACAATTATTCATGGATTAAAACATGTAAAATAGGATACAAAATCAAATAATAGAAAATAAACGAAACTCTATCTATATTTCATCAATTCAATAAGGTCTAACATCCTTTATCCAAATACTAATCAACAATTTATTGCATGAATTCGCTAGCTAGTTGCAGCCCAATCGCTTTGGCATGCTTAACTACCTTTGGTCTAGGCAAAGCCTTAGTAAAAGGACCAGCTACGTTGTCATCTTTGTGAACTTCTATTAATTTTATTTCACGAGCTTCCACTTGTTCTCGTACGTAGTGATATCTACGTCTAAAGTGTCTGGCGCCTTTCATGACTCTAGGATCATTGGCAAATATTATTGCAGCAGAATTGTCGCAATATATATCAATAGGTTCTTTAATTGAAGGCATCACTCCAAGATCTCCAATAAACTTCCTAATCCAAACAGCTTCCATTGCAGCTTCCGAAGCAGCCATGTACTCAGATTGAGTTGCATGCATAGCAATGGTTGTCTGCTTCTTGCTCTTCCAGTCAACTGCTCCTCCATTGATGACAAACACGTAGCCCGTTTGAGACTTGTATCGTCTTTATCACATTGCCAGGACGTATCACAGAAACCTGTAACTTTCGGTTTTGTGTCTGGTTTACCCCCAAATACCAAAAACATATCTTTCGTATTCCTCAGATACTTTAGTATATCTTTAACAGCAGTCTAATGATGCTTCCCTGGATTCTGTTGGTATCTACTGACCAAGTTCTGAGCAAACACCACATCAGGCCTTGTACATCTTACAACATACATTATAGATCCTACAGCCGAAGCATAAGGCACCTTCTGCATGTAAGCCACCTCTTCGGGTGTTGATGCATCTAACTCATGACTTAATTCATGCTTAACTTCCATAGGATGAAAACCTTTCTTGGAATTATGCATGCTATACTTCTTCAATATCATATCAATATAAGCATCTTGACTAAGACCAATTAACCGTCTTTTCCTATCTCGATAGATTTTAATTCCCAAAATATATGCAGCATGTAACACCCCCAAATTTACACAGTTCAATACAGCGTAAGACTCGTTGGTGTTACGGGATAGCATATTACTCACATCATAGACAACGCTTAAAAATCGCGTCATTTAATAATAAAGCATTTCCATTCATAAATATCAAATTTACATAGGTCCCAAGTCATTGTATTTCATACAGGTTTTACAAAGCATTTGAATGGAAATTATTATTTAAGTGCGGGCCATGACTTCTTGTTGTCTTCCCGAGAATTACCTGAGATAAAACATGTTAAAAGAAAAGGTCAGCGATAACGCCGAGTGAATTCATAGAGTTTAATAAAACCATTAATATATCATCGGTATATAATTATTACCAAAAATCATTTTTGTACAAATCATTGTAATAGGCCATAAATAGCCAAAGTCATTTTATACAAATCCTTATCAAAAATCATAATATAGGCTTTTGCCTTCAAAATCATAATACGAATCAAAGTCGTAAAAACATCATACAATATGTTTTATAACGTTGTATAGAGTTAAATAAAAACCGTTATATGAATATGGTTATGTAAAACCAAAACACGAACATAATATCAATAATAAGACCCTGTATTGCTAGTCAGGCAATATATCGTAATTCAATGCATGAAGCAGTATTTTCGTTATTTTGGATTATTATAAGCCGCATGACATTGTTACCTTACTACAATAAACAACGGGTAGCTAACCCCACAATCATTTTCCCATCTAAATTAGCGTGTCGTCACAATAATCACGCTTGTGTAAATCTTCTCATACATAATTCGCTTACCAATCAATGTGGCACGACGGGGATCAACCGTCAAGGCGCAAACTGGGGTGATCGTCCCCAAATAGTACTAATATATGCATAAGCGTCTACCAAATCCCGGTAGTTCAAAATTCATGCTAATGGGACTTTTAGTGACATAACGTAACTTTAATAATCCATTTTATCTCATACATCGGGTCATATAATCATTCATCGGGTCATAAAATCATTCGGGTCCAAATAAATAAACAAACAATCGAGACAAATGGTGTCCTATTTTATCAAAACTAACATGTTATCTCCCTCGCGGGTTTATAAAACATTTCATAAAAACATTTAAAAGAGTGCGAGGCTATGAACTCACGTTGATGTGGGAAGGCGGGTTATCGGCAATTCGGATGTACGGTACGTGCTTCAATCATGGAAACCTAGACAAATAATACTCGTCTTAGACTCTTGTCCAATGACTTTATAAAAATAACAATTATGTATACATATGATGATTTTATAAATATGATGATGATCAAGTGGGATTGTACATTTTTACTCTTTCATTATAGTGTTTATGTGTTGGTAACATTTTTATACTAGTTTTACTAGTTTTACTTATTTATATGTTTTAGGCCCAATAAGCCTATTACAAGCCCAATACCTTATATTATTCCATTTTACACCTTTATTATCAGTATTATACTTTCATGTTGGTCCCAAGTGGGTTAAGCCCAATAAGTAAATTTATAAGTGTTTTACTAACTAGTCGGGTTTATAGTCCAACAAGGCTACTTTGGCCCGTTAATGTCTATATGTTGTAAAGTTCGGGTTTTATCGGTTTTTACTTGTTATATAATTTCATATATCAGTATGTGAGTTTATAAAAGTTTATATTAGACGGGTCCGACCGTCTAAGTTTTAATTGACGAAAAACGTTAATTTTACGGTACTAGCCGAAAAGACGTAAAAATCATGTTTATAATTTTTATAACTTATAAAACTTACCAAACTACCATTTTTATATAATGTCCATTTATTTATTCTTATGCATATTTATATAAATGAAATATATAAGTTAGTGGGTTTTAATTCATATTTTATACTATATTTATTTGAGTGCTTATATAATAATATTAAACTTTAATTTCACAAAATCAGTCCTAAATTTTAAGTTCACTATAATGTCCATATCTAGAGTTCTATAATGAGATAGGACCTCAAATTTTTATCACAGAACTACATGATATGTGCTTCATTTTATTCCTTTATAGATACTGATGAATCAACTTCTAAATATTTTAATAAATTCGTCCAAAACAGTGTAGGCAGATTTGCACTCTAAACTTGTTTTGATCATATCTCACTCATTTTGATGATTCCATTGCATGGCCAACTCTCACATGTGTATAATACCTAATACTTACTGTATATTGATTCCACTTTACCATTTTATCAGTTTAACATTTGGTTACTTACTGTTTTTATACAGCCAAGTTTATAATCAAGAATTTAGCCTTTTTACCTATGGTTTTCCATCTTTTTAACCATGTTAATCAAATATATCAACACCAAATCCCCTCATAATATTTTTAATCATCATTCATCTTCATATACATATACATAAATAAAGAAAATACAAGATTACATAATCAAAATAACAAGAGGATAAGAAGAACAATCTTTATACCACCAAGATTAAGTCGTTTGAAGGATCAAGACTTGGTTTTGGGTCACCAAATCTTATGAACTCTTGTATGAAATCTTCAAGATCACCAAGGGAGATGTTGGTGTTTGAAAATCAGCCCTACTTCATCTTGCAAACTTCTCTTTGGATGTTAAAATCACCACCAATCAATAAAGCTTCAAGAGGGCATCATCATATGTATGAATAACATAGGATTTCATGGTTTAATCAAGATCAAAATGGGTGTTTTTGGTTGAGATGGGACGGCTAGGGGAGAGAGTAGAGAGAACTTTTGGTGGTTTTGCATGTGTAAAAATGAGTTAAATGGTTTGGGGAAGTAGTTTTAATGTTGGTAGCTTGTTTATGAAGTGGCTAGGACAAGTGTCCTAGCTTACTTCTCAAGCTTGCCACCTAAGGGTGTTATTAGCTTGTTCTTGCCGTCCAAGAGTGGGGGTGGGGCAAGTTTATTCTTGTCTCGTCCCCATTTAATTACGGGTACTCCTCGATTCTAGTTCCCTCGATTTGTGTGCCCTCGGGTCGTTTTACGAAAAACGTTTTTATAAATTATGAATCAACGACACAAAACGAATCTAATAAAAATTGTCTCATCAAAAACGGAGTTCGAAAACGTAAATACGTAATCCTAAGGTTTCCGGTTTAGTTGTAAAGGACGTTAAATTAAAATCGTAAGTCCTAATCTCTTCTCGTAAATTTGTGAGTTTATGAACCAACACAAATTTAAAATTCCAAAATAATATTCACGGATAAATTTATTTTCTGAAATGTCGGACTGTCACCAAAACGGTGTATGTAAACGTAAGCACGTAACGTAGAATCCTCCGGTTTAGACGTAGTCGATGCTACTTCAAGACGTAAAACCAAATTTCTTCCCAAAAATAAGTGAGTTCATAATATAACATTAAAATAATGTTTTTAAATAATATTTGAGAATAAAATATAAACCATAAATTGATGGATTGTCACAGCATTTACCCCTAAACAGGATCTTTGTCCTCAAAGATCATCTTATCCTACTACTCGCTTCTTATAGAGTTAAAGCCATGTGGGTATTTCCTCCACATTCGGTCTTTTCTCACAAGTGTAATCCATTACAATACGCGAGTTTCATCAAACATAACTACGGGAATACGATCGGGCTTAATGTTGACTTACTTTCTCTATCCATGATGTTCACGGGTTTTTGATGAATGCAACTTTTCGCCAATCTAAACTTCATTAAGGAATAGTCAGATTTTCACTTGATAGGCATTTTATCAAGTTCGATATACAAAAGATAATTTACGCAGCTCTTGAAGTCCTAGGGTAGATCCAGCTTATATGCCTTTCAAACCAACTTTTATATCATCTCAATGGTCCCATACAGCGGGGACTTATATCCCTTGATCTTTCAGATCATCAATTCATTTTTTTCCATGGTTAAAATTTTCGACATAACTTCGCTACCCATCTGGCACTTCAAGATCTACATTTCATATTCACATAACCTTCTGTCCACTACCGGCAGTCAATAATCAAATTCTAATTTCAACAATCATTTCAGGTCTCGTCGGTCGAGTATTTTGTAAGGTTAGGTTCGCCATCATTGGAAACCTTAAACCTAAAACACATGTCCAACTCACAATGGGTGTATGTCGGGTGTCTTCATCCCAATTCCTGCTTACAGATGCTCTCACATTTAGATCCTAACAAGATTCGATCTCGATCCTAATATGATAATTATCAATGATAATCTCTCCAAATGAGAACGATTATACGGTTTATTACCAAAGGTCAATTATTCAACACAAAACAAGACTTCTAGTGTTTTGTATCGTTACTTTACCTCGTCCCTTCGATTTGGGTGGTAAACAGTACTCTTCATCAAGGTTCGTTCCCAATGACTTCTGAGCAAATCTCTAGAAATTCGATGCGAAACGAGGATCTTAATAGAGATGATCGATACAGGCACACTGTGTTTACACAATTCCTTTAAATACAAAGAGTCAATCTCTTCATCGAGAATCTATCATTAACAGGAATGATATTAACAGATTTGGTCAGTCTGTCGACGATGACCCAAATCGAATCAAATTCAGATGATGACCTTTGCAATAGTTAGACGTTTACTAATGTATGAGGTGATGTCTGCCTTCATAATTTGCCATCTATACAACTCCTTCAGATAAAGATACATTAAATAAGAAATGACATGAATAGAATACTTATACTTACAATATTCCAACATAACTATATCTCAAAATCTCCATTTTTAGGCAACCTCAAGTGGCCTGTTATACTTTCAACGCCATCGGCTTCTCAATTTTGATGGTTCACATTAGCCGCGAACCCCTTTTTTATTATCTATATTATCCTTTTTACAAACATTGTTTATTTTTATATTGTTCGGCAATTTATTTTGCACCTTCATTATTAAGGAACACACCCTAATTGATTCTTTATCCTTTCTATATGATGTGTCAGTATCTACATTCACTTTTCCTGATGAAATAATTATCATGACCACAATTCACTCAGAAATTCTTTCTTCACATTTTCTAAGTTTTAGTTTTGTCTCAACTATTATTTTTATTAGTTTTGCTCAATCCGACGTTTTAAAGCGTCGATAATTATTACAAGTAAATTAGTATTAAATATTTAAATTTTTATGAAACCTAAACGTAAAATTTTAAATTTCCTAGTTCGACCAATTATATAAAAATGTTAAAAATAATTTGAATTTAATTAACACGATTTTTGTTGATTTATCGAAAATAAATAGTAAGATCCGTAAATGTTCGAAAAACCTTCGTTTATTCTTTGGTAAAAAATTTCTTAGTTGAAAAGCAAAAATTGTCATTTCAAATTGTAAGTCATGGTTTAACGGTTTCCTCAATCCCTCTTAGGTTGTCTTGAGGTATACACAAACATTTACCCCTAAACAGGAGTTTAGTTAAATGATTTGTGTATAAGGGAATAATCCCATAAAAATCTTTTGTTAAAACATTTGTCAAAACATATTTCCATTTTCTTTTTGGTAAAATCCAAAGCCTTAATGGTTCCAATTTTTGAAGAGTCAATATATTCCATTCTTATAAATAAACAATTAATGTAAAGAAGTAAGTCTTTCATCACATATTAAATATTCAAGGTACAAATTTTCACTACTCGGCCGACTCAGGGCATTCTACAAATAATTATTAACTCATTCTTATTCTTATAAATAAACAAATGGTTCTTAATTATCACGAGCATGAATTTATCAAATTACAGCCTACACACGTGATTCACCAAATTTATGGATGCTACATGTGCATTAGTCCATCCAAACGATATCACGTGAAACTCATAATGTTCATCACAAGTTCTGGATGTAGTAATTGGAATAGATAATCTTTTCGCGGACGCGAAGTTGATAATAACCATGTCGTGGATCAAATTCCTGAATATACGCTAGAACCTTGTAAATGATCGAACAAATATTCCATTTCAAGTCATGGATATCGATTTCGATTGTCAATTTACTCAGTTCACAGTAATCCATAAATATAAGGAATGATAACACCCTAGCTCTTCATGATGACGAGCTTGGTAGAATTTCTCATACAACTCTCTCAGTTGTAGGGTAATTCTTTTAATGCAGATGGTGCTGACGTACAGTGCGCATGCCACAGGTGCAACACCGGGAATATAATCAATACCAAATTCAACTTGCCTTAATGGTGAAAGTCTAGGTAATTCACCAGCAAATACCTCTTAAAGTTCCAGATAACATAAACATCTTTTAGTACATTCACTTTAAGTTCTTTCTAGATTATAATATCTATGACTAATTCACAACCATTCATGGTATAATTTCAAGTCTAAATGCAGGATATGGTCATCCATCAAAAATTATTTAGATCACTTTTGATAATCAACATCTTATCTTTTAGGGGAATTCTACTCGAGTTCCCATCAATTAAGACAATGTCGTCATGTCATAATCAATCAATCCATTCTACTGGCATTACCAACTTTTCAGTTTTATTGCCGTCGATAAGATGTGAACTTCTCAAAAGACTAATAATAACTCATAATCCTTCGCTATTCAAGGATATCTGGAGACATAACTAACCTTAAAAGATTAAGGTCAACGCATAATCTACATGAGAGAATTTCAAATCAGATACAGACAAAAACATTTAACAAATATGAATATATCCCATGTTTTCATAATTTGAGTACGCATTCGAAAGCTCCTCGGATCGTTACCCAGATCATTCAAATGAAATCAAATCAAAAGAAATGATAGGAAAGTCGATACATCCAATCGGGTATCAACACTCGGTAATCAGATACTTTTCCTAAGAATCTCACTACGTGAGAATTGGACAATAAAGAATTGTCAATTGTCAAATAAGACAATTTCCACAGATGAGTAAATTCGACTCAGAAGAATAGATGCTACAGGCACATATGTAGGTGTCCCTAACACTATGTCCTTATTTCTCACTTCTTGCAGATCTCATAAAATTTAATCTTCCACAATCTTCAAAGAAAATGTAGTGTTTATTAATCAGTATTATGGTGACTACTAATCAGCCTTGCATGGTCAATTCCAAATTGTATGTAGGCGCGCAACTATATATAATTTCAAGATTAACGATGCAATACTCAGTTCGTCAAAATTTTATCATCATGTTTATAATAGAAACATTTCATGCTTAATTCTTAAATAAGAATCAAAAATAAATTTACAAAGATTTTCTTTGTTATGAAAACAATTAAGTTTTCCAAGGTGTTTTATAAACAACTTCATTTCGATAACAATCACTTATAAATCTCACTTTGAATAATCCTTATAGTGATGAAAATTCAATTTTTCTCAAGGGATACTGTTTTATCTTATAGAAACAATGAGTGATCTGCAAAAGAGTGATGAAAAGTTGTTCACTAAGAACTAACTACAATATAATAGGAAATGAGCTTAGCCAATTAATCATGAGGTGCATGACCCCGATGGCACTCAAAAATAATAATCCACAACGTAACTCAATTCGAGATGAGTACTTGTTCAATGGTTGCATCACTAATGCGAGCATTAGGAAGAAGCAAGAAAAGATAGATATCATCGATACATGTAGGATTTAGCAATCAAAGGTAGTCTTTTTCATTAATCACAAACAAGTCAAAATTGTACCGTAACACATTACGTGTCACTATGTCATACAATTCTCAAAACTCATCCTACCAACTGATGTCTCAGTTAAGTTGGGGATTTTTAAAAGATACCACAATGAATACTAATCTACAAGAGTCATTAGGTGTTCCACATGTCCCAGAAGATCCATCGGTCCCAATTCAGAAGAAGATTTCTTCAATTTATTTCTTGGACACTAGGCATCCTCATTATTGGACAATGGCCTAGGAACAACCCTTAACACAAATAAACAATCAATTAAAACCTTATAATTCAATCACAGAACTTAATGACTTCCTCTTAACAATCTTATATTCCATATAGGTTAAGTTTTATTTCATTCAAGTTTCAATTAACTTATACTCAATGCGATATCCTACCTCATTCTCCAATACTTTCAACCTTATTTTTAGACCTTGAAAGGGCAATAAAAGCTCGATATGAACAACACTTAATTTCCAATCCTATAGCTCTTACAACAATAGTTATCAAATAAGTCACTAGTATGAAATGACTCACACATTCAATTAGACTTCTCGGAAAGGTACTAGTGGCATGAGGCTTTTGGGTAATGGTTCCAATGACAGCCTCAAGTGCAACATTTACCCTTTCGATTTCAAATTAAGAATTTGATGAAAACGAATCAGATGACATCTTTCTAGGTGGTAACGTTTTGTCAAACTCCACTCTATAAGGAAAGATCGTCATGACATCGATATCAGATTTAATCTCGCCAATTCTTCTTCAATATCACAATCAACTAATATCTACATTTTTACGAATATCAACCATTTTGTTGGGATCATAAATATCCACAACTTGGTTTAGATCTGGAATAGCTAAAATTCCTACGGGAATAGCTTCGATTAATTTACTAGGGGATTTAGGGTTCCTTGTGACAATCTACGTCGTATAAATACCTCGTATAAATATAAAAATAATCATCAAACAATCATGTAATCAAATTACATCATATATATATAATCCAAGTTATATATATATATATATATATATATATATATATATATATATATATATATATATATATATATATATATATATATATATATATATATATATATATATATATATATATATATATATATATATATATATATATATATATATATATATATATATATTAAAATAACACTTCTCAGTCTGGCCTTGTCGGTAACTCGGGAATTCTTCGGCACCGTTATAGTCAAAAGATTTTTAGACATTTTTAGAAAAATGTTTATAGTTAAAAGATTTTGAAATGTTTTATTCAAAACCTTGGTTTTAAAAATCTTTCGTTCTCTATAACGAGAGCTCTGGTACCAAACTGTAACACCTCCAAATTTACACAATTCAATACAGCGGAAGACTCGTTGGTGTTACGGGATAGCACATTACACACATCATAGACAATGCTTAAAAATCGCGTCATTTAATAATAAAGCATTTCCATTCATAAATATCAAATTTACATAGGTCCCAAGTCATTGTATTTCATACAGGTTTTACAAAGCATTTGAATGGAAATTATTATTTAAGTGCGGGCCATGAATTCTTGTTGTCTTCCCGAGAATTACCTTCAAGTACCTGAGATAAAACATGTTAAAAGAAAAGTTCAGCGATAACGCCGAGTGAATTCATAGAGTTTAATAAAACCATTAATATATCATCGGTATATAATTATTACCAAAAATCATTTTTGTACAAATCAATGTAATAGGCCATAAATAGCCAAAGTCATTTTATACAAATCCTTATCAAAAATCATAATATAGGCTTTTGCCTTCAAAATCATAATACGAATCAAAGTCGTAAAAACATCATACAATACGTTTTATAACGTTGTATAGAGTTAATTAAAAACCGTTATATGAATATGGTTATGTAAAACCAAAACACGAACATAATATCAATAATAAGACCCTGTATTGCTAGTCAGGCAATATATCGTAATTCAATGCATAAAGCAGTATTTTCGTTATTTTGGATTATTATAAGCCGCATGACATTGTTACCTTACTACAATAAACAACGGGTAGCTAACCCCACAATCATTTTCCCATCTAAATTAGCATGTCGTCACAATAATCACGCTTGTGTAAATCTTTTCATACATAAATTCGCTTACCAATCAATGTGGCACGACGGGGATCAACCGTCAAGGCGCGAACTGGGGTGATCGTCCCCAAATAGTAATATTATATGCATAAGCGTCTACCAAATCCCGGTAGTTCACAATTCATGCTAATGGGACTTTTAGTGACATAACCTAACTTTAATAATCCATTTTATCTCATACATCGGGTCATATAATCATTCATCGGGTCATAAAATCATTCGGGTCCAAATCAATAAATAAACAATCGGGACAAATGGTGTCCTATTTTATCAAAAATAACATGTTATCTCCCTCTCGGGTTTATAAAACATTTCATAAAAACATTTAAAAGAGTGCGAGGCTATGAACTCACGTTGATGTGGGAAGGCGGGTTATCGGTAATTCGGATGTACGGTACGTGCTTCAATCATGGAAACCTAGACAAATAATACTCGTCTTAGACTCTTGTCCAATGACTTTATAAAAATAACAATTAAGTATACATATGATGATTTTATAAATATGATGATGATCAAGTGGGATTGTACATTTTTACTCATTCATTATAGTGTTTATGTGTTGGTAACATTTTTATACTAGTTTTACTAGTTTTACTTATTTACATGTTTTAGGCCCAATAAGCCTATTACAAGCCCAATACTTTATATTAGTCCATTTTACACCTTTATTATCAGTATTATACTTTTCATGTTGGGCCCAAGTGGGTTAAGCCCAATAAGTAAATTTATAAGTGTTTTTCTAACTAGTCGGGTTTATAGTCCAATAAGGCTACTTTGGCCCGTTAATGTCTATATGTTGTAAAGTTCGGGTTTTATAGGTTTTTACTTGTTATATAAGTTCATATATCAGTATTTGAGTTTTTAAAAGTTTATATTAGACCGTTCCCACCGTCTAAGTTTTAATTGACGAAAAACGTTAATTTTACGGTTCTAGCCGAAAAGACGTAAAAATCATGTTTATAGTTTTTATAACTTATAAAACTTACCAAACTAACATTTTTATATAATGTCCATTTATTTATCCTTATGCATATTTATATAAATGAAATATATAAGTTAGTGGGTTTTAATTCACATTTTATACTATATTTATTTGAGTGCTTATATAATAATATTAAACTTTAATTTCACAAAATCAGTCCTAAATTTTAAGTTCACTATAATGTCCATATCTAGAGTTCTATAATGAGATAGGACCTCAAATTTTTATTACAGAAACTACATGATATGTGCTTCATTTTATTCCTTATAGCTACTGATGAATCAACCTCTAAATATTTTAATAAATTCGTCCAAAACAGTGTAGGCAGATTTACACTCTAAACTTGTTTTGATTATATCTCACTCATTTTGATGATTCCATTGCATGGCCAACTCTCACATGTGTATAACACCTAATACTTACTGTATATTGATTCCAATTTACCATTTTATCAGTTTAACATTTGGTTACTTACTATTTTTATACAGCCAACTTTATAATCAAGAATTTAGCCTTTTTACCTATGGTTTTCCATCTTTTTAACCATGTTTATCAAATCTATCAACACAAAATCCCCACATAATATTTTTAATCATCATTCATCATCATATACATATACATAAATAAATAAAATACAAGATTACATAATCAAAATAACAAGAGGATAGGAAGAACAATCTTTATACCACCAGATTAAGTAGTTTGAAGGATCAAGACTTGGTTTTGGGTCACCAAATCTTATGAACTCTTGTATGAAATCTTCAAGATCACTAAGGGAGATGTTGGTCTTTGAAAATCAGCCCTACTTCATCTTGCAAACTTCTCTTTGGATGTTAAAATCACCACCAATCAATAGAGCTTCAAGAGGGCATCATCATATGTATGAATAACATAGGATTTCATGGTTAAATCAAGATCAAAATGGGTATTTTTGGTTGAGATGGGACGGCTAGGGGAGAGAGTAGAGAGAACTTTTGGTGGTTTTGCATGTGTAAAAATGAGTTAAATGGTTTTGGGAAGTAGTTTTAATGTTGGTAGCTTGTTTATGAAGTGGCTAGGACAAGTGTCCTAGCTTACTTCTCAAGCTTGCCACCTAAGGGTGTTGTTAGCTTGTTCTTGCCGTCCAAGAGTGGGGGTGGGGCAAGTTTATTCTTGTCTCATCCCCATTTAATTACGGGTATTCCTCGATTCTAGTTCCCTCGATTTGCGTGCCCTCATGTCGTTTTACGAAAAATGTTTTTATAAATTATGAATCAACGGCACAAAATGAATCTAATAAAAATTGTCTCATCAAAAACGGAGTTCGAAAACGTAAATACGTAATCCTAAGGTTTCCGGTTTAGTTGTAAAGGACGTTAAATTAAAATCATAAGTCCTAATCTCTTCTCGTAAATTTGTGAGTTTATGAACCAACACAAATTTAAAATTCCAAAATAATATTCACGGATAAATTTATTTTCTGAAATGTCGGACTGTCACCAAAACGGTGTATGTAAACGTAAGCACGTAACGTAGAATCCTCCGGTTTAGACGTAGTCGATGCTACTTCAAGACGTAAATCCAAATTTCTTCCCAAAAATAAGTGAGTTCATAATATAACATTAAAATAATGTTTTTAAATAATATTTGAGAATAAAATATAAACCATAAATTGACGGATTGTCACACAGCATCTCCCAACTCCTTCATAGAAAAACATTTACCAAGATAATCCTTAACATCCTTAAGTCTTTGAATGTTACACCCCATGATTAATATGTCATCGACATATAAAATTAGGAACACTACATCACTCCCACTAGCTTTACGATATACACATGGCTCATCTCGATTTTGAATAAATCCGAACTTTTTGATTTCTTCATCAAATCGTTTATTCCATTGACCTGATGCTTGCTTAAAACCATAAATAGATCTTCGAAGTTTGCACACGCGGATTGGATATTTAGGATCAACGTACCCTTCAGGTTGTTGCATATAGATGTCTTCATCTAAGCGACCGTTCAAGAAGGCAGTTTTAACATCCATTTTCCATATCTCATAGTCATAGTATGCTGCTATAACTATGAGAATCCTAATAGCTCGTAAGTCTGCTACAGGAGAAAATGTCTCCTCGTATTCTATGCCAAAAGTTTGAGTAAACCTTTAGCCACTAAACGTGCTTTATAGGATTGTACTTCACCATCCATGTCGGTTTTCTTCATGTATAACCACTTATTTTTCACTACTTTAGCATTTTTAGGTGTATCAACAAGAATCCAAACATCATTGATTTTCATGGATTTCATTTCCTCATTCATCACAACTATCCATTTAGACTTTTTTGGATCAAGCATTGCGGATCGATAGTTAGCAGGTTCACCAAGATCCCCTACCTCCTCCTCATCATCCTCTATGTTAAGACATAGTTTTCTTGGCGCATGTACGGTTCTTTTAGACCTACGTGGAGGAATTAATTCCGGTGGAGCTCCCAGACTTTCTGGATCTATTGGAATTTCTTCGCTAGTATTTTCAGAAGGCAATGTATCTTCTTGAATTTATTCAAGATCATAATTTCTCCCACTGAATTCTTGATTTACAAGATCATTTTTAAGGAAGTCTCCATACCTAGCAACAATAACCGTGTTCTCAGGTGGATAATAGAAGTAGTAACCCATAGTTTCCTTAGGGTAACCTACAAAGATACATTTTACAGAGCGTTGTTGGAGTTTATCTCTAGAGTCACGTTTTACATACGCCTCACAACCCCAAATCTTTAAATAAGACAAATATGGCTTTTTTCCATGCCATAGTTCATATGGTGTCTTATCAACCTTCTTTGTGGGAACCATATTCAGAATATGAACAACAGATTCTAAAGCATAATTCTAAAAGGATAAAGGTAAAGTTGTAAGATTAAACATAGATCGTACCATATCCAATAATGTATGATTTCTCCTTCCGGATACACCATTTTGTTGTGAAGTATATGGAGAAGTAAGTTTCTGAACAATTCCATTCTCACTTAAATAATCTTTAAACTCTTGACTTAAATATTCACCACCTCGATCAGAACGGAGAGATTTAATCTTCTTTCCTAGTTGCAGTTCTACTTCTGCTTTAAACACTTTGAATGTTTTAAATACCTCATGTTTATGCTTAAGTAAATAAACATAACCATAACAGCTATAATCATCCGTAAATGTTAAGAAGTAGCCAGCACCTTTCCTTGACGTATGTCTAAGTGGTCTACACACATCAGTATGTATAAGTCCAAGTAGATCAGTAGCCCTTTCAATATTGCTATTAAAAGGTTTCTTGGTCATCTTTCCAGAGATACAAGACTCACATTTATCAAATGATTCATCATTGATATTTTCCAAAAGACCATCACATTGAAGCTTTTGTATGCGAGTCTTCCCAATATGGGCAAGTCAGTAATGCCAAAGATAAGAAGAGTTCTTGTCTAACTTTCTCTTCTTATTCATGCTAAACACAGAATTAATCTTTCTCTTGGAATTATTATCATGCATGATAATTTCACAAACACCATTCACAGAAAATGAATCAAAATAGAATAAACCATCTTTGAAAACAAAAATTCTATTATTATCAACAGTGTGAACAAATCTAAGATCCAACATACATGAAAAGGAAATAACACCCCTAACAATTTTAGGTGCATAATGACAATTATTTAATCTCAGTACTAAACCTGAAGGTAAAACTAGATTAAATGTTCCTATAGCTTCAACCGCTACTTGTGCGCCATTGCCCACATGCAGAAATTGTTCCCCATAGGTAAGCTTCCTCTCCAACTCAAATCCCTGCATGGTATTACAAATGTTAATACCACATATCGTATCATATACCCAGGAATTTGATTTGTATGTAAGATTAAATAACTCTACCAAATATAAGTTACCTGAAGATGCTGCAGCACTAAGCTCAGCCTTCTTCTTTATTTCTCGCAACTCCTCAAGATAAAGAGGGCAGTTCCTCTTCCAATGTCCACTTGCCTTGCAATGGAAACAAGTCTCATCCTTCTGAGATTAATTCTTCTTGACAAAGTTATGCTTAGGTTTAGAATAAGTCGCAACTTGTTTGCCCTTATCACCCTTGCCTTTGCCTTTGCCTTTCTTGTTGTTCTTGTGCGGTTTTGCCTTACTCACTCCACCCTTTTGTACATAAAGCACGGGAGGAGTAGAAGTATATGCCTTGTCCTTTACCCCCTTTTCAAAGTCAATGAGCATTGCATGCAAATCATTGACTGTCTTCCCCGTGCAATGCATATTATAGTTACGAACAAAATCATTGAAGTCCTTGTTAAGGGACCTATTGATCAAGTTGATAGCCATATTATGATCATAGGGTTGTCCTAGTGCAATGAGTTGTTCCATATAACCCCTCATCTCCATATAATGGGCACTTACAGACTTTCCAGGAGCTTGCTTGCAACTATGCAAAGCATCTACCAAGTCGTAGATTTCCACAGCTTGCGGCTTTTTGAACATAGCCGTGAGCTCATCATGCATTCGCTTAGGAGAACATAGCTCATACTTCTGTTGAAGTGGAGAAGCCATTTTACCTAACATTAAAGCAGCCATCTCAGAGTGCTTCTTAACATTAGCAACGTGTTCAAGCCTTTGTGCATCAGATGCTCCTTCAGCAAGATCCTCCGGATAAGGAGTAGTCAAGATATCTATAGTACCCACTGCTCTCAGAACTATTCTTAGTGAGTGATACCAATCATTGAAGTTAGGGCCAGTAAGTTCAGAATGATCAAAGAAACCTTTCAACGCAGAACTCATAGTCATATTGTTTTCGGGTTGAGCCATTTCTATAGAAATAAGTTCAAACATTAGTATTTTTGATAATACCATTCAAGAAAATAAAATTACCCCGGTAATAAAACCATAGTATTTTCCTTGAAACTAGAATCCACATTGACATAAACTTATCACATCAGTTGATCGGCTAGTGACAAATGTACTCAACATGGTAACTTGTCGTACAATAATTGACAAACAAATTTGAAATTTCTAGATATTTTAGGGATTTACGTTGCCAAAAGTCTCTTTGCATCGTAAACATGTTTCATCCCTACTTTATGCCTTAAGTTTCCAGATCTCACTGAGTAACTCAATTAAGTCGACTAATCTAAAGAACGTAAAACCTTTATGTGCAATCTTATTCAGTCATGAAGTTTTCTCTCCATTACAACATCGTCCAAGATCTCACTTGACGACAATTGTAACTTCAAGTGTTCGTCAATTAGATGGCATAAGACTTAAATTTTAAGGGTATTGATTTTGGTGTCAAAATCATGTATGGAGAAGCATGCATACATCTCCATAGCATTAGTTTAATAAAACTTTTTAGTAAATCTTTTGGTGAGACTAAAGATTTCGCCACATATTTGCAAGTTGAGGTATTGGTTAAACCAATTAAAATTTTAACCCACAAAAATTCACGCCACACGTTCCTAGAACTTGGATAAAGCACAGGGCAATAACTTTATTCATTGTGTTTTGGATGTGAGTTTGCGGTTAAATCAACCTTAAGGAATTATGAAAATAATAACCGTAGGTAATTCCAACTTTGACGCATAGGCAAGCCGGGAATTTGGTCAGCGCTGAAGCATAACACCTCCTTCTTTAACTGGGTACATGACCAGCGGTGCGTTATACCCACTTTATCGTTTGTCAAAATTGAGTAGGCCGTTAAGTTATTATTGCAATTCCAATCAACGCAAATCATATGTAAATTAGATCTCAAAACAATTCATTAATTTTTATATGATTTAGTCCATTTTAATTTTTCTTGGAAAAATTACCCTTGTTTACAACATACAATTAATATAAAACGTATGAAAACAAGTAGGTACAAAAAAACTAAATCAAATAGCCACATGCATAACAATTTATTCAAAGAACACAAAATCTATGGTTTTTATAAACATAAAAAGTCTTCCCTAATTTTAAAACTTTGAATCAAATAAAGCAAATAGCATTAATCCCATGATCCGTGAAGAAACATGCATGTTCATCACGGATCTCCCACAGACTCTTAACAATTAAAATACTACGGAACCTACATGACATACCAATTAATTTATGCAAACATCTATAGATTTATACCATGTAATTTTCGGGTTTACAAAAAAGCTTTTTTTTATAAAAAATTCGGCTATGCCGATTTTAAAAAACAAAAAAACAAAACCCTAATTTTTTGTTAAAACCTAAAAAGCAACATGTAATTTTAACTCAAATCACCATTAGTTAAAAAACCTTTAGATCTTGATAATTATAACAGGTTAAAACGGCTCTTGATGCCACTGATGGTTTATGACGTTCATAACAATTATATAATCATAACAAAGATCAAATCATGTTATAGAGGAAGCGATTTAACAATATCATTAATAACACAATTATAATTAATCGATTAAGGTTACATACCTTTATCCTAGCAAAGATCCACAAGATCACCGACGAATCACATATTAGGGTTTGTGAAGAACAATACCAAGATATAGTTTAAAGCAAAACTATATTATGCTCTTGTACACACGTAATGCAACAGGCTAACCGTGAGTCTATCACATGCAAATCGGAACTTCAACACTTGTAGAATTTTAGCTAAATCGAAAACCAAAGAAAACCCTTGTGGGTTTGTGGCTTGCGATCGCAGGAAGAAAAGGAGGGGAAGGGATGGAAAAATTATGAGGGCTATGTGTGTTTATATAGGGCTTGGAAAAACTTGGTTTCCAAGTAACACACGAATTAGGAAACAAAAAGTTTCCCTTTGCCCCCCCCCCCCCTTTGGCCGACGGTCGACTAACCCCCAAGGGGTGTTTCTGGAACTTTTCCGCTTTCCTTTTCCTTATATAATTCCATAACGGTTATTTAACTTAACTCTTAATAAGCATCGTTTAGTTAAGTTTGATTTGATTTAATAAATATATAAAAAATATATTTAATAAATAAAATTAACCCTTTACGTATTGTGTGCAATCCTGTAATTCCGAGTTCGATCCTATCACACGACTATTAATTTTAAGTCCATAAACTTTCAACATGTACATAGATTTTCAAAGAAAAAGTATCAAGTTCTAGTATATTTATGATGGGATTTCCATCGATGCCATTAACTTGAAAGTTTTGCATGCAATTCCTCTTTCTACTTTACCTCTAAGATGTGTAGAATCTTATGGAACTTATTTGAGTAAAGGAAATCTACTAGAAAAACATGTTAGTAATTTCCTTTCCTCTCGCGGTTTATTGAGACTTCAATTTCTAATCAAGACTCATATAATATCTTGACACTTCAAGATGTGTAATTTTGGTAGCTATGGAAAACATGTTCTCTAGTTATCCAGATATCTTAAATATTTCAAGATTTCTAAACCGGAATAAAGGTTACAAAAATCATTTGAAATAGTTAGATGTGCAACCGTACTTAATCGTTTTGCCTTACAAGATAATGCAACTTCTTGAGTAGGTGTGTTTTAAGTTTGATTATAATTGAGAAGATTAAAGTGTTCCTATTATAGCTTTCTCATACAATGAGAAATGACGGAAACGAGTCTTATTCTTACATGGAAAGAAGACTTGGTTTGTCTTCCTCTAGCACGAAAGGAAATAACTTTGTTTATGGCCTGTGTTGCATAAAATCATTTATATAAATACAAAGTTAATATTTAGTATTTTCGATAATTATCCTTTTAAAATTAACTACCCAAGTTTATAAAAAACAATTAATTTTACGAAAAGGTTAAGATTCTCATTGAGGTTCCATCATCACATTAGTTGATCTGCTAGAAATGATAAATTCAATAGGTAAATGACGTTCATCAATTTCAAATCATGTGAAATTCTTAGATCCTTATGGGACTCATGACATAAGTGAACAATTCACAAAATATCAAACTGGCATGTTTAGTCCCATCCTTGCCTTGGCCAAGGTCTTATCGTTATACCGATTAAGTCATCCAATTTGAGAACATGCGAGAATAAGTCTAGGTCTCACACATAGATAATAATCACCTTGGGTTACAATTCACATCCGTCTCACAAGATGCAAAAAGTAATTGCAAGTGATCTCAAACGATTAGACGACATGACTTAAATTTTAGACGGGTATAAATGTTTGATTTACAAATCAAAATTATGTACAAGGAAGCATGCATTCATCCATCGTAGCACAAGTTAAAACAATTCTTAACTTAAATCTATTCTTATTTTAATTTATGTGTGTAAAGTTGTCTAGGTTAAAGACTAATATAAAACATAAGTGGAGTTATTATTAGTTTAAACAATACATAAAAGAAATAACATTCATAACATGTTATGAGTTATTATGAAAACAAGATTTTTGTTTTAAATTGTATTTAAACTTTAAACTAAATCAAAGATTTAGTTTTATAAATGGTTTGTGATTGGTTTCAAGTTTTTATAAAAACATTTGCAAGTTATAGCAAGATATCAAGCAAATAAGCAACCACACAACCACAAGTATGCAAAGCCTCAAACCGATGAAAAACCTATGCTTGATCTCATGAGCCATCACGAGAACTAAGAATTCAACTAAGGGTAAGTCAAAACAACCACAAAGTGGCCTCCCACTTTCTCCAAGACCATCAAAAGCAAGTAGAACCCAAAGTGAACATGAAGCCCAAAATTGCCATAAACTTTCAGTCGACTTCTAGGGCCTAAAACCCATATATGGAGTTTTCCCTTGCCTGAGGTCCAGTTGATACTTTTGAAGGCCCATGATTTTTGAATCATCACACCAAAATTGAGCTTCTAACTCCTTGTAGAACTCCGAGAAATCACGTTTTAGTGGAGGTCACTCAACAGCTCCAAATTTCACAATCATCTTTAATTCTTTAGCCATTCCCATCCAAGAATCGGTTACAATTGATTTATGACTAAAAACATTTAACCTATAATTAACCTACTGTAAAATGCCCAAAAATTGGCTATAACCAACATCAAAAACATATTAATGAAGCCGAAACAATGGCAAATCTCCAAAACTGAAATTAAATGCAAATCAACACACAACATGTCACAATTGGTCTAGGTTTTCATCGTCTTTGCATACAAAACATAATAATACCATAATATTATGATTATAAAAAGTTGTTGGCTAAGCCATGGCCAAAAATACATGTATTTGCCACAGAAACAAAATTAAACAACAAGAAACACTTGTTAGCCAACGAAATCGAAGAAATAATCAACAATTAATTAAATCCCCGATTGGTACGTGTAACCAATGGACTTAGGATATTAAAACCACATTTTAAAAACATTATAATTATCATATAATTATAGAAATCATGTCCATAGGTCTGTTCTAAAACCGGTTCACAAATCGTGCCAAAACACGCGTTTTTAGGTCATTTTACACGTACCGATAACAAAACCATTAAAGTATGTGTAACCCGTGGCTATGAGATCATCAAATACAGATTATGTGACCTTCTAAATATGTATAATATTTCGAAAATATAGCCATAGGGGCTATTTTAATTATTGGTTTAATAAAACCATCAAAACACCCATTTGTAGCCTTTTTACGCACACCCGATAATCATATGACATCTATGATGGATCGTGATACCACTATAGGTGATTATCCATATAAACATGATATGAATAAATAAGAAACGCAGCAGAAAATACCTATGAATGGATCCATAGTCATATGATTAATCAATAAAAAGAGAGATAAAAGTATACTTTTGTATCATGATTCGGTAAGATCGAACAAAGACCATCACCAACACATGATTTAACTAAGGAAGCCAAATGACCAAAGTAGATTACCTCTATATAGAAACACACTACACGTCATCGTGTACCAAATCGATGCTAGTAGAATAACCCATTTTGCATAACTTAATCTTACACTACATTAGATGTAAGATATTTGATAAAGAAAGAAAATGACACCATTTGCACTTCTTTATTTTATTCTACCGTAATTTTCCAAAAAACAGGAATAATAGACGAGTAAAAGTGTATTACATGTATCATCATTTATTAGGTTAAATGCTAAATCAATGAGTACTTTTTTTATATGGCAAACAAACGTTTTAACTCCTTTATTCCTTCATTATGGTCGATCATTTTGGGGGCCTAAAATGGGCTTGCCCATTTGTTTGATTTAATCAAATTACCAAGTAGTTGGTAGCTCGTAATGATACCGAGTTATATAATTTAAACATTTACCGTAAATACGATAGATACGATATATTAAATGGTACCTCTTTGTATATGTGTGTGACCCCATAGGCTCACATGTGTCCAACCATATAATTAGTTATTATGACACGAGCATACTCCAACAATAATGACATGCTAAAACACAAGAGAGCATCGGTTATAGTCTAGGCCTATACAATAACACCTAGTTCACTATAACTAAGGCTCTCTTGTGTTTTAGCATGCTAAAATTACCAATTGTTACATCATCCCCTCATTAATTACGTTGGAAAGTGTTTGACGTGTGCTAGGGTGAAAACAGAACACCAAAAACCATATCGACTGTTGGTTCAACCGGAAATTCCTATGTGGAAGTGGGAAAACATAACCACTGATTTCGTAACTAAGCTACCTAAGACAACAAACGGATATGATACAATTTGTGTAATTGTTGACCGACTTACAAAATCTGTACATTTTTTTCTATGAAGGAAGATGATTATATGGATAAGCTTACCAGACTTTACTTGAAGGAAGTAGTCTCAAAACATGGAGTGCCGATCTCGATCATTTCTGATAGAGACGGAAGATTTACTTCACAATTCTGGAGATCACTTCAGAAAGCGTTGGGTACGTAATTGGATATGAGTATTGCTTATCATCCGCAGACTGACGGACAAAGTGAGAGAACCATTCAAATGCTAGAGGACATGTTGTGCGCTTGCGTGCTTGACTTTAGAAAGCAATGGGATAGACATATACCTCTAGTGTGATTATCTTACAACAACAATTATCATACTAGTATTAAGGCTCATCCATTTTAAGCTTTGTATGGTCGTAAGTGTCGTTCACCTGTGTGTTGGGCTGAAGTCGGGGATAGCCAACTCACTAGTCCTGGACTTATTTGTGAAACTACTGAGAAGATCGTTCAAATCAAGATCCGAATTCAAGCAGCCTATGATTGTTAAAAGAGTTACGCCGACGTTCGACGTAAGCCTCTAGAATTTTAAGTGGGAGAAAAACTGATGCTAAAATTATCGCCTTGGAAAGGTGTGGTACATTTTGGAAAACGAGGGAAGCTGAACCCCCGTTATATTGGACCTTTTAAGATTTTGGAAAATGTTGGAACCATATCCTATCGTCTTGAGTTTCCGCATGCATTGAGTCGTGTGTACAGTACTTTTCACGTTTCAAATTTAAAGAAGTGCCTTTCTGATAAGAAACTCGTTATACCGTTGGTGGAACTTCGTATCGACGACAAACTGCAATTTGCCGAAGAACCTGTTGAAATCATGGACCGAGCAGTCAAACGATTGAAACAGAGTCGTATTCCGATCATCAAAGTGACGTGGAATTCTAAGCGTGGACCTGAATTCACCTAGGAGTGTGAGGATTAATTTCGTAAGAAATATCCATATCTATTTGACGACTCTAGGACCCGTGACACTCCTAAGCTTTAAGGACAAAGCTTCTTTAACGAGGGGAGGATGTAACAACTGGTAATTTTCGTGACCCTTTAAATGACTATTTTACCCTTTCACTTTTTATTTAGTCAACTATGTGCTTAAACTGTGTTTGAACCAGGAAGTTATCCTGTGTTTTCTGAAAACCCGTCTGATGATCTGTAATGACTTGACACTGTGCTCAGTCATATTCTAAAAATCTTCTGTGAATCTGACCTAATTGATGTGACGATCAATGAATTGACGATAATCCGTGAGATTATTCGTTAACTATGAACTATGTGCTTAACTGTTTAGTTTTAACTGCGTGATCGTTCTTTGCATGAACTGAGTGTTTAATTGCTTATGTATATGTTTACGTGTAAGTATTTTAGTATTTTTGTTATTTATAGTAATAAATCGTATTTTTAGTGAATAATTATTTTACGTAACGTATTCTCGTATTTTACGTTGTTTTTACGTTTAACCGTCGTTAGTATGCATAAAATGTTTTATAAAATGAAAAATGTCATTTTTCATCGAAAAAGCATAAATTTAATTTATTTCGACAAATTTCTAACTTTTACGTACTTTTAGACTTAATTATATATAAACCAATAATTACCTAAAACTAATTAACCTTTTTACTTTATACAATTTTAACTATTATACAAGTAAAAATTTGAATTATTTACGCCCATGTATGCTTTCATAACCGGCCAAAACAAGCCCAGTCATAAAAGGAGAAAGTTGAAAATTTTAGCTAAGGATCAAGTTTAACTTACTACCACGATTGCATGTTTTAACCTATTGGCACATTATTATCTACAATCATTTTACTTCACCACAAAAACACACAAATCTCTTTTCTCACTCTCTCTAGCTCACAACACAAACAAAGAAACACAAAAACCACCATTGTCGATTTTAAAAGCTCAATTTCAAGAAGGTTTAGCACGGTAGTTATACGTAATCCTTGAATTATCTAAACTTTGAATGATCTAAAGAGATAGAGATAGATGAACAACTAGAGAGAGAAAGTAGAGAGAGGTTGGAGAGAAATAAGAAAATATTAGATTGATGTATCAGAAATGTGAGAACCAACCCCTTCTAACATGATAGGAGGGGGTATATATAGCCCACCCTATATGTGGGCTTTGTAGGTTATATTGTAAGACCTATGACTATGAGCCCATACTATGTATATATTTTTGGAGTGACCGATCCTTCCTAAATACGTAAAAACGTATTTCCAACAATCTACCCCTAAGGGAGGTCACTCTAAACAAGGGTGTTACCCGAGTTACAATAATAAAATAAACCTAGCATGCTATCCTTGTCTTGAACTCGTAGTCGTCTTTTCTTTTTCTTATGAATATGCTGATTTGATCTTTGACTTTAGTCTTTGAGCATGTTTCCTTGCCTTGACCTTGTGCATTCATCACTTGTGATATTCGCCTCCTCGTGACTTCATGTTCCACATATTTATACCTTTTATAAATTATTGAAAGCTTCATAGTTTCATACAGCGGAAGACTTTACTTTTAGGCTTTCTTGAATTTGTTGCAGTATTAAGTGCAGAAAGTATAAGCATGCGGGGACGACTTCTTCTCAGACACCGCAATGCCACCATCTTGTTACACTGCATAAGATAGTTAGCAACAAAACATAGACACGGATGAAATGGCTTTGAACATTTCAACCTAATTAGGTAGCATTTTACCTCCAGTCGGTGAAGACCGTTGGACGATATTAAATATCGTACTTGTGGCAAGTAGTTTCAATTAAGAAACTCCTTTACAAGATTTCGCGGGTAAACCCGTTCTCTTTACTCGACCGTCTAAAGCTGACTGCGAACGTAAAGAGTGAATCATTTGGATAAAATTATCCGCATGATTGAAGCCGTCAATTCATATACTTGGAACAAGTAAAATTCAATTAAGAACCGCACCATCGTTGCTTTCTAGTTTTCACGAGCTTGATTCATATAGAATCTTGCAAGTTACCTACCAAGTGCTGTTTGATGTTAACACTAGAAGGATTTTCATTCTTCACTGTAAATACTAAATCGTATTACTCTGAATATTCTGGCAAGATCACTAAGACTTTGCGTGGACGCATGGAACGAATTTGAACTCAATTAAGAATTAAAGCACTGTTGCTTTCTAGTTATCACAAGTTTGATTCATAAAGAATCGCACAAGTCACCTACCATGAGCTTTTTGATGTTCGCTCAAGAAGGATTTCCATCTTCATTGTAAATACTTGAGTATTACTCGGATGTTCAGGCAAGATCATGAAGATTTTGCGTAGGACTCTTAATATCTTTCTTAATTTTCATAGTGTGTGTAAAAGCAAGGAACTATGGAAATGTGTCCTAATGAGATTATTGATGATCTCAAATTGCTCTAGACTCGATCCTGCATTTTGAATGTTAGTGATCGGAGGCTGGAGAGGAGTGCCACCATTTCAATACTAATTTATTCGGAGTGAATAAATCAATAGATAACGTTTGATCTCCGTGGGATTAAAGCAAATACCTTTTGAGAGATATCAAAGTGAGTTGGGATGGGGTGTGCATTGCATCACTGGGTCCATGATGTCTTATTTCAATATTGAGCATCTTTAAAAGGATCTCAATAGCTATGAGTTGACCCGATTTCTGCCTAAGTTGTAAGGAGGGCTAATTTCTTTACACCCTTTATCTTTATAATTCTTTTTAATTCTTCAACCCCTTTAATGCTTACCAATACGTCATAACTAGCATCTTGTTGTGATTGTTACAGTGCTAACTTAAGTACTTGGTCGGCATTCAGCTACGTTCACAAACTTTCTCCATCTTTCCTAAGGACTACTATTTCTAGCTATGGAATGTCCTTGGGAAGATTCCTCCGGTTCTAGAAGAATCATTGGACTTAACCTATCCTAACATCCTTATGTCACCACAATCGTCATTGATAGGTGTGAAAACACCCATCCTTTTACCACTTTTTTTGGCTAAAACGAGACCAAAACACGTATTTAATATCATTTGTTTGGAATTATGTGTGGTTTTTGTGTTTATTGTGTTTTCAGAGTCAACCGGATGAATATTGAAGAAAACATGGGATTGCACGGGTTTTATCGAAGAAAAAGACTCAATACGAAGTCTATTGTCCAAAAGATGCAAAAGATTTGAAGTCATTGTGCCTATTTGAAGATTTATCGAAGAAAATGGCCAAAGATGAAGATTCATATATATCGAAGAACTCGAGTCTATTAAACAAAAGATTATAAGACGAGTTGGAATTATTCACCGACACTTCTCAAAATCAAAATTCGAAAACGTTTATTTAAAGAAACTTAAAGACTAAAGAAGAAAGAAGAAGAGAAGCCCATGAACAAAGCCCATTCACAAGCCCACAAGCAAACGCCTATAATAGGACTTCTCCTCTTGGATTTTAGAGGCTAGTTAGTTTTTTAGTCATTTTTCTTTCATTCGTAGCTTGTAGGTTCTAGAGAGAGAAAGCTTAACTTTCTCTCACTAGAGAACTTTCATCTTCCTTTCTTGTTTTTAATCAAAACTTACTTTTTAAGCTTAATCTTGTTTTCGTCTTCATCTTTTTCAAGTTTCTTGTTATTCCTAATCTTGTTTTCTTCATCTTTTCGTCTTTAATTTCTTCACACGGCATAAAAAGTTTATACCTTTTGTGTTTTGTGATTCGTGTGTTAAAGATTGACAAGGGTTATCATTTGCTTATTAGGTGTCTAGCTTATTTCATTTTTAATCTTCTCAAAAGTTTAATCTTTCAAAAGCTACTTTACAAAATTTGGTATTTGGTGTTTTGGAAGTTTTTCCATTCGTAGCTTATTTTGTTCCCCTTGATATTGATCTTGTTGAGTGTTGGATAAGTGCTTATTGTGAATGCTTATTGAAATTTCATCTTATCACCATTTTCGGATTGATTTTGCATCCCATCGCAATATTAGGGTTTATACACATTCCGACGGATTTCCTGTTTTGATCGCAATAACCCTTAAGGATTTTACTTTGCGATCGGTTGACATTTTCCCCTTATTCCGATCTGGATTGCGATCGCTTATTGCGATCGCATATTCCGACGGGATTTAAGGTTACCTTAAGTCGAAACGCTGCCAAAATTTTGTTTACTATATTCCGATAGAACAACATTGCGATAGAGGTGTTTGGATTTCATACATTCCGATCGGATACATTCCGATCTAGAACTTTCCGATAAGACAACATTGCGACAGAATGGACTTTGGTATTCCGATGACCATTAAGATGAATTATTCCGATGGCTTGGTTTTAATAACATTCCGATGGTTTTAAATTTAGTACATTCCGATAGAATTCAGTTTTGCATTTCGATTATCTAAGTTTTATAGTTTACAAAGTTTTAAGTTTTAAGTTCAATCTTGCATCGCTTAGTTTTCATATTAATTACTCTACGACTCTTTACCTTTTAGTAGAATAGAAAACCAAACCCCCTATTTTTCACCAAGAACAACTATTCCACCTTGAGCTGTGATCAATTCGAGAAGATTCCGAGAACTAAAATGAACCCAATTAAAACCCGTGTATCAAATGGCGCCGCTGCCGGCTCTTCTCGTTAAGATTAACAGTTTTTTGTGAGTACTTGGATTTTGGGATCCGTTCGCCGTGAACGTTACTTTTTCATAAAAAATTTCAAAAATCCTGAAAAATATAAAATTTTCGAAAATACAAAAAAAAATAAAATTAAAAAACCATAAAAACCAAAAATATTTCTTGTTTGCTTTGTTAGTTCTTTTGCAGGTGCATGCGTACATGATCAACGTCTTATCAAGAGCCCGAGCCTCTCGAAGACTTAGACATGGCCGGTGTACACAACAACAACAATAACCCACCTCAAAACAATAACAACAATAACAATCCACCTCTCAACAACAATAATAACAACAACAATGAACCTCTACCGGACAATCGCCCGATGATTGAACTTCTGCAAGCACATGTAGACGGCAACAATGATCCAATTGTCATACCCGCGATTGCAGCCAACAACTTTGAGCTCAAATCCGGCTTTATCCAGATGGTATCTGCTCAACCATTCTTGGGGCATACCATTGATGATCCTCATGACCACATCAAAAGATTCCTGCAACTCACGAATACGGTCAAATTCAATGGTGTTCCACAAGAGGTAATCCGTTTACAACTTTTTCCCTTTTCTTTAGAGGGACAAGCCCGGCATTGGCTTGCAAAGGAACCGCCACAAAGTATTCTTACATGGACGGATTTGGAGACCAAATTCATAAACTACTTTTTCCCACCCTCTCGTACTACCGCTTTGCAGAATGAAATCATTAATTTTGAACAAAAGTACGATGAATCTTTTAGTGAATCTTGGGACCGTTTTAAAGACCTTTTGAGAAAGTGCCCACAACATAGTTTTACCAAAGTGCACCAAATTAATACCTTTTATAATGGTTTAAGCATGAATGACCAAGATTCACTAAACAGTGCCTCGGGGGGTAATATTTTGGTTATGACATCTAATGCCGCTTGGGATATCATTGAGAATAAGTCTCGTGTGCAAACCAAGAGTGTTCGGACCAATGCCGCTAGTGCTAGTACTAGTGACAACGACAAGCGACTTGACAAAATTACAACGCTTCTTGAATCGCTTACCGCCCAAACCGCTAGCAACACCAACAGCATCAACGCTAAAAACACTCAAGTCAATGCTGTCAGCCAACCATGTGAAATATGCGGTGGTCCTCACTCTTACACCACTTGTACCACCACCCAAGACTACCCTTCTAAGAATGTGAATGCAACATACGGTACCTATCCTCCGGCTGCTTATCAAGCTCGTCCTCAAGGACACCGCAACTTGCTTAGCTATCCCTCAAACAACTTTCTTTCCCCGCCCGGTTTTCCTCCTAACAACCCAAACCAACAACAAAACCTCAATCGCCCTCCTCAACAACAACAACAACCTCGTGCACCATACCAACCACCTCAAAGACAACCATATCCACCTCAACGAAACAACCAAGTTTACCAACAACCTGCTTATCAACCACCCGCCTACCATGCTCCCCCTCCCAACCAACCCACCGCATTGCACCAAGATGTTGAAACCTACATGAGGACAAATGATGTGATTGTGGAAAATCTCCAGCGGGAAGTGCTCAACTTGAAAGCAGACATGGTGAAACAAGGAAATGATCTGAGAGCTGATATGAGAAACACTTTGGCAAGTCAAACGAATGACTTAAGGAACATGATGGCTGGTTTCTTCCAAGGTAATCAATCCACTTCTTCGGGTACTCTTCCGAGTAACAACGTTGCGAATCCAAGAGGGGAGATGAAAGCAATCACCACTCGCAGTGGCAAAGGTACCAAGGAAACCAAGCTTCCTATACCTCCACCTATGATTGTGACTAAGGAAAACGAGTCACCTGCTCCTATTCCTCATCCTTCTACTTCCCCAATTTCTCCACCTCTTACTTCTACCCCTCCTCCACCCAAGGATGTGAGTGATCCTATTCTCCTAAAGCCTTCCTCTTTTTCCGATATACCTTATCCCTCAAGGTTGAGGAAAGAGAAGCTCAAAAGCAAGGACGATATTCAGGTTTCGAACTTTCTCAAAATGTTTAAACAATTGAATTTCAACATCTCCTTCGCTGAGGCTCTCGCTCACATGCCTAAATATGCGAAAATGTTCAAAGATCTTCTTAGTGACAAGGAGAAGCTTCTTGATATTGCTAACACCCAACTTAATGAGAATTGCTCTACAGTGCTCTTAAGGAAATTGCCAACCAAGCTTGGTGATCCGGGTCGTTTCTTAATCCCTTGCAACTTCCCGGGAGTAGAGAATTGCATGGCCCTAGCCGATCTAGGTGCCAGTATTAACTTAATGCCTTTAAGTGTTTGGAAGCAATTATCTCTCCCTGAGTTATTCCCCACCAAAATGACTTTGGAAATAGCTAACCGTACGGTTGCTTATCCAGTGGGGATAGCCGAAGACGTCTTTGTAGGAGTCGACAAATTCACTTTTCCTGCCGATTTCGTTGTCGTTGACTACGATATGGACCCTCGTGTGCCGTTAATCGTGGGACGTCCATTCCTGAGGACCGGTCGCACTCTCATCGATGTTGAAGCTGGTGAGCTTATCATGAGAGTGGGTGACGATAAAATCGTTTTCAACATGGGAAAGCTTTCTAAATAGCCTTATTCATACGAGAGTGTTAATTGTATTGACGTTCTTAATGAGGCTTGTGAAGAACACTTCAAAGATGCTTGTAAAAGTATTCCTACCTCTCTTCCCAATGTTGAGACCGTTTCCTCTATTGACTCATCACTATCTCTATTTGGAGAAAGTGATTTCCTTTGGAAAGATTTGGAAGCCATCATGGGAGATGTGAACTTAGAACATGACGATTCTCCCGCCGATTGGGATGAAGATCTTCGCCTCATTGAGAACCTTCTTAAAGAAGACAATATTTCTCCACCATCTCCCAAGGCTATTGCTATCGATGAACCGAATGTGAATACGCCTCCCATCGAAAATCCCCCGGATTTAGAACTTAAGGAGTTGCCGCCCCATCTCGAGTACGTGTTTCTTGAAGAAAAGAAGAAGTCGCTCGTCATTATCACGAATGACTTGAAAGAAGAAGAGAAATCTCGCCTCATCGACGTGCTTAAAAATCATAAGAAGGCAATTGCTTGGAAAATTTCTGATATCCGCGGAATTGATCTGAACTTTTGTACTCACAAGATTCTCATGGAAGATGACTTTAAACCCGCAATCCAGAGCCAAAGAAGGGTTAATCCTCGCATTCATGACGTCATCAAATAAGAGGTTATCAAACTTCTTGATGCCGGCTTGATTTACCCTATCTCGGATTCGCCATGGGTAAGTCTCGTCCATTGTGTTCCCAAGAAGGGCGGAATAACCGTTGTTCCCAATGAACACAACGAGTTGATTCCCACTCGTCTCGTTACTGGGTGGAGAGTTTGTATCGACTATCGCAAACTCAATGATGCCACGAGAAAAGATCACTTTCCTCTTCCTTTCATGGATCAAATTCTCAAGCGTCTGGCGGGTAATGACTATTACTGCTTTTTAGACGGTTTCTCCAGGTATTTTCAAATTCCCATCGATCCCAAAGACCAAGAAAAGACCACATTCACTTGCCCCTACGGAACATTTGCTTACAAACGTATGCCTTTTGGTTTATGCAATGCTCCTGGGACGTTCCAAAGGTGTATGATGTCTATCTTCCATGACATGGTTGAAGAAACTATGGAAGTATTTATGGATGATTTCTCTGTTTATGGTGATTCATTCTCTGCTTGCCTTGCCAATTTAGAACGTATGCTTAAGCGGTGTGAAGACACTCGCCTTGTTCTTAATTGGGAAAAATGCCATTTCATGGTAAAAGAGGGCATCGTGCTAGGACACAAGATCTCCAAAGCCGGTCTTGAAGTGGACCGTGCTAAAGTTGATGTTATCGCTAAGTTGCCTCCACCTTCAACCGTGAAGGGTGTGAGAAGTTTCCTCGGTCATGCGGGCTTCTACCGTCGATTCATCAAATATTTTTCTAAAATCGCTCGCCCGATGACCCACCTCTTGGAAAAAGATACTCCCTTTACCTTTTCCAACGAGTGTATTGAAGCCTTCAACCTTCTTAAGGATAAGCTAACTAAGGCACCGGTCTTGGTTACCCCTAATTGGGAGCTGCCTTTCGAGTTGATGTGCGATGCTAGCGACTATGCAATTGGAGCGGTTTTGGGCCAAAGAGTGAACAAACACTTCCAACCAATCCATTACGCTAGCAAGACAATGACGGGGGCTCAATTGCATTACACGACAACCGAAAAAGAGCTTTTAGCTGTTATTTATGCCTTTGAAAAATTTCGCCCCTATCTTGTCCTTTCCACCACAATCGTTTATGCCGATCATTCCGCGTTGAAGTACTTGTTAACTAAACAAGATTCCAAACTAAGACTTCTTCGATGGGTTTTGCTACTTCAAGAATTTAAAGTCGAAATTCGTGATAAGAAGGGAGTTGAAAACCTAGCCGCGGATCATCTTAGTAGACTTGAGGATCCTTATCAAGGGGATCATCCGAACAAAGAGATCAATGACTCTTTTCCCCTGGAGACCTTAATGTCTATCAACTTGACTTCTGATGAAACCCCGTGGTTTGCGGACATTGCAAACTACTTGGCGGGTGGAATTCTCGTTGACGGGCTAACATCCCAACAAAAGAAGAAGTTCTTCAAAGACATTAAGACTTACTTTTGAGATGACCCGTATCTATTCAAACAATGTGCTGATTTGATTATTCGCCGATGTGTTGATGGACCGGCAGCTTTAGAAATCCTTGACGCTTGCCACAAAGGACCCACCGGTGGTCACTTTGGTCCCAACTACACCGCCAAAAAAGTGTTTGAATCGGGATTTTATTGGCCCACCATTTATCGTGATGCTCACGAGATGGTTAAACGTTGTGATGCTTGCCAAAAACAAGGCACGATCACACATAAAGATGACATGCCTCAAAATTTCATACAAGAATGTGAAATCTTTGATGTTTGGGGTATCGACTTTATGGGGCCATTCCCTTCCTCTAAAGGAAATAAATACATCCTTGTAGTCGTTGACTACGTTTCTAAATGGGTTGAAGCCAAAGCTTTACCCACTAATGACGCAAGGGTGGTTTGTAACTTTTTGAAGTCGTTGTTCGCTAGATTCGGTGTGCCTCGTGCCATTATTAGTGATCGCGGGACTCATTTTTGCAATGACCAATTTGCAAGAGTCATGGCTCAGTATGGTGTAAATCATCGTCTTTCCACCGCATACCACCCACAAACTAATAGCCAAGCTGAAATCTCTAACCGAGGATTAAAGTGAATTCTTGAACGAACCATGGGAGAGCATCGTGCCTCATGGGCAGATAAACTTGATGATGCTTTGTGGGCTTTCCGTACCGCATACAAGACTCCGATTGGTTGTACACCATATCGTCTCGTGTACGGGAAAGCATGCCACCTCCCCATTGAGTTGGAGCACAAGGCTTACTGGGCCTTGAAGTGGGCTAATTTCGATATCAACAAAGCCGGTGACCTACGCAAGATCCAACTCAATGAGCTCAATGAACTCCGTAATGAGGCTTATGAAAATTCTTTGATCTATAAGGAAAAGACTAAGCTCATTCACGACTCTAAGATTAAGAACCGAGAGTTCCAAGTTGGAGACAAATTTTTACTCTTTAACTCTCGGTTGAAAATATTTTCGGGCAAGCTGAAATCTCGTTGGTCCGGCCCATTCACCATTGCCCAAAATTTTCCATATGGTACTCTCAAGCTCGCTCAACCTAATGGACCTAATTTTAAGGTGAATGGCCAACGAGTGAAGTTGTACTTTGGTGAGGACATCTCTCATGAGATGATTCCATCCCTCACCACGTTTCCCATGAACTAATTGTGGGTCGAGTCAGGCTCGTGACTCGGTTATCAAAAACAAGCGCTCCTCGGGAGGCAGCCCGAGTATCTATCCTTTGCTGTTTTAACCTCCTAAGTGTAGGAGGACCTCTATAGGTGTTTGTGTTTGTGTGGTGATGTGATTACAGGGATGCATGCACTTTTGGAACCTTTGAAGAACCGTGCTCCCGTGTTATCCGAAATCCGGTTCTATCTCTCAACTATCATGATTCAATTTTCTTCATACTCACATTTGAAATTGATCACGTTAGTCATCTCTTCCTTAACTTGATTTAACCAACGTGCACAATGTCATAAGTGTAGGGGAGACTTTTCCCACATGCTTAAACATTGAGGACAATGTTTATCTTAAGTGTAGGGGGGACTTCTATCGAAGTTTTAAGTGGACTTTTCCATGAAAATGCCTTCAATTAACCGGAAAATCATCTTTTTCAACATTTTTCAAATTTTTAAATAACTTTGGCCATATAGTCGTAATTTTTAAATTTTTATCGTTGCTTTCATATATATATATATATATCCCGCAATAAAGTCAAAAATATTAATAAAGTGGTGTAGCTAGTTTTGAAGTCTTTGACATATTAGGCCCGTTGCGATTATTTTGACTCAACCCGAATAGACTTATCCAAGTTTATTCTAGCTAGTATCCTTAACCATGTAGACCTTAATTGGTTTATTAGGCTAAGCATCCACGAGTCTCATTACTTGAGATTTTAAATTGTGGAGAACGAGAGATGATAGAGTCATTTATAAGTCGGTATTCTTGCACAAGCTCACTAGGTGTAATTATTTGCCTATTCTCCCATCACTTGCTAATAATTTATCTGCAATAAGTAAGGTCGTACGATTTGAAAAGTTACTTAGCTTCTAGCCCAAGATCGTTTAAAAGTTGCTCGGTAATGATAAGAGTTCATAGCCAAGGCATAACTTATGAAGCGTGGCGCGAAGATTGGCGAGTCCGAAAAGGCCCTAACAAGGCATGAGGGTTCAATTTTATTGTTGAAGATCCAAAGTGATGTGTAAAGAATTATTCCCAAAATCAATATGAAGGATCAAGACTCACGACGAAAAGCAATCAACTCCCATAAAGATCATGGAGAAGTCTATCCGAAAAGACCCTAACAAGGTATGAGGATAAATAGATCCAAGTCCGAAAAGGAGGCGGATCGTTGTATCTCAAAATCCCAATTAGCGTTTGAAGAAATAATCATGAAGTCGTGGTCATCAAAGTTGGAGTACCCCTCAAAAGTCTCCAAGTGAAGAAACTCTATTAACAAAGAGAAGACCATTATCTCAATAACGTCTCTCGAAGATATGAAGTATGAAGTACATGCCAAATATCGGCCCGAGAAAGGTCTCGAATCGTGAAGCGAGTTATGCCAAGATATGAACTTTTTGATATCCCGAGAAGCAGTTTTAAGAGAATTTGTCCTTTAGCTAACTATTGATCAAATCGTCCTACTTTGCTTTCAGCCTAAATGAACTATCGAATTAAGTGTAAAAATGCATATTCATGATCATTCTAAGACAAAAATAAAATATAAGAGATACACCTAGGAATAAGGGAGTTTAAGCATATAATTAAGCCATGTGTGTAAGTGTTTGATTTGCTAACTTATAATAACAATGATCTCGTTTTTAAGCTTAGTTTGGGGAACGTGAAACTTGAGGCTAATAAATCTTCGCAGCACCAAAGCCCTAATGTAAGTCCTTGATCTCTTTGCAAGTTATTTCCATATAGCTATTTTCAAGAGAAAATGGTTTTCTACCCTTTTGTTTACTTTAAAGTTTTAATTTCTCTTAGTACTTTAATTTTTGTTTAGTAGTATTTTAATAAGGCCAAGGTTAATTGATTATGAGAAAAGTGTAAAATTGCTTTATCACTAAGCATTGCATGAGGGCATGGCAATGGTTAAGTGTAGGGGATTTGATAGGTGTGAAAACACCCATCCTTTTACCACTTATTTTTTGCTAAAACGAGACCAAAACACGTATTTAATATCATTTGTTTGGAATTATGCGTGGTTTTTGTGTTTATTGTGTTTTCAGAGTCAACCGGATGAATATTGAAGAAAACATGGGATTGCACGGGTTTTATCGAAGAAAAAGACTCAAGACGAAGTCTATTGTCCAAAAGATGCAAAAGATTTGAAGTCATTGTGCCTATTTGAAGATTTATCGAAGAAAATGGGCAAAGATGAAGATTCATATATATCGAAAAACTCGAGTCTATTAAACAAAAGATTATAAGACGAGTTGGAATTATTCACCGACACTTCTCAAAATCAAAATTCGGAAACGTTTATTTAAAGAAACGTAAAGACTAAAGAAGAAAGAAGAAGAGAAGCCCATGAACAAAGCCCATTCACAAGCCCACAAGCAAACGCCTATAAATAGGACTTCTCCTCTTGGATTTTAGAGGCTAGTTAGTTTTTTAGTCATTTTTCTTTCATTCGTAGCTTGTAGGTTCTAGAGAGAGAAAGCTTAACTTTCTCTCACTAGAGAACTTTCATCTTCCTTTCTTGTTTTTAATCAAAACTTACTTTTTAAGCTTAATCTTGTTTTCATCTTCATCTTTTTCAAGTTTCTTGTTATTCGTAATCTTGTTTTCTTCATCTTTTCGTCTTTAATTTCTTCACACGGCATAAAAAGTTTATACCTTTTGTGTTTTGTGATTCATGTGTTAAAGATTGACAAGGGTTGTCATTTTCTTATTAGGTGTCTAGCTTATTTCTTTTTTTAATCTTCTCAAAAGTTTAATCTTTCAAAAGCTACTTTACAAAATTTGGTATTTGGTGTTTTGGAAGTTTTTCCATTCGTAGCTTATTTTGTTCCCCTTGATATTGATCTTGTTGAGTGTTGGATAAGTGCTTATTGTGAATGCTTATTGAAATTTTAGCTTATCACCATTTTCGGATTGATTTTGCATCCCATCGCAATATTAGGGTTTATACACATTCCGACGGATTTCCTGTTTTGATCGCAATAACCCTTAAGGGTTTTACTTTGTGATCGGTTGACATTTTCCCCTTATTCCGATCTGGATTGCGATCGCTTATTGCGATCGCATATTCCGACGGGATTTAAGGTTACCTTAAGTCGAAACGCTGCCAAAATTTTGTTTACTATATTCCGATAGAACAACATTGCGATAGAGGTGTTTGGATTTCATACATTCTGATCGGATACATTCCGATCTAGAACTTTCCGATAAGACAACATTGCGACAGAATGGACTTTGGTATTCCGATGACCATTAAGATGAATTATTCTGATGGCTTGGTTTTAGTAACATTCTGATGGTTTTAAATTTAGTATATTCCGATAGAATTCAGTTTTGCATTTCGATTATCTAAGTTTTATAGTCTACAAAGTTTTAAGTTTTAAGTTCAATCTTGCCTCGCTTAGTTTTCATATTAATTACTCTACGACTCTTTACCTTTTAGTAGAATAGAAAACCAAACCCCCTATTTGTCACCAAGAACAACTATTCCACCTTGAGCTGTGATCAATTCGAGAAGATTCTGAGAACTAAAATGAACCCAATGAAAACCAGTGTATCAGTCATCGTCGTGAATAGAGATGTTTTAGGTAAGTGTATGTCATCATGAAATCCATTTTGATATCCAAATCCATTTTGCTCCCCCTTAACGTATGCCACGATATTCGAAAACATTTCGCATATGTTGGGATGAGCCAGCACATTAAGTAAACCATTATTGATCTTAATATTAAGTCATATTTTCTCCCCCATATTAAAAATATTAACCCAATCTGTGTTTTTTATATCAATTGATTTAATGAAATTTTAAGAGAATTTGGGAAGAAAATGCAAATCTGATTATCTTCATGATTTTCATAAGCTCCCCCTCAAATTAATGAGAGTATACTTGAAACGTAAATTAAATACCTTTTAAACACAAGTGTAAGGTACTTCTCACGTGCAAAGATCATATATGATAATGTATTCACAAGATTATAATTTACGAGGTTGGACCTGAATGAATAGAACATCATATGATAGAATCACATGGTTCTTGTTGGTGAATGTTGGTCTCCCCCGTAACGTCTGAAGTCATCTCTTGACACCAAATGTACGATTGGTATCGTTGTCTTGACACCAATTTGTGAAGCTGGCACTTTCGGTATCGAAGATTCTGAATTCTTGACAATTGCTCCCCCTCAATTGTTGACCCGTGTTCTATCGAAAGAGTTGTAGTCGTCGTTTGAGTAGTCGCATCGTCGAGTATGTAGATACCAATTATTAATTGCTACGGTTTATGAAGATGATAACTTCATAAAAACAATATTTCTCTTGTTTTAATAAATAAATGCACTGAAGCGTACATATATTCTTGTTAGATTGTGTTATAACGTAAACACAATCCCTTACATGGTTATAAAATAAACCATGCCTGAGAAAATTAATTCCCGTTGACGAGCCAAAAGCTTTCATAAGAAATACTTGACTTTAATATCAAAAGCGGGTTGCAGTCTGAAATACCTACCAGCCATATTGAGCATGTTTTAAATCGTTTAAACTTCTGCTCGAACATTATTTACAACCCCGTGTCATTATTGAACGACATTTCTAGGATCATAAATATTATAGATTCCAGAAGACACACTCTTGTTATCAAAACATTATTGAACACACAATTTTGAAAGATATAAAAAACCTTTTGAAAAATTCTTGAAAAATTGTTTTCAACGATTTGAAAACCAATTACTTGAGCTTAAGATTTTGAATATCTCACTAAAATAGCTCAAGTCCGAGAAGTTGTAAGCTTCCCGTTGTGAGGATAAGTTATCATTTAAGATACACTTTCCTTTTAACTGAAGAACGAGTTCTAAGCTGACATTTACTTAGAAGTCATTTTCATGAGCTTGAAAACTTTTGAATGTTTTAACGAAAAGCTCATGACCGAGAAAGATGAATTTCTCGTTATGAGGAATAGTTCTCTTATTTAAAAGATACACTTTCCTTTATGAGCTTAAAACTTGGAATGTTTTAATACAAGCTCATTACCGAGAAAAAATAATTTCTCGTTGCTAAGGATAAGTTATCGTTCGTGATAAACTTTCCTTTAATTGAAGTCCGAGTTAAAGTCTGATATTTAACTGTAAATTATTTGTGCATGAGCTTAAAAACTTCGAATGTTTTTAAAATAAGCTCTTTCTTGAGACAAAATAATTTCTCGTTTTGAGGATAAGTTATCATCGACGATAAACTTTCCTTTCTTTGATGCACGTGTTACAATCTGTGATCCAACGGTAAGAAATTTTTGTAAGCTTAACCTAAATTCACTGAGACACTTGATTCTTTGATATTTGCCTCTTCAGCAACCAAACTCTGAGAGTGTCCCTAGTTGAACAGTATACAAAGATTGGACCGCTTTGTTCTTGTTGAACGTTTACTTTGGTACCTACATTCTCGTTAGAAGTTTGTATTGTTATATATGGGTTAACATATCTATTTTAGAACCATGTGGGGGTTCACAGTTGGCTTTACTTGTGCCGAAGGTGACATGAATAGATGGTTCACTTTTCTTATTTGTCAAAGGTTTCCTTTTATAGACTAACTTAATCTCAGGCTTAAGTGATGTATCATCTTTTTCAATTTCCTCCCTAGTAGTCTTAGTAGGAGTGGAAACTATCCTAGTTAAAGGGCACTCGTTTCCTACAAGAGTCAAAATTCTACCAGTGGGGCGCCAAACTTTACCAATGGGTTTGATTCTAGCTAACCACTGGGATTTAACTCTAGCACGGGAGTTCACCTCATTAAGTAATTTCTTGACACAAGAGTCATGATTTTCCTTAAAGACACACTTTCTACATGTTACAAGTAGCATGTTTAAAGTTCGGGTAAGATCTATAATTCCTAGATGATTGATTGAAGCTCCCAGGAAATGACATGCTATGGTTAGCAGTGTTGGTAATCTAGAAGACTTCTGACTAGGTTTGAAATTCCTATCTCTTACTTGTGTCATTTGCTTAGCTTCCCTTAGACCAAACATATGGCGAACGTCATTTGAACTAGTTCGAGACGTGTTCTTTAAAATATGTCTAGGGAGGATAAATGCAATCATGTGATTAGATCTTGCAAAAGCTGATTTAGTCACATTAGGCCTAGTTGGTGGAGTGACTTGTTTAGAAACATGAACCATATCAACTTGGGAGGCAAACTGCGGTCTCGAGGATTTTAGTCACTCGGATCAAAATGCAGTGGATTGTCTAACAAACTGATTTTTAGGCGGTTTCCCCAAGATTGATGGTTTTTCAAGCTTAGTATCCATACTAGTTCCCTTAATTTCCCTTAATTCGTTTTTCAACACAGCTATAGCAAAAACCTTTTCCTGAACCTGAGCCTTTAAAGTCTTATTCTCTTTAAGTAAGATGTCTTGGGATGACAGCTTAGATTCTAGCAAAGTAATTTGTTTCACAAAATTATCTTTTTCGGCTTTAGAAGAACAACGTTTGAATTATCAAATTTTTCAAAATACTTTTCAAATTTATTTGTTTTCTTCGAAAATTCAATTTTGGCATCTTCAAGATCTTTAGATTGCTGAGCTAAAATCGTTTCAAGCTCTTTAATCTTGGAATCAAAATCGGTTAACGAAGCAGTCATAAAACATTTATCATGATTTACTGCAGCATCATGAACAATCTCTCCCCCATTATGACTCACATCGGATGAATTAGAAGTGGTATAACTATCACCCTTTTCCATCCCATGTTTGTCATAAATAAGTTCAGAATGCTCAACATGTTGTATTTGTACCGTATTTATAGGCTCTTCGTTATATACGGGTATGGTCTCATCATAAGAGATGTCTGTAACATTCCCTGACGTGTTGCTAGTATCATGCTTTCCTCCTGATTCCATGCTCTTGCAATCTTGAACACTCTTCAAATTGTCAATTGTATGACCATTCTCCTCTTGCATCTGCATCGTAGATGCTTGCACTCCACTATCATACTCTGGTTGAAGTCATGATCTTTATAAATCGAAGACGAAACCGATGTCATGTATTTCAGTATTGTACCACGGAAATCGTAAACCTCGGTATTCGTGTCTCGAAGAAATGACAGGCGGATCTCAGAATCTTCATATTTAATTATATTGAATAGAACGAAGTGTGTAAATTGTCTCACGGTGACTTTATAAGCATGTGACGATGCAGAGTAATTGAATTCTTCTTTGAAGAGGTGCTATGCTAGTTGGTTCAAGTTTAGAAACATCGAGTCTATGAATGCATTACGATCTTGACCAAAGAGTGCCACAAATTCTCGTCCTACCTTGAGCTTTATTAGAGTCATTAGATGAAATTTAAGTAGACCAAATGAATTTTTGCCACTTTCTCTAGCTTCGTCTTGCATTTGACGCAATTCTCCCTCTTGAGATGTCGAATTCAACGGTTCCATTGAAGTTCGATGAAGGTAAGGATTACTTATTGATCGAACAATGAAAGAAAGTAATTGTGTTTGTTGTTGTCAAAAGAACAATACGGAGTTTTACAATTCGTGGAGAAACCGAAAAATAAATTCGCGGGATTTTATAAACCACCAAATAAACCGTAAATGTTGTTGATTCCTTGATAATTGAAGAAACGTTGATTAAATCCCCTAAATATGTGTTCTTGAGAAACCAAAAATTCCAAGACCAAATAAATCACGTTTTTAAAAATTTTCCAAATTCGCAATATGTTGAAGTCCTAATCTCGCTATATTAAGATTTCACAATACCAAGATTTCGCAATGTCAAGATTCCGCAGTGTCGAGATCTTGGAATGTCAAGATTTCTCAATGTCAAGATTTTGCAAAATCAAGATTTCGCAATATCAAGATTTCGCAATGTCAAGATTTTTCAATGTCAAGATTTTGCAATGTCAAGATTTTGCAATACCAAGATTTTGCAATGTCAAGATTTCGTAATGTCAAGATTTTGCAATATCAAGATTTCGCAATATCAAGATTTCGCAATGTCAAGATTTTACAATGTCAAGATTTCGCAATGTCAAGATTTTGCAATGTCAAGATTTCACAATGTCAAGATATGGCTTGTCAACATTTCGCAATACCAAGATTTCGCAATGTCAAGATTTCGCAATGTCAAGATTTTGCAATGTCAAGATTTCGCAATGTCAAGATTTTTAATGTCAAGTGTTGATCCCAAACTTAGATCGATTAGCTTTGTGTTTACGAGATGAATCAAGTTTAACACTTAGAGAAACTTTGTTGTTGTATGAACAATCCAAGTGTTATGCGGAATTAACACTTAGATTAAAGCACAAGTAAAACAAATAAACCAAACTTTCACTTTTTGATTGATAATCAAACTTGAGTACAATGAAAGTTGAATACTGAATAATGCTTGTATATACTATAAACCCTACGACCTCTAATAAGTGTGAAAACACTTATCCTTTTACCACTTATTTCAAATAATAACAAGACCAAAACGTGTATTTTATGTCGTAAAAGTCGGAATTATGCGTGGTTTGTGTTTTTATTGTGTTTCAGGATAAAAATATGAAAAAGGGATAAAACACGGGCTATCACGGGCTTTTATCGAAGAAAACGGCAAAAGAAGAAGTCAAAAGATCAATAGTGCAAAAAGAACGGAATTCCAAGGCCTATTCTGAAGATTTATCAAAGAAAAAGTCTAAAGACGGAAGTTTAATGAAGTCGAAGAACTCAAGTCTAATTATAGAAGAAAAATATAAGACAAGTTCAATTTATATCGACAAATCCCGAGACAACGTCGAGAAAGACAAAGAATTTAAGTCGAGACGAGAAGAAAGAAAAAGGAAGCAACACATGCACCTCCCCACCTCCTATATATACCCTCCTAATGACACATTAGGAGGGTGTTAGTTAATTAGTTCATTTTTCAATTTTTATAGTTTTATTTTTAGAGAGAGAAAGTGTTTAACTTTCTCTCACTAGAACTTCATCTTTTCTTTCTTTTCATGTTTAAGCTTTGATTTGTTCTTGTATTTTGGAATCATTAATCTATAAGTTCAAGTTAAGTTTCTTATCTTTAATCTTTTTCTACCTTTCTTGATTTTTACTTCTATTTGATCCGAAATCATCTTTGATTTTGTTTCATCTTGATGTTATGTGATTAAAAAGTTTATCTTTTTATTCATATCTAAGTTTTATACGGATCAAGCTTTGAGCTTGACATGCTTATTGGCTTATTTTGTATTTAGCTTATTACTTTTAAGTTTTCTAAAAAGTTCGTCTTTTTAAAAAGTTTGTTTTAAAAGGTTGCTTATTTAAAGCTTAGAAAGTTCTTATTTTATGCTTATTAGTTTGGCTTATTATTAATTTGGTTAAGTTTTAGTTTGAGCTTATTAAAATATAGCTTATTAACTTGGCTTATACGAAATAGTTACCATCGGAAAGGGTAAACCCCTTTCCGACCTTACATTTCGATTAGGCCATTTTATTCCGAGAGCTTCACAAGTATTCTGATCACTGGGTATCGAAAAAAGGTTTTGTTTTTCCGATTACTATTCCAATCTGGATTCCGATGGGTTAATTATTTTGATATTCCGATTGCTTTAAGTTACCAACATTCCGACAGCTGCACTATTATTCCGATACAAGTTATCAGAAAAGGGTTTTATATTCCTTTTGGGATTCCGCACCTCATTTCGACAGTGAGCTTATTTGATATTCCGACAGCAAGTTTTTGTGATATTCCGATTGCTTTGATTATGATAGCTTTACTATTTAATTATTCCGAAAGAGATCAATTTTTCCCTATTCCGATTGCTTTCCGATTGACACATTCCGATCATATTCCTTTTGTTGTATTCCGACAAAACATTCCGACTGCATCATTCCGACGTGATTCCGATTGGGGCATCCCGATGGGCTAATTGTTTGTTTTTTTATTATTAAGTTCTAAGTTTCAAACGTAAACCTTTTCCCAAATTTTACTTAGTGTTGTTTTTGAACAAGTTTTGTCTTAGTTTAATTTTACTTTATTCTATTTTTAAAATTTACTTTTAATTAATTTTTAATCGCTTTAATCCTTTTGCTATTTTTTTTTAATCATTTCTTCCTAGTTGTTTAACTTGTCATTTTATTAGAAATAGATAATATCAACTTCCCCTTTTAGTGATCATTACCGACTATTCCACCATTAACCGTGATCAATTCGATTAGATACCGAGAACGATGTCGAGTACACAAATGCTAAGCAAAAGTCATACATTAAATGGCGGCGCTGCCGGCTCTTTTCGTAAAGATTAACGGTTTTTCGTGAAAAATTGGATTTTGGGATCCGTTCTTTTAGGAACGTTATTTTCAAGCACAAAAAATTTTCAAAAATCCTAAAAAATATAAAATTTTCAAAAATCCAAAAACAATAAAAAAGATAAAAAATCAAAAATATTTTATTTCCTTTTAGTGTATGCGTACTCGATCTAAGTCTTATCCTGCGCCCGAGACTCTTAGAGACATAGATATGGTCGGTGTGCATAACAATAATAACAACCCACCCCACCCCAATTTGAATAACAATAACAACAACAACAATGTTCCCCCACCCGACCTACGCACAATGGAGGAGCTTTGTCAACCCACCATGAACGGACGCGGAGGAGCGATTGCGCTGATGCAAATCACGGCTCCTGAGTTTTCGTTGAAGCATCACATGATCCATCAAGTTCAAAACGCTTGTCTTTTTCGCGGATTACCTGAAACACAGCACAGCGCCTTGCTATTTGCATTCATCCTTGTAACTTACCGAAGTGAGGATCTCATGCTATCATTGAACGGCTACCGAACCGCCATATTCAGGTAACCGGTCTAGGTTCCAAGTGATACCAATACGGACTGCCCATTTCAATTGTTGTGCTTTCTTAAATTGCATACTTATACAAGGGTTTAAGTTTCGATCGATATTTGCGGAGTTGATCATCCCTCTCGATAACGCAGATTTGAAGTGGTCTATAATTTACTGGGTACTCGGTATAACTCACGCATTCGTGTACAAACCAGTGTCGACGAAGTAACACGAATATCCCCGGTAGTCATTCCATTTCCATCAGTCGGCCGGTGAGAGCGAGATGATGCCAACAAACACCTCGACAAGTTCATTACCGTCACTCAAAGCATGAAACTACCTGGTGCTTCCATGGTTTTTCTTCGCCTTCACCTTTTTCCACATACTTTATCCCACCATGCCGAAAAATGGTTTGATCGTCTTCCGAAAAACTCAATTCAAACATGGAATGACATGACTCAAAAAATTTTGTCGCGCTACTTTCCACCATCCATGGTCACTAGTCTTCGCAACCAAACAGTGGATTCACTCAAGAACCTGATGAGTCGCTTTTCGATGCTTGGGAACGATATAATGTCTTGATTGACCGTTGTCCAAACCATAACATGCTCCCCGTTACTTTGATTGATATTTTCTATAATGGTTTAACTTTTCGTGATCGTGATACGATTAATGCTGCCGCCGGTGGTACATTCATGAAGAGAAGACCTGAGGAGTGTAGAGAGCTGATAGAGAACATGACCACTCACCACAAAAATTGGGATTCATCTGCGTCTTCAAGGAATAACCAAAGGGGCAATGTTTCTTCTACATCATCCAACTCAGAGCTAACCGAACTTACTCGCCAAGTAGCTGAGATGAACAAAATCTTCTTAACCATGGCTACAAACTAATTTCAACAAGCTAAAGTTGTAGCAACTTCTTGTGAGATTTGCGGGGGTTCTCATTCATACACCGATTGTCCTTCTACTCATGACAATCCGGAAAATGTGTATGCCGCTAACTGTAACTTTTCTACGGGAGGCTATCAAGCACGTCCTCAAGGAGACCGTAACTTGCTAAGTTATCGTTCCAACAACTTTCTATCTCCACCCGGTTTTTCTCCTCAAAACCAAAACCAAAAGAATTTCAACCGCAACAATGAAAGCCAACTTCGAGCTGCTAATCAATATCAATCCCAAAGAAACCCATATCCACCTCAAGGAAATAATTAAGCTTACCAAGCCCCACCTCTCAATCAACCCACGGCATCGAACCAAGACCTCGAAACTTACATGAGGACCAATAGAGAGCTGGTGACGAATCTTCAAAGCCAATTCATTAACTTGAAGGGTGACATGGCGAAACAAGGGAACGATATTGGAGCCGAGCTAAGGAATGACATGGCGAAACAAGGAACTGATCTTCGAGCCGATATGAGAAACTCTATGAACAGTCAAACGAATAACTAAAGGGATATGATGGCTAGTTTTTTCCCAAGTAATCAAGCCTCTGGTTCGGGTTCTCTTTCGAGTAACACCGTTTCGAATCCAAGAGGGGAGATGAAAGCAATCACCACCCGAAGTGGCAAAGGTTTAAAGGAACCTGAGATTCCTACACCTACACCGATGTTTGTGACCAAGGAAAACAAGTCCCCTTCTCCAATTCCTCCACCTTCTACTTCCACCCCTCCACCACCTAAGGATGTGAGTGAGAATTCCATTCCAAAGCCTTCATCTCAACACAATATACCTTATCCCTCAAGGTTGAGGAAAGAGAAGTTGAAGAACAAGGATGATATTCAGGTTTCTAACTTTCTTAAAATGTTTAAACAACTGAATTTCAACATCTCCTTTGCTGAGGCTCTCGCTCACATGCCGAAATATGCTAAAATCTTTAAAGATCTTCATAGTGATAAGGAGAAACTTCTTGATATCGCTCAGACCCTACTTAATGAGAATTGCTCTGCAGTGCTCTTAAGGAAATTACCCCCAAACTGGGTGATCCGGGTCGTTTTCTCATTCCTTGCAACTTCCCCGGGGTAGAGAATTGTATGGCCCTAGCCGATCTAGGTGCTAGTATCAACTTAATGCCTTTAAGCGTTTGGAAACAATTGTCTCAACCCGAGCTAGTCCCCACACGAATGACACTGGAATTAGCTAACCGTACGGTTGCTTATCCGGTGGGGATAGCCGAAGATGTCTTCGTCGGTGTCGACAAATTCACCTTTCCGGCGGATTTTGTTGTCGTTGACTATGAAATGGACCCCCGTGTTCCATTAGTCTTTGGACGTCCATTCTTGAGGACCGGTCGCTCTCTCATTGATGTAGTCGCGGGCGAATTAATCATGAGAGTTGGTGACGATAAAATCGTCTTCAACATGGGTAAACTTTCTAAGTAGCCTTTTGAAAACGAGAGCGTTAATTTCATTGACGTTCTTGATGAGTCTTGTGAAGAACATTTCAAAGACGCTTGTAAAAGTGGTTCTTCTTCTCTACCCATCGTTGAGACCGTTGCCTCTATTGCTCCATCACTAACTCCATTTGGAGAAAGTGATTTCCTTTTGAAAGAATTTGAAGCAACTTTGGGGGATGTAGACTTACAATATGACGATTCTCCCTCCAATTGGGATGAAGACATTCGTACCATTGAGAAACTTCTCAATGAGGACCATATTTCTCCACCATCTCCTAAGGAAATCTCTATCGATGATCCAAATTTGACTATGCCTTCCATCAAAAATCCTCCGGATTTAGAGCTTAAGGATCTTCCGTCTCATCTCGAGTACGTTTTCCTTGAAGACAATAAGAAGTTACCCGTCATCATCGTTAAGGATTTGAAAGAAGAAGAAAAATCTTGACTTATCGATGTGCTAAAGACTCATAAGAAAGCGATTTCTTGGAAAATCTCCGATATTCGTGGAATTGATCCTCACTTTTGCACACATAAAATTCTCATGGAGGACGACTTTAAACCCACTATTCAAAACCAAAGAAGGGCGAATCCCAAGATCCATGACGTTATCAAAAAAGAGGTTATCAAACTTCTTGATGCGGGAATGATCTACCCTATCTCGGATTCACCATGGGTTAGTCTGGTCCATTGTGTGCCTAAGAAAGGCGGAATCACCGTTGTGCCCAATAAAAACAACGAGTTGATTCCTACTCGTCTCGTTACAGGGTGGAGAGTTTGTATAGACTATCGCAAACTCAATGATGCTACGAGAAAGGATAACTTTCCCGTTCCATTCATGGATCAAATGCTCGAGCGTCTAGCGGGTAATGATTACTATTGCTTCTTAGACGGTTTCTCTGGGTATTTTCAAATTCCCATCGATCCTAAAGACCAAGAGAAAACCACATTCACTTGTCCTTATGGAACATTTTCTTATAAAAGAATGCCTTTCGGCTTATGCAATGCTCCTGGGACTTTCCAAAGGTGTATGATGGCTATCTTCCATGACATGGTTGAAGAAACTATGGAAGTCTTCATGGATGATTTCTCGGTCTATAGTGATTCTTTCTCTACTTGCCTTGCCAATTTAGAACGCATGCTTAAGCGGTGTGAAGACACTCACCTTGTTCTAAATTGGGAAAAATGCCATTTCATGGTAAAAGAAGGCATTGTGCTTGGACATAAAATCTCAAAAGCCGGTCTTGAAGTTGATCGTGCTAAAGTCGATGTTATTGCTAAATTTGCCTCCACCTTCAACCGTGAAGGGTGTGAGAAGTTTCCTTGGTCATGCGGGCTTCTATCGTCGATTCATTCAAGATTTTTCTAAAATCACTCGCCCGATGACCCACCTCTTGGGAAAAGATACTCCTTTTATCTTTTCTAAAGAGTGTATTGGGTCCTTCAATCTTCTTAAGGACAAGCTAACTAAGGCACCGGTCTTGGTTACCCCTAATTGGGAGCTACCTTTTGAATTGATGTGCGATGCTAGCGACTTTTCCATTGGAGTGGTATTGGGCCAAAGAGTGAACAAACACTTCCAACCAATCCATTACGCTAGCAAGACAATGACGGGGGCTTAATTTCATTATACCACTACCGAAAAAGAGCTTTTAGCGGTAGTGTATGCTTTTGAAAAATTTCGCCCCTATCTTGTCCTTTCCACCACCATTGTCTATACCGACCATTCTGCGTTGAAGTACTTGTTAACTAAACAAGATTCCAAGCCAAGACTTCTTCGTTGGATTTTGCTCCTTCAAGAATTTAAAATCGAAATTCGTGACAAAAAGGGAGCGGAAAACCTAGTCGCGGATCATCTAAGTAGACTTGAGGATCCTTATCAAGGGGATCATCCGAATCAAGAGATCAATGACTCTTTTCCCCTTGAGGCCTTAATGTTTATCAACACCAATCTTTATGACACCCCGTGGTTTGCAGACATTGCAAACTACTTAGCGGGTGGTATTCTCATCCAAGGGTTAACATCCCAACAAAAGAAGAAGTTCTTTAAAGATATTAAGACTTACTTTTGGGATGACCCTTATCTCTTCAAACAATGTGCTGATCTGATTATTCGTCGATGTGTTGATGGGCCGGCAAACTAATCCTTGAAGCTTGCCATAAAGGACCCATTGGTGGTCATTTTGTTCCCAACTACACCGCGAAGAAAGTGTTTGACTCGGGATTCTATTGGCCCACCATTTATCGTGACGCTCACGAGATGGATAAAAATTGTGATGCTTGCCAACGCCAAGGCAAGATCACACATAAAGATGAGATGTCTCAAAATTTCATCCAAGAATGTGAAATCTTTGACGTATGGGGCATCGACTTTATGGGGCCATTTCCATCATCTAAAGGGAACAAGTACATCCTCGTAGCCGTTGACTATGTATCTAAATGGGTTGAAGCTAAGGCTCTCCCTACGAACGATGCGAGGGTGGTTGTGAACTTTTTGAAACAACTTTTTGCTCGATTCGGTGTTCCTCGTGATATCATCAGTGACCGCGGGACTCATTTTTGCAATGATCAATTTGCTCGAGTCATGGCTAAGTACGGTGTCAATCACCATCTTTCCACCGCTTATCATCCTCAAACAATTGGTCAAGCCGGGATATCTAACCGTGGATTGAAGAGAATATTAGAGCGAACTGTGGGAGAGCATCGTGCCTCGTGGGCCGATCAGTTAGATGATGCTTTGTGGGCTTTCCGTACCGCATATAAGACACCGATTGGTTGCACTCCATATCGTCTTGTGTACGGGAAGGCATGCCACCTCCCTATTGAGCTGGAACATGCTTGCACCACTCCACCCTTGCTTCCACCGTGCTAAATCGCAGCTTAAGGGAACCTTGCCTACTCTTCTTTGGCTTGCCTTGTTCGCCTTAAGCTCTTGCTTATTGATGGATGAAAACTATGTCTTTGATCCTGGTGGATATGTTTCATGCTACTTCCGTTGATGATCAAGGTCGAGTCAGGCTCACGACTCGGGTAACAAAAACCAAGCGCTTCTTGGGAGGCAACCCATGTATCTATCTTTTCGCTTTCTTTAGCATAAGTGTAGGGGGACCCTTTGGTTTGCTATTTCCTCTCCTCACTTCTTAATCAGGGATTCGAGCTTCAATGATCCACTCTTGATGATTCTTGACGACCCGTGATTCCGTGTTCTACTTCTTCCCGGTTCTATCTTAAACTCTTTTCGATTCACTATTTTATATTTTCTCAATATTAAACTAGGAATCTCTTTAGTTGTCTTTTCCTTAGCAAGATTTAAACAACGTGCACAATGTCCTAAGTGTAGGGGAGCTTACTCCCACATGCTTAAACATTGAGGACAATGTTTATCTTAAGTGTAGGGGGGACTTCTATCGAAGTTAAGTGGTCTTTTCCTTGTATTTGTCCTCATTTTAACCGGAAAATCAATTTTTCGACATTTTTTCAAAATTTTTGATCTGTTTTGGCCTATTAGTTGTTATCTTTGTATAGTTATTTTCTTTCTCTGCTAGAATAAATCTTTGAATAAGTGGTTTTAATTTTCAAACGTTGTGAATCTTTTGACTCGACCCGAGTTTACTCTAGCTAGTATCCTTAACATGTTTAAGTCAAGTTTTGCTAGGCTTTTATATTGGGAGCTATAAAACGCGAAAGTCTTAACTCTCACGGGTTAAGAACAAGAACTTTTCGCAAGTTCCTATAATTAATCCTAGAGAGTCGTTTATCAAGGGAACTTTAAAATGCGATTTCTAAACTTGAAAAAGTCTAAGAATTTGCAAGATCCTATAGGCGACTCGAAAACCCAAAATTTTGATTTAATAGGCTAAGTATCCACGAGTCTCATTACTTGAGATTTTAAACTGTGGAGAACGAGAGATGATAGAGCCAATTATAAGTCCGGTATTCTTTCGTGAATTTATGTGAGTTAATTATGAGCCTATTCTCCCATCGCTTGCTAATAATTTATCTGCTAATAAATAAGGTTGTACGATTTGAAAAGTTACTTAGCTTCTAGCCCCAGATCGTTTAAAAGTTGCTCGGTATGGATTAGAGTTTATAGCCAAGGCATAACTTATTGAAGCGGGATGCGAAGATTGGCGAGTCCAAAAAGGCCCTAACAAGGCATGAGGGCTATGTTTTGTTGCTAAAGATCCAAAGTGATGTGAAGAATCATTTATCGAAAATCAATATGAAGGATCGAGACACACGACGTAAAGCAAAACTCCCCAAAAGTCATGGAGAAGTGTATCCGAAAAGACCCTAACAAGGTATGAGGATAAATAGATCCAAGTCATAAAAGGAGGCGGATCGTTGTATATCAAAGTCCAAAATAAAGATTGGAGAAAATGAATAAGTCGTGGTCCAAGTATGAATCTCTCAAAACTTCAAAGTGAAGAATTCCTATTATGAAGAGAAGACCATTATTTCATGAACGTCTCTCAAGATTTGAAGTATGAAGTCGCTGCCAAATATCGGTCCGAGAAAGGTCTCAAATCGCGAAACAAGTTATGCCAAGATATGAACTTTATGAGGTTCCGAGAAGCAGTTTTAAAAGATTTGGTCCTTTAGCTAACTATTGATTAAATCGTGCACTTTATTTTTAGACTAAATAACTATCGAAATAAGTCAAACAATGCATCCTCGTGATCATTCTAGACAATAATAAAATATAAGAGATACACCTAGGAATAAGGGAGTCTAAGTGAGTAATTGGCCCACATGAGTTCGTGTTAGTTTACTAACTTATAATAACAATGATCTCGTTTTTAAGCTTGGTTTGGAGAAAGTGAAAACTTGAGGATGATGATTATTCATAACATTTTCAAAACCCAAGGTATGCTTTTGATTTCTTTATTTTGTATGTTTTTAATTTTCTATCTCTTTAATAAAGGCCAACGTGGATTGATTATGATGAAAAGTGTAATCTTGCTTTGTAACTAATGCATTGCATGAGGACATTGCAATGGTCAAGTGTAGGGGATTTGATAGGTGTGTAAACACCCATCTTTTCTACCACTTAATTACAATAATAACCGGACCAAAACGTGTATTTTATGTCTTTTATGTCGGAATTATGCGTGGTTTGTGTTTTTGTTGTGATTTAGGATGAAAAGGTGAAAAATGGAGAAAACACGGACATTCACGGGCATTTATGGACTTTTATTGAAGAAAAGGATGAAAGACGAAGTCAAGAGTGCAAAAAGAACGGAAGTCCACGACCAATTCTGAAGGTTTATCGAAGAAAAAGTCAAAAGACGGAAGTTTATCAAAAGCCGAAGAATTCAAGTCTATTTTATTGAAGAATTTAAAGACGAGTTCAAAAGAAATCCCGAAGTCAAAAGTCCCTTAAGTCCAAGATGAAAGAAGATTAGAAGAAAAGGACTAAGTACGCAATTAATGAAGATTAAAAGAAGGAGGGACTTAATTATGCAATTAAGAGAAAAGGAAAGAGGGGAGGAAGCTTCCTTAATCCTCCCTTATAAATAGATTAGATTAGTCATTTTTCACTCTTGTTGGCTAAGGTGACAATTAGTCTTCCACATTTAAATACCTTGTCATTTACTTTTCATGTCATTTAAATTCATGTTATGCACCTTAATTACCATTTAATTCCAAGTAAGTTTTCATTTTAATTCTTGTCAAATCTTTATTTTATCTTGTCAATCTCTTATCTACCTTTCTTATTCTTTGATTCATGTGTTTATGTTTATGTTCATGTTCATGCTTTTATTTTAATCCAAAGTGGTTTTTGATTATTGTGGTAAAAGTTGTTTGATTTCGTGTTTTTAATTGTTTGTTGATGTTTATTCATTGATTCGTTACTGTTTATTATTATCCGTGTGTTTGATTTTGGTTATTTGTTATTATATCTGTTGTTACTGTTCTCCTTGTTCTTCGGGAATGTTTGCTTGTTTCTGATCTTTCCAGGTATAGTTCCGAACCAAGGCAAAGGAAAGTGTTCATTCGGAACTTCTAAAGTTCCGAATCAAGGCTTCATCCGAAAGATTTGGGATTTGAAAAACTTCCGAACCAAACTTGTTCATCCGGAACTTTCAAAGTTCCGGACGAAGCAAAAACTTCCGAACCAAACATACTCATTCGGAACTCCAAAGTTCCGAACCAAGGGTTTCATCCGGAACTTTTCAAAAGTTCCGAATCAACTCAAAGTTCCGAATCAAGGCTGTTCATTCGGAAGTCATAAACTTTTGAGTCAAGGGTGTTCATTCGGAAGTTCTAAACTTCCGAATCAAGGAACTTCATTCGGAAACTTCCGAATCAAGGGTGACCTAATACTTCCGAATCAAGGCAACAAGTGAGAGTTCCGAATCAGTAAGTTCCGAACGAAGCATTGTTTTGGATAAGTGACATATTCAGATCAATTTGTTCCGGATCAAGGATTTTGGTAATATTCCAAGTGAAGAAGAATCATTTCAACCAAAGGTGACATTTAGGACGAGTGATTATTCCAAACGAAGGTTTATTCCGAATGAGCTGTATTCAGGTTCTTAATAGCTTTTATCTTTGATTTTTATTTTCAAGCTTTATTTTTCCTGCCTTTTATTTAATTGCATTTTAAGATTATTTGCCTTAGTTTTATTTTAGACTTGCCTTAGTTTTAGTCGCACTTTAAGTTTGCCTTAATTAGATTTAAGTTTGCGTCATTTTACTTTAGTATCCTTTAATTTCAGCCTCGCTTTTAAATACTTGCACCTTTATTTTAAATAGACTTAGATTTACTTTAAGAGCACCTTACTTTAATTGTTCTGCACTTTTTATTTTTAACACTACAACGACACATCTTTGTTTCCACCAAAAATAACGAAGTCACATAGAGAGCTAAGATCAATTCGATTAGACAGGAACACTAGAACGATAATTTTTATACGGGGTATCAAAAGCCTTGTATCAGCAACCCATTGATCTATCCTTTACCGTTTTCATAATAAGTGTAGGGGGAGCCCCGCATGTGTTTGTTGTCTTGTTTCTTTTGATGTGCAGGGATTAAAGGTTCAAAGATCCATTCTCGATGACTTTTGACGACCCGTGATCCCGTGTACCCGTCTTCCTGGTTCTATCCTAAACTGTCGTGATTCAATATTTCATATCTTATATATTCACATTGAAATCACTATAGTTGTCATTTCCTTAGCAAGATTTAAACAACGTGCACAATGTCCTAAGTGTAGGGGAGTTTACTCCCACATGCTTAAACATTAAGGACAATGTCTCAAGTGTAGGGGGACTTCTATCGAAGTAAGTGGCCTTTTCCATGAATTTGTCCTCATTTTAACCGGAAAAATTGATTTTTCGACATTTTTCAAAATTTTAATCTATTTTGGCCTAGTAGTATAGTAGTATTTTCCTTTGTTATCGTTATTTACTTTCTGTGTTAGAATAAAATTTTAATAAAGTGGTTTTCGTTTTTCAAAGTTGTGAATCTTTTGACTCAACCCGAATTTACTTATCCAAGTTTACTCTAGCTAGTATCCTTAACGTGTTTAAGTCAAGTTTTGCTAGTCTTTTATATAGGGAACTTTAAAACGCGAAAGTCTTAACTCTCACGGGTTAAGAACAAGAACTTTTCGCAAGTTCCTATAATTGATCCTAGAGAGTCGTTTATCAAGGGAACTTTAAAATGTGAATTCTAAACTTGAAAAAGTCTAAGAGTTTGCAAGATCCTATAGATGACTCGAAAACCCAAAACATTGATTTAATTGGCTAAGCATCCACGAGTCTCATTCCTTGAGATTTTAAATTGTGGAGAACGAGAGATGATAGAGTCAATTAAATTTTGGTATTCTTTCAATGAATTTATGTGAGTTGATTATAAGCTTTTTCTCCCATCGCTTATTAATAAATATATTTGCAATAAATAAGGTTGTAAGATTTGAAAGGTAACTTAGCTTCTAGCATAAGATCGTTTAAAAGTTTCTCGGTATTAATTAGAGTTCATAGCCAAGGCATAACTTATTGAAGCGGGATGCGAAGATTGGCGAGTCCGAAAAGGTCCTGACAAGACATGAGGGCTACATTTTGTTGCTAAAGATCCAAAGTGATGTGAAGAATCATTTATCAAAAATCAATATGAAGGATCGAGACACACGACGAAAAGCAAATACTCCCCAAAAGATCATGGAGAAGTCTATCCAAAAAGGCCCTAACAAGGTATGAGGATAAATAGATCCAAGTCCTAAAAGGAGGCGGATCGTTGTATATCAAAGTCAAAAATAAAGATTGGAGAAAAATGAAGAATTCGTGGTCCAAGAATGAAGAATCTCTCAAAAACTTCAAGTGAAGAAACTCCTATTATGAAGAGAAGGCCATAATTTCAAAAACGTCTCTCAAGATTCGAAGTATGAAGTCACTGCCAAATATCGGTCCAAGAAAGGTCTCAAATCGTGAAGCGAGTTATGCCAATATATGAACTTTAAGAGGTCCCGAGAAGCAGTTTTAAAAGATTTTGTTCTTTAGCTAACTATTGATTAAATCGTCCCACTTTATTTTCAGCCTAAATAACTATCGAAATAAGTCAAACAATGCATCCTCGTGATCATTCAAGACAATCATAAATTATAAGAGATACACCTAGGAATAAGGGAGTCTAAGTAAATAATTGGGCCACATGAGTTCGTGTTAGTTTGCTAACTTAAAATAACAATGATCTCGTTTTTAAGCTTGGTATGGGGAACGTGAAACTTGAGGATGATAAACATTCATGACAACCAAAACCCCAATGTAAGTTTTTGATTTCTTTACTTATTTTGTATATATTTCTATCTTTTTAGTTTCCCTAGTGTTAGTATTAAATAAAGACCAAGGTGGGTTATTTATGATGAGGAATGTAATATGTGCTTTGAAATTAATGCATTACATGAGGGCATTACAATGGTCAAGTGTAGGGGATTTAATAAGTGTGAAAACACTTATCCTTTTACCACTTATTTCCAATAATAACAAGACCAAAACGTGTATTTTATGTCGAAAAAGTCGGAATTATGCGTGGTTTGTGTTTTTATTGTGTTTCAGGATAAAAATATGGAAAAGGGAGAAAACATGGGCTATCACGGGCTTTTATCGAAGAAAACGACAAAAGACGAAGTCAAAAGATCAAGAGTGCAAAAAGAACAAAAGTCCAAGGCCTATTCTAAAGATTTATCGAAGAAAAAGTCTAAAGACGGAAGTTTAATGAAGTCGAAGAACTCAAGTCTAATTATAGAAGAAAAATATAAGACAAGTTCAATTTATATCGACAAATCCCGAGACAACGTCGAGAAAGACAAAGAATTTAAGTCGAGACGAGAAGAAAGAAAAAGGAAGCAACACATGCACCTCCCCACCTCCTATATATACCCTCCTAAGTGACACATTAGGAGGGTGTTAGTTAATTAGTTCATTTTTCAATTTGTATAGTTTTATTTTTAGAGAGAGAAAGTGTTTAACTTTCTCTCACTAGAACTTCATCTTTTCTTTCTTTTCATGTTTAAGCTTTGATTTGATCTTGTATTTTGGAATCATTAATCTATAAGTTCAAGTAAAGTTTCTTATCTTTAATCTTTTTCTACCTTTCTTGATTTTTACTTATATTTGATCCGAAATCATCTTTGATTTTGTTTCATCTTGATGTTATGTGATTTAAAAGTTCATCTTTTTATTCATATCTAAGTTTTAAAGGGATTAAGCTTTGAGCTTGACATGCTTATTGGCTTATTTTGTATTTAGCTTATTACTTTTAAGTTTTCTAAAAAGTTCGTCTTTTTAATAAGTTTGTTTTAAAAGGTTGCTTATTTAAAGCTTAGAAAGTTCTTATTTTATTCTTATTAGTTTGGCTTATTATTAATTTGGTTAAGTTTTAGTTTGAGCTTATTAAAATATAGCTTATTAACTTGGCTTATACGAAACACATTCCATCGGAAAGGGTAAACCCCTTTCCGACCTTACATTTCGATTAGGCCATTTTATTCCGAAAGCTTCAAAAGTATTCCGATCACTGGGTATCGGAAAAGGGTTTTGTTTTTCCGATTACTATTCCAATCTGGATTCTTATGGGTTAATTATTTTGATATTCCGATTGCTTTAAGTTACCAACATTCTAACAGCTGCACTATTATTCGGATACAAGGTATCGGAAAAGGGTTTTATATTCCTTTTGGGATTCCGACCCTCATTCCGACTGTGAGCTTATTTGATATTCCGACAGCAAGTTTTTGTGATATTCCGATTGCTTTGATTCCGATAGCTTTACTATTTAATTATTCCGACAGAGATCAATTTTGCCCTATTCCGATTGCTTTCCGATTGACACATTCCGATCATATTCCTTTTGGTGTATTCCGACCAAACATTCCGACGTGATTCCGATTGGGGCATTCCGAAGGGCTAATTGTTTGTTTTTTTATTATTAAGTTCTAAGTTTCAAACGTAAACCTTTTCCCAAATTTTACTTAGTGTTGTTTTTGAACAAGTTTTGTCTTAGTTTAATTTTACTTTATTCTATTTTTAAAATTTACTTTTAATTAATTTTTAATCGCGTTAATCCTTTTGCTATTTTTGTTTAATCCTTTCTTCCTAGTTGTTTAACTTGTCATTTTATTAGAAATAGATAATATCAACTTCCCCTTTTAGTGACCATTACCGACTATTCCACCATTAACCGTGATCAATTCGATTAGATACCGAGAATGATATCGAGTACACAAATGCTAAGCAAAAGTCATACATTAACCTCCTTTTATAACATAAGGAATCGTGTACAATGGATAACCTATCAACTATTCTAGGAAAAGATAAATATAGAAAATACAACATTGAGTATATCTTTTCTTCAAATAACAAACGTGTTGACTAAGGTTTCCTATCAGTGCTTGGACTTCTTCTTATCAACGCTTGGATCTCTTGTTAACGCTTGGTCTGTCAGCGCTTGATTTCTTCTTATCAGCGTCAAATTAACACTTGTCAGCGTCTAAGTGTCTTGGCTCATTTTATTCCCAACAATCCTCCCCTAAACTTGATATCTACTCTAGTAATCAAGTTTCTGAATAAAAACTAAGTACAAGGAGGATTCATACAAATACGAATCCCTTTTTAAATAGATAATAAATAAATCTAATTAAGTCTTTGCCAATATCAGTAGTGTAATCCATTTCCAGCTGTGTAGACACCATCTTCTTCAAAACTTCCTTGGACATATGATATTCAGCATCCACAAGAAGATATTCTGAAAACATTGTAGTGCTCAAATGGTAAACACCAGATGCTGAACGTAGACGCTATTGTAGCCCACTGATATCATCCAGATCCAACCATATTGGATCTACTTCATCTGGTTCAATCATCCTTTTGAAGGATGTCAAGATCTTTATTCCATTGAGTGAAGTAGGTACTTCAGCCTTATACTTGGCCTTCATCAATGTCCAAAGATCTACCAAGTCTTCTCTATCCAGGCTTGCAAACAATGAGATTAAAGAAGTAAAAGTATGTACCTTCTTGCCATATCTGGTGACCATCCAAAACCCACTTGCATCTTTTTCATAGTGAACTATTGGGTTTCTAAAGTCCAAGGGTAATACTTCTGCAACATGTGAAGCCTCTAATGGTGAAAGCTTAATACCTTTTCTGATTACTGCTTCACTAGGATTCGACTGATCAAAAGTTGGGAACTCAATAGGAACTCCCTTCTTCACTGGTCTTGGTGCAATTGAAGCCTTCTGAATCTGCAAATTTTCTTCAATCTCTTCTCTCCTTTCATCTGAAAGAAGCCTGATGGTATTTTCCTCACAAATTCTTTCCCAAATTGGATAGGCATGATGTTCCAATTCTGCAAAAGAGAGTCTTCTCAATCTATCAAAGGTCCATCCACCTTGATGACACCTGAGCAACATGTAGTACAACTCTCTCCTATCTCTTTTAAGTTTAGAAAGCACTTTACTGGCCTTGTGCTTCAAAATCACTTTGCAGTCTTCCTGTACTCTCAACAAGATCTCCAATCCCCATATTTGTCCAGTGATGGACATCTCTGGATGCTCTATAATCTTGTTCTCCCATGCAAAGTACATCTCTCTCACTTCAGGCATATCAAAATCCACTTTGTCCTTTAACTCTCTTAGCCTCTTCTTAGCTACCTCATCCTCACCATACTCTAACCTTTCTGGATCCTATGTTATCATCACACTGGATCCAGAGCTCTCATCATAATCATCACTAACATCTTTTTCTTTCTCTGTGGTAGCCCAGTCTTGCTCTTGAAGTTGTGCAGTCAAAGCTTGATCAAATTGTACCTGTGTTGCATCCTTTGGCACCTCTACTTCCACTAAAATTGCTTTACCCTTGTCCTTTGCTCCAATATCTGGTAAAGTAGTAGTTGGTACATGTGTTGTAACTTCCCTAATGATAATTGGTGGTTGGGCTTCACCAATCATACATGTGGGCTTGTCAATGCCTCCTTTGCTCTTGTCAGCGCTCAAACTTTGAACATCAGCGACTGACTTTGTAACCTGTTCCATCAACTCCAAAAACGATAGCTTCTTTGGAGTGATCATTGAGGCATCAATAACGGGCTTCTCCTTCAAACTAGCCAAAGCTTCAGCAACTTCTACTTGTTTAGTACCAAAAGAACCACCTTTTTCATCCTGTGAGCCCTTGTCACTCAAGTTGAAAGGTTCTGTTGGTGCATCTTCCTTCCCTTTGTAAGAATCCTCCCCTGATGAAAGGACTCTTTCTTACCTCCTCCTAGCTTGGGCAGTCTCCAAAACAACTAGTCTCTCCCTCAATTGCTTGAGTTCAAGACCCTGACCTGTGACTATCTGTACAAGGTCTGCATTTTGCTTTTGCAAGCTAATGCAGACCGCCGTCAATTCCAAAAGGGTGTAAGGTTCCAATCTGTCCTCCTCTAAAATGGGAATTTGACCTCCCAAACTAGATTCATGGGGCATGGATGGGGTCTTAATGATGTTAGGATTGTCTTGGCCTGCATCTAAGCTAGAACCAATAGTCCTAGCCCCACCCATGTCACCAACCACACTTGTTGTGGTGGTTCTCTCTGCTACATGGTTAGGACCACCAGAGGAGAATACTCTAGCAGTCCTTTGGTGTTTTTCCAACCTATAGTCTGATGGTGGAGAGGAGGAAGTGGATGGAGGTTCTGTTTGTGTGTAAGGGGGTGTTTGGATTTGTGGTAAAGTGATGTCAACGTCTGGATTGGTCGTGTCAACGCCCACACTATGAGTGTCAGCACCGGATGGTTAAGGATCTAAATCCATATGTTGGGGGGATGGAGGTTGTTCAGGCAATGGGTCTGGTTGAGGTTGTGGGTTTGCTGCTGCCTCAATGACAGCAAGCATGGCTGGGGTGAGAGGTAGGTCTCTGTATGGTGAGGTGTTCATATTTCCAAAAACTGTTTTCTTTTGCACAGGGATAGTATAAAAATTATCATGATCCCTTATGCAATATCCTTGCAAGTCAAAAACCATTTGTAAAAACCTAGGGTAAGCAAGAGTCATCTTATTACCCTTGTTGTGACACATGCCATCAAAAATCATTTTTGAAAAATTATAATTTTGCCTAGTTGCAATACACACAATAGCACTTCCAATTGAACGGTTGATTTCATTGTGTGAGGAGAATTTGGGACTCAAAAATTAAAGAATGACATGTATAAGGTACTTCCAAGCTGGGGGAAACTATTGTTTAGTATATTTATTTAAATGGCCTTCTGGAGGCAAAGGATAACCCAAAGCTTGGATTCCTTGCTCTAGCTCTGCAAGGGGAAGGGTGGTTATACCATGAGCATCATTAAGATGCAAAGCTTGGCGAACCATAGCTTCAGTAACCACCCATAGAACCCCAAGGACAGTAACAGTCAATGTTATTACTCCATTAACACATTCCATTAACAGTTGAGGAAGTAACAGTGTTCCAAAACTATATAATGTGTGTGATAGGGACAAGATTAGTATGAGAATGTGCATACCTTAATGGGGATGCATTAAAATACCCAACCATCTGAGTATATTGGGGAAACAGAGTATTATCAGCTTCCAAATAAGCTACCATGTTATGTTGACTTTTGAACCCCAATTCCAACAAAGCAGGTTTAAACTTAGGTACCATGTAGATTGATGTAAGAAAACTGTGATTTAAAAGTTATGGAGATATGAAGGTTTGAGAGATTTTAGTTAGACAAGAATAGCAGTTACCTTGTTCGAAAGAAAATGGCCAAATTTATAGGAGAGGTGAAAACATGTGATTGGTTAAAAAATGAGGCAGTTATTTTTAAAAAGTAATGATTAAAATCTTGAAAAATATATAACTTATCTCATACATTAATTAAAAGTTACCAACTCCTAAAATTACGACCCATATTTTCATCAAAAATAGCAACTGGGTAGGACCCAATGTTTGTCAACGGTCAAAAATTAAACATCAGCGTCTAACGGCTATATTCGTGTTAGTGTTGGAAATTTGTCATGTCAGCGTTCAAATTGGTCTTATCAGCGTTTGGAAGAAACCTGTCAGCGTCCAAAAATAAAAATAATTAAAAATAAAAAGGACCTTAACAAAGTAGTTTACCCTAGTGAAAATAACTCATAGACTGAAAATCACTATAGGATGTATTAAACCTTTTTCAAAACAATCTCTTATAAAATGATGTCTAATTTCTATGTGTTTTGTTTTAGAGTGATGTACAGGATTTTAAATAATGCATAATGTACTGTTATTATCTAAAAATATCTTGGTATGCATAAAGTTATACCCATAATCCAATAGCTGGTTTTGTATTCATAGAACTTGTCCACAACAAGCAGCTGCAGCTACATATTTTGCTTCAGTTGTAGAGTTGGCCACCACTATTTGTTTCTTGCATTGCCAAGATATCAATCTGCTCCCAAGAAATTGGCATCCACCAGTTGTGGATTTCCTATCAAACTTGTCACCTCCATAGTCACTGTCTGAATAGCCAATAAGCTCCAATGGAGAATCCTTTGGATACCATAATCCTAAGGTAGGATATCACCTAACGTATCTAAAGATCCTCTACAGTATGAAGATGACACTCTTTGGGAGTCACCTGATGGCGTGCACATGCACACACAGCAAACATGATGTCAGGTCTAGAAGCTGTAAGATACATCAATGATCCAATCTTGATCTATAATGCCTGACATCCACATCTTTTCCATCTCCAGTCTTTCCCTAAGGGTGTTCCCTATCCATGGGTGTGCTAGCCCGTTTTTCATGTGGATAAAAATCAAACTTCTTCAAGATTTCTGCTACATATTTATCTTGAGAGATAAAGATACCATCTTCTTTCTGTTGGACTTGTAAACCTAGAAATAAGTTCATCTCTTCCATGGAACTCATCTTGAATTTGTCTGTCATGAGCTTGGAAAAGTCTTCACTCATCTTTGGATTGGATGAACCAAAGATAATATCATCCACATAGACCTGAACAAGCAGAGAATCTTTACCAATCTTCTTGGTAAATAAGGTCTGGTCTATGGTGCCCCTCTTAAATCCATTTTCCACCAGATAGGTGGACAATGTTCCATACCATGATCTTGGGGCTTGATGAAGTCCATATATTGCTTTCTTGACTCTATACACTTTGTTTGGATCCTCAAAACCAGGAGGTTGCATAACATAAACCTCCTCTTCAATTGTGCCATAAAGAAAAGCACTCTTCATATCCATCTGATAAACTGTGAAACCCATGCAAGAAGCATAGGCTAGGAAAATCCTTATCGCTTCAATCCTTGCAACAGGTGCAAAAACCTCTTCATAGTCTGTTCCCTCTTCTTGTGTATAGCCTTGAGCAACTAAGCGTACCTTGTTTCTGACCACAATTCCTCTCTCATCCTTTTTGTTTCTAAGAACCCAACGTGTCCCAATGGGTCTTACACACCTTGGAAAATCCAATAACACCTAAACATCTTGAATAGCAAACTGGTGAAGCTCATCCTGAATTGCTTCCACCCAACTTGGTTCTTTGAGAGCATCAAAAATCTTCTTGGGTTCCTTTTGTGACAGAAAACAAGCAAACAAACATGCATGTACAAGAGGGGTATCAACCTTCTTGTGGATATTAGCAATGAAACCTCCTTGAGTCTTATGAGACCTTCTTGTTTGAATAGGAGACAAAACATCACAAATGATTAGGGAAGGAGGATGATTTTTAATAGTAGTTGTAAGTGTTCCTCCTTCAATGAGTGTGTTGTCTTCAATATCAGTCTCGATGTTGCCAATATCATCTTCATATCCACTCTCTTCCTCACTTGAATGAATCTCTTGATTAAGTATGGAAGGTTTACCTTGTTCAAAGGTATTGGAAGAGAATAAATGTCTAAACAGGTTGTCAGCGTTTGAGTCGTCAGTGTCTGAATTTAACCTGTCAGCATCGGATTTATTCTTATCAGCGCTTGAAGATGCATGTATGTTTTCATCAACTAGTTTTTCTTGTGGCCCTTCTTTCTCCTTTCCAGCAGCAGCAGAAGCTTGTGCAAATTCATCAGTTCATATCGGGATGGTAACATACTCAAGTATGGGGTCTAATTTGAATGCATGTGAACCTTCTTCCCTTTCAACTTGTTTACCTGCAATTTCAACAATAGGTTCTTCCACAACATTTGAATCTTTCTTCACAACATCTGGATTAGTAACAGGCATATAATGCAAGGTTCTAGACAAAGGTTCTAAATCAAAGAACTAATATGGTCCACTCTCAGGATCACTAGGTTTACCTTCTAAAAACTTAGCATGTACTTTTTCAAGAATACGTTTTTCTTTCTTATTGTAAACCCTATATCCTTTGCTCTGCACTGAATAACCCATAAAGTAGCCTTCATCACCTTTTGCACTAAACTTTCCTAAGGCATCACTAGTATCAAGAATCACTACATGACATCCAAAGGGTTTAAGAAAACCTATATTGGGTTTCCTATTCCAAAATAGCTCATAAGGTGTCTTATTATGGATTTTGTTGACCAATGCTTTATTCTGAACATAGCAGGCTGTATTCACAGCCTCAACCCAAAAAGCAATGGGAAAATTAGCATCAGCCAACATTGTCCTAGCTGCTTCTATGAGTGTTCTATTTTTTCCTTTCAGCCACCCCATTCTGCTGTGGGGTTCTAGATATGCTAAACTGCCTAGTAATCCCTTTATCGACACAAAATGCATCTAACAATTGGTTTCTAAACTCACCACCATTATCACTTCTAAGTACTTTAACCTCATTCCCTGTCTTTTTCTCAATTTAGGTAATAAAGTTAATCAAAACTGTGGCAGTTTCATTTTTTAAGGCCAAAAAGAAAGTCCAAGTAAATCTAGGAAAATCATCAGTTATAACAAAACAGTAAGATTTACCATTCAAACTTTCTATATTAGTTAGGCCAAATAAGTCCATGTGTAGCAAGTGAAGTGGTTTAGAACTAGAATGCACAAGTTTAGACTTAAATGAGACTTTGTGTTGTTTGCCTTTAAGACATGCAACACAAGAATGATCATTGTGGAAAGCTTTTGAAGGCAACTCATCAACTAAATCATGTCTCACAAGTCTATTGATATTCTTAAATTTTATGTGCTCTAATCTTCTGTGCCATAGATTACTTTCATCTACTGAAGCTTTAGCATACAGACATGACAAATTGTTGTTCATCCTAATTCCATTAAGATTAACATTATAAATGTCCTTATGCCTAGGTGTTCTATACTCAATAAACTTCTCATCAGGTATCTTAAAATCTCTACTTAACACCAAGCATTCAGTATTAGTGAAACGAACCTTATTCTTGTTATCACAAACTTGTGACACACTAAAAAAAATTATAATCAAGTTCTTTTACCAGAAATACGTTTTCAAAAGGTAAATTATTGGTGATAAGAGTGCCTTTGGCTGAAATTGTACCATATCCTCCTCCAAAGTACACTTTGTCACCATCTTTAATGGGGGTAAAGTTGTTCAAGTAATCTTCCTTCCCTGTCATGTGCCTAGAGCATCCACTGTCCTAATATCCATGATCATTGACCTACTTTTGAATGCCTTGCACATAAAGAAAACAAGTTAGTTTTCTTTGGGGACCCAAGCCTGAGCAGACTTGGATTCATTTGGTTGTTCAACAAGAACAGACTTAGTCCTTATAACAACCTCTTGTCCATCCCTTTAATGCCTGAACACCCAGTTTACCCCAATTGGTTTAGTCATGACCTTTGAAATATAATGAAATCTATTACAAGTCATGGAAATCCCATCAGAATTAGGGTTTTGGTCTTGTTTGGCTCTCCAAGTCAAATTAGATGAAGCCTTAGACCCCTTTCCCTTAGGCTGTAAGTACCTATTATTACTTGGTCTAACATAAGAACCAACACTAGCTTGTTATGGCATTTTCATACCATACCTAGAGCTGTCAGCGTTGGAATTGTTCCTGTCAGCATTAAATTTGTTCTTGTCAGCGCTGGATTTGTACTTATCAGCGCCCAAATTAGGGTTTTCTACAAGAACCCATTGTCTGTTAGACCATGTATTAGTCTTTTGAAAGGGCCTTTGTCCATGAGTATTTGTCCCTTTAGTAAAGAAGGGAGCTGGTCTAGTAACTTGTGGAGTTGGTTGGACATAAGGTCTGGGTTTGACCATGGGTGACCTATTTTCAGCGTTGACTTTTGAGGCACTGACACATTTATAGGCCAAATGAGAAAAACTCCCAGATATATAACAAGCTTTTCTAGACATAACCTTAGGTCTAGATTGAAAGAACCCTGTCCCATTAACACTAGCTTGGGTTTGTAGTGACCTAGGTTTTCTATACATTTCAGCATACTTAACACTAGGTTTTCTATTTATAAATGAGCCAAGGTCAACAGGTTTTCCAGTGGTAGGTTTGGTCACAGTAATAGGTGTAGGCTCAATTGGACTCTCACTTAGCATTCCACCCTTAACAAAGAGAAAAGGGTTGTTTGCTTTCCATTTTTCAAGGTCAATCACCTCTTGTTGGTATGCCTCAACTGGGGTGAGCACTCTAGGTGGAGGAATAAATTCCTTTTCTTGGAGTTCTGGAATACCAGTCCAAGAGAGATCCTTTCTCTAAACACCATAAAAGTTCCCAGCAGGTGGAGGAACAGCAACATATTCATTCAATCCAATCCTAGACATATCCCTAGGGTTTCTTTGTTCACTAACACATTTTTCTAGGGTTTGGCTGGCTTTATCAAAAAATTTAATTTTAAGCCCTACATTCTCTTTATCCTTAATGGCCTTATCTAACTTAAGTTTCACTTCTTCTCTGGATCTCATCAGAGTGTCCCTAAGTTCTATTATAACTTTATGATCATGAGACAAAACATTAATTTGATCTTTTAGGTTAAATTCCATTTTCTTATATTCCTCAACAGTCTTTTCAGTTTGAACAAGTGCCATTTGATAATTAGTTAGCTTGCATTTTTCATCAAAAACATTTGATTTTAATTTTAAAACTTCTTTGTTAAGCTTTTTAGTGTTTAAACGATATCCTTTACTACAGTAAGCATCATCATATACCTCATTATCTGATGAAGACGGGGAATGTGCCATAAGAGCAAAATGAACATGCTCTTCTTCTTCCTTCTCTGCAATCAAAGCCTTATTCTCTTCCACATCTTTTGCCAAAAAGCTCCAGTCCCATCCAACAACATCACTGTCTTGCATGGCAACCATAGCCTTTGTCTCTTCAACCTTGAAGACTTGGCTTGAAGGCTTTCAAGCATCAGGTCTTCTTGGAGATTTGCATTCCCTCATAAAGTGACCCATCCTATGGCAGTTGTAACACTCAACCTTGGATTTATCAAACCCAGCAATGTCTTTAGCATTGAAGGTCATCTTCTTTCTAAATCTCCTATTCCATAAGTTGGCCCTTATGCTTGCAAGTGCCATGTTCCATTTTATATCCATCTCTTCCAAATTCTCATCATTGATTTGCTCAAGATCCTTATATGTAATCAAGGAACCACTGGGCAATGCAGAAATGTATGCACATACTGTATCCAGGGCAATACCAGCAGGTTTAAGCCTTGGTGAGTCAACATTGTTTGTGTCAGCGTCTGAATGTGAGGCACTCACAAAGGTTGATCCACCACTAACATAAGGTGATCCAGTAACAAGATGCACATTTGATTCTCTCTTATCAACTTGAGCTTCACTATGTGAGATGAAAGCCATGTTTCCAGATGTAGATTTGCTTCCATGATCCAATAAGATTTCATTCTCTACAATCTTTAGCTTATTGTAGATGTCATCAAAAGTAGAACTCTTATGGGCATTGGTAGCGATGATAGACCTAGCTTCAATTTTCTACGCATCACCAAGACTTTTAAGGAAAGTAGTAATGATATCAGCATCATTATACTCTGCTCCCATAAAGGTCAACTTGCTAGTGATGTCTAGAAGCCTGCTTCTTACCTCACTCAACTTCTCATTGGGAAGAGCCTTAAATACAGCATACTCATGCAAAAGTTGCTTCTTCTTTTCTTGGGCAATATCGTCATTACCACCATAGTTGACTTGAAGAGCTGCCCAAAGTTATTTGGCAGACTCAAAGCTTCTATACTTATGTTGATTGTTTGGACCCAGAGAGAGCTTGAGAATGTTTAAGGTCTTCATGTCATTCCTTCTCTTGGCTATATCAGCAGTTGAGACGGCTCTTCCATCCTCAGGTCTTTCTCTACGTTCTTCAGCAGTAGAACCAGTATTAGACCTTGCTAAAATAGCAGTAGCAATCTTAGCTGCTTTATCGAATTCATTTCCATATTCAATAATCTCCTAGAGAGTATGATCATGTATTTGAAGGCTTTGTTCAAAATTGAACTTCCATTGTTCAAAGTTGTCAGGGTCAAGCATGAGGATTTTTAGGTTGTGGGTTGATGAGGAAGAAGATTCTGTAGCAGACATCTTTTATGGTTTTAGGGTTTTGGTGTTTTTAGGGTTTACTGTTCTTCTAGATTAAAGTTCCTCAACAAGCTCTGATACCACTTGTTGATCCCAAACTTAGATCGATTAGCTTTGTGTTAACGAGATTGAATCAAGTTTAACACTTAGAGAAACTTTGTTGTTGTATGAACAATCCAAGTGTTATGTGGAATTAACACTTAGATTAAAGAACAAGTAAAACAAATAAACCAAACTTTCACTTTTTGATTGATAATCAAACCTGAGTACAATGAAAGTCGAATACAGAATAATGCGTGTATATATACTATAAACCCTACGACCTCCTTTTATAACATAAGGAGTCGTGTACAATGGATAACCTATCAACTATTCTAGGAAAAGATAAATATAGAAAATACAACATTGAGTATATCTTTTCTTCAAATAACAAACGTGTTGACTAAGGTTTCCTATCAGTGCTTGGACTTCTTCTTATCAGCGCTTGGATATTGATGATGTATAGCCCCTAGTCGGGCTGGATAGTCCGACTCACGGGTACTACCCGTATCCATCAGGAATGGACTGGATACATGTGCGATGTGCGCATATAGCCCATAAAGCATGGTAAGTCGTTGTCACACAAGAGGTTGGTTACTTAGCCAAGTCCTCGTCGCAGTGCGACATGATCAGATCGAATATAACTTATATTATAGTTATATTCGCCTAAGGAAGAGGGGATATACACTTACCTTGGTTAGATAATGAAGATCAAGCTATTTCCAGTCATTATCTCTTCCTTAGGCCGCAAGAATAGGGAACCCAGCCTGGACTCTCTCGAGTATAAAAGGAACCCCTTCGGTTCCACAAAGGTACGATATACACAATACCCTAAACACTAATATACTCAAATCGATTACTTACTCTCACTCCGTAGTCTAATCGTGGGTAACAAACCCACGGTAAGCCTAACGGTGTCTGTTTAGTGCGCATGGTCCCAAAACAAGTTTCACTTGGTGCGAGAGCCGGAGTCCACAAGACCCCAAATTAAGCCTAAATTGGGTTAAGCTCGGTCTGCCCCAACTTTTGCATCAACAAGTTGGCACCATCCGTGACACCCAAACTAAACTCTAGCCAATGACAAAAAACGGCGCAAACCCGCCCCCACCCAAGGGTGGGGCCAAGAAGACAACAGGTGCTTACTCAAGCCTTGAGCCCAATAACCCAAGTCGTGGAGGGAAAGGACTGCAAGTGTCTTTCTCTCCACTGGTCACTCCGACCCCACAGACGGTCAGAACCACATCGTCCTCTCAAGAAATCTCTAACCAAGGTCGCAAGGAGACTCTGGGCGCAAGGGTTGTGATAGATCCGCAGGGGGAAACCGAAACTTCCCCCGCGACGAAGCAAAGTATGAGCGACTATGTCGCAGAAAACTATGAGGCGCTAATCCCACTTATGAGGGTGCAAATGAGGGCGAATCCAGCAAGAGACCTTCGGATCAGTTTGGACTTCGATAAAGAACTCAAGTCTAAGGGAGGCTCAAGATCTAGTACGGAAGCTAGAAAGGAGAAGAGAAGGAAGCAAAGAGCGACTTAGAACCTAGCATCCACTTCGGATGCACCTCTCATTGAGGATGCATCGTCCTCAGATAGCTCCGAGGACTCGGGGGAAGAGGATGGTTTCATGACACCAGTCAATAACCACCGACGCACAAGCGTGAAGGACAGACTAGGGCTTAACCCTACTAATAGACAAAGTGCCCTAAAAAGGCTAGGCCCCTTAGAAGGAGATGAATCTCAGGATATGTGAGTTCAGGAAAGGAGTAAGAGCACCGAAAGGAGGCGCGAGAGGAATTCGTCGAGCGAAGGTTCCTCGGACTCTACATATAGCAACCGCCACCCCCGCCATAAAAGGACTTCTCCTTCATCCACTGAGGACTCTGACTCCTCTGACTACGAAAGAAAACACAGCAGGGCGTCAAAGAGGCCAAGGATACAAGGTGAAGATCAATGGACCATGCCATGGCGTCGGGAAAAAGGAAGCGCGTTTTCGGAACGCATAACTACTTTCAGGGATAATAGGAAAAGGCGCATGCCATCTAATGTTAAGACCTACGATGGCACGCTCGGACATGGTTTGACCGTCTCCCGATAAGGAGCATCTATGGGTTTCAAGAACTTCTAAGAGCGTTCCGCAGCAGAAGAAGTATGAAAAAAATACAGTTTCACTTGCAATAGTAAAGCGGAGGCACAACGAGAGCCTAGAAGATTTCATGGAACGTTTCAAATCTGAGTGTAACCAGATTAAGGATTGCCCGGAAATTCTAAAGATTTCTGGTTTCCTCGGAGGCATCACAAATCCGGACCTAATAAAAAAGTTGAACGACAGAACCCCGACAACGTTTGACGGGGTAATGAAAAAGGTTTGAGCATTTATTCAAGGAGAAACCGCAGCAGCAGATAGCCGACAAGTGGCGTCGGGCTATAGGTACCAGGATAGGCCCAAGAAACAAACATATGGGAAAAATATTAGTCGCACATTGGACTTCCAAGGAGCGGCAAAGCAGGGGCGCAACAACAACAACAACAACAACAGCAAGTTCACCCCGCTACAAAAAAACTCTAGAGAGATATTTTTATCAGAAGGAGCAAACTTTCCAAAGCCTAGCCCAATGTTGGGACCAGTGGATAAGCGGGATAACACAAAGCACTGCGAGTACCATGATGATAAAGGGCATGCTACGGATGAGTGTATTCAGTTGAAAAGACACTTTGAAGGCCTGGTAAAGGAAGGAAAGCTGAATCACCTGATAAGGGACTGGAGAAAGAACGCGGATGCGAAGAAGGTTGAAGTGAAAAAACAGAAGGATAAGCCTATAACCATATATATGGTGGAGAGGAAAAAATCTTTCATGCAAAGAAGAGTGGTCGCAGATTTTTCGCACGATAAGGAAATAGCGTTCCCCATCCTTTCAGATACGGACTACAGAGTCGGCTCGCTGACGATTGACATAGCCTTCGGCGACCATGCTATAGAGGACATGTACGTCGATGAGGGATCTGCAGTGAGCATATTATACGAGCACTGCTTCGCACGGTTGCCATAGGAAATAAGGAAGGGGCTAAAAGAGACAGCACAGATTCTCACAGGGTTTAGTAGTGGTAAGACTCGACCGTTGGGGCACTCTGCACACAGGTGACCATTGGGAACCCGGAACACTCGGCGACGGTATAGATGGACTTCATGGTTGTGCGCTCTCAACCCTCGTTCAACGGGATAATTGGACAACCGACGCTAAAGACATTGCGCACAGTACCTTCCACGGCGCACGGTATGTTCAAATTCCCGGTGCAAAATGGAGTAGTTACCATCCGTAATATAGACACAATCGAAGGAGGTAACAGTACTTTTAGCACCAGCACCAAAAGGAAGCAGGCAGACAGGTGTCAACATAGTTTAGAGCCCAGCCCACAGGTAAGCAGAAGGATACGTGTCTCAGAGGAATCCCAGGCGCCAAGCATATTTGTGTGCGCTGAATCGTAGCCAGGACCCTCATGGGTCCTCTTCTCAACTAGCTTCGCAGGTGAAGGGGGTCCAGATGTAGGTTTCATCCTCACGAACCAAGGCGACATAAAAATAATGTACGCATTGCCGTTTGACTTTCCCACTACCAGCATGGAAGCAGACTTTGAAGCCCTCATAGCAGGTCTTAGGGTAGCACTAAGAATGGACATAAATCGCTTGGTGGCATACACCTACAACCCTCTGGTGGCAAGTAGAGTCAATGGGTCATGCGAGCCACGAGGGCGGGTGCTAATCGAGTATACGAAAAAGCTACGAGACATGACGGCGCGATTCGAGGAGTTTTCTATACGAAGGGTTGAAGAAGAGGAAGATGAAATATCAGTGGACATGGATCAACTTTCCATTGTAAACATGAATAAGCCTCCTGGTCATGTTCTCGTCGATTTTATCTTGCACAAAAATGTGAGTGAAAATGTGGAGACACCAACGTGGATGACACCCATTCGAAATTTTTTGTCACATAACAAATTGCCAAGCAGTAGAAGGAAGGCTAAGCAGATACAGGTGCGAGCTAGGCATTTTCAAATTATCAAAGGGATGTTGTATAGGCAAACAGGCAAAGGTCGGATGTTGCAATGCTTAGCACCAGATCAAGCGCGGACAGTAGTAGAAGCTGCGCACAGAAGAGTGTGTCATCGCGGCTCGGTCGCTATGGCGGAGGAAGTCACTCGCTCAGGGTATTTTTGGCCATTTGCGCATAAAGACGCACGCCAAAGAGTGGCGCGTTGTCAGAAATGCCAAGTGGACTCAAGACGTCGGACGAATTCTAACATGGTTACTGGCTCACTCTCAACCAAAGGTGTAGTAGAGGGGGACTATTCTCAAAGTTGGGACGTGCTCTGGGCTCCCTAGCAACGTCAATTAGAAATATGGCGCGACACGCGGTAACACTGCTCCCGACTAAAGATAACCATCAACAGCAGCGTAGGAGAGCAGTCGTCCCCGCAACAAGGATAACTTAACTCTCTAGGTGACAGCGGCTTCACATGGGCGTACTACCAGCAGCACGAGGCATGAAGAAGCGCGGTCAGACGAGCAGGGGTTCCTCACAAACTAGGATAAGTGTGCATGGCTATGAAGAATCGCTATCTGACCCTACAAGGAATGATTTAAGAGACGACAGGCGTTCTGGACGATATTCCCCTTGATATATCGCACAGTTGGCATGGACCAATACCTTGGCTGCTAGCAGCCCCAATAAGGATCCATGTATTTTTTATTTTTTCGTTTTTTAGGTTTTTTGTTATTTGTTTCAAAAACATTTGCAAAAGGGTATGAATAAAACATTGTGGTTACTAGCTACTTCCGTAGTCCAAATGTTAGGTAGCTTTTCACAAGACGTTGTGGTAAGTATAGCAGTCCTCATACTTTATGACGAATGCGCACAGTGTGCACGGCTAACAAACATGTCATTTTCAATGACATTACTTATGGTAGTAGTGTCAGGACCACACGTAATGACATTTAGACTCACCCATAAGTCCAGGGTCACCCCCAATGGGCGTACTCTTTGACAGGTGTTCTCCATCATAATCTCAGATATGGGCATAGGAACCTGAACACATATATATATGTAAATATATATATGAATATAATACAGGACACTGTTATCATTGTACAAATTAATTAATTTACAAGGTTAAGTTAGCATCAGGTGCAACAATAAATATGGTGAAGCAAGACAACCTCTACAGAAGGTCACTTGTGGACAGCGATCTCTTTAACCTGTGATGATGTGGGTTTTGCGACATGCGATGCTGTGCCCATGCCTCTTTCATATATTGAAGCACGCGAGTGTAGTATACGTCAATGGATGGAAGACTCACTGGTACACCATCAGACCGGATAGGGTGTGCTAAGCCTAGGCCAATAACAGCGCCTTTGGTAGAGGTATGATTCTTCTTGGCGACACGACGCACGTGTTGCTTTAATTTATCTTCTAGCGGAACCAATATTGGAGTGCCAGAAATATACAAAGGGACTTGTAGTTGAGATAGTTTTGGCTCGCCAGTGGTTTCAGGGTCTCCTTCTGTTGGGTCAGCACTATCACTAGGAAGCATAAGGCATGTCATGGTTACGCTGATGGGGAGGTCCTACCCTTTCTCGATTAGATCTATGGTTGGCATTGGGAGGCTCTCTAATATGTGGAAAGCAGCGTCAAACATCTCCTGCGCATATCTAGAATAGATCTCATTTCCCTTCAAAGGGCCTCTTAGTAAGTTTTCTTTGGAAGCACGTTCCATGGCAAGACTGGATCCAAGCAATAGCGCGGCATCATATACATCCTTGATGGCTTTGTCAAGAGGGGGTAAGTTCGTAACACCTTTGGCAACAAGTGGAAGACCATGTTTTATCAGCCATCGATTCTCAGCACGCACTGCCGTGAGGTGCGGATATAGTTCTTCATCAAAATCCGTATTCATATACTTCAGAGCTTCTAACTTCTTGGTCATGTCCTTTTGGCAGTTAGTGACAAATTATTGTAATTCAAGGCAAGGGCATTCATGCCTTCTTCTAGTTTTTCCATGGCCCAGCGGTTTTCGTCCTCTTGCTTTTCTCGCAGACGGCGCTCGCGGTCTATGAACTCAGAGAGCGAGGATTTTTCGTCCTCAAAGTATTGGATAGAGTCGGCATTTATATTGGACACAGCGCGCAAGCGGGCAAATTCGATCTTCGCATTTACGAGCTTGAGGTCTTTCTGTTCTGTAGCCTGGCGGACCTCTTCGTTTACTTGTGCTAACCGCTGGGAAAGCTGGGATATCTTCTTCTATAAGTGGGCAGCTAAAGTTACTTCTTGGGCGACAATTATGTCTAGCTCCTTCATTAGTAGCTCGTCGGACATCTGGTATAAATGTTGAGCGCAGCCAAGGGGAGTTATGTGTTGCAGGAAGTCCTTGCAAATGTCTGCGTTATCAAGAGCACAGGAGCGAGCGCATTGCCAGGGAGGAGTAAATCTGGTGGACTTCGAAGTACCTGCGTCCGCCTCGGTCGTAGCAGCAAGAGAGCTTCAAATTTGATGTCTTACGATTATTGGAGGTGTGCGAAATACTTATTCTTACGAAATGCTAGAGAAGGACGCAGGGAGATACCTTGATAGTTGTATGTTTTCCTGTGGTCTTGATTAGGATCCCCACGATGTTGCGTTGGCGCGTGGCCTTGTCTGCAGTGTTCTCCCCCTTCTTGGAATTTGCTGCGTAGGGGAGCACGGTAGTTTTTTGTAACTGGGCACAGGTATGTCCTCTGCAGGTGGGTAGGTATGCGAATCCTCTGCGGCACCATGTTCTTCTTCGTCTCCTTGACTCATTTCCTCTGACGGAGACTCTACAATGCATGGTACGCTTCGAATGGGGGTCGCATTTATGGCGGTTGTCATCTCGGCATTTCCACTAGGTGTGGGAAAAGGAAACTCAAGAGCTACTGTTCGTTGACCAATGCGCCAAAAGTTTGATATCTCGATTAATGTGAAGGGTCGGGCGCGCATAGTCACGGCGCATGGATTTCCGCGCTTCACGAGTTGTGTGTAAGTTAACTCTGCATTCATATGAAGGACGAGTAAGTGTGCATACAGGGATGGTTTTTTCGAGAGCCAAATAAAACTAGACAACCACAAGGAGAAGGGGAAGTGAACGAAATTAAGGTTTCTTACCATGGTCAAAGTCATCAAAGTAATGCGGAAGATGGTTGGCAGGAAGAATTGGCGTCTGGCTTAAACCTAGGGCGTATAGCAGTGTCTCTAGATATTCTTGCATTGGTATCCGGTAGTGTTTTAAAAACCGGTTCGACCCGGCCGGTTCAACCGGTTGAACCGGAAACCGTTGTATTGACCGGGCCGTTGAGACCCGGGTTTTCATCGAAACTCGGACCGGATTGAACCGTCGGGTTTTGATCAACCCGGGTCGAACCGGCGAATCGTAAACCGGCGGGTTTAACACATATCAAAGGAAAAAAAGACCATGATCTAACATCAGATGATATAGATGATGAAGTTTGACAAATTCGATGTGTTGTTGAATCATATGTTGTTTTTATGTGCTCGCATGATGAGGATTTGTTTTTGCGGGGATGAATGGATGATGAGTAATGTATAAAAATGAGAATCCAGCTCCACACATCTATGTGGAGCTGATGAATTAAGAATGGAAATGAGGTGTTGGTTTCTAGGTTTTTGTTTTGTTAAAAAAAAGGAGGAAGGAAAGGATAGAACATTGTTGGGATGATAAACTGATCCATCCACACGTGAGTCCAACAAAAGTTGTTGATATTTGTGATGCTTTATAGAACCCTCGTTAACATCGCCCCTATTAAATCAATAATTTTTAATTACTACGTATATTCGTGTTGAATTGAATTGGTTAAAACAAGTAATATTAATTAAAGTTATCGGGCAATTTTTTTTTTTAAAACCGGTTTGACCCGGCGGTTCAACCGGTTGAACCGGTGACCCGGTGAACCGGCGACTTGGCCAGGTCAGTTAAAAAACCGGGTTTTAAAACATTGGTATCTGGTCAGCATTGATTGCTTGTGCGTCTGCCTCGTTATACGAACCAACAATGGGGCGGTCATCCTTTATCATTGTCTCGGGGGTGATGAAATCATGGTCGAATGGGAACACAACCTTGTCTACCCAGAAGAACTTGTCGGTCCACTTCTTCAGGGAATCTATTTTTTCTGAATAACATTGGAGTTGACCAGGGCGTTTTGCGAAGGTTATCCATCCGTTCATCCATGTGGGTCTATAGAAGGCGCGGAACAGGTTTATGGTTGGATCAACATTTTTGATTAAGTAGTTTATCTCAAAATTTAAGATTTTGGCGGCCCCTATATAGTGTAGCTGGGAGAGGTGTATACTATAATAATTTAGTATGTCTATCAAAAAGCGGCTTAGAGGTATGCTATTGTTGGAAAACTCAATGAACCTGGTGTATATACCAATTTTTCCTTCTGGAAAACTCCCAATATGTGCTTGTGGATCTGGCACAGTCGGATGGATATCTGAAGGAACGTGGTAGTTAGTGGTAAAACGGGAGAGCTCTTTTTCGGATATACGGGATGTCACGTCAAATAGTTGGGCTACCATTTTTTGCTCCTGTGGGTCTTTTGAACGAGAGCGAATGTAGTCTGTTTTGTTGAGGATAGTGGTTTTACAGTTTTTAACAATAGAGGGAAAGGATTTTTTGGAAAAGTGAAGAAGGTGACTATCAGACTGCATTTATATACCCTGATGTTAGCCTCAAAATATTGGGTCAAACAAGAATGCTCGGTCATATGTTTATTATGTATCGTATTTTAGAACGTTGTAATAGGTAGTATGTTAGTCGTGTATTACGGGCTTAACTTTAAGCTAAGGTTCATTCATAAGTAACCAAAGCCCAAAAGGAAAGCCCTGGCCCATGATCATATAGCCCATTAAGCTACATCTAAGCAAAGGCTATATAAACCCTTCCTAGCATGTTAGGAAGGGTGTTGGTTCATTTTCATTTTCTTCTAATCTAATATTTCACAAGTTTCTCCAACCATTTCTCTCTACTTTCTCTCTCTAGAATTCATCTTCTTCTCCTATTTTCTTTCTTTAAATTCGTGTTATATCATTCATATATTAGGGACAACAATTGGTATCAATCGCCATGGGGTAGTTTTGTGATTGGTTTTGGCGTTTTCACTTGATTTATTTGATTTGATCCTTATTTCTACCACGAATTCAAGATTTTTTGTGTTTGTTTGTGATTTCAAGTCGTATACCTTCTTCAATAGTGTTGTAGTGATTTTGGTATCTTGGTTTTGTTAAAACACAAACTTTCTTGGCTCAAACGTTCAAAACTATCTTGTTTTCTTCATTCTGAAATTCAAGCTAGTATCACCATCGGAAAGTACAAGTGAGAGGGAATTGATCGCAATAACCAACTGGTTCTACTTTGTGATCACTGGATTACGATACCTTATTCCGATCTGGACATTCTGATCGTTCTTTGCGATCTGGGATTCCGACGGTTTTAAGGAATTTTGAGTCGTTACTCTGCCAAATTTGTTTCAGCCATATTTCGATCTGGGATTCCGACAGGTACATTGCGATCTGGGATTCCGACAGGTACATTGCGATCTGGGATTCCGACAGGTATACATTGCGATTTGGGATTCCTACAGGTATACATTGCGATCTAAGCGTTTAGACAGAAGGACATTCCGATCTAAACATTCCGATAGTGCATTGCGATCTAAACATTCCGACAGCCATCATTCCGATGGACATTCCGATGGCACATTCCGATGGACATTCCGATGGCACATTCCGATGGACGTTCCGATGACATGTTTAGATAAATTTTGTTTGAGTATTTTTTAGACTTAGCCACCATCTAGACTAGTTTCGGAATATCGTTTACACGAAGATCAAAAAAAAAGTTAAAATTTTTCCGTCAAGTAAATTCAAATTTTTTCCATACTAGTTTTACGACATTTCTAGATCAATTTCAAAATTTGGCGATACAAAATTTTTTGGTCTACCGTTTTGTCGGACTGAAGAATTTATTGTCGGACAGAGAAAAAAAATAGCATTTTTTGGAATTTCAACAACAACTCAATCACATCACATCTACTTAAGATCCATATTCACTTCATCATTTCAGAGAATTTTGAGATGGATTCTACTACATAATATCGTGTGACGAACAACAACATAATGGTGGCGGGTAACAAAGAGAGACCACCAATGCTTGTGGCCGGTCGATATGCTCAATGGCAATCATGTTTTCTTCGTTATCTTGATACAAGACCTAATGGTGATGCATTGAGGCAATGTATTAACAATGGACCATATGTTTTCTCCTATATCACTGTTCCTCATACACCAGCCACTGACACTACCACAGAAGTACCCGCAACCACAAGAAAAGAAACGTTATCTGATCTTACACCAGAGAAGCGTGCTTGGTATGATGCAGAAAAAGAAGCGATCTATATGATTCTAAGTGGAATTGGAGATGATATTTATTCCACGGTTGATGCATGTCCTACGGCACAAGAAATGTGGACGGCTATTGAACGCTTGCAACAAGGAGAATCACTCAACAAGCAAGATGTTAAAACTAACTTGTTTTGGAATTTTGGTAAGTTTACTGCATTGGATGGAGAATCAATTGAGTCTTATTATTCACGATTCTACAAGATGATGAACGACATGACAAGAAACAACCTGTAGGTCTCCACCATGCAAGTCAATGTGCAATTTCTTCAGCAACTTCAACCAGACTGTACATGTTTTGTTAGTTTGGTGAAACAACATAAGCAGTTAGACAAGGTAAACTATCACACCCTCTTTGATATCTTGAAACAATTTCAGCATGAGGCAAATGAAATTCGAGCTGAACGAGTTGCAAAGACGACTAATCCACTTGCTCTAGTGTCTACCACTCAAGATCATCGATCTCGTACTTCAAAGTCACACTCCATTCAATCAACCTCACCACGATATTCCACATCATCCAATTCCTCATCCTTCATAAGATCACGCGGCAAAGAACCAAGAGCACCATCACCACCATCTGAGTCATCGTCTGAAGAGGATAGTGATGAAGATCAAGCTTAGAAGAATCGGGAAATGAAACAACAAATTGCTTTCATTATGAAGACCTACAAGAAAATCTTCAAACCCACCAACAACAATCTTCGAACATCATCCAACACAAAGAACCAATATGTTGAGAACCCTTCAAGGTATGACACACGTCGACGTGGTGAAAGTACTTCTAGGTATGATCGACATAATCCAACACATGTTGAGGGTTCTACAAGGTATGATCGACAAACTGCCAAGTATGATACTCAGAGGATTGCTGCTGCTACTGGGAATAGGGAAACTATTGGAACGCAAGTGGTTCAACAAAGTGGGATTCAGTGTTATAATTGCCAAGGTTATGGGCATATGGCAAAGGAATGCAGAAAGCCGAAACGGGTTAGAGAATCCAGCTATCATAAAGAGAAGATGTTGTTATGCAAGAAGATGGAAGCAGGGGTCAAATTGTTGGCTGAGGAAGGAGCAATGCTTGATGATACTGATGATGAAGCCTCCGACCAAGAATTAGAAGCACATTACTTGTACATGGCAAAGGTTGACGAAGTTCTCAACGTCACTGAAGATGACAATGGACCTATCTTTGACACTGAGCCACTCGATAAGGTACACACCACTGATGAATATAATGTTTTTGGTGATACTCATGAGCATAGTGAGCTACCCAATGCCATTAATGACACATGTATGACGGAAAAGGTTGATAGCAATACCACACCCGATTCATCAGACATGTGCAATAATGAGTTTGAGGATGATCAACATGCAAATGAGTATGATGATGAGGAGCGTGTCGCGCTTGCTAATTTAATTGCCAGTTTACAAAAAGATGTCAATGAAACTAGAAAAAGTCAAAAGAAATTAAAGAAGAAAAACGCAGCGCTCACTCAAAATTTTGAAGAATGCAAAGCCGCACTAATTACATCTAGTGAGACCATTGAACACTATAAAGATGAGCTTCTTCAGAAAACCAAAGAACTTGAGGGGTACAAGGGTAGTGCGTTAAAAAGTCAAAAGGACGATCTTGAAAAGAAATACAACGAAACACTTGAGTTATTAACCAAAGAGAAACGTCAATTTAATGTTTTGTTAATGGATAAACGTCAAAAAACGTACCTTGCTACCACCAAAGTTAACAAACTTGAACAACGGCTTTCGATGGATAACACTGAGTCTGCTAAAATTCTTGATGTTAAGAAACAAGAGGTTGAAACGTTAAAACAAGATTTCAAAAGTCGACATGAAAAAGATACTGAAAAAGTAACGGAACTAGAAAAACAAGTCGAATTTTTGAAGAAAGTTGTTTATAAAACGCATGACTCTATTCAAACCGTAAGAATGTTAGCACCTCCGTCCATGTTTAAGGGTCAAGCTAGCTTTGCAAGTCCTGATTATCTTGCCCAAGCTCAAGCTGCGAACCCGCGCATTTATATGGATGAGTCCGAATGGACCGATCCTGAATATCCTATTGGTTATGATGAGACATCCCTTTGGGAAGAGGAGAGTAGATCACCGGTCAATAAAGAGTTTGTGAAACCATACAATTATGCTTATGAGAATAGTCTATATGGTCTTTTCACTACATAAAAACAAAAGTCTCGTGAGGAATTGTTTTTAGAATGCAAACAAAGAAGAATTTAATGGAAAAAAGCTTTTGCTACTAAGAAAACAAACGTTTCTAAGTTCATCAACTACTTGCCTCTTGATGCTTCTAAAAGCCAGAGCAGGCAGACATTTGGTTTTCTACAACATTACATTGATAATATTAAATCTATTGTTGACAATGAATGGAAACAACGAGAAAATGACGAGTGGAAAAAACCAATTCCTTAAGATATAATTGTGCTTATCAAACAAATCTTAATACCGAACACGACCACATAAAAAGAAAATATGCTTGAATTTGAAAGATTAATTCGGTCTGAAATGTTTGATGATTTAAAATATGTTGAGTCTATTGAGAAAGAAATTGACGATCTTCAAATGGACAAGTCCGTTTTTTCAGATGAATATGATTTACTCTAAGAAGAATGTCTATCCAAAGATATTTTGTGTGTTACTCTTCAATCTTGTGCTGATATCGATGAATATTCTGATGTTGCATGCAAATATCTTGATAAAATCAAAGAATGTGAGCGTCTTGAACTTGAGCTTTCGAAACATAAAGAAAATGTTGATAAAAAGGCTTTTGAGTTACTTCAACACAAAACTGATTTCCTTCAAAAACATTGTCATTCTCTTGAACTTGCTTTGCAAAAAGACGTTGGTCGTTTTCCACATGATAATAACTTGCAAGAAAAAATTTCCACAACGTTTCTAGAAATGAATGAACTGAATTTAGAAATTAAAGGATTGAAAGCTCAGTTACAAGATAGGGAAATAGCGATAGCAGAGTTGAAGAAACTCGTTGCTAAGATGGGTGGGAAAATTGTGGAACCTAGTGTTAAGAAACCTGTTGTAAGACAACCCACTGCGCAAAAAGTGACTAGACCCTCTGTCTTGGGAAAACCATCTGTTTTCTCTAATTCTGCATTTGGTAAACCTGTGTTTGCCCCCAAGACGGATGGGAAAGATAGGTTACCACAGAATACTCCCAAAACACATACTCGATCACCAAGCATTAAGAACACAAATGTGATTAAACCAGGGATGTATAGATTGGCCACTAAACCCACACTAAACAAAGAAATTCAATCACCTCAGACTTCTAGAAACACTAATAGACGTGTGTCTTTTACTACAGGAGTAATCCCCACTGATAGTGTTAGCCGGCCTCGGCTTAAGAGCACTCGCATGAATGAAAAGGTTTGGCAAAACAAAAGTCAAGGGAAGATGAAGACAGTAGAAGACCACCCTCGGATTTTCAATGTTTCTAAGAATAAAACGTCTGTAATCGCGTGTAATGACGATTTGAATGATTCGACTATGAATGCTTTGAATGTTAAGTTTGTTTGTGTGGAATGTGGAAAGTGTGCTAATGCTAATCATTCTATGTGTGCTATGAATAAAGACAAAGGCGTAGATACTAGAACTAAGAAGCAAGTTGCAATGCCTATTAGAGCTAGTCAACCCAAACACAAAGTGAACCATTCTGGTGCAACCCCCACTAAGAAAAGTAATGCATCAGACTCCACCACTAAGAACCCTAGAAGCAAAATTAAGGAATTATATGAGTCTGCTAGCAAGTCTTGGAAATGGTGGTTTGCTAATCAATGTCCTCCAGGATATAAATGGATGCCTAAAGTTAGGACAGAAAATGTGACAACGAGTGTTAGTATGCCTTTAAATGTTGATAAGGACACTAATGATTCTACTATCACAACTACTGTGGTATCCAAATTAGAAAATGCTCCATCGTGTTCTAACTCTTCTATAGGTGATACAAATAATTCTCTTCATACTGGACTCCGGATGCACGAAGCACATGACGGGGAATCTCAAGCTTCAAATTAACTTCATGGAGAAGTTCCTGGGTACGGTCCGATTCGGAAATGATCAATTTGCACCGATCCTAGGATATGGAGATTTGGTTCAGGGGAATATTACAATCAAAAGGGTATACTACGTCGAAGGGCTCAATCACAATCTTTTCTCGGTTGGTCAACTCTGGGATGCGGATTTGGAGGTTGCTTTCAGAAAGAAGACATGTTTTGTTCGTGATTATGATGGGAATGACTTACTTACCGGTACACGGGGTACTGATCTTTACACAATTTCACTTCAAGACACAACTTCATCAACTCCAATTTGCTTCATGGCTAAAGCTTCAACGACTCAGGCATGGTTATGGCATCAACGTTTATCTCATCTTAACTTCGATACCATCAACTTGCTTTCTAAGAAAGATATTATGAGAGGCCTTCCAAGTTTAAAATTCATCAAAGATCATCTTTGTTCTTCTTGTGAGCTTTGTAAAGCTAAACGAAGTAGCTTCAAAACAAAGACCACACCAAGCTCTAAAGGACGGTTAGATCTTCTCCATATGGATCTATGTGGTCCCGTGCGTGTTCAAAGTATCAATGGGAAGAAATATATTCTGGTAATTGTCGATGATTACTCAAGGTACACATGGACTCAGCTCCAAGGATGAAACACCCGAAGTTCTCCTCAGCTTTCTTAAACTGATACAACGTGGTCTTCAAGCTCAAGTCAAAGTGGTTCGTACTGATAGAGGTACAGACTTTTTTTGAATTCAAAACTGAGAAACTATTTTGAAGCCGAAGGAATTGAACATGAAACATCTATTGCTCGAACACCCGAACAAAATGGCGTTGTTGAAAGACGAAACCGTACTTTAGTTGAGGCTGCTCGAACATTATTATCCGCTTCAAAACTTCCACTATACTTTTGGGCCAAAGCCGTGTCAACCGCATGCTACACACAAAACCGCTCCTTAATTATCCCAAGACACGAAAAGACACCATATCACATAATTCATGATCAAAAACCTTCACTCAAACACCTTCACGTTTTTGGATGTACGTGCTACATTATTCAAGATGGTGAAAATCTGGAGAAGATGAAAGAAAAAGGTGATGCATTCATCCTAGTGGGATATGCAACTCAGTCTAAGGGATATAGAGTGTACAACAAGAGAACAAAATTGATAGTCGAGACTATTCATGTCAGATTTGATGAATTACAAGAAATGGCACTTGAACAAAGCAGTTTAAGTCCCGATCCACAATGACAAACGACTTCCGTTCACAACTGCACAGAACTCGAAACTCAAGACCACAGCAATGAACCGTCAAGTTCAAAGCTGGTTCCTGAAAATGTTCCTAGAGCAGATATGACAGTGGATACGACAATTGAAGAGTTGGAAATGTTATATGGACCAATGTATGATGATTATTTCACGGGGGAGAAACAATTTGTATCAAAGTCTTCCGATGTCACTCATGATAAGAATGATGATACCGATCATCGTCAACAAAAAGATACAACTTCATCTACTTCAACACCAGTTGTTGCAGATTTACCTCCTCCGAATATCACTTTAACAATCGATCCTACAACATCCACAACTACTGTCATTGCCTTAGAGAACACAAATCAAGCAGACGATGCATTATCTGACGAAGACGAATTTATCAACCCATTCAGTACATCGGTACACGAAACTGGAGAGTCTTCTACTCGCCATGTTGATCCGTCAAATATGCATAAATTCTACCAACGACATCCTTCAACACATCATTGGACCCGAGATCATCCTTTGGTTCATGTAATTGGAAACCCTTCACAGCCCGTTCGCACAAGACGACAGCTTCACACCGATGGTGATGTTTGTATGTTCGCACTCGCCGTGAGTTCAGCTGAACCGAAAAACATCAAAGAAGCCATGGCTGATCATGCTTGGATTGAATCGATGACGGATGAACTTCAACAATTTGAAAGACTTAAAGTCTGGGAACTTGTTGACAGACCATACGATGTGATTCCTTTAAATCTTCATTGGATCTGGAAAAAACAAGATGGATGAAGAAAACACGATCATCAAGAACAAAGCTAGGCTAGTGGCTAAAGGGTATGGACAGAAAGAGGGTATTGATTTTGAAGAATCATTTGCACCAGTAGCTCGAATGGAAGCGGTCAAGATTTTTCTTGCTTATGTTGCACATAAGGGATTCATTGTCTACCAAATGGACGTAAAGACGGCGTTTCTTAACGGTCCTTTGAAGGAAGAAGTCTATGTCACACAGCCAGAAGGATTCGTCAATCCTCATTATCCTGACAAGGTGTATCGTCTCCACAAAGCACTATATGGACTCAAGCAAACTCCAAGGGCGTGGTACGACGAGCTCTCGAAATTTCTGGTCTTCAAAGGTTTCTCAAAAGGTTCCATTGATTTAACTTTGTTCACTTATACATATGGGGACGACATTTTACTTGTGCAGATTTATGTTGATGACATTATTTTTGGGTCTACAAACCCAAAACTTTCAAAATGGTTTGAAAAAGTAATGCACAGCAGATTTGAAATGTCTATGATGGGCGAACTAAAATTCTTTCTAGGAATTCAAGTTCACCAATCCCCAAGTGGTATCTTCATTAACCAAGCTAAGTATTGTCAAGAGATAATCAAAAAGCATGGTATGACCTCATGTGACCCCGTTGGGACACCATTATCAACCACATCCCTAGATGCTGATTTGGAGGGATTACCCGTAGATCAAATGAGATATCGTTCCATGATCGGGTCCCTCATGTACTTGACAGCAAGCAGACCTGATATTCATCATGCTACATGCTATTGTGCACGTTATCAAGCACGACCCACTGAAAAGCACCTCAAGGAGGTTAAACGGATCTTTCGGTACCTAAAGAATACCATTCATTTGGGACTCTGGTATACGAGGGAAAACGGTTTCTTTCTAACGGCCTATTCAGATGATCATGCAGGGTGTCTTGATACACGTAAAAGTACTTCTGGTGGTGCACAATTTCTAGGTCAAGATAAGCTTGTGGGATGGTCTTCAAAGAAGCAGGATTGCACGTCACTTTCATCAGCCGAAGCAGAGTATGTGTCTCTATCTGCGTGTTGTGCTCAAGTTCTTTGGATGAGAACACAACTCATGGATTATGGCTTCCACTTTGATAAAGTACCTATGTACTGTGACTCAAAGTCTGCCATAGCCATCTCCTGCAATCCGGTACAGCATTCCCGCACGAAGCACATTGATGTCAGATATCACTTCATAAAGGAACAAGTTGAAAAGGGTATTGTTGAATTATACTTTGTTGGAACTGATTACCAATTAGCTGACTTGTTTACAAAAGCTCTTTCGAAAGAGAGGTTTGCGTATCTAGTTAGGCAAATTGGTATGAGATGTTTGACTCCAGCAGAACTGGAGATTCTGGCAAAGAAGCCTGCTTGATTCATCTATCAAACATCTACTTGTAAATATTAATGAAAAAACAAAATACAAAAATATAAAATATGAAAAAACAAAACACAAAATTAAAAATCTTTCAAAATCTAAAAATATTCTTCTCGACATGTCTTTCAGTATCGATAATATGGACGTGCCTAGAAATGTCGCTCAATAACGACACAGGTGTGTACATAAAGCTCGAATGAAAGTTGTAAATATTTTTCAAAACATGTCATTTCTTCTTTTAATAAAGGAAATTGTCTCTTTTGGACAATATTTCCAACAACGGGTAGAGCAATCTATCTTGGGTTGAGCTTGTCACAAAACATTCAACGTTTTGAGATCAACACAATGGCTTGTAATCACTTTCAGATTACAACCTGGATCGATATTCAAGGGGGAGTGTACGATTTAGTGCCCTTACCCTCAGCAAAAGAAGAGAAATCTTCTTACACTTGAGTGGATTCGTCAAGACATTCAAAATCTATGAACTCAAGTTTATGCTTTAGAAAAACCTCTTCGACAAAAAGAATTAGGATTTTTCAAAAAGCGTTGAACATAATTTTTTCAAGAATTTTTCAATGATTATTCAAAATCTTTCAAAAATTGTGTGTTCAACAACTCCCATCCTCAAAAAGAGAAATGTGGATCACATCCTCACAATGACAATTCAATTGGATAATTTTTTGAGGGGGAGCATTTTAACTTCATGCAAAAGATTAACACATCTTTCTCCCGGAGATTTTCATGACTATTTTTCAAAATATATTTTAATCAAATTTGGTATCTCTAATATCAAAAGATTTTATATATTAGAGATAGGGGAGAAAATGTGATTAAAATGTGATCTTATATAAGACTCAAGCACTTTAACTCTTACCTACATGTGCGAAAAACTTTCAATTATCGATGCACATGTGAAGGGGGAGCATTTCTGAAACGACAAAACAAGCAAGGTGTTAAATGTTTTTCAAACACTTTGTTAGAATTTAAAGTGGTTTTCATGGTTACGATCAAATACCCACAACATCTTTAATTCACGACGTTATTGGTGTCAAAAGGGTGGTTAGGTTTAAGTCCTATGATCAAACTAGAACCGGAGGGATCTTCCAAGGGACAATCCAATAGATTATTAGAAGTCCTTAGGAAAGATGGAGTAGAATGTGAACGTAGCTGAATGCCGACTAAGTACTGATGCTAGCACTGGAACAATCACAACAAGGTGCTAGTAATGATGTCTTGGTAAGCATTGAAGGGGTTGAAGAATGAAAAAGAAATGTAAGGATAAAGGGTGTAAACAAAGAAGCCCTCCATACAACTTAGGCAGAAACCGGGTCAACTCATCATGAAGACAAACTCATCATGGACCCAGTGATGTGAAGCACAACCCTTTCCTAGCTACTCATACTTCTCTCAAAATAAGTTTGTTTAATTGTCACGGAGATCAACATGATTTCTATTGACTTTCTCACTCCGAGATAGTTGATATTGAATAGGTGGCATCTGCTCCAGCCTCCGACCACTAAAAGTGCACAAATAGAGTCTAGAGCCAAGAGATCAATCAAATCTCGTTAGGACACATGGATGAAGATCAAGAGAGTCCTACGCTATATCCTTGTGATATTGCTAGAACACTCAGAGTGATACTATTTAGTATTCACAATGATGAGTGGAAATCCTTCCAGTGTTAACATCAAACAGCACAACGGTAGGTCATGTACAAGATTCTTTATGAATTGAACATGTGTAAAACTGAAAAGCAACAGTGGTTTGATTCTGAATTGATTCAAACTCGTTTCAGGTTTCTACGCAATATCTGTATGGTCTTTCCAGAACATTCAGAGTGATACTCATTAATATTCACAGTGACGAATGGAAATCCTTCTAGCGTCAACATCAAACAGCGCTACGGTAGGTAACTTGCGAGATTCTTATGAATCAAGATTGTGTCAACTGGAAAGCAACAATGGTACGATTCTTAACGAATCAAACTTGTTCCAGGAATTTGAATTGACGACTTTAATCAAGCGGATATTTATCCAATTGAATCACTCTTTATGTTCGCAGTCTTGCTTTGAGACGGTCGAGTAAAGAGAACGGCTAGTACAGCCGCGAAACCCTGTCAAGGAAATTCTTAATTGAATCTACCTATCACAGGTACGGTATTTAATATCGTATAACGGTCTTCACCGACCGGAGGTAAAACGCTACCGATTTAGGGCGAATGTCAAAGCCATTCAGTCCGTGTCTATGCTTTGTCACGAGAAGGTGGCATCATGGTGTACTCAGCAAAGTCAAAGATTCAGAAACCACATACTCATGCCTAAAGACATATTCAACAATTAATAGTGTGAGCATGTGGATGAAGACACAAGATCGCAAGATGGAAAAGACAAGTCAAGGATGATTTGAAGATCTCAAGATCAAAAAGACAAAGCCGAAAGACAACGACAAAGGCGCCATTTAATACAATGCTTTTGGCCAGGTAAAAAGATTCGTTTAAGTATGTCTCTTCGAATTGAAAATTGGTTTTAAGTATGACTCAGTCGTTCTTTGGTGAAACAAAAGTATGTCGTTGTAGTATATTAAAAGGTGCAAAGACTTAAAAGTAAAAGGACGTTAAAATAAAGTGGCGTTAAAATAAAATGGCGTTAACGTAAAACTAAGTCTAATTAAAACTAAATAGTGCAATATTAAAAACTTTGAAAAGTAAAATACTTAAATGACTTAAAGTTAAAAACGTGACGAGAATTAAAATGACAAAGTATCAAAACGTAAACTCAAAAATTAAACAAGACAAAATATGAAAAACAATACCCAATCGGAATACATTCCGATCGGAATGCATTTACCACCTGATCGGAATGTTGTCAGAAACACCACGATCGGAATGCTGTCGCCCTTTTCAGATCGGAATCACCAACTCACCCTGATCGGAATGTTAACTTACCCCTTGATCGGAATGACAATCTCGTTGGAATAAGGAATGGACCCTGGTCGGAATGCTGATCGGAACCCCTAATCGGAATATTGTCACCTATCCTAATCGGAATACCCAAAAATCACACTGATCGGAATACCAAATCCCTCCAATCGGAATATCATAAACCCTTTTCCGACCAAGCCAAGGAGCTATGGTCGGAATAATAAACCCTTTTCTGACTTGTATGGTCGGAATACAGTAAAAGGGATGAAAAATAAGCTAAACAAATAAGCTATAAATCAAATAAGCACTAGACTAAAATCCTAAGCAAACACGTATAAGAAAAAGCTACTAAACTAAAATTTAAAGACTTTTGAAACACGAAAAGAAAAAGGGTTACGTAAAACAAACTTTTATATAAAAGAAATACCTTTTATAAAAACTTTAGAAACTTGAAAATAAACACAAATAAGCTATAAAAATCAATGATCCAAAACAATCAAAAGCATAAAAACATAATCTTAATCAAATAAGCAACACAATAAGCATGTAAACAAAGATTAAAGCATAGAAAGAAAGGAAGAATGAGAGATTAAAACAAGAAAATTAAAGAACACTTACTTGGAAATTAAAGGTATTAAAAGTGTAAGACAAGTATTTAAATTGACATGTATTTAAAGAGCAAGTAATTAAAAAGTGGAAGACTAATTGTCACCTTAGCCAACAAGAGTAAAAATGATTATCCTAATGACTATATATAGGGGAGGATTAGGAAGCTTCCTCCCCTCCTTCATTTCTTCTTAATTGCACCATTAAGTCCTTCCTTTCTTAATCTTTTGTTAATCTTGGACTTTAATGACTTTTGGCTCGGGATTTCTTTAGACTCGTCTTTTAATTCTTCAATAAATAAGACTTGAGTTCTTCGGTTTTTAGTAAACTTCCGTCTTTTGACTTTTTCTTCGATAAATCTTTAGAATTGGTCTTGGACTTCCGTTCTTTTTGCACTCTTGACTTCTTGACTTCGTCTTTCATCTTTTTCTTCAATAAAAGCCCGTAAATGCCCGTGTTTTCTCCACTTTTCACCTTTTCGTCCTAAATCACAACAAAAACACAAACCACGCATAATTCCGACATAAAAGACATAAAATACACATTTTGGCCCGGTTATTATTGTAATTAAGTGGTAAAAAGGATGGGTGTTTACACACCTATCAGATGATTTGAAGATCTCAAGATCAAAAAGACAAAGTCGAAAGACAACGACAAAGGCTCAAAGATCACAGCATGAAGGAAAAGGACTACTATTACACGTTTAAGGCTCATTTATGGCGAGATTAGTAATCTCTACAAATTTCCTAAATGACCAAGGTTTATGACCTCTCATTGGGGGAGATTGTTAGCCTCAAAATATTGGGTCAAACAAGAATGCTCGGTCATATGTTTATTATGTATCGTATTTTAGAATGTTGTAATAGGTAGTATGTTAGTCGTGTATTACGGGCTTAACTTTAAGCTAAGATTCATTCATAGAAAAACCAAAGCCCAAAAGGAAAGCCCGACCCATGATCATATAGCCCATTAAGCTACATGTAAGCAAAGGCTATATAAACCCTTCCTAGCATGTTAGGAAGGATGTTGGTTCATTTTCATTTTCTTCTAATCTAATATTTCACAAGTTTCTCCAACCATTTCTCTCTACTTTCTCTCACTACTTTCTCTCTCTAGAATTCATCTTCTTCTCCTATTTTCTTTCTTTAAATTCGTGTTATATCATTCATATATTAGGGACAACACCTGTGGATGTAATGGTTCTTATGGCACGTGTCTGTGGCGTTTGGTTTATCCTATGGTGTCCGCTGATTACTTCTTCTGACATGATTAAATGTTTTTCATGGTTTCCAATACAGGGCTGTGATAGTGGAAGATGACATGGATACTTGTCTGATGTCATGGCTATGTGGTTTTACTTTTTTTTGGTGGGCATCTATGCGAGCGGGCCTTGATGATTAATAGTCTAGTAGCTGCGGTTAGTACCTGCGACCACGAGACTGGGGGACATGATGACGTATAGCCCCTAGTCGGGCTGGATAGTCCGACTCACGGGTACTACCCGTATCCATCAGGAATGGATTGTATACCTGTGCGATGTGCGCACATAGCCCATAAAGCCTGGTAAGTCGCTGTCGCACAAGAGGTTGGTTACTTAGCCAAGTCCTCGTCGCAGTGCGACAGGATCAGATCGAATATAACTTATATTATATTTATATTCGTCTAAGGAAGAGGGGCTATACACTTACCTTGGTTAGATAATGAAGATCAAGCTATTTCCAGTCATTATCTCTTCCTTAGGCCGCAAGAACAAGGAGCCCAGCCTGGACTCTCTCGAGTATAAAAGGAACCCCTTCGGTTTCATAAAGGTACGATATACACAATACCCTAAACACTAATATACTCAAATCGATTACTTACTCTCACGCCGGAGTCTAATCGTGGGTAACAAACCCACAGTAAGCCTAACGGTGTCTGTTTAGTGCGCAGGGTCCCAAAACAAGTTTCACTTGGTGCGAGAGCCGGAGTCCACAAAACCCCAAATTAAACCTAATTTGGGTTAAGCTTGGTCTGCCCCAACTTTTGCATCAATAGATATCTCTTGTCAACGCTTGGTCTGTCAGTGCTTGATTTCTTCTTATCAGCGTCAAATTAACTCTTGTTAGCGTCTAAGTGTCTTGGCTCATTTTATTCCCAACATCAAGATTTCGCAATATCAAGATTTCACAATGTTAAGATTTCGCAATATCAAGATTTCTCAATAACAAGATTTTGCAATACCAAGATTTCGCAATGTCAAGATTTCGAAATATCAAGATTTCACAATATTCTGAAAAATAGCAATATTTTGGATCTTCGAATAGGCGACTTTTTCAAGTGTTTACGGTTAAACGCCTTGTACCTTCAAGGTATTTGGCAACGTAGAGACTAGAAAAACACAAACTTTTTCAAATTTATGACGAAAAATTCAAAATCAAGATTTGTACTTTTATCCAAGATCTTCACCAAAAATCAATCCAAACACCAAAACTTTTTGTGTTTTTAGCCAAAATAAAAAACCCAAATTACTATTAAAAGGTATTAGATGATTTGTAGAAAGTTTAAACCATAAAAAACACAAAAAAGATTTGGATCTAGGGTTTGGATCCAAAAATCACTAAAATCAACTCAAAGCAAACACAAAACAAAGCAATCATCCCATGGCTCTTGATACAAAATGTAGGCATACGTAATCCTTGGATTATCTAACCTTGTAATGATCTAAAGAGATAGAGATAGATGAACAACTAGAGAGAGAAAGTAGAGAGAGGTTGGAGAGATATAAGAGAATATTAGACTGATGTATCAGAAATGTAAGAACCAACCCCTCCTAACAAGCTAGGAGGGGGTATATATATCTCACCCTACATGTGGGCTTTATGGGTTATATTATAAGACCTATGACTACGAGCCCATACTATGTATATATTGTTGGAGTGACCGATCCTTCCGAAATACGTAAAAACGTATTTCCAACAAGCACTAGTTACATACAACCAAGGGTTTTTACAAGTAAAAGGAAGGTAGAGTTTGGTTTTTTTTTGGTTCATTTGGAGAAGTTTGAAGAAGTTGGTTGTCTTGTTGATTATTAGTTGGTTAGCTTGTAGATCGGGTTATTGTGATTACGTAGATATGCTACATAAGGTTATTTCTTAAACCTATTTCGATTCTTTCATTTTCATGCATGTTTTTTGTAGATCTATGCATGCATGTTGCTTATCATACGTGTTCATAAAATAAAAAGATGAAAAATTATTTTATGTCGATAAATTTTTAGATCCATATGATTTATGGATGAATATACTAAATCCATGTAATTTTAGTATAGGAAAATGATTTGGAGGCCTAAATATATGACTAATTTTATGCCTAAAGTGATGTGAGAGTGTTTTATTGGTTTCAAAAAATGTGGGTCCATTGGCTGTCACCCACATAATGATGTCACATAAATTTAGGCATATGTTTAGGCACATGGGTTAGGCATGCGAATCAACACTCTTTAGTATAACTTAAAGATTTTACAAAATATATGTAAGTATATTTTTAGATCTATGAACTTAATAATATTTTTTTACTATATTATTTATGTTTATGAAAATCTGATGAAAACTAGTAGTGTTACTACTAGTGGTTGTGCTTGAAAATGGTCAAAATCTATTTTTACAAAAATATAGTATTCTTTCCTAATTTTATATGAAGCTTAAAGGGTTATAAAAATTGTTTTGACACTAGATTAGTACGAGATTATGAAAGTACCAGTTAATACGTTCGTTTTGATACATTATAAGCTAAAATCAGATTTAAAATGAGCAAGTTATGGTCGTAATGAAAAATATACGTTTTCCAAAAACTTATACGTTTACTTGCTGTCTAGATTTTTAAATTGGTCTAAATGATGTTTTCGAATTAAATCGAGCTATTTTTTAAGTGTCGAAATGAGTACTAAATGTTACATATGGTTGCTGGAAGTGTTTTGAAAAGGGCAAAAGCGCGTACTTGAAATATTTGGTTTATTGTTGCAATTGGACATTGAAAGTTAGCATTTTGCAGAAAATAAGCTATTGGTTGATTGTGGTTTTTGAAAGTGTTGAAAATATGGTAATTTTGAGCGTGATTTGAGTACTTACTAAAAATGACGAATTATGAAACGACGCCGAAAGGCTGTCGAAATTCCTGTAGAAAATATATTGAATTTTTAGCTAAGTTATATTTGGGTAAATTAAAATTTATGCCGAAAGGCAATTAAAATTTCATCGAGTCAATAATATAATTTTTGCCTAAGTATAAGATATTACTTATAACTATATAATTTCGATAATTCATATTTTATCAATGAAACAACGCATATGATTGATAAGCAATATACGTGATGGACTTATATGATTTATTTGCTAGCGCCTAAACTATAGTTTTATATTGGGGTTGTCGCTAGTGGTGCTCGCTATTACTTAATCTTACTTGTGCGGATTGATACTCTGCTTGAGGTGAGCCTATAGTCCCTATTAAACTGCTTTATATGTTTAATATTTTCGGATGCGAAAAATGCTTTATACTTGTGTCTGGACGCAACAACACGGTTTTCTGTGAACGCTCAATGAACATTGTTTATGATATAGCTTAAGTTGCTTTAGCCATAGTCCCCACTGTCATGAATCGTTAATTACTCTGCTGGAGTAAGCTCTTATGTTATGGATAGATCTATCGAGGCTTGACAACCTCCATTCAATCATTATGACGCCGGACGAGTGTATATCATTTGTGTGAACGCGAGTTATCTTGGCTGGATACTCATTTGAGGCAATTTATATGTGCAATTCTGCATGTACTGGATCACTAGTATCGATGTCATGAGCTTACCTATCATAAATATTATGTAGAAACTAGAAGGGGGGCTGAATAGTTTCTTATATTTACTTGTTAAAAACGGGTTTTCAAAAATCATTTTCAAAAACTTAGACTTGAGCAAATATGTGAAATCTTCTTATACACAATATGGACAAGGGATAGTGCAACTAACTAATATACGCAAGTATATGCAAATAAAGAACAATGAATGTAAAGAGATAAGGAAAAGAAAAATCAAACCTAACACTAAGGATTTATAGTGGTTCGGCAACAAAGCTCACTCCTCGTTCTTACTCCACTCCTCGAGTACTCCTTACTCGAGAGTTCACTAATCAACAAGCTCCTTAAGGTGGAGAAACCGTACACGTCGCTTAACCAATTTCCGACTCTAAGCTAGAAGTCGAGCCCTAATCTTAGCTAGATCAATCTACACCAATATACTTTAAGGACTAAGTATTAACCACACAACATACACAACTTACAAATAGACACAACTACTTGGATCTTCATAACAACAACACAAGAATGAAAAATATATGTTTGAACTTTAATGGAGCTTTGAGGTAGACACAACACTTCAAGGATGAAAGTATTCTTCTCTTTGCACTTGAGGGGAAGAGATGGGAGGAGAAACATTAACTTCTAAACAAGTAGTAATCAACCATATAATAAAGGATTTGAAGTAATAAGTTGGATTGAATCTAAAAATTTATGTGCAAAAGAGGTGAAGAGAGTGGGGTAGTCACATCTGGTGGAATATTTATCCCTAAAGGATATTCCTAAACCATATGGAATATGTAATTTTCAATTTTCAAATATTTAATTTAATAAAACATTTTCTGAAAATAAAGTTTAATAAAAAACTTTCTCACATTTAATAAAACGTGAGATTTAAGAAAAATTAAATCCTTGATCACTTAGTTAGGTTGAAAACTTGTTTGTTCATACCTTAAGTGATAATGGTTGAAATGAAAAAATACTTGAACTCAAGAATTCGTTTTTCGTTGTTTTCGTAAATGCTTGTTTTTTATATATTGTCGTAATCAAAACAAAGCGAGACCGAAAAATACAAGTAACGTTTTTAGGCATCATTGCATTAACATATTGTAAACACCCGATTTATCCTACACTTTACACTACATCTCCCATAATTGCATGTGTACATGAACTAAATTTTTGCGGTCTATTTTCTATGACTATGAATTGAAACCTATATTCTCACCAACTTTATGTTGACCCCTTATAGCATTTATCTCATGTATTTGATGATGATGATTATCTGCTTGTATGAAGTAGTTGGAGTCCGCATGCATTTCATGGCTATCTTCGGATATTTACTACTTATGTTTTTGAACTATTATCTCGTTGACGTTTAAAACTTTATTCTTTCGCTACTTTGTCTTTTGAAAACTGTGACCTCTGTACTGTAATGTTTTAATTTAATTAAACAAGGTATTTCTATAAAACGTCTCATTTAGAGTCGTTCTCTTGTACCTTGAACTATGACACAATGATGTAATAGCCCCCGAGTTTTACCGCTTCCGTTGACCACATTTTGGGGTGTTACAGTTTTACCAATTTGATCTCTGATAACCAGTATTTAAACTTGTATTACCATAATTAAACCATGTTCTACCAGAATTAAAGTTGATCGACCAACATTAAACATTGGCTTACCAACATTAATACCAGCATTAGATTTTTGAAAGTTTAAGACTGGCTTTCTCTAAGGCATTTCTCTACATGTAACACCCCATTTTGATAATGGAAATGTCACATGCAATTATGGCGTGTCATCAAAGCATACAAGGAAAAATGTCTAAAACATTACTTGACCATAAAGGAAAATACCGGAATCAAACATCGGTAGTCCAAAAGTAAAGCTCATCACACACAAACATAAGTATAGTAAAGGAAAGGACTAAACAATGTCCATAGCAAATGTATCATAAGAAAGGAAATGCATAAAGTAAAGAAGGCTAGACAGCTTCCAGTCCATATGCACGTACTCTTAGTGTCTACGAGCGTCCCTGAGTACCTGCCGTTTTGGGAACATAGAAAAGGAAAACGGCTGAGCAAATACGCTCAGTGCACGGATGTACTATAAAGCATGAATAGGATAAGCATATAACATATAACAGCGGAAGGAAAACTAAGTCCCGAGCAACCTGGTGAAGTATTAAATAAACTGGTTTTATAGTTTGAAAGTCTTATGTTTATCTTATAAAAAACTGTTTGTCATATTTTACCATTAGCCAATATAGGTCATGAAAATCCACCGTGCATGAATACTTGGAGGTGTGACCTCATCATGCAAATTAGAGGGGCTGCCTCTAATTTAATATACTGGTTTTTGGGTAGGAGGGATCAGCTCCTTGTGAAGGATGCAAGGCACACACCACATTAACCATGAAATCCTGACTAAAAACATGTAACTAGGATGCACCCATACGCCTCACATGATAAATATAATATAAATGGCCGAAAGCTGAAGGGACGCCACGAGCAATCACTCCGCCGTGGTGAAGTCATAACATCAGTGCCTCTAATGTTATGGTTATGGTACATCCATAACTAGGTGAAACTGGTCATGCATGTATATGGCTATAGGTAATCTTAATTAAACATAAGCAATCAAACACGTAACTTATACTACGGGAAAACAGTTGGCTGCATACGGGGAATCCTAATAAGGAAAGAATGTCCATACTGAAAGGACGGGAATCCGTACCTTATGTCCAGTGAACGAAGAAGATGAACTGAGAAAAATCCTACTTCCGAATCACTAGTGCTACATAAATACATACATGAATAAGTATCTGCTTACTAAATACGTAGCTGGTTTTATGTCATGTCTTAGCTTATTTTATGTGTTCTTACCAAGTTTTACTGTTTTTAAGCCTTAAACCGTGTTTATCTTATATTATGTTTAATCTGATTAAGTATTTCTGGTATTTCATGTATTATTATACTTACTGTGTAATATTAAGTAACTTTCCAAAAATAGCAGGTTTCCTAAAATAGAAAGTTTCCAAAAATAGAAAGTTACCAAAAATAGAAAGTTTCCAAAAATAGAAAGTTTCCAAAAATAGAAAGTTTCCAAAAATAGAAAGTTTCCAAAAATAGAAAGTTTCCAAAAATAGATTTACTGCTTAAAATAGATAAGTTTCTAAAAATAGAAAGTTTCCATAAATAGATTAGTTGCCTTATTTAATTAAGTTTCTAAAAATAGAAAGTTTCCATAATTAGAAATAAGCTGGTTAAATAAGCTAAGTATATAAGCCTAAGTGTTTTCATGATTATTTTCTAAGTCATATGATATAATGTATAGTTTAATAATTATTTCATGTAATTAAATTAAACTATAGGTTAAAATATTTAATTAAAGTATAACATGTTTTTAATTAAATAAAGTTAAATACTTAGGTTAAAACATGTATTATTATATATTAATAATATAACCTAAGTCATGTTAATTAATTAACTATAGTCATGGTTTTTAAATAATTAATTAATTATAAGTCTAAAATATAAAATACTTAGGTTAATTAATTTCATGATTATTAATAATTAAAAATAACCTAAGTCATGTTATTAAATTAATCATGTCATTTTATTAATTTAATATTAACATAAGATCATAAAACATAAAAAACTAAACATACACCATGAATCGGATCTAAACTAAAAACAATGAACCGGACATGAAATCGACATCGTACCCCGAACCAACTCGGGGTACCCTGTGCCTTGAGGCTGCTGTGGGACCCACACCCACCAATTGAGACCATATGGTCTTGGTGGTGGTCGGTTGGCCAAACTGAAACCCCCTTCGGGTTCGGTGCAGCCTGCGGCCAAAAACAAACACCCCTTAAAACATACTTTTGATTTTATTAAACCCCAAATCATGTTAAATCCATGTTTATTTATTAGGTTTTTGTAAAAAACATAACATGTTCTTGATTTATAAAAGATCAAATCAAAAGAAAAAGTTTAAAAAGGATTTACCGAATTCGTGGATCAAAAGGATGAAGAACAAACACGATCACCAACTAAAATTCCAAGATCCAAGATCACAAACTACCTCCTTGTGGTGTTTGTAGGGTGGCGGCACAAAAAGAACAAGGGAAGAGGGTTTTAGGTTTTTCTAAAATCTTCTGTGAATGAAAAAATGAGTAGTGTAAAAGTTATTAACCCCCTTTAGTAAAATTTACAAATGGGCTTGGCCCATTTGTCCTTGTAGCCGTGGGTAGGGGGCCCCACTTGGGGTACCCGTACCTTTTTCCGTGTCTCGTTGTTAAGTTACACGTTCGTGATTATTTGCGTTCGCGTTTTAAGTGTTCTCGTTACGTAAATACCGTGATCTAATATATTTAATTACGCTCGTAATAAATATATATACGTAATTAATAATAGTTCGTGTTTTAATTACGTTCATGATTTCATGATTGCATGTTCGTGATTAATTATCGTTAAATAATTATTACGTGATCGTGCATAGTAAATACTTATCGTGTTCTAACACGTACGTAATACGTAAAATCCTAACACGTAATCGTAATCATGCTATATTAGGAAAGTTTAAATCTAGTACGTACGATCTTAAGGGTACTATTCATGGTAAAAGCATGCGGGTTTTACAACTCTTCCCCCCTAAAAAGAATAGTTCGTCCCCGAATTATAGATAAAGTAAACTGGAAAAGAAGAACATACCCGAATTCAAAATATGAAATGAGGGTAAGAAGCCCGGATAGACTCCTCTGTTTCCCAAGTGGCTTCCCGCTCGGTATGATCCCTCCATAGAATTTTGACGAATTGATTCGTCTTCTTTCTCATGACTCGTTCTTGTCTGTCAGGAACTCGTTCGGGTTCTTCTATAAAAGTAAGATCTTCACGTATCTGTTCCAGTGGATACTGAACCATGTGAAGGGATGATACTGGTACCGTCTGAGTAAGGACACATGAAACACATTGTGCACATGCGAAAGCTGCGGAGGTAACGCCAATCGGTAAGATACTTCACCGACTCGTTCAATGATATCAAACGGTCCGATGAAACGACGACTGAGTTTCCCTTTAATCCCGAAGCGTCTAACACCATGTGCCGGTGAAACCTTAAGGAAGACGTGATCTCCTACGTTAAAGTGTATATCCCTACGATGCTTATCGGCGTAACTCTTCTGACGTGACCGTGCTTCCTGAATTTTCTGCTTAGCTACTGCGATCTTCTCATTGGTCATCTCTATGATTTCCGGTCCTCCAAGTGTTTGCTCGCCAACCTGATCCCAGCAGATTAGGGCGCGACACTTTCTGCCATACAACATCTCAAATTGAGCACACTTGATACTTGCGTGCCAACTGTTGTTGTATGCAAATTCCACCAAACAGGTGTAATCGTCCCAATCACCTGTCCATTCCAACGCACATGACCTAAACATATCTTCCAATGTCTGAATGGTTCGCTCCGACTGTCCATCCGTTTGAGGATGAAAAGCCGTGCTAAGCTTAAGTTGTGTACCCCAAGATTTCTGCAGACTTTTCCTGTAACACCCCACTTGGATAAGTGGACCGTTACGTGTATTTATGGCGTGTCCTCAAAGCATAAGGTAAATGTCCTAAAACATTAACTGACCATAACGGAAATACCGGAATCAAACATCGGTAATCCAACCTAAGCTCAAAACATGAAAAATAAAATACTAAAGGAAAGGACTAAAGAATGTCCAAATAAGCAGAATAATGTAAGAAGTGCATAAAGTAAGAAGTCTGGATAGGTCCGTTCAATGCACATGCTCTCAGAATCCTAAGAGCGTCCTGGTGTACCTGCCGTTAGAACATGAAAGAACTATGGCTGAGCATAACGCTCAGTGAACGGATATAAAGTATGATAAGGAATTACTGAAATGAAACAGATGATAAAATACTGGAGGTGTAAGACTGATAAGTAAAGTTGCAGCGGAAATCTGCGTATAATTTGTAAAGTCTGATTTATAAATAATAAAATTGAAGTGTTATTTGTTAAACCTGAAAACATGCATTTACTGTATTTTAATTGCCAGAGCTTATATAGGTCACGTGCTGTAACAACCGTGCAGGAATAACTGGAGGGGTGACCTCGTCATGCTATAGAGGGGTGACCTCTAAATAACTGTAGAGGGGTGACCTCTAAATACTGTGTTGGGTGGAGGGATCAGCTCCAATGTGAAGGATGTAGAGTACACACCACATTCACCCTGATAACTTGTAAACTGATAAGCCTAGGATGCATCCATACGCTCCACTAAACATACATATAAAAATGGCCAAACTGAACATGAGTGGGACGATGCAGGATATCACTCTCCTGCATGTGAGTCACGACACCGGTGCCTCTAGTGCCGTGGTTACGGTACCTCCGTAACTAGTACATAAACTGGTCGTGCTTGTATATAATGCTCAGACAACTTATTTCGTTTTTAACATGATTTCTGATAAGCTTAAACACATACGGGGAAAAACATTTGGCTGCAGACGGGGAATCATAATCATGCATAGAAAGGAAGTCCTTACTGAAAGGACGAAAAGTCCGTACCTCGTGTCCAATAATGAAATAAGAATGGAAACAGCAGGATCGACTCCGACTTCACGGATACTACATGAATAACGGACGCGAAAATAAGTTGACTGATGCTTATTTATTTTACTGATCTTAATTGTTTCTCGTCAAATAATCTACATTAGTTAATCAACTACTAGTTGTTAATATAAAAAAAATAAAACTAAAACTATTATAATAATCAGCCGAAAATGTTTAGCTAGTACTTTAACTCATTTAACTCAAAAGTGTTTATAAGACAAATTCTATTTGTAGCATTTCATTTCCATACATACGTATAAGTACCACTTTTCTCATGCCGATCAAATCGTAACGTTATTAAAACCATATAATACATGGCATAGAAAATCAGGGGCCAAATGTGTAAAATTTTATTTTATTAACTCTACTAAATTTGGAAAGACTTGTTATCTGCAAATCACGTCTTCTTCGCCTATTTCTTCCTTTTATGTTCTAAAGTATACGACAAAAACGACTTCATATTTGACTTTGTTACTATTACTCGATTCTTAGTATCACCTAATTAGTTTGATGACTTTGGTATATAGCAAAACCCGAAAGATACCCGTTTAGCATTGTTAGAATTTACGTGTGGTTCTATAACGCATGACATTAAACACGATTCTAGTATTGATCAAGATGTTACCTCAGCAAATAAAGAGATCTCAACTAGGACGAAGACCGAGCTCGACTAGGACGAAAACCGATCAAAGCTAATGTGAAACCAAACCCTCGTGAACCATGAACTATATCCTTCCAACGAATCAAAGGCGCGAGCACAAGGCACACGCGTACCAATGTTGAAACCAAAGACGAACCTCCAACCAAAATTTGAACTCGAACTCGAACCATGTGTCCAAACGTGACATGATAAAAAATGAACTGACTAGACCCATGCGTACGACCCGTACATACACGACACTTGATTCGATTGGGCGCCTCAATGCAACAGGAACGCTATGAATAAATGAGGCATGATCGAACCCAATGCACGACATACATGAACAAATGAGCCTAAAGGTTGCCACTTCCGAACTCTAATTACCAGTGAACGAACCTCGAACCGTCTTCTGATTGGGACATGACACGATTGAGTTTACTTGGGCGTACCTCGAACGAGGAACATAATATCGAACATTAACTTGACTCTAGCAACACGCTCGAGACGTAAACCAGTATCGAAACGCCAGCGACATGGAGTTCTAACTGAAACAAAAACTTTGCAGGATCATGAACATGATCCCATGCACGAACTAGACATGGATCCACGGCGCAACTCCATCCCTTTCTTGTTTTGTTTGCTAGAGTTATTTTAGGGTTTAATATGTGGTATATTCTGAGAGGCGATAGCTTATAAAATGTTTGTGGGCCTATGGTGTTACTTTGACCCAGTAAATCTCCATTTTAAAAAAAATGACAGTATATAATTACTAATTTGAAAACGGGATTTGCGGCATAAATTAGTATACGTCTTGATTTTGACTGAAAGTTGATTTGTTTCCTTTTTTTTAATAAGCCACAAATAAGGAAAATAATATTTTAAGTAAGATGGCTTAAATTTTGGTTTATATATTTCGGGCCATAACTTGAGTTCTCGTGTATTCGAAATTTCTTAATGTCGTATAATAACTTGTCATGTCGAAATTATTATGCGTAATCACTTATCGTGAATTTATTAATTAATAAAGGTTTTAATTTAATGGTATTTTTATGTGGGTTTTACAACTCTTCCCCTCTAAAAAGAATAATTCGTCCTCGAATTAGAAACATGATAATGCTGAGAGTTTTACAAATTGTTCCCCTCTAAAAATGAAAATTCGTCTTTGAATTAAAGGTAATAAAGTTGTTGGTCATAAGAACTGAAAGAACACGTAAACCGAAAAAAGACATGTATGCTTAAAGGACATGAGCGTGACATGACTGAAGAGAACATGGAACGTGACATGGCTAAAGAGAACATGTATCGTAACATGACTGAAAGAACTTAATTGGATTTATTGAAGGAAACGTGATGAGAGGTCCGGATGGACTCCTCCGTTCTAGGTGGGTTCCCGCTCGAAACGGCTCCTTCAAAGGTCTAAACACAAAGAAAAATCTTGGTCCTGATGACCCTGACCTGATGAATACTAAATAGTTTCTGGTTCCATACTAAAGATGGATTTTCTAAATATGATTGAATGAACAAGCTATAGCATGTGGATGCATGAAACGGTACGTATAAATATCTTGAAAGATAACATTTACATATCTGAGCCAGCTGCTAAAAATATATAGGGACGAACTACGTGAACAATTGTGAACGTGCTATGCGAGCAATTGTGAGTGCGGTTCACGATCATCTGATGAATGCTGGGCATGGAGTATATCATGAACGTACGCTGACTGAGGAAGATTGCCAAACGATACCACCCGAGACGTGAACCGTCTGTCTGGTTATGGAATAGCTATCCTAAACTTGAGTCTAGTTTCTCAAGCTTTCTGTAACCGTATTCGGTAATTAACTGCAAAACGTGTATCGCGAAATGGCACACGAACTTGAACGTGAACAATGTCATGAATGCGAATCGTGGCTTAAATCATGAGATATCCTAAACATGAACTGAAACAGCATCGTGCTGCGAATGAGTCATAAACAGAAAATGAAAATAAACGTGAACGTAAAGTGAACTTTAAACGTACACGTGATCGTGAACATGAATTCTGTCTGAAATGATGGTCGGTGGAATACTTAGAATTTGTGATGTTTACTGCTAAATTTTCTGCATGTCCGCCACTTCGTAATCCTTTCGGATAATATAAGACGTGCAGGCTGATTACATGGTCGACGATGACTTAGATAGTATCATACTTTTTCTGAGTCTATGGTAACTGATAACAATTTCATGGAATTTCGTCTCATTTATGTTCAGAAATTTCTAAGGGTTGTAGTAACTTACTAACATGACGGCGTTCTATCTTGAACCTACGTTATCTCAGGCATCTAGATATGAACGTAGCTGCATCAATGTGTGATATTGCTTCTATGAAAATTCTGCCAGGGATTATGGAACATTCTGGTGGAAATCTAGTTGAATAGCCATGGAAAAAAAAATCAGTGAGAACTGTCACTAATTTCTGCGGTAGCAGTCAATTGAGTTCTAAACAATGTACTTCATTCAAGGCGTCGATCGGGACCATCAGGTGATGGCCTTCACCTTCGCAGGATTGTCTGAAATTTCTTTCTACTGAAATAGGGTGGTTCAGAAATGCCACTCAGTTCCAATGAAATTTATATCTGGAAAGTTTTGTATAAAAATTACTCCTATTGAAGATTATGTGCAACTGTGAGAAGATGAGCCTCGTGTTCTTCTCTAGTATTAGGCAGATCAGAATTTGATCAATGAATATACTGACGATTTTGTCTGAGAGTCATGGAAAAATTTTGTTCAAAAATTTCATAAAATAGTTGGAGCATTAGGGAGCTCAAAAGTATAAAATCAAAAGTTTTTTTTTAGAGACACTGTAATATGTGCAACAGCAGTCGGGAAAACATCAAGTTCTTCCCTCGCCACTACTGGTGTCACGATTGCGAATTGTTCTGGAAAATATTTAAGATATCGTAGCAAGTCAGGCAACCTCTTATTCGTGGAATGAGTATCGTTTTATGAATGGCGATCTTGTAAATTTTCGGTGATCGATACATGATCTCATGTTACCGGCCTTCTTTCTGATAAACAGAAATGGTACACCTCCTAGTGGTGCGTTAAGGTGAATACAGCCTTGTTCTGATAACTCTTGCAGCAAATGATGCAACTCTTTTAACTCAGCTGAAGTCCTGCGATAAAGAGTTCTGAAAACAGTTTCCGTCGTTGAGACAAGCTCGATGTTAAACTCTGTCTCGTGGTTAGGAATGAATTTCTGGAACCCTTCTGCAATGACCTTTGGAAAACTTTGGGATAATTTGTTGATCATGAATTTAAAGAGTTTCAGAAGTAACTTTATAACTGATAGTTATAAGTCTTCGTATCTATGGACTGAGAATTCACGCACTTAAGGCAGAAAAATTTAAACTGATTTTCTGGCCGAAATATAAAGAATATATTTGGGATCTAGTAAGACGGATCTCGTCGTTAATTGAACTGAAACCCTTCATAATTACGGTGTGTACTGTGGATTCTTTTCTTGCTGTAAGGTAGGTAATGTCTGATTTAGATAAAGCTGACATATGAATAATTTAGCAAACATGGCAAATTTTGTTGAATATGTTTGTCTGTAACCTTACAAAATGAACTCTGCGTGTTTAATCTGAATAATACTCTAGTAGTGGTAACTGAATTTTAATTATCTGATTTAGGCGTGCCATGACAAAAACGGTATACTCCTTTGGAGGGTACCCTGAATTTCTGAGAGCCTGATTTAGCAAACATACAGAGTTATGAGTTCTGACTCGTACTCTGAGAAGATATTCGTATGACGTGTACCATGACTGGTGTCCTGATATGTGTCTTCCGAAATGATACATGAGACCTGTGTCTTAGCTTTTGTCTGGACATGTATTTTAATGGTAAGTCTGAATAAGGTTAAGAATTTCTAGTAACTGCTAGGATTCACGAACCGGCTAGACTACTGACCTCTGTATTTCTGGTCACGTTTGTTCTGGAGTTCCGATGGTTACTGACTGATTATTTTTAAGCACGGTGGTTGTCATTACCGCCTTGTCTGTCAGTTTCAAGACGGTCATTATTACTACCATGATTCCTCTAGCTATTTTGCTGAGTGGCCGGCTGGGTTCCGGTTCACACTCTTCTGAATGAAAGGTTAGCTGAGTGAAGTGCGACATCTAGCTAAGAAAGTGAAAGCATGGAATGGAGTGGTAATGTCTGATGGTTGAAATTTATTCTTGTCAGAATTTCAAATTTATAGTTTTCGTCCTCGTTCTGCAGAGTCTTCATAGTATAAACAGCATCAGCATCCTGAGAAATCTCCAAGTATCAGCAGCATCAGCATTTGTGAGGTCTTCCAAGTGTTAGCGGCATCAGCATTTGGCAAAATCTTCAACTCACGAGCAGCATCAGCATCTGGTAGAATATCAACAAACGGAAATGCCTGAGGTGATTAAGGATCGATTAACGGTACACATGGTGTAAGGTGCATGGGGTACACCTGAAATACTGTACGTGAAGTACACGATGAATACTATTCATGTGGTATCGTTGAAGGTTTGCTGCTATGATCGATACTGGTGTAAACCGTCTGACACGGTCAACGGAAAATAATTTGATTTAACTGGTTAGAAACTGAACCGAAATAGTTAACATGATAGGCTGAAAATTTATGTGTAGACTTAACGTTGGATGTATAGAGGCTGAAAATTATGATTAAACGGAGATTCATCAATGTTTGGTATAAGGACATGATTGATAAAGACCAGAACATGATTTATCATGAAATAGGATTTTACTGTAATTCTTCTGTATCTTAGCATGAAAACATCATCACATTGCTGAAAACGTAATCCTCATAAAGAGACATGAACTTAATCAGCATGAAAACGACATCCACTTGAGAGTACAAACTTGACTGATACAAAGAACATAGAAGAATAATCAACTGAGGTTTAACATCAACTGAGGTTTAACATCAACTGATGTGGATAGTTATGGTTTAGTTCACAGTATTCATAGTAAGAAGCATGTGACTAAGTATGGGTGATTCTTGTTCGATCCATACTTGTCAAAATTTCATGAGAACTGTCATGTATAGAATTTACAATATGGGACTAAATATGGATGGCGGTAGTCCATTCCATACTTGTCAAAATTTATAAAATGTCAAGATATGAGCAAGGGTGAAGAACTATGGTTCAGTTCACAAAACAATATTCGACTGAAAGAATGAAAATTTGACCTGAATAATGGTGAACGTTTATGGCTGGTTCACTAAGTAATATTTGACTGAAAACATGAATCTAACATGAGTAAGGGTAAACGCCTATGGGTCGGTTTACCAATACAAAATCTGAACGGGCAAGGGTGAACGCCTATGGGTCGGTTCACCAAAACAAAATTCGCAAAAAGCACATGCGACTAAATATAGCAAGTCCTGTACCAACCTTTTACTTAGTCAAAACTTTAAGAAAATTGACTGATAATTGAAGAAAACTGAATAATAAATGCATGAGAAACATGAAAGATAACAACGCCAAAATCTGGAAAGTTCCTGGTGACTACCCACTAGTCACATGTCAAGTTTTAGAGCCTACAGGTCGAACCTATAGCTCTGATACCATAATTGTAACACCCCACTTGGATAAGTGGACCGTTACGTGTATTTATAGCATGTCCTCAAAGCATAAGGTAAATGTCCTAAAACATTAACTGACCATAACGGAAATACCGGAATCAAACATCGGTAATCCAACCTAAGCTCAAAACATGAAAAATAAAATACTGAAGGAAAGGACTAAAGAATGTCCAAATAAGCAGAATAATGTAAGAAGTGCATAAAGTAAGAAGTCTGGATAGGTCCATTCAATGCACATGCTCTCAGAATCCTAAGAGCGTCCTGGTGTACTGCTGTTAGAACATGAAAGAACTACGGCTGAGCATAACGCTCAGTGAACGGATATAAAGCATGATAAGGAATTACTGAAATGAAACAGATGATAAAATACTGGAGCTGTAAGACTGATAAGTAAAGTTGCAGCGGAAATCTGCGTATAATCTGTAAAGTCTGATTTATATATAATAAAATTGAAGTGTTATTTGTTAAACCTGAAAACATGCATTTACTGTATTTTAATTGCCAGAGCTTATATAGGTCACGTGCTGTAACAACCGTGCATGAATAACTGGAAGGGTGACCTCGTCATGCTGTAGAGGGGTGACCTCTAAATAACTGTAGAGGGGTGACCTCTAGATACTGTGTTGGGTGGAGGGATCAGCTCCAATGTGAAGGATGTAGAGTACACACCACATTCACCCTGATAACTTGTAAACTGATAAGCCTAGGATGCATCCATACGCCCCACTAAACATACATATAAAAATGGCCAAACTGAACATGAGTGGGACGATGCAGGATATCACTCTCCTGCATGTGAGTCACGACACCGGTGCCTCTAGTGCCGTGGTTACGGTACCTCCATAACTAGTACATAAACTGGTCGTGCTTGTATAAAATGCTCAGACAACTTATTTCGTTTTTAACATGATTTCTAATAAGCTTAAACACATACGGGGAAAAACATATGGCTGCAGAACGGGAATCCTAATCATGCATAGAAAGGAAGTCCTTACTGAAAGGACGAAAAATCCGTACCTCGTGTCCAATAATGAAATAAGAATGGAAACAGCAGGATCGACTCCGACTTCACGGATACTACATAAATAACGGACGCGAAAATAAGTTGATTGATGCTTATTTATTTTACTGATCTTAATTGTTTCTCGTCAAATAATCTACATTAGTTAATCAACTACTAGTTGTTAATATAAAAAAAATAAAACTAAAACTATTATAATAATCAGTCGAAAATGTTTAGCTAGTACTTTAACTCATTTAACTCAAAAGTGTTTATAAGACAAATTCTATTTGTAGCATTTCATTTCCATACATACGTATAAGTACCACTTTTTTCATGCCGATCAAATCGTAACGTTATTAAAACCATATAATACATGGCATAGAAAATCAGGGGCCAAATGTGTAAAATTTTATTTTATTGACTCTACTAAATTTGGAAAGACTTGTTATCTGCAAATCACGTCTTCTTCGCCTATTTCTTCCTTTTATGTTCTAAAGTATACGACAAAAACAACTTCATATTTGACTTTGTTACTATTACTCGATTCTTAGTATCACCTAATTAGTTTGATGACTTTGGTATATAGCAAAACCCGAAAGATACCCGTTTCGCATTGTTAGAATTTGCGTGTGGTTCTATAACGCATGACATTAAACACGATTCTAGTATTGATCAAGATGTTACCTCAGCAAATAAAGAGATCTCAACTAGGACGAAGACCGAGCTCGACTAGGACGAAAACCGATCAAAGCTAATGTGAAACCAAACCCTCGTGAACCATGAACTATATCCTTCCAACGAATCAAAGGCGCGAGCACAAGGCACACGCGTACCAATGTTGAAACCAAAGACGAACCTCCAACCAAAATTTGAACTCGAACTCGAACCATGTGTCCAAACGTGACATGATAAAAAATGAACTGACTAGACCCATGCGTACGACCCGTACATACACGACACTTGATTCGATTGGGCGCCTCAATGCAACAGGAACGCTATGAATAAATGAGGCATGATCGAACCCAATGCACGACATACATGAACAAATGAGCCTAAAGGTTGCCACTTCCGAACTCTAATTACCAGTGAACGAACCTCGAACCGTCTTCTGATCGGGACATGACACGATTGAGTTTACTTGGGCGTACCTCGAACGAGGAACATAATATCGAACATTAACTTGACTCTAGCAACACGCTCGAGACGTAAACCAGTATCGAAACGCCAGCGACATAGAGTTCTAACTGAAACAAAAACTTTGCATGATCATGAACATGATCCCATGCACGAACTAGACATGGATCGACGGCGCAACTCCATCCCTTTCTTGTTTTGTTTGCTAGAGTTATTTTAGGGTTTAATATGTGGTATATTCTGAGAGGCGATAGCTTATAAAATGTTTGTGGGCCTATGGTGTTACTTTGACCCAGTAAATCTCCATTTTAAAAAAAATGACAGTATATAATTGCTAATTTGAAAACGGGATTTGCGGCATAAATTAGTACACGTCTTGATTTTGACTGAAAGTTGATTTGTTTCCTTTTTTTAATAAGCCACAAATAAGGAAAATAATATTTTAAGTAAGATGGCTTAAATTTTGGTTTATATATTTCGGGCCATAACTTGAGTTCTCGTGTATTCGAAATTTCTTAATGTCGTATAATAACTTGTCATGTCGAAATTATTATGCGTAATCACTTATCGTGAATTTATTAATTAATAAAGGTTTTAATTTAATGGTCTTTTTATGCGGGTTTTACATTTCCAAAAGCGTGAAGTGAATCGAGGATCTCTGTCTGAGACGATGCTGGATGGTGCACCGTGGAGTCTCATGACCTCTCTTCTATACGTATCTGCGAGTTTACTTACCGAATCTTCCTTGCGGATCGGTAAGAAATGAGCTGATTTGGTAAGTCGATCAACGATAACCCAAATTGCATCGTGCTTCCTCTTGGTAGGCGGAAGACCAGTAACAAAATCCATGGTGATTTTGTCCCACTTCCACTCTGGGATATCTAACGGTTGAAGGAGACCGCCAGATCGCTGATGCTCGATCTTAACCTGCTGGCAGGTAAGACATTTGGAGACGTAAGTGGCCACATTCTGTTTCATACCACTCCACCAAAAGTACTGCTTGATGTCATGGTACATCTTAGTTGAACCAGGATGTATAGAGAATGGGGAGCTATGAGCTTCAGCTAACAAAGCTTCCCGGAGTTCTTGGTCATCAGGAACACAAAGTCTCGTGCCCTGCCATACGATACCATCTGCATCTACTCTTAATTCTGTCTGCTTCTCTAAATTTTGTACTATCGCCCAGATTTCTCCGTCATCCTTCTGAGCTTCCTTGATCTTAGAGAGTAACTCGGGTTCTACTCTAAGATTAGCCCAGTAACCGTGTTGTCTACATACCATGATCTCGATGTCTAGTCCTCCAAGTCTCTGATGATTTCCTCTTCGATTTTAATGCCGTTGATCATTCCGGACTTCCTGATAAGAGCATCTGCTACTACATTTGCCTTTCCGGGATGATACTATAGATTAATGTCATAATCCTTCAACAACTCCAACCATCTCCTCTGCCTCATGTTCAATTCACGCTGAGTGAAGATATACTTCAAGCTCTTGTGGTCCGTAAAAATGTCACATGATTCTCCATATAAGTAGTGCCTCCATATCTTCAATGCAAACACGACTGCAGCAAATTCCAGGTCGTGCGTGGGGTAATTTTCTTCATAAGGCTTAAGCTGCCGTGAGCGTACGCGATCACTTTCCCATGTTGCATGATAACACAGCCAAGTCCCTTCCCCGATGCATCGCTGTAGATTTGAAATCCACCCATACCAGATGGTAGAGTAAGAATAGGTGCAGATACTAGCTTCTGCTTCAGGTCTTCAAAGCTCTTCTCTCGATCTTCAGTCCAGACGAATTTCTCTCCTTTTCGCATCAGTTTGGTCAATGGTAGTGCTAGGCGGGAAAAGTTCTCCACGAATCTACGGTAATAGCCAGCTAAGCCTTAGAAACTGCGGACTTCTGTCGCTGATGTCGGCCTTGGCCACTTAGTGATGGCCTCAACCTTCGCTGGATCCATAGTGATTCCTTCTGCTGATACAATGTGACCTAAGAATGCCACCTTGTCTAACCAGAACTCACACTTGGAGAATTTTGCATACAGCTGCTTCTGGCGAAGAATCTGTAGTACTGTACGAAGATGGTCTTTGTGTTCCTCCTTGGACTTTGAGAAAATCAGGATGTCATCGATGAAGACAATGACAAACTTGTCCAGAAATTCATGGAAGATTCTGTTCATCAAATCCATGAACACTGCTGGAGCATTTGTCAGGCCAAATGGCATGACTACAAACTCGTAGTGGCCATAGCGGGTACGAAAGGCAGTCTTAGAGATGTCCTGCTCCTTGACCCGTAGCTGATGATAGCCTGACCTAAGATCAATCTTGGAGAAGTGTTTGGCCCCTTGGAGTTGGTCAAACAGATCGTCAATGCATGACAGTGGATATCTATTTCGAATGGTAATCTTGTTGAGCTCGCGATAGTCTATGCAAAGATGCATACTGTCGTCCCTCTTCTTAACAAACAAGACCAGTGCGCCCCATGGAGATGCGCTCGGTCGAATGAAACCTCGTTCAAGAAGTTCTTGCAGTTGATCCTTCAGCTCCTTCAGCTCTATGGGAGCCATGCGATAAGGAGCTTTGGAGATTGGTTCAGCTCCTGGAATAAGCTCGATACTAAATTCCACTTCTCGTGCAGGTGGTATGCCTGGAAGTTCTGCTGGAAAAACATCTTGGAATTCCGACACGATATGTTGATCCTGAATCGATGGGGATTCAGCATCCATGTCGTGAACCGTAGCTAGATAACCCTCGCAGTCATGTGACAATAGTGCACGCGCTTGCAGGGTAGATATGACTTGTACAGACCGTTCGGGTATGAACCCATTATGAATGTACTCTGGTGCATTAACATCACCGAAGATAACTCGATATGAATGGCAGTCTATGGTAGCATGATGCTTGGATAGCCAATCCATGCCCAAGATCATGTCGAAGTCATTCATGTCCAGCGGAAGTGCGTCAACAGGTCAAACCTTATCGTCAAATTCTAGGGGAAGACTCTTGTATACATGGGTGATTAATACAGAGTCCCTCAAAGGCGTAGAAATAGTAAGCCTATTTTCTAGTGGCATAGGAGGCATCCTAATGTTCTTAGCATAAGCAGTAGAAATAACTGAGTGAGTAGCACCCGTATCGAAAAGAACACATGCAGCTTGACCATACATATACAAGATTCCAGTGATGGTACCTGTAGACTTGTTGGCCTGGTCTCGAGATGTCGTGTAGACACGCCCGGCAGTAGGAGGCAGCTTGGTATCAGCATGTCCCGATGTACCCTCCATCTCGCCTTTACGGCAATCCTTCATAATATGGCCAGGAAGACCACACTTGAAGCACGCATCAGTATTACGGCGACATGGTCCTGGGTGCCTACGGTGGCAAGTAGAGCATAGAGGATGAGTGTATCCTCCAGTAGGTGCTCTGGCTGGCTGGGAACCTGATAAAACATTTTACATAAGACATGATAGTTGGGTAGAAAGTACAAAGCGGATAATCGTAAGATGGAATACCAGTGATAGCTGGACGGCTAGGCTGCGAACCTCTCTGGTTCTGGTCCCTACCGTTTCCATGGTTCCTGGTAGAAGTTTGCTAAAGTGTCAGAATATGAGTTATAACATGAAATCATAAGGAAATGCGTAAGTATTAGGACCAGCTGCTGTTGGAGTGCCCAGCGTTGTTACGGTAATTATCATTACCGCCACGCCTATCCGTAGCAGAACAGTCGTTAGTCTGACCGTTTCCCTTCGGCTGATGAGGCTGCTGCTGAGTAGCCGGCTGAGACCGGTCCCCAGTTTTCTGCCTGGAAGATACATTTAAGACATGAATAATTGACATATGGAAGGTATACGGATTGGTCACCGCTTGAATACGAATGTTTACCTCTTGTCGGGTCTTTCAGCTTCCCCGAACTCATCTCTCTCCTGCAGCATCTCCAGTTTTCGTGTTGCATCGGTCACTTGTGCTACAGTGTTGAACGTAGCACACACCAGATTGTTTGCGACCGATGTACGAAGAGCCCATCTAAAGTGATTTGCCTGCTCTTCCGGAGTACCTGCTGCCGCACCAAGGAAACCAGCTAAGCGGAGAAAGCGCTGCATAAACTCGTTGCTATTCTCCCTAGCTCTCTGTCGGATCCCATGGTACTCCCTCTTGAGCTTGTCCTGCTCAGCCTTGGGAAAGAACTGCTCCATCACCCTATCCTTGAACTGAGCCCAAGTCAAACCAGCAACCCACTCGTCACCACCTTCAGACTGCATCAATGCTAACCACCAGTTGAGTACATCGCCTTCGAACCGATAGCATGCCAACCTCGCCTTGTATGCGGGGTCACAGCCCATAGCGTTGAAAATCTTCTCGATGTGTGCCAACCAGCTTTCAGCATCGTTGGGGCTATCTGTCTTCTCAAAAGCTCGAGGGTGGAGCTTGTTGAATCTCTCCAGCCATACTGCTAATGTCACTGGAGGAGGAGGAGGAGGTGCCTGATTATGCTGCTGATTGTTGGCAGCTTGAACTTCAGCTCTGATGTCATTCCTCAGTTGAGGAAGCAAAGCTTGCATAGCGGCCTGAATTGTAGCATTGAGCTGCTCCTGTTCGCGTGTGAGAACCAGCTGACAGTATAACATAAAACATATGATTAAACAGATCAAAACATAAAATATATATATATATACATGAAATAAAATTTATACTAAAATTTCACGAGAAAAATTTTATGCAAGAAAATTTTATGTATGAATGCATGATGCAGTTTTATGAAAACTTTTGTATGCTCGAGAGTGAACGCCTCTGGTCAGTTCACCCAAAACAAAAGACATAGAGAGGGGACGCCTATGGGTCGGTCCCAAATCTAAAAGTTTCGATAAAACACATGCGACTAAATAGGGCCAGTCCTGTACCAACCATTACTTAGTCAAAAATCTGTGACAATGACATGTATATGTATGCTTAAAAATGATGAATGCATGAAAACAACTGTCAGTTCTAGGAAGACCGTAGTGACTACCCACTAATCACAGGTCATATTTGAGAGCCTACAGGTCGAAGCCTTGGCTCTGATACCATAATTGTAACACCCCATTTTGATAATGGAAATGTCACATGCAATTATGGCGTGTCATCAAAGCATACAAGGAAAAATGTCTAAAACATTACTTGACCATAAAGGAAAATACCGGAATCAAACATCGGTAGACCAAAAATAAAGCTCATCACACACAAACATAAGTATAGTAAAGGAAAGGACTTAACAATGTCCATAGCAAATGTATCATAAGAAAGGAAATGTATAAAGTAAAGAAGTCTAGACAGCTTCCAGTCCATATGCACGTACTCTTAGTGTCTACGAGCGTCCCTGAGTACCTGCCGTTTTGGGAACATAGAAAAGGAAAACGGCTGAGCAAATACGCTCAGTGCACGGATGTACTATAAAGAATGAATAGGATAAGCATATAACATATAACAGCGGAAGAAAAACTAAGTCCCGAGTAACCTGGTGAAGTCTTAAATAAACTGGTTTTATAGTTTGAAAGTCTTATGTTATCTTATAAAAAACTGTTTGTCATATTTTACCATTAGGCAATATAGGTCATGAAAATCCGCCGTGCATGAATACTTGGAGGGGTGACCTCATCATGCAAATTAGAGGGGCTGCCTCTAATTTAATATACTAGTTTTTAGGTAGGAGGGATCAGCTCCTTGTGAAGGATGCAAGGCACACACCACATTCACCATGAAATCCTGACTAAAAACATGTAACTAGGATGCACCCATACGCCCCACATGATAAATATAATATAAATGGCCAAAAGCTGAAGGGACGCCACGAGCAATCACTCCGCCGTGGTGAAGTCATAACATCAGTGCCTTTAATGTTATGGTTATGGTACCTCCATAACTAGGTGAAACTGGTCATGCATGTATATGGCTATAGGTAATCTTAATTAAACATAAGCAATCAAACACGTAACTTATACTACGGGAAAACAGTTGGCTGCATACGGGGAATCCTAATAAGGAAAGAATGTCCATACTGAAAGGACGGGAATCCGTACCTTATGTCCAGTGAACGAAGAAGATGAACTGAGAGAAATCCTACTTCCGAATCACTAGTGCTACATAAATACATACATGAATAAGTATCTGCTTACTAAATACGTAGCTGGTTTTATGTCATGTCTTAGCTTATTTTATGTGTTCTTACCAAGTTTTACTGTTTTTAAGCCTTAAACCGTGTTTATCTTATATTCTGTTTAATCTGATTAAGTATTTCTGGTATTTCATGTATTATTATTGTAACACCCCACTTGGATAAATGGACCGTTACGTGTATTTATGGCGTGTCATCAAAGCATGCAAGGCAATGTATTAAACATTAATTGACCAAACGGAAATACCGGAATCAAACATCGGTAGTCCAACAAGCCCAAAATATAATGATTAAAATACGGAAAGGAAAAGGACGAAACAGTGTCCAAACAACCAAAGTAAAGTATCGTAATGTGTGCATAAAAATAAAGGAGTCTGGATAGCTCCCATCCAAATGCACATACTCTCTTAGAAGTCCTAAGATCGTCCCTGTGTACCTGCCGTTTGGAAACATGAAAGGAACTACGGCTGAGCATAACGCTCAGTGAACGGATATAGCATGATAAGAATGTACAGAAAGATAATGCAATAGAAGTCTATAATGAAGCTATAAGACTGATATGTAACATGTGGTATGACCTTGCATAAAATCTGTAAAACCTGGTTCATAAAACTGATACTGAAATATAACTTTTAAATTCTGAAAACATGCATTTACTGTATTTTATTTGCCAGAGCTTATATAGGTCACGTGCTGTAACAACCGTGCATGAATAACTGGAGGGGTGACCTCGTCATGCTGTAGAGGGGTGACCTCTAAATAACTGTGCTGGGTGGAGGGATCAGCTCCAATGTGAAGGATGTAGAGCACACACCACATTCACCCTGATAACTTGTAACACATATAAGCCTAGGATGCATCCATACGCCCCACTAAAACATACATATAAAAATGGCCAACTGAACATGAGTGGGACGATGCAGGATATCACTCCCCTGCATGTGAGTCACGACACTGGTGCCTCTAGTGTCGTGGTTACGGTACCTCCGTAACTAGTACATAAACTGGTCGTGCTTGTATATAACGCTCAGGCAATTCCATTTAGTTATTAACATGATTACTGATAAATTAAACATATACTGGGGAAAACATTCGGCGGAAGACGGGGAATCCTAATCATGCATAGAAGGGAAGTCCTTACTGAAAGGACGGGAAATCCGTACCTCTAGTCCAGTACCGACTGAAAGGAAGACTGAACGAATACTACTCGGGCTTCACGCGTGCTACATAATTACAAGACGCGAGTAAGTTAACTGGTATCCGTTATCAAATTTTCTGGTCTTATTGGTTTCTTATATTTATTTTAATGTATTAACGTTATACTAATGGTTACGTACAATGTATATCTGTCGGTAATTAATTTCATAATAAATATTTCGCTAATATAAGTACGTTCTTAATTTGTTTAATTCGTTTTCCCAAAATATACCCTTTTTATATTTTTATAAAACCAGTTTATATTTAAATTACTAAATGCATTTTACAACGTTTATTTCAAGTAAACTCATAAAAAGAAATGAGATTTAACAGTCCCAAACGCACTCTTAACTGTTTTAAAACCGGTTGCCAAACAGCCCGTTACCCCTGTAGCCAAACAGCCCTATTTCCTGTTTAAAACCCACTGCCAACCACCCCGTTAGTGTAAACCCCAAACCAAACCCTAATGATTTGCGGCTGGTTGTGCAGTCAATCACCGAGAGTCTTTTGACTCTCGGTTTGTGTGCCAAACAACATAACAACATCCCGACATACAGCCCAGATCATAAAATTCATAAAACATGTTTAAAACCCAAATGAATCGGATTAAAAGAACTAAATAGAACGAATTAGGGTTTATGCAAGCTTACAAATCGTTTAGAGTTTTAGATAGCAACCCTCGTCTTTCTTGATTTCTGGATTAAACACACTATCAATCTTCTTGTTTCTTGGTTTGGGTCGTGGCAGGGAAAGAGAGAACACAAAGAAAAGATAGGCGGCTGCTTGTTTTGATTTTTAGGGTTTCTATGTGTGTGTTCGTCTGTTTTATTTCCTTCCCACGGGCTTGGCCCAGACTACGAGTTGCGGCGCAATACACATCAGTTGCGGCGCAACAGATGAAGGGGCTACGGATCATAGTCCTGCGGATCATGAGTTGCGGCGCATGACACGTGAGTTGCGGCGCAAATTGAAGGGCCTGCAGATCATGGTTCTGCGGATCAAGAGTTGCGGCGCAAGACACATCTACTGCGGCGCAACATATGCTGCTGGCAATTATCCCGCGTAAAGTAATAATAACCCGCGTATTTATAAATTCTCGATTTAAAATACGGGTTTTACAATTATACTTACTGTGTAATATTAAGTAACTTTCCAAAAATAGCAGGTTTCCTAAAATAGAAAGTTTCCAAAAATAGAAAGTTACCAAAAATAGAAAGTTTCCAAAAATAGAAAGTTTCCAAAAATAGAAAGTTTCCAAAAATAGATTTACTGCTTAAAATAGATAAGTTTCTAAAAATAGAAAGTTTCCATAAATAGATTAGTTGCCTTATTTAATTAAGTTTCTAAAAATAGAAAGTTTCCATAATTAGAAATAAGCTGGTTAAATAAGCTAAGTATATAAGCCTAAGTGTTTTCATGATTATTTGCTAAGTCATATGATATAATGTATAGTTTAATAATTATTACATGTAATTAAATTAAACTATAGGTTAAAATATTTAATTAAAGTATAACATATTTTTAATTAAATAAAGTTAAATACTTAGGTTAAAACATGTATTATTATATATTAATAATATAATCTAAGTCATGTTAATTAATTAACTATAGTCATGGTTTTTAAATAATTAATTAATTATAAGTCTAAAATATAAAATACTTAGGTTAATTAATTTCATGATTATTAATAATTAAAAATAACCTAAGTCATGTTATTAAATTAATCATGTCATTTTATTAATTTAATACTAACATAAGATCATAAAACATAAAAAACTAAACATACACCATGAACCGGATCTAAACTAAAAACAATGAACCGGACATGAAATCGACACCGTACCCCGAACCAACTCGGGGTACCCCGTGCCTTGAGGCTGCCGTGGGACCCACACCCACCAACCGAGACCATATGGTCTTGGTGGTGGTCGGTTGGCCAAACCGAAACCCCCTTCGGGTTCGGTGCAGCCTGCGGCCAAAAACAAACACCCCTTAAAACATACTTTTGATTTTATTAAACCCCAAATCATGTAAAATCCATGTTTATTTATTAGGTTTTTGTAAAAAACATAACATGTTCTTGATTTATAAAAGATTAAATCAAAAGAAAAAGTTTAAAAAGGATTTACCGAATTCGTGGATCAAAAGGATGAAGAACAAACACGATCACCAACTAAAATTCCAAGATCCAAGATCACAAACCACCTCCTTGTGGTGTTTGTAGGGTGGCGGCACAAAAAGAACAAGGGAAGAGGGTTTTAGGTTTTTCTAAAATCTTCTGTGAATGAAAAAATGAGTAGTGTAAAAGTTATTAACCCCCTTTAGTAAAATTTACAAATGGGCTTGGCCCATTTGTCCTTGTAGCCGCGGGTAGGAGGCCCCACTTGGGGTACCCGTACCTTTTTCCATGTCTCGTTGTTAAGTTACACGTTCGTGATTATTTGTGTTCGCGTTTTAAGTGTTCTCGTTACGTAAATACCGTGATCTAATATATTTAATTACGCTCGTAATAAATATATATACATAATTAATAATAGTTCGTGTTTTAATTACGTTCATGATTTCATGATCGCATGTTCGTGATTAATTATCGTTAAATAATTATTACGTGATCGTGCGTAGTAAATACTTATCGTGTTCTAACACGTACGTAATACGTAAAATCCTAACACGTAATCGTAATCATGCTATATTAGGAAAGTTTAAATCTAGTACGTACGATCTTAAGGTTACTATTCATGGTAAAAGCATGCGGGTTTTACACTACATGTGGTTGTGCTCTAAATGGTTTAGGTTTTGCACTACCAAATTGTAGTCTTGGGTTGGAGGTACCAGGGAACTCACTAGAGTTAACTAGTTTTGTTCTACAAGTATTTGTATTACTACCATGATTACACCCATCTCTGTTTTTGTTGTTGAGACTACATTTAGCTTTCAAATGATCAATACTACCACACTAGTAACACGTTTTCTTATGCACGACAAACCCTTGACCTAGTTGTTGAGATTTTAAATTATTCCAATTTCTTTGGTTCCCTCTAGACTTTTTATGTCTATACATCTCATCATATTTAACAGTTTTCTTAACAAGTTTATACTTAGGTGCATCTTGGCTTAACTTACTAGGACTTTCAACCACTACCTTTTTATTTAAGTTCCCAGTGGTTAGAGAAACAGAAATGTTTGAGCTATCAATTTTATCAATGCGGTTTTCAATACTAGTATTGAAAATAGAAGTATCCTATGTAATTTCTACACTAGTACAGGGATGACACAATCATCCTTTTTTACCTCTTCTATTTAAAAAGACTCATAATATATATTTATATACCAGACATATACATATATATAATAATATATCGTAACGTAAGTGATTCGACAAACAACTCCTTTATAAACAAGAATTATAAGTCAAAACTTACAAAATAATATATAATATATATTTATATACCGAACAAGTAGTCACCCGGGTCATTTCCCAACGAGGCGTGCAAGTGGCGGTTTCGATAACGGTTCGTTATTAAAGTGCTTGAATCAACAAGGATTTGAATTGGTTTTCTAAACTACGGGAAATACAAATAAAGGCGTGGGAAAGTAAAACGCAAGCTAGACTAAATAAATTAAAGCAACTAATTAGCGAAAAAGGAAAATAAATTAAGGCACACTAATCTAAAATGAAAGCATTGCAATTTAATTAAAACAATTAAAAACATTAATAAAATCTAATTTAATTTTTATTAAATGACTAAATTGACAATTTAAAATGTTAAAAGTTGAATAAATAAAACTGATTTTTAAATTAAAGTAAATATTTTATAAATTAAAATCGGATTAAACAATATTTTTACAAACTATCTTAATTAAGAAACTAAAACAGATATTAAGTAAATGAAATTAACATCACTAACAACCCTACATGACTATTTTAAAGCTAAACTAAGACAAGTATTAAACTATGGCATAATGGTTAAGTAGTTTCTTGTATGAGCAGGAGGTGTTGTGTTCGAATCCCATAGAAAGTTATTTTGATTTTATGTTTTTATATTTCTCTTAATATCTATCACATGACCACACTAAAAACTAGTGCATCAAGATCTATCAAACACATACAATCTCACATAGGAATGATGCCAATAGCAAAAATTATTAGCATGTACTAACATTTTTTACGCTAACAGTAAAAAAACATGAAAACAAAGGCTCTATATTTACTAATAACAGATCAAGTAGCAACATTCAACATCAATAAAATTCAACATTAAAATTCAAATACAAACAGAATATATAAAAAACAGTGAAGAAAAATCAATAAAAACATTAATTTAAAACTTACAATTGATAGAGAATGAACAAATCACAACATTACTAAACCCACAAAATTCATAAAACCAAATTATTAAATCCGAATCTTTCTCTCCTTTTATACCACCCGCACAGAGAACTCGTAACCATATCCATGATCTTCAGATCAATAACCAAAAACACAAAGTAAATCCCCTTCTTTTTATGCAATCGAAACAGTAATCTTAAGCAAACAACATCTATTTTTTTTTCTTTTTGGAACAGTAATGATAAACGTAATCCTTCACATTTTTTTTTTCTTTTTACAAAACAAACAGTAGACACATTGTAAATCTTTATAATTTTTTTCAATTAGAAATAATAAAAAAAACTTCACAAAAACAGTAATATACAAATAAATCAGGAATAATTTAAGAACAAGAAATACTTTAATTAAAACTTTATGAAATAAAAAACATGACTTTAAAGAGTACAAAAGATAATAGAAATAAAAACTTAAATAAAAACCTACACTAATAAATTAAAAGCATGAGTCTTGATCTTGGTTCTTCTTTCTTATATAGCCAAAAACGAACCCTTGGTCTTTTTGTCCTCTTCTCTTGGTCAGAAATCATGTGGCTTCCTGAGGGTCTTGTGTTTATCACCAATCTTGTCGTCACCTTTGTCTTGGTTCATTTGAAATCACATGGGTGGGATAAGGGTTTGATTTGTTTAATAGTGATTATAGAGGGAAAACGAATTATTTGAGATTAAAAGGGGAGGATACGTCTGATGGAGGGATGGATAAATGGTGGCTGTGTTGGGAGGTTATGAAACAAACAAAACCCTAATGTTGTTGGGCTTAATCCAAATGGGTTATATCTCTCTTGGGCCAATGAGTATAAAAAGAAGGCTTTGGTAGATTGGGCCTTATCCGAATATTATGTGACTGGTGGACTTGGTTGTTTAGATTGATACGGAGTAATAATATTAATATGGGCTGACCCGGCCCAATAATGGGTGTGGGTTGGTCCGTAAAATAAAATTATGGGTTTCGGGATAGTCTTTCGACGCTCATTCATTGCCATACTCGGGTCTTGACTTTGACTTGGTCTTTACTTGTAAAAATATTCAAACATTGTCAAGTCGATCCTAAATTGTTCGTTTTCGCTCCGTTTTTAATCTTTTGTACCTAAAAGACCTAAAACACAAAACAAACATATTTGCAATATAATTAAGTCTATTTTAGTGCTTTTGGTCATTTTTCTGTATTTTATCGGGCTAAAATGATGAGTAAAAGGCCACTCATCATCCCCCGACATTATCAATTGCTAGTCCCTAGCAATCCGATCATATAAAATAATGAATGAATCAAAAGTATACCCCGTTTCGACTCTTATTCAAAATTTAAAAGTACAAGACAAAAACTTTAAACTACTAAGGTTCATTCATCGTCCCTGATTTTCACCCATTCTATGCTAATCGTAAAACGAGATCATTGTCTTTTACAAGTTAGTAATGCTAACACTACTCATATGCGTTAATCATGACACTTAGACTCCCTTATTCCTAATTGATATCTCTAGATTTTATTTTTGTCATGATGATCACGAGAATTCATATTTGACTTATTTTGATAAGAGATTAGGTCCAAAAATAGAATTATAACGGTGTAACTAAAACCATCAATTAGTAACTTTTCCTAATTGTAACGATGTCAAAAATTAAGTTAACAAGAAAGATCTATAAACACAATTTTACAACGGATTTGAATATTTGACTTACTGACCATGAATTTTATTATCCTCCTCATCATCAGAAGTTTTATTATCATGAATTACCTTAGCCTTTTATTAGCCGCCTCATTGTCGGTGGTTTTATTAGCTTCGGTCTTGCCTTGCCTTTTATTATCCGCCTCATTATCGGTGGTTTTATTAGCAAGACGGTATATCCAAATTTGGATTTATTGAGAGCTTATAGGGCTTTTCAAGCCATTCACTTATATTTCGCATCGATTTTAGCCTTTTGAGCTTATAATTTTTGCTAATTTTTTTAACGACTTAAAAAGATTATTTAAGCTTTATTGGGGTGCCAATATTTCAAATACATAACGTTTTCGAATCTTTAATGTCTACCCAATTTAATTACACGGAAACTAGAAGAATTGGTTAAAATTTAATGAATCGCAATCAAACCGCTAATACTCTATTTATTAAACATTTATTTATATACGCGAGAGATGGGAGAAAAAGCACACAACTAAAACACATGAGTTTTTGAAAGGAATATTTTACGTTTAGCATGGTAACTCATAATCGACTCTATCACTTCTCGTACTCAATAAAGAAACTTAGCCTAATATAGTTAAGGAAGGAAGCTAAGGGCTCAACACGCTCGGTCGGGTCAAAATTAAACCTAGACACAAAAATACTTAACAAAATGTGCAAAGCACTTCTTTTTATTTAATAAAAATATATAAAAAAATTGGTCAAAACGGGGGTGCTAGGGTACTAGAAGGTACATATGTGATCAAATTCAGCTAGAATCCCCCCCCCCCCCCCCCCCCCGCACACTTAGAATTGAATATTGCCCTCAATATTCAAAGTACTGGCCGAAGCCGACGCTATAGAACGTAAAAAGGTAACACAACTAGCCAAGTGTGGGAACGAAAAGCTTTTTTCACAAAAAGATTATAAGATATCCCTAGATAAATGTTAGTAACAAGATCAGATATTGGGCGGCCGGATTAAAAACAGGCGCTTCAATCATCACGATTGTGGGAATCCTGAAAACATAGAGCAAACACACGGAAACAAACAATGGAAGAGGCATCTCCCCCACACTTAGTGTTAGCAAAAAAAATCAAGAAGAAGCACAAAAGACCCTCGGGTTGCCTCCCGAGAAGCGCTTGTTTATTAACGAGTCGTTAGTTTGACTCGCCCCGAATTTAATGGTCATAGGGGAGCAAGTGGAAGACAAATCTCCATCGGACTTTCATTAAAGAGGTTTGGATAAACGTTGAATTTTACGAAAGTTCCACACCGATGAGATACACCCGGCTCAAGAGAATAAAAACGATACATGGAGATGACGGGGTAAAAACGGTATCCTCATTCCTGGAGGAGATAAGATATGGAGGAGAATAAGTAAGAAATGGAAGAAAGGTCCGGATAACGATTTTATAAAATTCCTCATTCTCTTAGAAAGGTGGTTCATCGGTGAACCCCTTAATAATGGAAACTAAACTCATCACGGGAGAAGATGGATGATCACTATTCTCAATGGGTGAGAGGGTGGGAAGAGCAATATAATATGTCACTTTTCAAGATCGTAGTTCCCAACTCACAACGAATTGAACGTCCAAATGATTTCAAGTTTACTAATTGTTTTTGGTTTTAGATTTTATAAAAGTTTTGGTAATCTAGGTCTATTTCAACAAAGCATGTAAAAAACGTAAAAATATTATCACTATGTATCCATACTATTCTAAAACAAATTGCATTTACCACAATTAAAGCAAAGTGTACAAGTTTTTAATGCACAAATAGTAAAATAGATCAAAATGTAAAATATGTAAAGTGTAAGGACTAAAAATGTAAATTCTGAAAGTTAAAGGACTAAAAATGTAAATTCTAACAAACTATAACAACTTATAACAAACTACCAAACTATCTAACCAATATGTAACAAAATAAAAATTCAGGACTAACCCTAAAAAGTTAAGTATTTAAAACGGATTAAACAAAGCCCTAAAGATTATGGACCTATTTGCAATTAAAACTAAATTTTCATTGAAAACGGGCAAACAAGGTTTAATAAGCTCGTATGAGCTTATTTCTCAATCATTTAAGCTCTGGTTTTTGCAAAAGGTTTAAAAATGAATTTTACTTAGACAACTCCAAGGAAATAAGTTAAGACAACCTGAATCAAAAGATAGCTTTTTCCAGTAAGCCTAAAATAAGCTAACAGCTTATCTAATCAATCACAAGTTGATTTTTCTTTTGAGAATTAAAGATTAAGCTTCAAGAAGAAGGGAATGTTAAAAATTATTGAAAATCATCCAGTGAATAAGCTGGAATTTGAAAATAAGCAAAATGAGCTTATGGTTGACTTTTGTTGACCAAGATTTTTCAAAAAGCTGAAAATTTCCAAAATGCCTTAGAACAAGTTGGACAACAAGATTGTGCAAGTTAAGAAGGGATTGATGGGAAATACTAATCAGTCCATACTTCATTACAGAAACTGACAAATGCTCAACAGCTTATTCAAGAGCTTATAACTTGCCTATGTGTGAAAACTGTATGTTGTACCTTAGTGATATGGAAAGCTTATATATTGAACTCTACTCAGAACCAAGAATCAACTCCTAACATTCACTAATAAGGAAATGGCAAGTGATTGAATTTAGCTAGTTTTAACTGATGAAAGTGACCCAAAATATTTGTGCAAATTGCCTTTTTGACTTTATTATTGACTATAAATTCTAACCAAATTACTTGTGCTGATCTAGTGAATGAATGTAAGCTCAATACAAGTACTAACAACAGGTAAGGTGTTGACCTTGTGAGCAAACACAAAGAAGTTCAAGTCAGAGACAACGTCAATGAAGTCGAAGATTAGTTAAAGTGATACTCATCTGTTGTGATGGATAACAACTGAGATGTATCGGGGGCTCTCAGTGGTTGAGAGGTATCAGGGGTGGCAATACCCTGATATCTCTATGTACCTTTGGGCATCTCTTAATGTTTAGGTGGGAACTATTTGTTTGAAGCAATCGAGCGGGAAAAATATATATTTGAATTAAAGCTGTCTAAAGTACGAAGTTGTGAAACTAAGGAACAATTGTCATCACTGTCCAGCGAAAGTTTAAAGTAGTAGTTTCCAAGAATAGAAGTGCATTGAATGCAGATGTACGACTTCACTAGATTCTTTGTAAAACCCGCATGCTTTTACCATGCATAGTACCCTTAGGATCGTACGTACTAGTTAAAAACTTTCCTAATATAGCATGATTTCGATTACGTGTTAGGAGTTTACGTATTACGTACGTGTTAGAACACGATAAGTATTTTATATGCACGATCACGTAATAATTATTTAACAATAATTAATCACGAACATGCGATCACGAAATCACGAGCGTAATTAAAACATGAGCTATTATTAATTACGTATATATATTTAATACGAGCGTAATTAAATATATTAGATTATGGTATTTACGTAACGAGAACATTTAAAACACGAACATAAATAAACACAAACGACTAACTAAATAACGAGACACGAAAAGAGGTACGGGAACCCCATGGGGGGGTCCCTACCCGCGGCCAAACAAGGGTAATGGGCCAAGCCCATTACCAATTTCTACTAAAAGGAGGGTTAATTAATTTTTACTACTCAAAATCACTTTACAGAAGATTTCAAGAAAAACCTAAACCCTCTCCTTCTCCTCCTCTTTGTGCCGCCACCCTTGAATCACCATACAAGGTGATTCATTGATCTTGGATCTTGAAGTTTTGTTGTTTGTTCGTGTTTGTTCTTCATTCCCTTGATCCACGAATACGGTAAAACCTTTTTAAACCTTTTCTTTTAATTTAATCTTTTTATTAATTATGAACATGTGATGTTTTATAAAAACACATTAATTAATCATAGATCTAACATGTTTTGATGATTAATTAAATCAAAGGGTCGATTTAAGGGGTGTTTGGTTTTGGCCGCAGGATGCAACCGACCCCAAGGGGGTTTCGGTTTGCTTAGCCGACCACCACCAAGACCATATGGTCTTGGTTGGTGCGTGTGGGCCCCACGGCAGCAAGGGGTACCCCGATTTGGTTCGGGGTACGGTGTCGATTCATGTCCGGTTCATGTTTTTAAGCTTAGATCCGGTTCATGGTTATGTTAGTTTTTTATGTTATGAACTTAGGTTAAAATTAAATTAATAAAGATGTAATTAATTTAATAACATGACTTAGGTTAATTAATTATTAATAATCATGAAATTATTTTAACCTAAGTATTTATATTATTAAGACTTATAATTAATTAATTATTTTTAAAAAAAACCATGGATATAATTAATTAATTAACATGACCTAGGTTATATTATTAATATTTAATAATACATATTTTAACCTAAGTACTTAATATATTTAATTAAAAACATGTTATACTTTAATTAAATATTATAACCTATAGTTTAATTAAATTACATGAAATAATTATTAAACTATACAATATATCATATGACTTAGAAATAATCATGAAAACACTTGGGCTTATATACTTAGCTTATTTAACCAGCTTATTTCTAATTATGGAAACTTTCTATTTTTAGAAACTTAATTAAATAAGGCAGCTAATTTATTTATGGAAACCAGCTATTTTTAGAAACTTATTTATTTAAGGCAGCTAATCTATTTATGGAAACTTATTTATTTAAGGCAGCTAATCTACTTATGGAAACTTTCTATTTTTTAGAAACTTATCTATTTTAAGTAGTAAATCTATTTTTGGAAACTTTTTATTTTTGGAAACTTTCTATTTTTGGAAACTTTCTATTTTTGGTAACTTTCTATTTTTGTAAACTTTCTATTTTTGGAAACTTTCTATTTTTGGAAACTTTCTATTTTTGGAAACTTTCTATTTTAGGAAACCTGCTATTTTTGGAAAGTTACTTATTATTACACAGTAAGTATAATAACACATGGAATATCAGAAATACTTAATCAGAATGAACAGAATATAAGATTTAACACAGTTTAAGGCTTTAAACAGTAAAACATAGTAAGAACATATAAAATAAGCTAAGACATGACATAAAACCAGCTATGTATTTAGTAAGCAGATACTTATTTCATGTACGTATTTATGTAGCACTAGTGTTTCGGAAGTAGGATTCTCGCAGTTCATCGTTCTCGTTCACTGGACATAAGGTACGGATTTCCGTCCTTTCAGTATGGACATTCTTTCCTTATTAGGATTTCCCCGTATGCAGCCAAATGTTTTCCCGTAGTATAAGTATGAGTTTGATTGCTTATGTTTAATATGATTACCTATTGTCATATACATGCATGACCAGTTTCACCTAGTTATGGAGGTACCATAACCATAACATTAGAGGCACTGATGTTATGACTTCACCACGGCGGAGTGATTGCTCGTGGCGTCCCTTCAGCTTTTGGCCATTTATTTATATTTATCATGTGGGGCGTATGGGTGCATCCTAGTTACATTTTTTTATTCAGGATTACATGGTGAATGTGGTGTGTGCCTTGCATCCTTCACAAGGAGCTGATCCCTCCTACCCATAAAACCAGTATATTAAATTAGAGGCAGCCCCTCTAATTTGCATGATGAGGTCACCCCTCCAATTATTCATGCACGGTGGATTTTCATGACCTATATTGGCTAACGGTAAAATATGACGAACAGTTTTTATAAGATAAACATAAGACTTTCAAACTATAAAACCAGTTTTATTAAGACTTAACCAGGTTACTCGGGACTTAGTTTTCTTCCGCTGTTATTATGTCATATGCTTATCCTATTCATGCTTTATTGTACATCCATGCACTGAGCGCATTGCTCAGCCGTTTTCCTTTTCTACGTTCCCAAAACGGCAGGTACTCAGGGACGCTCGTAGACACTAAGAGTACGTGCATATGGACTGGAAGCTGTCTAGCCTTCTTTACATTATGCATTTCCTTTCTTTATGATACTTATGCTTTGGACATTGTTTAGTCCTTTTCCTTTACTATACTATGTTTGTGTGTGATGAGCTTTACTTTTGGACTACCGATGTTTGATTCCGGTATTTTCCTTTATATGGTCAAGTAATGTTTAGACATTTTACCTTGTATGCTTTGATGACACGCCATAATTACTGTGATATTTCCATTTCCAAAATATGGTGTTACAATTATGGTATCAGAGCCAAGGCTTCGACCTGTAGGCTCTCAAATATGACCTGTGGTTAGTGGGTAGTCCCTACGGTCTTCCTAGAACTGACAGTTGTTTTCATGCATTCATCATTTTTAAGCATACATATACATGTCATTGTTACAGGGTTTTTAACTAAGTAATGGTTAGTACAGGACTGACCCTATTTAGTCGCATGTGTTTTATCGAAACTTTTAGATTTGGGACCGACCCATAGGCGTCCCCTCGCTATGTCTTTTGTTGGGTGAACTAACCAGAGGCGTTCACTCTCGAGCATACAAAGTTTTCATAAAACTGCATCATGCATTCATACACAAAATTTTCTTGCATAAAATTTTTCTCGTGAAATTTTTAGTATAAAATTTTTTCATGTATATATTTATATTTTATGTTTTGATCTGTTTAATCATATATTTTATGTTACACTGTCAGATGGTTCTCACACGCGAACAGGAGCAGCTCAACACTGCAATTCAGGCTGCCATGCAAGCCTTGCTTCCTCAACTGAGGAATGACACCCGGGCTGAAGTTCAAGCTGCCAACAATCAGCAGCACAATCAGCCACCTCCTCCTCCTCCTCCAGTGACATTAGCAGTATGGCTGGAGAGATTCAACAAGCTCCGCCCTCGAGCTTTTGAGAAGACAGATAGCCCTAGCGATGCTGAAAGCTGGTTGGCTCACATCGAGAAGATTTTCAACGCTATGGGCTGTGACCCCGCATACAAGGCGAGGTTGGCATGCTATCGGTTCGAAGGCGATGTACTCAACTGGTGGTTAGCTTTGATGCAATCTGAAGGTGGTGATGAGTGGGTTGCTGGTTTGACTTGGGCTCAGTTTAAGGACAGGGTGATGGAGCAGTTCTTTCCCAAGGTTGAGCAGGACAAGCTCAAGAGAGAGTACCATGGGATCCGTCAAAGAGCTGGGGAGAATAGCAACGAGTTTATGCAGCGCTTTCTTCGCTTGGTTGGTTTCCTTGGTGCGGCAGCAGGTACTCCTGAAGAGCAGGCACATCACTTCAGATAGGCTCTTCGCACATCGGTCGCAAACAATCTGGTGTGTGCTACGTTCAATACTGTAGCACAAGTGGCCGATGCAGCACGGAAACTGGAGATGCTGCAGGAGAGGGATGAGTTCGGGGAAGCTGAAAGACCCGACAAGAGGTAACCTTCGAATTCAAGCGGTGACCAATCCGTATACTTTCCATCTGTCAATTATTCATCTCTTTAACTGTATCTTCCAGGCAGAAAACTGGGGACCGGTCTCAGTCGGCTACTCAGTAGCAGCCTCATCAGCCCAAGGGAAACGGTCAGACTAACGACCGTTCTGCTACGGATAGGCGTGGCGGTAATGACAATTACCGTAACAACGCCGGGCAATCCAGCAACAGCAGGTCCTAATACTTACGAAATTCCTTATGTTTTATGTTATAACTCATATTCTGACACTTTAGCAAACTTCTACCAGAAACCATGGAAACGGTAGGGACCAGAACCAGAAAGGTTCGCAGCCTAGCCGTCCAGCTATCACTGGTATTCAATATTACGATTATCCGCTTCGTCCTTTGTACCCAAATATTATGTCTCATGTAAAATGTTTTATCAGGCCCTCAGCCAGCCAGAGCACCTGCTGGAGGATACACTCATCCTCTTTGCTCTACTTGCCACCGTAGGCACCCAGGACCATGTCGCCGTAATACTGATGTGTGCTTCAAGTGTGGTCTTCCTGGCCATATTATGAAGGATTGCCGTAAGGGCGAGATGGAGGGTACATCAGGACATGCTGATACCAAGCCGCCTCCTACTGCCGAGCGTGTCTACACGACATCTCGAGACCAGGCCAACAAGTCTACAGGTACCATCACTGGAATCTTGTATATGTATGGTCGCGCTGCATGTGTTCTTTTCGATACGGGTGCTACTCTCTAGGTTTACTGCTTATGCTAAGAACATTAGGATGCCTCCCTTGCCACTAGAAAATAGGCTTACTATTTCCACGCCTTTGAGGGACTCTGTATTAATCACCCATGTATACAAGAGTCTTCCCTTAGAATTTGATGATAAGGTTCGACCTGTCGACGCACTTCCGCTGGACATGAATGACTTCGACATGATTTTGGGCATGGATTGGCTATCCAAGTATCATGCTACCATAGACTGCCATTCATATCGAGTTATCTTCGGTGATGTCAATGCACCAGAGTACATTCATAATGGGTTCATACCCGGACAGTCTGTACAAGTCATATCCACCCTGCAAGCGCGTGCACTACTGTCACATGGCTGCGAGGGTTATCTAGCTACGGTTCACGACATGGATGCTGAATCTCCATCGATTCAGGATCAACCAATAGTGTCGGAATTCCAAGACGTGTTTCCAGCAGAATTTCCGGGCATACCACCTGCACGAGAAGTGGAATTCAGTATCGAGCTGGTTCCAGGAGCTGAACCAATCTCCAAGGCTCCTTATCGCATGGCTCCCATAGAGCTGAAGGAGCTGAAGGATCAACTGCAAGAACTTCTTGAACGAGGTTTCATTCGACCGAGCGCATCTCCATGGGGCGCACCGGTCTTATTTGTTAAGAAGAAGGACGGCAGTATGCGTCTTTGTATAGACTATCGCGAGCTCAACAAGATTACCATTCGGAATAGGTATCCACTGCCACGCATTGACGATCTGTTTGACCAACTCCAAAGGGCCAAACACTTCTCCAAGATCGATCTTAGGTCAGGCTATCACCAGCTACGGGTCAAGGAATAGGACATTGCTAAGACTGCTTTTCGTACCCGTTATGGACACTACGAGTTTGTAGTTATGCCATTTGGCCTGACAAATGCTCCAGCAGTGTTCATGGATCTGATGAACAGAATCTTCCATGAATTTCTGGACAAGTTCGTCATTGTCTTCATCGATGACATCCTGATTTTCTCAAAGTCCAAGGAGGAACACGAAGACCATCTTCGTATAGTACTACAGATTCTTCGCCAGAAGCAGCTGTATGCTAAATTCTACAAGTGTGAGTTCTGGTTAGACAAGGTGGCATTCTTAGGTCACATTGTATCAGCAGAAGGAATCACTATGGATCCAGCGATGGTTGAGGCCATTACTAAGTGGCCGAGGCCGACATCGGTGACGGAAGTCCGCAGTTTCTTAGGCTTAGCTGGCTATTACCGTAGGTTCGTGGAGAACTTTTCCCGCCTAGCACTACCATTGACCAAACTGATGCGGAAAGGGGAGAAATTCGTCTGGACTGAAGATCGAGAGAAGAGCTTTGAAGACCTGAAGTAGAAGCTAGTATCTGCACCTATTCTTACTCTACCATCTGGTACGGGTGGATTTCAAATCTACAGCGATGCATCGGGGAAGGGACTTGGCTGTGTTCTCATGTAACATGGGAAAGTGATCGCGTACGCTTCACGGCAGCTTAAGCCTTATGAAGAGAATTACCCCACGCACGATCTGGAACTTGCTGCAGTCGTGTTTGCATTGAAGATATGGAGACACTACTTATATGGAGAATCATGTGACATTTTCACGGACCACAAGAGCTTGAAGTATATCTTCACTCAGCGTGAATTGAACATGAGGCAGAGGAGATGGTTAGAGCTGTTGAAGGATTATGACATTAATCTACAGTATCATCCCGGAAAGGCAAATGTAGTAGCAGATGCCCTTAGCAGGAAGTCCGGAATGATCAACGGCATTAGAATCAAAGAGGAAATCATAAGAGACTTGGAACGACTAGACATCGAGTACATGTTACGTGGACAGCACGGGTACTGGGCTAATCTTAGAGTAGAACCCGAGTTGCTATCTAAGATCAAGGAAGCTCAGAAAGATGACGGAGAAATCTGGGCGATAGTACAGAATTTGGAGAAGCAGACGGAATTCAGAGTAGATGCAGATGGTATCATATGGCAGGGCACGAGACTTTGTGTTCCTGATGACCAAGAACTCCGGGAAGCTTTGTTAGCTGAAGCTCATAGCTCCTCATTCTCTATACATCCTGGTTCGACTAAGATGTACCATGACATCAAACAGTACTTTTGGTGGAGTGGTATGAAACAGGATGTGGCCACTTACGTCTCCAAATGTCTTACCTGCCAGCAGGTTAAGATCGAGCATCAGCGATCTGGCGGTCTCCTTCAACCGCTAGACATTCCAGAGTGGAAGTGGGATAAAATCACCATGGATTTTGTTACCGGTCTTCCGCCTACCAAAAGGAAGCACGATGCAATTTAGGTTATCGTTGATCGACTTACCAAATCAGCTTATTTCTTACCGATCCGCAAGGAAGATCCGGTAAGTAAACTCGCAGATACGTATAGACGAGAGATCATGAGACTTCACGGCGCACCATCCAGCATCGTCTCAGACAGAGATCCTCGATTCACTTCGCGCTTTTGGAAAAGTCTGCAGAAAGCTTGGGTACACAACTTAAGCTTAGCACGGCTTTTCATCCTCAAACGGACGGACAGTCGGAGCGAACCATTCAGACATTGGAGGATATGTTGAGGTCATGTGCGTTGGAATGGACGGGTTTATTGGGACGAATACATCTGTTTGGTGGAGTTTGCATACAACAACAGTTGGCACGCAAGCATCAAGTGTGCTCCATTTGAGATGTTGTATGGCAGAAAGTGTCGCGCCCCAATCTGCTGGGATCAGGTTAGAGAGCGAACACTCGAAGGACCAGAAATCATAGAGATGACAAATGAGAAGATCGAAGTAGCTAGGCAGAAAATTCAGGAGGCACAGTCACGTCAGAAGAGTTACGCCGATAAGCATCGTAGGGATTTACACTTTAACCTAGGAGATCACGTCTTCCTTAAGGTTTCGCCGGCACGTGGAGTTAGACGCTTCGGGATTAAAGGGAAGCTCAGTCCTCGTTTCATCGGACCGTTTGATATCATTGAACGAGTCGGTGAAGTATCTTACCGATTGGCGTTACCTCCGCAGCTTTCGCATGTGCACAATGTGTTTCACGTGTCCTTACTCAGAGGGTACCAATATCATCCCCTTCGCATGGTTCAGTATCCACTGGAACAGATTCGTGAAGATCTCACTTTTATAGAAGAACCCGAACGAGTTCTTGACAGACAAGAGCGAGTCATGAGAAAGAAGACGATTTCATTCGTTAAAATTCTATGGAGGGATCATACCGAGCGGAAAGCCACTTGGGAAACGGAGGAGTCTATCCGGGCTTCTTACCCTCATTTCATATTTTGAATTCGGGTATGTTCTTAATTCCAGTTTACTTTATCTATAATTCGGGGACGAATTATTCTTTTTAGGGGGGAAGAGTTGTAAAACCCGCATGCTTTTACCATGCATAGTACCCTTAGGATCGTACGTACTAGTTAAAAACTTTCCTAATATAGCATGATTTCGATTACGTGTTAGGAGTTTACGTATTACGTACGTGTTAGAACACGATAAGTATTTTATATGCACGATCACGTAATAATTATTTAGCAATAATTAATCACGAACATGCGATCACGAAATCACGAGCGTAATTAAAACACGAGCTTTTATTAATTACGTATATTTATTTAATACGAGCGTAATTAAATATATTAGATTATGGTATTTACGTAACGAGAACATTTAAAACACGAACATAAATAAACACAAACGACTAACTACATAACGAGACACGAAAAGAGGTACGGGAACCCCGTGGGGGGGGGTCCCTACCCGCGGCCAAACAAGGGTAATGGGCCAAGCCCATTACCAATTTTTACTAAAAGGAGGGTTAATTAATTTTTTACTACTCAAAATCACTTTACAGAAGATTTCAAGAAAAACCTAAACCCTCTCCTTCTCCTCCTCTTTGTACCGCCACCCTTGAATCACCATACAAGGTGATTCATTGATCTTGGATCTTGAAGTTTTGTTGTTTGTTCGTGTTTGTTCTTCATTCCCTTGATCTACGAATACGATAAAACCTTTTTAAACCTTTTCTTTTAATTTAATCTTTTTATTAATTATGAACATGTGATGTTTTATAAAAACACATTAATTAATCATAGATCTAACATGTTTTGATGATTAATTAAATCAAAGGGTCGATTTAAGGGGTGTTTGGTTTTGGCCGCAGGATGCAACCGACCCCAAAGGGGTTTCGGTTTGCTTAGTCGACCACCACCAAGACCATATGGTCTTGGTTGGTGCGTGTGGGCCCACGGCAGCAAGGGGTACCCCGATTTGGTTCGGGGTACGGTGTCGATTCATGTCCGGTTCATGTTTTTAAGCTTAGATCCGGTTCATGGTTATGTAAGTTTTTTATGTTATGAACTTAGGTTAAAATTAAATTAATAAAGATGTAATTAATTTAATAACATGACTTAGGTTAGTTATTTATTAATAATCATGAAATTATTTTAACCTAAGTATTTATATTATTAAGACTTATAATTAATTAATTATTTTTTAAAAAAACCATGGATATAATTAATTAATTAACATGACTTAGGTTATATTATTAATATTTAATAGTACATATTTTAACCTAAGTACTTAATATATTTAATTAAAAACATGTTATACTTTAATTAAATATTATAACCTATAGTTTAATTAAATTACATGAAATAATTATTAAACTATACAATATATCATATGACTTAGAAATAATCATGAAAACACTTAGGCTTATATACTTAGCTTATTTAACCAGCTTATTTCTAATTATGGAAACTTTCTATTTTTAGAAACTTAATTAAATAAGGCAGCTAATTTATTTATGGAAACCAGCTATTTTTAGAAACTTATTTATTTAAGGCAGCTAATCTATTTATGGAAACTTATTTAATTAAGGCAGCTAATCTATTTATGGAAACTTTCTATTTTTAGAAACTTATCTATTTTAAGCAGTAAATCTATTTTTGGAAACTTTTTATTTTTGGAAACTTTCTATTTTTGGAAACTTTCTATTTTTGGTAACTTTTTATTTTTGTAAACTTTCTATTTTTGGAAACTTTCTATTTTTGGAAACTTTCTATTTTTGTAAACTTTCTATTTTAGGAAACCTGCTATTTTTGAAAAGTTACTTATTATTACACAGTAAGTATAATAACACATGGAATATGAGAAATACTTAATCAGAATGAACAGAATATAAGATTTAACACAATTTAAGGCTTTAAACAGTAAAACATAGTAAGAACATATAAAATAAGCTAAGACATGACATAAAACCAGCTATGTATTTAGTAAGCAGATACTTATTTCATGTACGTATTTATGTAGCACTAGTGTTTCAGAAGTAGGATTCTCGTAGTTCATCGTTCTCGTTCACTGGACATAAGGTACGGATTTCCGTCCTTTCAGTATGGACATTCTTTCCTTATTAGGATTTCCCCGTATACAGCCAACTGTTTTCCCGTAGTATAAGTATGAGTTTGATTGCTTATGTTTAATATGATTACCTATAGCCATATACATGCATGACCAGTTTCACCTAGTTATGGAGGTACCATAACCATAACATTAGAGGCACTGATGTTATGACTTCACCACAGCGGAGTGATTGCTCGTGGCGTCCCTTCAGCTTTTGGCCATTTATTTATATTTATCATGTGGGGCGTATGGGTGCATCCTAGTTACACGTTTTTATTTAGGATTACATGGTGAATGTGGTGTGTGCCTTGCATCCTTCACATGGAGCTGATCCCTCCTACCCATAAAACCAATATATTAAATTAGAGGCAGCCCCTCTAATTTGCATGATGAGGTCACCCCTCCAATTATTCATGCACGGTGGATTTTCATGACCTATATTGGCTAACGGTAAAATATGACGAACAGTTTTTATAAGATAAACATAAGACTTTCAAACTATAAAACCAGTTTTATTAAGACTTAACCAGGTTACTCGGGACTTAGTTTTCTTCCGCTGTTATTATGTTATATGCTTATCCTATTCATGCTTTATTGTACATCCATGCACTGAGCGTATTGCTCAGCCGTTTTCCTTTTCTATGTTCCCAAAACGGCAGGTACTCAGGGACGCTCGTAGACACTAAGAGTACGTGCATATGGACTGGAAGCTGTCTAGCCTTCTTTACATTATGCATTTCCTTTCTTTATGATACTTATGCTTTGGACATTGTTTAGTCCTTTTCCTTTACTATACTATGTTTGTGTGTGATGAGCTTTACTTTTGGACTACCGATGTTTGATTCCGGTATTTTCCTTTATATGGTCAAGTAATGTTTATACATTTTACCTTGTATGCTTTGATGACACGCCATAATTACTGTGATATTTCCATTTCCAAAATGGGGTGTTACAATTATGGTATCAGAGCCAAGGCTTCGACCTGTAGGCTCTCAAATATGACCTGTGATTAGTGGGTAGTCCCTACGGTCTTCCTAGAACTGACAGTTGTTTTCATGCATTCATCATTTTTAAGCATACATATACATGTCATTGTTACAGGGTTTTTGACTAAGTAATGGTTAGTACAGGACTGACCCTATTTAGTCGCATGTGTTTTATCGAAACTTTTAGATTTGGGACCGACCCATAGGCGTCCCCTCGCTATGTCTTTTGTTGGGTGAACTGACCAGAGGCGTTCACTCTCGAGCATACAAAGTTTTCATAAAACTGCATCATGCATTCATACACAAACTTTTCTTGCATAAAATTTTTCTCGTGAAATTTTTAGTATAAAATTTTTTCATGTATATATTTATATTTTATGTTTTGATCTGTTTAATCATATGTTTTATGTTACACTATCAGATGGTTCTCACACGCGAACAGGATCAGCTCAATACTGCAATTCAGGCTGCCATGCAAGCCTTGCTTCCTCAACTGAGGAATGACATCCGGGCTGAAGTTCAAGCTGCCAACAATCAGCAGCACAATCAGCCACCTCCTCCTCCTCCTCCAGTGACATTAGCAGTATGGCTGGAGAGATTCAACAAGCTCCGCCCTCGAGCTTTTGAGAAGACAGATAGCCCTAGCGATGTTGAAAGCTGGTTGGCTCACATCGAGAAGATTTTCAACGCTATGGGCTGTGACCCCGCATACAAGGCGAGGTTGGCATGCTATCGGTTCGAAGGCGATGTACTCAACTGGTGGTTAGCTTTGATGCAATCTGAAGGTGGTGATGAGTGGGTTGCTGGTTTGACTTGGGCTCAGTTTAAGGACAGGGTGATGGAGCAGTTCTTTCCCAAGGTTGAGCAGGACAAGCTCAAGAGAGAGTACCATGGGATCCGTCAGAGAGCTGGGGAGAATAGCAACGAGTTTATGCAGCGCTTTCTTCGCTTGGTTGGTTTCCTTGGTGCGGCAGCAGGTACTCCTGAAGAGCAAGCACATCACTTCAGATGGGCTCTTCGCACATCGGTCGCAAACAATCTGGTGTGTGCTACGTTCAATACTGTAGCACAAGTGGCCGATGCAGCACGGAAACTGGAGATGCTGCAGGAGAGGGATGAGTTCGGGGAAGCTGAAAGACCCGACAAGAGGTAACCTTCGTATTCAAGCGGTGACCAATCCGTATACTTTCCATCTGTCAATTATTCATCTCTTTAACTGTATCTTCCAGGCAGAAAACTGGGGACCGGTCTCAGCCGGCTACTCAATAGCAGCCTCATCAGCCCAAGGGAAACGGTCAGACTAACGACCGTTCTGCTACAGATAGGCGTGGCGGTAATGACAATTACCGTAACAACGCCGGGCAATCCAGCAACAGCAGGTCCTAATACTTACGAAATTCCTTATGTTTTATGTTATAACTCATATTCTGACACTTTAGCAAACTTCTACCAGGAACCATGGAAACGGTAGGGACCAGAACCAGAGAGGTTCGCAGCCTAGCCGTCCAGCTATCACTGGTATTCAATATTACGATTATCCGCTTCGTCCTTTGTACCCAAATATTATGTCTCATGTAAAATGTTTTATCAGACCCTCAGCCAGCCAGAGCACCTGCTGGAGGATACACTCATCCTCTTTGCTCTACTTGCCACCGTAGGCACCCAGGACCATGTCGCCGTAATACTGATGCGTGCTTCAAGTGTGGTCTTCCTGGCCATATTATGAAGGATTGTCGTAAGGGCGAGATGGAGGGTACATCAGGACATGCTGATACCAAGCCGCCTCCTACTGCCGAGCGTGTCTACACGACATCTCGAGACCAGGCCAACAAGTCTACAGGTACCATCACTGGAATCTTGTATATGTATGGTCGCGCTGCATGTGTTCTTTTCGATACGGGTGCTACTCTCTAGGTTTACTGCTTATGCTAAGAACATTAGGATGCCTCCCTTGCCACTAGAAAATAGGCTTACTATTTCCACGCCTTTGAGGGACTCTGTATTAATCACCCATGTATACAAGAGTCTTCCCTTAGAATTTGATGATAAGGTTCGACCTGTCGACGCACTTCCGCTGGACATGAATGACTTCGACATGATTTTGGGCATGGATTGGCTATCCAAGTATCATGCTACCATAGACTGCCATTCATATCGAGTTATCTTCAGTGATGTCAATGCACCAGAGTACATTCATAATGGGTTCATACCCGGACGGTCTGTACAAGTCATATCCACCCTACAAGCGCGTGCACTACTGTCACATGGCTGCGAGGGTTATCTAGCTACGGTTCACGACATGGATGCTGAATCTCCATCGATTCAGGATCAACCAATAGTGTCGGAATTCCAAGACGTGTTTCCAGCAGAACTTACGGGCATACCACCTGCACGAGAAGTGGAATTCAGTATCGAGCTGGTTCCAGGAGCTGAACCAATCTCCAAGGCTCCTTATCGCATGGCTCCCATAGAGCTGAAGGAGCTGAAGGATCAACTGCAAGAACTTCTTGAACGAGGTTTCATTCGACCGAGCGCATCTCCATGGGGCGCACCGGTCTTATTTGTTAAGAAGAAGGACGACAGTATGCGTCTTTGTATAGACTATCGCGAGCTCAACAAGATTACCATTCGGAATAGGTATCCACTGCCACGCATTGACGATCTGTTTGACCAACTCCAAGGGGCCAAACACTTCTCCAAGATCGATCTTAGGTCAGGCTATCACCAGCTACGGGTCAAGGAATAGGACATTGCTAAGACTGCTTTTCGTACCCGTTATGGACACTACGAGTTTGTAGTTATGCCATTTGGCCTGACAAATGCTCCAGCAGTGTTCATGGATCTGATGAACAGAATCTTCCATGAATTTCTGGACAAGTTCGTCATTATCTTCATCGATGACATCCTGATTTTCTCAAAGTCCAAGGAGGAACACGAAGACCATCTTCGTACAGTACTACAGATTCTTCGCCAGAAGCAGCTGTATGCTAAATTCTCCAAGTGTGAGTTCTGGTTAGACAAGGTGGCATTCTTAGGTCACATTGTATCAGCAGAAGGAATCACTATGGATCCAGCGATGGTTGAGGCCATTACTAAGTGGCCGAGGCCGACATCAGCGACGGAAGTCCGCAGTTTCTTAGGCTTAGCTGGCTATTACCGTAGGTTCGTGGAGAACTTTTCCCGCCTAGCACTACCATTGACCAAACTGATGCGGAAAGGGGAGAAATTCGTCTGGACTGAAGATCGAGAGAAGAGCTTTGAAGACCTGAAGCAGAAGCTAGTATCTGCACCTATTCTTACTCTACCATCTGGTACGGGTGGATTTCAAATCTACAGCGATGCATCGGGGAAGGGACTTGGCTGTGTTCTCATGCAACATGGGAAAGTGATCGCGTACGCTTCACGGCAGCTTAAGCCTTATGAAGAGAATTACCCCACGCACGATCTGGAACTTGCTGCAGTCGTGTTTGCATTGAAGATATGGAGACACTACTTATATGGAGAATCATGTGACATTTTCACGGACCACAAGAGCTTGAAGTATATCTTCACTCAGCGTGAATTGAACATGAGGCAGAGGAGATGGTTAGAGCTGTTGAAGGATTATGACATTAATCTACAGTATCATCCCGGAAAGGCAAATGTAGTAGCAGATGCCCTTAGCAGGAAGTCCGGAATGATCAACGGCATTAGAATCGAAGAGGAAATCATAAAAGACTTGGAACGACTAGACATCGAGTACATGGTACGTGGACAGCACGGTTACTGGGCTAATCTTAGAGTAGAACCCGAGTTGCTATCTAAGATCAAGGAAGCTCAGAAAGATGACGGAGAAATCTGGGCGATAGTACAGAATTTGGAGAAGCAGGCGGAATTCAGAGTAGATGCAGATGGTATCATATGGCAGGGCATGAGACTTTGTGTTCCTGATGACCAAGAACTCCGGGAAGCTTTGTTAGCTGAAGCTCATAGCTCCTCATTCTCTATACATCCTGGTTCGACTAAGATGTACCATGACATCAAACAGTACTTTTGGTGGAGTGGTATGAAACAGGATGTGGCCACTTACGTCTCCAAATGTCTTACCTGCCAGCAGGTTAAGATCGAGCATCAGCGATCTGGCGGTCTCCTTCAACCGCTAGACATTCCAGAGTGGAAGTGGGATAAAATCACCATGGATTTTGTTACCGGTATTCCGCCTACCAAAAGGAAGCACGATTCAATTTGGGTTATCGTTGATCGACTTACCAAATCAGCTCATTTCTTACCGATCCGCAAGGAAGATCCGGTAAGTAAACTCGCAGATACGTATAGACGAGAGATCATGAGACTTCACGGCGCACCATCCAGCATCGTCTCAGACAGAGATCCTCGATTCACTTCGCGCTTTTGGAAAAGTCTGCAGAAAGCTTGGGGTACACAACTTAAGCTTAGCACGGCTTTTCATCCTCAAACGGAGGGACAGTCGAAGCGAACCATTCAGACATTAGAGGATATGATGATGTCATGTGCGTTGGAATGGACGGGTGATTGGGACGAATACATCTGTTTGGTGGAGTTTGCATACAGCAACAGTTGGCACGCAAGCATCAAGTGTGCTCCATTTGAGATGTTGTATGGCAGAAGGTGTCGCGCCCCAATCTGCTGGGATCAGGTTGGAGAGCGAACACTCGAAGGACCAGAAATCATAGAGATGACAAATGAGAAGATCGCAGTAGCTAGGCAGAAAATTCAGGAGGCACAGTCACGTCAGAAGAGTTACGCCGATAAGCATCGTAGGGATTTACACTTTAACGTAGGAGATCACGTCTTCCTTAAGGTTTTGCCGGCACGTGGTGTTAGACGCTTCGGGATTAAAGGGAAGCTCAGTCCTTGTTTCATCGGACCGTTTGATATCATTGAACGAGTCAGTGAAGTATCTTACCGATTGGCGTTACCTCCGCAGCTTTCGCATGTGCACAATGTGTTTCACGTGTCCTTACTCAGAGGGTACCATTATCATCCCCTTCACATGGTTCAGTATCCACTGGAACAGATTCGTGAAGATCTCACTTTTATAGAAGAACCCGAACGAGTTCTTGACAGACAAGAGCGAGTCATGAGAAAAAAGACGATTCTATTCGTCAAAATTCTATGGAGGGATCATACCGAGCGGGAAGCCACTTGGGAAACGGAGGATTCTATCCGGGCTTCTTACCCTCATTTCATATTTTGAATTCGGGTATGTTCTTAATTCCAGTTTACTTTATCTATAATTCGGAGACGAATTATTCTTTTTAGGGGGGAAGAGTTGTAAAACCCGTATGCTTTTACCATGCATAGTACCCTTAGGATCGTACGTACTAGTTAAAAACTTTCCTAATATAGCATGATTTCGATTACGTGTTAGGAGTTTACGTATTACGTACGTGTTAGAACACGATAAGTATTTTATATGCACGATCACGTAATAACTATTTAGCAATAATTAATCACGAACATGCGATCACGAAATCACGAGCGTAATTAAAACACGAGCTTTTATTAATTACGTATATATATTTAATACGAGCGTAATTAAATATATTAGATTATGGTATTTACGTAACGAGAACATTTAAAACACGAACATAAATAAACACAAACGACTAACTAAATAACGAGACACGAAAAGAGGTACGGGAACCCCATGGGGGGGGGGGGGGTCCCTACCCGCGGCCAAACAAGGGTAATGGGCCAAGCCCATTACCAATTTTTACTAAAAGGAGGGTTAATTAATTTTTACTACTCAAAATCACTTTACAGAAGATTTCAAGAAAAACCTAAACCCTCTCCTTCTCCTCCTCTTTGTGCCGCCACCCTTGAATCACCATACAAGGTGATTCATTGATCTTGGATCTTGAAGTTTTGTTGTTTGTTCGTGTTTGTTCTTCATTCCCTTGATCCACGAATACGGTAAAACCTTTTTAAACCTTTTCTTTTAATTTAATCTTTTTATTAATTATGAACATGTGATGTTTTATAAAAACACATTAATTAATCATAGATCTAACATGTTTTGATGATTAATTAAATCAAAGGGTCGATTTAAGGGGTGTTTGGTTTTGGCCGTAGGATGCAACCGACCCCAAAGGGGTTTCAGTTTGCTTAGTCGACCACCACCAAGACCATATGGTCTTGGTTGGTGCGTGTGGGCCCCACGGCAGCAAGGGGTACCCCGATTTGGTTCGGGGTACGGTGTCGATTCATGTTCGGTTCATGTTTTTAAGCTTAGATCCGGTTCATGGTTATGTTAGTTTTTTATGTTATGAACTTAGGTTAAAATTAAATTAATAAAGATGTAATTAATTTAATAACACGACTTAGGTTAATTAATTATTAATAATCATGAAATTATTTTAACCTAAGTATATATATTATTAAGACTTATAATTAATTAATTATTTAAAAAAAACCATGGATATAATTAATTAATTAACATGACTTAGGTTATATTATTAATATTTAATAATACATATTTTAACCTAAGTACTTAATATATTTAATTAAAAACATGTTATACTTTAATTAAATATTATAACCTATAGTTTAATTAAATTACATGAAATAATTATTAAACTATACAATATATCATATGACTTAGAAATAAGGGTTAAGACCGTAAATAGGCCATGAACTTTCAAAAAAAACCATGTTAGGTAACATACTTTGGAAAATACCAATATCACCCACCAAAGTCTATGGTGACTGCCTCTTATCACCCATGTTACCGCCTGACTGCTGACACGTCAGCATTAAACCCTTCTATTTTATTTTTTTGATATTTTTTACCCCTTCTTTAGTATATATCATTAAACACTTATATTTTTCACCAGCAGCCTTACCAAAGAAATTAGGGTTCATCAATGTCGAGTTCTAGTTCATCATCAAATCGTTTCATCCATCGAGTTACCAACAAGCATTGTAAATGTGGATTACCAGTTAGGGTTTTGACTGCTCGGACAATTGGACACCCAGCAAGAAGGTTCATTGTTTGTGTGAATCGCAATGTAAGTTGAATCAAATTTCCTTAATTACCTTTTGTTATCTTCTTAATTATAATATTGTTCTTGTTTTTTTAACAGAAAGTTGGTGTGATTAAGTGTGAGTTATGGGATTGGTATGATCCATATCTTGAACATGATTGGTATAGATACGAGTTGTATGACATGTATAACAGGTTGAATCCTCAAGATCGACATGACCATGAATCAGATATGATGAGGGAAGAAAGGATCGAAGAGCTAACCCAATTGAATAAGAAGGCTGTGACCTGTTTGACTTTCTACAAGTCAACTAGTTTCATCTTAGGCTTTTTACTACTTGTTGTTGTTGTTTTCAAGCTTTAATGTTGTAACATTAGATGTTTATGATCAATCCTTATGTTGGAAGTGATCTAGTATGTTGTATTTTGAACAATTATCATGGATTATGTAGTGTTATGACTGTTATCTTTCTTTCAATGAATTATCAATGTTTGTCTTCATTTGAACCAAATATAATGTGTAAACTAGCAGGCTCTTCAACCATAATCATAAACAATAAACTAGCAGACACATAATATTTAAGTAAACACAATGCATTAATCAAGAATGTCATGTGGGAATAACCCATGTTCCAACAACATTGTTTAGTGCACAAAAGATAAAAAGAAAGGGTATTCGGCATTGTTTAGTACACAAAAGCTAAGTTTTCAAGACACCTGATATGAGTATTTTTACTCATATCATTTATAGCCTAAAACAATGAAATATTGCTCTTAAAATATCAAATATGCCTTGGAAAAGCTTGTTTCTTGTTTGAATGTGTGTAGGTACCAAGTTCACGAAAACCGGCAATAATCGACACAAGTTTGATGATAAAGATCAAGAAGCCAAAAATCGAGCTCGACTTTGAAGGATTTATATCATTTATCGAGTAAACGAGCCAAGTGGGTCCCACTATGGGGTAAATGGGCTTAAAAGCCCATTTGTAATTCAAGATATTATTTTGTGAGTTTGGAAAATGGAAATGGCCCAAATTGGGAAATGTATACATAACGGATTGGAGGAAATTGAGATGGGCTTCAAGCCCAAATGTATTTACTGAAATAAAAAGAAACGAAAGATGGGCCTGTTAGGGTTTCACGTTTTTGTTTTCAAACGTGTGAATTCACTTTTAAATAATACACGCCTTGTATTTATTTTTTTTCCCACATACGTTCCACTCACCTTTTCACAATTAATAAACGTTTTCTCACCCATTCCCCACACACTTTTAATATATCGATATAAACAATGTTTTCATCTTCCCCAAACTTTCACCCCAAAAACCTGTAAAAAAACCCACTGTTCACAAACCCTAATTAGGGTAAAAAGTTAATTCATTAGAGGGGTTTTAATCCCACGTGCTAAACACGTGTGTGGGAATTAATTCCCCCAGTTTAAGGAAGAGAAAAGAGGAAGAGGGGATGATACGTGGCGTTTCTCTATTGGTATTAACACCTCAATTGAGCCAATCCACCAATCACAAGCTGAAAAAGAAACACAACAAGCACAAATATGTGCCACGCTGGCGATCTGTGTGAAGGCAATCAATCCTCCACCTTTGGATCAAAACAGAAAAGAAAGAGAATAAGAGAAGAGAGGATCAAGGGCTCAAGATCATTTGGAATATCCCACGAATATCCGGATATGCTCATCAACAGCCTTGGGGGTTGGCCTATATAAACCCCCATTATTCTTGTAAAATTTATCCCTTTTCTTAGTGTAGAGTTATTATGTCAAAATTAGTATAGAATTTATTTTTAAATCTTGTAATGTATGAGGTGAATTTTAGTCAATAAAATCTTTAAGTTCTTTTTAATCTGTTTCGCTTTACTGTTAAATTTATTATATTATTCTCGAATTTATTTGATTTCGTCTTATATTAATTTTGATATTTAGACTTGTGGTTAATCTCAAAAGCTTTCTTAATAGCTTGTTGAGATTAACTTGAACTAAGATTGGGAATCAGGTTTATCATAGTGATAAATCGAAGAAAAGTTTCTTTTAAGGTTAGTTATATGGTGAGAAATAATGGTGATTCGAGGTACTCTTGGTTCGAGATACTTAATGGTGTCGTTTTAGTTAAGCCAGCTCAGCGCTGACGCTTCTACTCAACGGTTCTTCATTTAATGGTTAAGCTCAATCTATTTTTTTTATGAATTTTAGGTTTATAATCTGCTTGAGTGATTCCAATTTGATAGATGGTATGATTTCGTTTAGTAAATGTTGAATGTATTGGTTTGAGCTTGTTACTGTTTCAAATTTGAGTTAACCGTTTATTACTGTGATGATTTTGGATTTGATATATTAGGTAACTAGCTGATATTGATCTGTATTTGTCGTGTGATTTTTCTTATTTTGGTGAAATAGATTTGATTCTGTTAGTCATATTATGGATATTAGTTATATCGATATTCTGCTGTGTATCTTTGAGAATGTTAGAATCTGTTGATGATGGTTTGCTGTATGATTTTCGTTTGTTGTATAACTGCTATTGTTAGATAGATAGTCATCTTGGATTAGTAAAACTGCTGCACTTAGATTAGGAAGATGTTAGATAGTTATCTGCTTCACTTATTGATTTATTAGAATTTGCAGCATTGGCTTTGTTCGATTTTCTTTCAGATCTGCTATGTTTGGTTTACGACTGTGTATATGATATTATTGAATAGAGCTTGCTGTTTGTTGAGTGAATTTGGAAATCAATATTGATGTTTTGTTTACTTTCCTGAGAATTTATTTGCTCACTGATTTTCATACATTGCTTTAGTATTTCCTTTTGATTACTGAGATTAGAAATTGCTTTTTTGATTTTAGATGTGTGTTCGTTTGCTTATTTGAACTGGATAGGTCTGCTAGTTTTAGGATTATTTTCTCTGCTTAGTTTCTTATCTGACTTGTGTTTGTTCGGTTGATTAATTGTGATCTGCTTATCAGTTATTCTAATCTGATAAGCCCACTTAAGCTGTTTCCTGACAGCTTATTTCATAATAAGCTTACAAAATAGTCACTCCTGTGACTGGGTTTTACAATCTGGCAAAAAGTAATTATTTCCAAAAATTATGTCCATGGTGGGATTCGAACTCGATCCCTCCTGCTTGTAGGTTCAACGCGTTAACCACTTGGGCTGCAAGCCTTTTTGATTTAACTCTTCCATAAGTAATTAATATAGTGTAGTTTATTTTGACAGAATCAGTTTAAATAACATTCGATTTCTTTTAAACCGTTTTTTTATATTAACTTTCAATTTAAGTTTTAATTAAAGTAAGTTTTTAATTAATAGTAGTTTTAAAATTAAAATAAAAATATAAAATAAAAAAAATAGATTTTAATAAATTAGCTTTTTTAATTTTTAGAAATAAAATAGTTTTTAATAGATTTTTAAAATAGTATTTTAATAAATTAGGTTTTTAAGTAAATTTGTTTTTAAAGATAATTTTTATTAAAAGTATAATAGTTTTAGAAGTTTATTAGATTTTTTTTTAAATAGATTAAAAGCTTTTATTTTAATTAAATAGAAATTATTTTTATAGATTCTTCAATAGATTAATTTTTTAATAGAGTTTGAATTTTTAATTAGTCAATTATTTGTCGATTTTTAATTAGCGGGATTTACGATTCATGCACTTAGGATTAATTAAAAATAGCTTAAAATTCGTAGAGTTTAATTTTAGTTTTAAAAACCAACGGCTCATTCAAATCAATTGTCCAAATCAAAACGAAACGTTTCAAATTCACTCGATCTTCGTGTACAACGAACTTGGGACACTCACGTGTTTAATCGTATTCGTCTTTGACTTATTTTTGGTTAATTACTTTTTCCTAAAGGTAATTGCCTAAATTTGTCCTATAACGTATATGTGTTAATCCACGACACATCAAAAATTTTGGCGCCGCTGCCGGGGATCTTGTGTACGATTCGCTTTTGTTGAGATTTGTTGATCGTGGATTTGAAGACCCTTTCCGTCCTCGGAAAGTTTTGTTAATTTTCTATTAAGTAGTATGTATCGTTTTTCTCGTTTTTTGTGAATAATATATTGTATTACGTAGAACAATAATTTTAAATACTTTTCAAATAAGCCTTAGTTGGGATTTCATCACCTAGCTATTGTATTCGAACCCAAAACAAAAATAAAGGCAAAATAGATAAATACTAATAAGAAGTTTGAACTCGATTTATACAAACTATAAGGTGGGTATAAGGCGACGTGCTATAAAAGGCCGTCTAAGGAAAAAGGTTTTTAAGTGCTTTGTGCCACCTCGTTTCCCCGCTTGCTTGTGCGTATATTGAGAGGGACAACCTATTATTGGTTTGCCGACTCAAGTAGTATTAAATCTTATTTTTTGTTGTTTACTTATTGAACCTCGAGACGTTTAGGTTTTCACCTATCGTTTCAAAGTCGACCGAGGGTAATTTACTTCCATAGTAGTTATCCTTATTCCTTGTTTTTATCGATCATTATTGATTGAGCAATACCAAAAATACCAAAAATAATCTTCTTTCTTGTCTAATTTCTTTTCTTCAATCCTCTAAATTCTCGTCTTTGTAGTGTATGCAATTACGTTCTTCACGTCTTGTGATAGATTTTAATAGGCTTGAAAATATTCCTCGTAGAAATAGAAATCGTCAACAACGAATAGTGGAACCCGAGATTCCACCTATTGTTGTAGAGATGGCCGATAACCGAACAATGGAGGAATTGCTCCGTGCACCCACCGAAGGGTATGGGGAAGCAATCGTTGTGCCGGCTATTTTGGCGGATCATTTTGAGATTAAGACGGGTCTTTTATCGCTCATTCGTGCCGACCAATTTCGTGGCAATGAGGCCGATAGCCCGCATTCTCACATACGGAATTTTAATCGAATTACCTCGACTCTCAAGTTTAGAGATGTGCCGAATGACGTGATTAAGCTCATGCTTTTTCCGTACTCGCTCGAGGGTAATGCTAAGCTTTGGTATGAGAAAGAACCACCGGGTTCGATTTTAACTTGGGATGATTTAGTGTCAAAATTTATGAATTATTTCTTTCCACCATCCAAGACAACACATTTTAAGAATGAGATCACTAGATTTGAACAAAAAGTGCATGAATCGTTTGGGGTTGCTTGGGAAAGATTTAAAGATTTGTTAAGACAATGTCCACACCACGGTTTCTCGGAATTGCATCAAATAAATACTTTTTATAATGGGCTTAATATGATTGAACAAGATTCTTTAAATGCCGCCGCGGGTGGTAATCTTTTAAGAAAAACACCGAGAGACGCGTGGAGAATAATTGAGGATAAGTCTAGAGCACAATATTCACGAAACACACCGGTTGTTTCTAATGTGAATTCATCTAATCACGAGATTGCTAGATTGGACTCTAAGATTGATAGTGGATTTGCGACTTTGTTGAGTGAGATTAGGAAGAATCCTCATGGATCGATTAATATGATTGGGAATGTTTGTGTATCATGTGGTGGAGCACATCCTAATTATGCTTGTTTAAACGCGGGGTTTGATCAAGCTAGTGTTTTTGCCGCGACGGGAACTTATGGCTCCAACGGTCAAGTTCCTCGTCAAAATCATGTTGCTCCACCGGGTTTTCCACCGGTTCAAAATAGGTACAACAATGGTAACAATGGGAATAATTTTAACCGTGGTAACCAAGGGAATTTCAATCAAGGAAATGGGATTAATGCTAATCAAAACAATCAAGGTTTTCAAGGGAATAATCAAAATGATTTGTCAAGCTACATGAAATCAAATGAGGCGAATATGAAAGCTTTGCAAAATAATATTCAAGGACAAATAGCAACTTTGAAAAATGAGTTTCAAAATACGATTAAGGGGCAAAATAACAAGATTGAGCTTAATCAACAAAGAATGGAACAAAGATTTGAACAAATGTTTGAGCAAGGTCAAAATCGTTTGCAACAAAGTGTGGAACAAAATCAAAATAAATTGCTTTCGATGTTTGAGGGATTTATGTCTAAACCATCTACTTCTTCGGGTTGCTTACCTAGTAATACCATTCCAAACCCGAGGGGAGAGCTTAAGGCTATCACCGCTTATGATAATTTAGAAAGAAAGCTTGAGCTTATTGTGCCACCTAAAGAAACTTTTTGGAATGTCACCAAGGCTACTTTAAATGTGATTAGTACCTCGGATTTCATTGATCTCTTTCCTAAGAAGTATAATGATCCGGGTCACTTTTTGATACCTTGTGTTTTCAATGAGATTGGGGAATACAAAGCTCTAGCCGATCTAGGAGCTAGTATTAACGTTATGCCCTTGTCCATTTGGAAAACTCTTGACTATTTGCGACTTATTCCCACTCGAATGATCATTGAGCTTGCTAATGGAACCACCACTCGACCGGTTGGTATAGCGGAAAATGTCATTGTTAAAGTGGGGGAGTTCGTTTACCTAGCCGATTTTGCTATCATTGATTATGAGCCGAATCCTCGTGCGCCTATAATTTTAGGACGACCATTTTTGTGTACGGCCGGTGTTTTAGTTGATATGAAAGAAGGGGAGCTTAAATTGTTTCATGGGGATAAACATATGATTTTCAAACCGGAAAAAATTTCAAGATTGGTTCCTAAGAAATTGGAAAGTGAAAAACCTAATTTTGTTGAATCATGTTGTAATGTTACCTCATCTATACTCACTCCACACGAGGATGATAAGATTGAAAAACAAATTGATGATTACTTGAGTGAGCCATTCGATGCTAGTGAGTTTGATAATGAGAATTTTGATCCCGAGAGTGATATTGCTTTAATAGAACAATCTTTGAAAATGGACTCATTTTCACTCTCTTCTATGGATCATGTTGATGTTCCTAAGGCACAATCTTCAATTGAAGAGCCTTTAATTCCTAGCTTCACACCGAGTGAGGTTAGTGATTATTCGTTGGATAAGTTCATCGATGAACTTTTTGCTATCCTTGATCCACTTCCACGGGGAAGTGAAGACGTTTCCGATCTCGAGATCGAACGTGATTCTCGTGTTTTACCTACCATTCTCGAGGAATTCGCCGATGAATTGCCTTCAAATGAGAATGATGATCTAGTATCCGAATGTGACACACTCGATACTTTGTCGGAAATTTCTTGTGATGACAAGGATGATGACACTTTTGTGACTTACTCAAATCCTCTATTTGAAGATTCATTGAACAATAATCCATTGTTTCAAGAGGATTTTGAGAACATCATACCTCCTACATCTCACAACCTTTGTGACGATGATCTTCTTATGAAGGAGGTTGATGAGGTTTGTGATGATGATCACACCTCTTGTTATGATGAGTATGTCGACTCGGATGGAGAAATTTACATTATTCCCACTCTCCCTCCCACTCGCGTTGATCTTAATGTGCGGGTTTTTCATGTGACTCATATTGAGTATCATGACCCCTTTGTTCACGTTCCTAAGAGTGAAAAAGTCGACAAAGTCATGCAAGTTGAAACCACCATGGTTGAGACTTTTGTTCCACCATTACCATGTGCTTCATATGACTTAGGATTAGCATGGGGGGACGACACCTTGTTGTCTATTCCTTTCTCCACCGAGGACGAGGTATTCGATCCCGGAATCGTCGATTTAGGGAAATCTCGGACTTTCACCGATGCAATAATTGAAAGACTTTTCGATCATCTTGGTGCGAGTTTATCTCGTGGAGCATGCTACATCTATACTTTTGTTTGTGACTACCATCTCTTATTAGAGATTTGTGTTGGAGTTTTATCCTTTCGTTTGTCATCCGACAACGAGGATGAGATCTTTGACCCCGGCATCGTGCTTTATGTTAGATTTTATTACAATATGCCGGTTTTCACCATTTTCCCTAAGGACCAATGAATGCGGGGATCGAGTCGAGCTCATGACTCGGTGAACAAAAACGAGCTCATTCTATCTTCTTTCTCTTTTCTAACACCTAATAAGGCTTGATCTTTCAAGCTCGTGTTCGTGATTTGTTGTGTTGTGATCTTAGGTACGACCTTTATATTTGAAGACTCTCGTGTTCGGTTTTTGCCGGTCCACTTGATCTTCCATTCTTTGAATGCCATAAAGGGGCACACTTCTTACCCTTGATTTTTATCGACTAACGTTTTATCTTGAGGCATAATTAATAAACGGCTTATAGATTTGCGTGCTCTTTCCATGCTAGGAGTTTGCATTAGACTCTTCGTATTTTAGCAAGGGGGTGTTACTCTTGAGCTAAGAAACATTGAGGACAATGTTTGGTTTTAGCATGGGGGAGTCAATCGATATAATCGCTTGCAATTGCTTTTGTCATGTCCAAACGTGTAGTTTCTCTCATTTTTCAATAAAATTTTAAATTTTTTAATTTTTAAGTTTTAATAAAGAAAATAAGTGTTTTGACACGAATGTAGGCTTTAAATAAGAATAGTTTTTGACTCGACTCGGTTTTTTAACCTTAGCTTTTCCTTAACGTATTTGAATTAAGTTTTGCTAGGCTTTTATATAGGGAGCTTTAAAACGCGAAGATCTTAATTCATACGAGTTAAGAACAAGAACTTTTCGCAAGCTCCTATAATTGATCCTAGAAAGTCGTTTATCAAGGGAACTTTAAAACGCAAATTCTAAAACTTGCAAAAGTATAAGAAGTTGCAAGATCCTATAGATGACTTGAAAACCCAAAACTTTGATTTAATAGGCTAAGTATCCATTGATTTCATTCTTGGAATTTTACAATATGGAGAACAAGAGATGATAGAGCCAATTATAAGTGTGGTATTCTTTCGGGAATTTATGTGAGTTAATTATGAGCCTATTCTCCCATCACTTGTTAATAAATTTAATTGCAATAAATAATGTTGAACGATTTGAAAAGTTACTTAGCTTCTAGCCCAAGATCGTTTAGAAGTTGCTCGGTATGGATTAGAGTTCATAGCCAAGGCATAACTTATTGAAGCGGGATGCGAAGATTGGCGAGTCCAAAAAGGTCCTAACAAGACATGAGGGCTATGTTTTATTGCTAAAGATCTCAAGTGATGTGAAGATTCATTTATCAAAAATCAATATGAAGGATCGAGACTCACGACGAAAAGCAAAATACTCCCAAAAAGTCATGGAGAAGTCTATCCAAAAAGACCAAAAATAAGGTATGAGGATAAATGAAGCCAAGTCCAAAAAGGAGGCGAATCGTTGTTAATCAAAATCCCAAGTAAAGATTGGAGAAAAATGAAGAAGTCGTGGTCCAAGTATGAATCTCTCAAAAATTCAAGTGAAGAAATATTATGAAGAGAAGACCATTATTTCGTGAACGTCTCTCAAGGTTGGAAGTATTAAGTCATTGCCAAATATCGATCCGAGAAAGGTCTCAAATCGCGAAACAAGTTATGCCAAGATATGAACTTTATGAAGTCTCGAGAAGCAGTTTTAAAAGATTTTGTCCTTTAGCTAACTATTGATTAAATCGTTCACTTTATTTTCGGCCTAATAAATTATCGAAATAAGTCAACAATGCATCCTCGTGATCATTCTAGACAACAATAAAATATAAGAGATACACATAGGAATAAGGGAGTCTAAGTGATTAATTGGCCCACATGAGTTCGTGTTAGTTTACCAACTTATAATAACAATGATCTTGTTTTTGCACTTGGCATGGAAAAGTGAAAAGTCGAGGACGATGAATCTATTTGAGCTTTAATGATTCTTAAGGTTATTTTATGTCATTACAAAATAAATTGTCAAAAGTTGAATAATGGTGTAGTTATAGTTTTATTTTATCATTGCGTGAGGACACGGCAATTGCTTAGCATGGGGGAATTTGATATGAGTATTTTTACTCATATCATTTATAGCCTAAAACAATGAAATATTGCTCTTAAAATATCAAATATGCCTTGGAAAAGCTTGTTTCTTGTTTGAATGTGTGTAGGTACCAAGTTCACGAAAACCGGCAATAATCGACACAAGTTTGATGATAAAGATCAAGAAGCCAAAAATCGAGCTCGACTTTGAAGGATTTATATCATTTATCGAGTAAACGAGCCAAGTGGGTCCCACTATGGGGTAAATGGGCTTAAAAGCCCATTTGTAATTCAAGATATTATTTTGTGAGTTTGGAAAATGGAAATGGCCCAAATTGGGAAATGTATACATAACGGATTGGAGGAAATTGAGATGGGCTTCAAGCCCAAATGTATTTACTGAAATAAAAAGAAACGAAAGATGGGCCTGTTAGGGTTTCACGTTTTTGTTTTCAAACGTGTGAATTCACTTTTAAATAATACACGCCTTGTATTTATTTTTTTTCCCACATACGTTCCACTCACCTTTTCACAATTAATAAACGTTTTCTCACCCATTCCCCACACACTTTTAATATATCGATATAAACAATGTTTTCATCTTCCCCAAACTTTCACCCCAAAAACCTGTAAAAAAAACCCACTGTTCACAAACCCTAATTAGGGTAAAAAGTTAATTCATTAGAGGGGTTTTAATCCCACGTGCTAAACACGTGTGTGGGAATTAATTCCCCCAGTTTAAGGAAGAGAAAAGAGGAAGAGGGGATGATACGTGGCGTTTCTCTATTGGTATTAACACCTCAATTGAGCCAATCCACCAATCACAAGCTGAAAAAGAAACACAACAAGCACAAATATGTGCCACGCTGGCGATCTGTGTGAAGGCAATCAATCCTCCACCTTTGGATCAAAACAGAAAAGAAAGAGAATAAGAGAAGAGAGGATCAAGGGCTCAAGATCATTTGGAATATCCCACGAATATCCGGATATGCTCATCAACAGCCTTGGGGGTTGGCCTATATAAACCCCCATTATTCTTGTAAAATTTATCCCTTTTCTTAGTGTAGAGTTATTATGTCAAAATTAGTATAGAATTTATTTTTAAATCTTGTAATGTATGAGGTGAATTTTAGTCAATAAAATCTTTAAGTTCTTTTTAATCTGTTTCGCTTTACTGTTAAATTTATTATATTATTCTCGAATTTATTTGATTTCGTCTTATATTAATTTTGATATTTAGACTTGTGGTTAATCTCAAAAGCTTTCTTAATAGCTTGTTGAGATTAACTTGAACTAAGATTGGGAATCAGGTTTATCATAGTGATAAATCGAAGAAAAGTTTCTTTTAAGGTTAGTTATATGGTGAGAAATAATGGTGATTCGAGGTACTCTTGGTTCGAGATACTTAATGGTGTCGTTTTAGTTAAGCCAGCTCAGCGCTGACGCTTCTACTCAACGGTTCTTCATTTAATGGTTAAGCTCAATCTATTTTTTTTATGAATTTTAGGTTTATAATCTGCTTGAGTGATTCCAATTTGATAGATGGTATGATTTCGTTTAGTAAATGTTGAATGTATTGGTTTGAGCTTGTTACTGTTTCAAATTTGAGTTAACCGTTTATTACTGTGATGATTTTGGATTTGATATATTAGGTAACTAGCTGATATTGATCTGTATTTGTCGTGTGATTTTTCTTATTTTGGTGAAATAGATTTGATTCTGTTAGTCATATTATGGATATTAGTTATATCGATATTCTGCTGTGTATCTTTGAGAATGTTAGAATCTGTTGATGATGGTTTGCTGTATGATTTTCGTTTGTTGTATAACTGCTATTGTTAGATAGATAGTCATCTTGGATTAGTAAAACTGCTGCACTTAGATTAGGAAGATGTTAGATAGTTATCTGCTTCACTTATTGATTTATTAGAATTTGCAGCATTGGCTTTGTTCGATTTTCTTTCAGATCTGCTATGTTTGGTTTACGACTGTGTATATGATATTATTGAATAGAGCTTGCTGTTTGTTGAGTGAATTTGGAAATCAATATTGATGTTTTGTTTACTTTCCTGAGAATTTATTTGCTCACTGATTTTCATACATTGCTTTAGTATTTCCTTTTGATTACTGAGATTAGAAATTGCTTTTTTGATTTTAGATGTGTGTTCGTTTGCTTATTTGAACTGGATAGGTCTGCTAGTTTTAGGATTATTTTCTCTGCTTAGTTTCTTATCTGACTTGTGTTTGTTCGGTTGATTAATTGTGATCTGCTTATCAGTTATTCTAATCTGATAAGCCCACTTAAGCTGTTTCCTGACAGCTTATTTCATAATAAGCTTACAAAATAGTCACTCCTGTGACTGGGTTTTACAATCTGGCAAAAAGTAATTATTTCCAAAAATTATGTCCATGGTGGGATTCGAACTCGATCCCTCCTGCTTGTAGGTTCAACGCGTTAACCACTTGGGCTGCAAGCCTTTTTGATTTAACTCTTCCATAAGTAATTAATATAGTGTAGTTTATTTTGACAGAATCAGTTTAAATAACATTCGATTTCTTTTAAACCGTTTTTTTATATTAACTTTCAATTTAAGTTTTAATTAAAGTAAGTTTTTAATTAATAGTAGTTTTAAAATTAAAATAAAAATATAAAATAAAAAAAATAGATTTTAATAAATTAGCTTTTTTAATTTTTAGAAATAAAATAGTTTTTAATAGATTTTTAAAATAGTATTTTAATAAATTAGGTTTTTAAGTAAATTTGTTTTTAAAGATAATTTTTATTAAAAGTATAATAGTTTTAGAAGTTTATTAGATTTTTTTTTAAATAGATTAAAAGCTTTTATTTTAATTAAATAGAAATTATTTTTATAGATTCTTCAATAGATTAATTTTTTAATAGAGTTTGAATTTTTAATTAGTCAATTATTTGTCGATTTTTAATTAGCGGGATTTACGATTCATGCACTTAGGATTAATTAAAAATAGCTTAAAATTCGTAGAGTTTAATTTTAGTTTTAAAAACCAACGGCTCATTCAAATCAATTGTCCAAATCAAAACGAAACGTTTCAAATTCACTCGATCTTCGTGTACAACGAACTTGGGACACTCACGTGTTTAATCGTATTCGTCTTTGACTTATTTTTGGTTAATTACTTTTTCCTAAAGGTAATTGCCTAAATTTGTCCTATAACGTATATGTGTTAATCCACGACACATCAACACCGCTTGATAGATAATGCATTAAAACAAGGGAAATACAGCTAATCACATGAGTATGCTTTGTCTGGTGTTGACCCTTCCCCATTTGGTCCAACACAAGACTTCTTCATTTTCATGTTGAAGATTCTTTCAGATCTCCCCCTATTCTTGTGATAAATCAACCTCTCTAGAGCGTCTTCAGCAGTAACTTTTGCTTTCCTTTTGTATCCCCTTTTCTTGGGTACTTTGGCAGTTGATCCTTCTGCAACATCCTTCCCATCAACAAGTTCTGCAATTTCTTTTCCATTACTGTTGTTTGTCACAACAGATTCTTGGGTATGGATGTTGTTATTGACAATCTGCATATTCTTGTTGTACTCCTCTTGTTCAATAGTTTCTGAATCTGTCCAGTTTGAAGGATCATAGTAATCATTCTTCCTTTCCCACTCTTCTTCTGCCTGCAGCCACTTGATTCTTTCTTCATCTTTTCTAGCATGTTCTGCTTCCTCTTCCATACTCAACCTTAAAGCTTCTTCATCATGTTCATCTAGCTGAGCTTTATGTTCAGCTGCTAACCTTTCTTCTTCTTGAATCAACAGCTCCTCCATATACTCAGCCTCTAAACATTTTCTAATTTCTTCTTCTCTCATTCCCTGTATACAACACAATATGGACTATGAGCATAGCCCTAGATATAATTTCAATGGTTCAACCAAAAAAATAAAAATAAAACACACATACCTGGCTATTCTCATCAATGAGGTTCATATTGCCTCTTCCACTTGCATTCCTACCCCTTCCCCTACCTCTGGTTCCCCTTCCCATACCTCTTGTTCCCCTACCCCTTCCCCTACCAGCTGTTGCTGAACTTCCTTCAACAGGATCCACATTAGATTCACCCCTTCCCCTACCTCTTGTTCCCCTACCCCTTCCCCTACCAGCTGTTGCTGAACTTCCTTCACCAGGATCCACATTAGATTCACCCCTTCCCCCTCTACCTCCTATAGACCCTCTACCCCTTCCTCTAGCAGAAGCATGAGTACCAAATGGTTGTGTTGTTGGATTTGGTGGTCTTGTAGCTCTAGGTGGTTTAGGTACATGTTCATTCTTACAACTAGATTTGTTGTGTCCTGTTTCTTGACAGTTACTACAAGTCATCTTTCTACCTACCCTAGACACTTGAGTGTTATTTTCACCAGCAGCCTTCTGCCTATTCTTCCTAGGCCTACCAGACATGGTTCTAATAATTGGTGGTAAAAGTGGTGGGTTGTTTGTTTTTGTCCAAAGGGTACTACCAAAAACAGGTTTAATGGTAAACTGGTAAGCCTCAAACCACTGCTGTTGACTATAGTAATGGTGAACACCTTCTATAGGATCTCTATTCAGATGCATGTATGCTGCTACAACATGGATACAAGGAATACCTGATAACTGCCACATCCTACACATACAACATTTGATCAATATGTTGACTCCAAAAGCATCATGCCCCCTTCTCACTTCTAGTTCCTGAAAACCACTTGGGACCACCATCCAATTCCTATACAAGTGAACAAAAACTGTAAGTAAAGGTAAAAAACATATACAAAGATGTTAAATACTTATAAAGTTTGATAATTTACCTTTGTTTTTCTTTTAGAATCTCAATCCTCTTTCTAATAGATGGTGTGACAGTGTGTTCCCAATTTCTTGCTATTCTATTCATTGAAACTAACCTATGCATCAGGTAAAGTCTTACATCTTCAAGCATTGTGATAATAGGTTTTGTCCTCTGTAATAAAATAGCCCTATTGAAGCTTTCAGAAATCCCATTTTCAAAGTTGGGACACTTTGACTCAAGTCTAAAAAAAGCTCTACACCATGTATTTGGGTTTCTCTGGATAAGGTAATCATGAGCCTCTTGACTTATCAACCTAATATCCTCCATCCTAGCTGCATAAACTTGTTCTAGTGTTGTTGATGCACATTCCCAAAACAATCTTTGCAACTGCATGCCACTGTATTTTCTCTTAAAGTTGGCAAAGACATGCCTTGTACACTTTCTATGTTCTGCATGAGGCAACAATTGATTGACAGCATCCAGTAAACCCTGGATGTAAGCATTAACAATGGTTAGTAATTAGCAAAAGTAATAAAACAGTTGAATATTCAAGCATATGTAAGTACCTTGTGTGAATCTGATATAACTGTTAAACCATTGCCAAATTCCAAGTTGAGGTCTTGATGCAACAAGGCAATAAACCAAGTCCAATTTTCAATATTTTCTACCTTTACAACAGCCCATGCAATTGGGAACATCTGGTTATTTGCATCTCTACCCATAGCCACCAACAACTCACCTCTGCAAGTATGTTTTAGAAAACAACCATCTAGCCCTATTACTTTCCTACAACCAGCAAGCCAACCATCTTTCATACCTTCAAAACAAATGTAAATCCTCCTAAAGTAATAATTACCAGAAACAGTATCCTCATAATCTAGTATGCATGTTGACCCAAGATTTGAATCTAGGATAGCTTTTTGATACTCCCACAACCTTCCATAATGTTCTTTTAACCCACCCTCATAATCAAATAGTGCCCTCTGCTTAGCCCTCTTGCACTGTCCTAAACTGACATTAATGAGAAATTTATCCCTTATATCTGATTTCATTTTCAATGTAGAAATGAATGGGTCTTTGATAAGCATTTTGGCATAGTGGTGAGCAATCCACCTATAGGTAACTAAGGAACCTAGATTGTAATTTCTAGAACACTTGTGTTCTATTTTCAAGGATTTAATCTGAAATGACATTTCAGTTGACATCCAAGAGGCATACAACCTAAAATTACAAACAGGTTTAGCAGTTGTATCACTAGTGCCCTCACACTCTTCATTTGATTTTGAAGAGCCTTCACCTACTTGGATGACAGTCAAACCTTTTCCCTTTTTATCAAACCCTTTCTCTTATCTTTTTTTTAAAGTATGAAAACCAGCACATCTCCCCTCCCTAACATCCCTCCCACAGAATACCAATAACTGCCTCCAATCATTCCTCTTAAACCAAAGTTGATACCCATTAGCTACACCATAATTTGCTAAACAAAGTTTTAGTTGTTCAGCATTCTTAAATCTCATACCCAAAACAGGCTGCATAAGTTTCCAATCCATGTTTGGGTCATGTCTTGAATACCTAATACCTGCTCTAATATTATACTTAGGGTCTATAGTGTCTGGGTCATCTAAAACATCCCCCTCAGTGACATTAACATTGTCATTATCACTACCCTCCATAAAATGCCCAGTATTGGAGCATAGCTTATTCAAGAAAGGGTCATTGGTAGTCAAGTTTGGTGGAACAAGATTCTCATCATGCTCAGTATGAAAATCAACAAAATCTAAGTCTTCCTCATCACTAGAGCAATACCCATCACTAGATTCATTTCCCTCTTCATTATCATTATCATCTGATTTGTCCCTAATATCTAAAGCATCATAACCAGAATGCTCAACATATAGGTCTATTACCCATTTACTTTTATACCCCAGATTAACAAAAGCATCTAAATCCACATCATTTTTTAGCGCAGTTATACCTACTCTTAAAGGTATGCCTACTTTGCAGTAATACAATTGAGACACAGGGGAATGAACTAAATTGTTAACAACTTCACGAAACCTACCATACGACATACCTTCGATCTCCAAATCAGTAATCTGTTTGTGGTCACCATTATAGTAAGTAAATGGACTGGCAAGAAATAACCCATCGTGGAAAAGATTAACAACCAAATAACGTTTATCAACTTTACCCATGACGAAACCCTTAAATTAATTTCATTATTTTTTTTTGGAATTGGGTGTTTGTGAAATTAGGGTTAGGGTTAGAAGCAGATGGAGAAGATATGGGAGAGTGATTTGGGGGAAAACGTTTTATATAAATCAAAGGACTAAAAAAGAAATTTACTAACGATGACGTGTCAGTAGTAACCGGTTATAGCCGGTTAAATAAATGAAAGCGTAGTCTCATTGGTGATAAGAGGCAGTCACCATAGACTTTGGTGGGTGATATTGGTATTTTCCAAAGTACGTTACCTAACATGGGTTTTTTTTGAAAGTTCATGGCCTATTTACGGTCTTAACCCTAGAAGTAATCATGAAAACACTTAGGCTTATATACTTAGCTTATTTAACCAGCTTATTTCTAATTATGGAAACTTTCTATTTTTAGAAACTTAATTAAATAAGGCAGCTAATTTATTTATGGAAACCAGTTATTTTTAGAAACTTATTTATTTAAGGCAGCTAATCTATTTATGGAAACTTATTTAATTAAGGCAGCTAATCTATTTATGGAAACTTTCTATTTTTAGAAACTTATCTATTTTAAGCAGTAAATCTATTTTTGGAAACTTTCTATTTTTGGAAACTTTCTATTTTTGGTAACTTTCTATTTTTGTAAACTTTCTATTTTTGGAAACTTTCTATTTTTGGAAACTTTCTATTTTTGGAAACTTTCTATTTTAGGAAACCTGCTATTTTTAGAAAGTTACTTATTATTACACAGTAAGTATAATAACACATGGAATATCAGAAATACTTAATCAGAATGAACAGCATATAAGATTTAACACAGTTTAAGGCTTTAAACAGTAAAACATAGTAAGAACATATAAAATAAGCTAAGACATGACATAAAACCAGCTATGTATTTAGTAAGCAGATACTTATTTCATGTACGTATTTATGTAGCACTAGTGTTTCGGAAGTAGGATTCTCGCAGTTCATCGTTCTCGTTCACTGGACATAAGGTACGGATTTTCGTCCTTTCAGTATGGACATTCTTTCCTTATTAGGATTTCCCCGTATGCAGCCAACTGTTTTCCCGTAGTATAAGTATGAGTTTGATTGCTTATGTTTAATATGATTACCTATAGCCATATACATGCATGACCAGTTTCACCTAGTTATGGAGGTACCATAACCATAACATTAGAGGCACTGATGTTATGACTTCACCACGGCGGAGTGATTGCTCGTGGCGTCCCTTCAGCTTTTGGCCATTTATTTATATTTATCATGTGGGGCGTATGGGTGCATCCTAGTTACACGTTTTTATTCAGGATTACATGGTGAATGTGGTGTGTGCCTTGCATCCTTCACAAGGAGCTGATCCCTCCTACCCATAAAACCAATATATTAAATTAGAGGCAGCCCCTCTAATTTGCATGATGAGGTCACCCCTCCAATTATTCATGCACGGTGGATTTTCATGACCTATATTGGCTAACGGTAAAATATGACGAACAGTTTTTATAAGATAAACATAAGACTTTCAAACTATAAAACCAATTTTATTAAGACTTAACCAGGTTACTCGGGACTTAGTTTTCTTCCGCTGTTATTATGTTATATGCTTATCCTATTCATGATTTATTGTACATCCGTGCACTGAGCGTATTGCTCAGCCGTTTTCCTTTTCTATGTTCCCAAAACGGCAGGTACTCAGGGACGCTCGTAGACACTAAGAGTACGTGCATATGGACTGGAAGCTGTCTAGCCTTCTTTACATTATGCATTTCCTTTCTTTATGATACTTATGCTTTGGACATTGTTTAGTCCTTTTCCTTTACTATACTATGTTTGTGTGTGATGAGCTTTACTTTTGGACTACCGATGTTTGATTCCGGTATTTTCCTTTATATGGTCAAGTAATGTTTAGACATTTTACCTTGTATGCTTTGATGACACGTCATAATTACTGTGATATTTCTATTTCCAAAATGGGGTGTTACATTCTTGACACGTTGTTACCTAATCACTATCAAGTAAACCTCGTACCACTATAATAGATAATGTTTTAGGAGTTAATGCTTTGTTCATTTACTTGTATTTATTGGCATTTGCATTAACTCCTTATCAAACTCACATAGAGTCGGTAGTTCTTCCAAACGCCTAACCCTTAGAGTTTGCTTGTAAACTTAACACTTTGTTGACATTACTTGTTCAAAGGGTATAACATACATTGCCATTCAACTTGTGTGATCCATAACACATTGTAATACTTTGATTTAGATCAATAAAGTCTTACACGTTTGAAAAGTATTTCTTTTGTTAGTGAATCTTGTTATAATCATTTCAGTCGTGTTTTGGGAACTTTCATTGTAACTCTAGTTGTTACTATGGTTGAGCATTAGCCGAGGCCAAATCGAATTGTATCGAGGACCGAGAAGACCATATCACAAAGGACGAGAACATACCGAAATAGTGCGTTCCGGCGCAGTTCGGTATTCGATCTGGTCTGGTACGGTCCTACAAGGAATAATCGTCATGTCTTTTGTAAGACCGTACCAGACCAAACTGATGATCAAATATAACTTAAACCATGGGCCGCGGATCGAACCACAATATGTTCAGTTCAATCCGGTCGATCCGATTTTTTAGTCTGGTCTGATCGACGATCGCAAATAATGAGCCCTAGTTGTTACCATCCACCACCATTGATAACGCATAAAGTTTTGACCAAATTTTTCTTAGGATTTTTAGATGATAGGTTACTCTAACTTTTAGTTTTGTTCGCTTAGTTTACTAATTTTTTTTTCTTTTTCAGATTTGAGTTACCGTATTATGAAAACCGATTAACTTGTGTCTCGAACTATTGATGACCGGCTGCTAATGATAATTTTCGATTGACTTGTGAGCGTAGCATTTGAATTTTGATACAAATAAATTCCTAACGTTTCATCATTTAATTGGTATAAGTGTTTTAAAACACCACCGGTTACCAATTTTGGAGTAAAACTCGAACAAATTTATCTAAATAACAAGTGGCACCAATTAGGCTAGGCACAACGCACTGGAAAAAACTAGGTCTCCAGTAGGTCGCGACCGAGTCGTCGCGTTGCGGCGATTCGGTCGCCGGACTAGGTCGAGCGCAAATCGACTTCACCCACGGTCTAGTTGAAAACTCGGTCTCCCATGTGTGTCTGTGTGTTTGTGTGTTTAATAAAAAAAAACTTTTTTTTTTTAAAATTTAACATGTTTTAATCGTGTTTTAATTATATAAATTTTATAAAAAATTTCCAAATTTTAATATATCGAGCTTTGTTTAATTCCTCACAACATATATTAATTTGACAATTTTTGGAGTTAGTTTTAGCTAATGCATTATACCCTCTTTACTTCTAATATTCCGTAATGTTTTTTAGTTTATATAATGTTTTTGTTTTTTTAAGTGTAATGCGTGTTGTATTGAATAAAATATATTTTTTTTGGAATAAAATATTATTTTTATTAAATATAAAATGTTATTTTTATTAAATATAAAAATAAAAAAAATTGAAATAGGTCGCACTAGGTCGCCGGGTTGTGGCAAATAAGTCGCACTAGGTTGCCTGCCGAAAAAACTAGGTCGCGACCCCAATGCGTTGTGCTTAGGTCAAGAAGCCAATGAAAAACAAGTAAAGTACATGGGCCGGGTTGAAGTAGTAGAGAGTCTTTATAAACCACCTCGATAACCTCACACTTTTTCACAAAACACAAAAACAAAACAAAATAACACAACGACACACTCATTCCTCTTTCCTCCAAATTTCTCGATCGTCTTCACTCTTCCTTCTTTCGTAAGCCTTCTTTCTTAATTAATTACCCTTTTTATTTTATTCTTTTTTTTTATCATCTTATGCATCAGCAGCTATTGTAAGATCAATTATTGTTTCTCTTTTGTGATTAGGGTTTTTTTTTAATTGATTTAGGGCTTTTCTCTGAATCTTGTTTATGTTTCTGATACGGGTTTACTTTTTTTAAAGAATTCTTTTGTATCTGTTTTGGTTTTTGGTACTAGGTTTGATGGTTTTTTATATCTAAATTGGTTGCTTGATTTTAATGTTGTTACTGTTTTAATTTAGATTCAGTGAACTAATTACAACATTCTTTAGAAAGATTTTAATTTTTTGATTTCTTATATTTAAGATTAGCTGTATTCGGGTTTTGGTTTTTATGTGTTTTAGGGCTTATCTGCGAATATTGATTATCTTTTTTTATTTATATACATGGGTTACTTTTTTTATCTTGTTATTCGTACTAGGTTTTCGTTTTTTATAATCTGATTGATTTAAAGAATGATTTTTTTGTTCACTTGTTTTGGTTTGGTACTAGGTTGCTGCTTTTATAAGTTGTTTGTTTGATTTTAAGATTTTTTATGTTTTATTTTATAAATTGTTTGTATTGTTTTTTTTTTGTAATCTAGATTGTTAATAGCGCTTAAGACGATATCTTTTTTGCTAAATAAGTAACTAAAATAGCTCAAGAATCTGTTTGTTCCAATGGTATTGAAAGTAGCCTACTTTTTCATTATTGCAGTATTGTTATTTGTTAATCCATGTTCGTGTCTACATGCTTTATTATGATGCACTTTATAATCTCAAGATTTGATCTACTCTATCTGTGATTTGATTGTTCATCAAGATGTTATTTTTCTATTTCTAATAGAGGTTTTTTTGACAATGTACAGGGAAACAAATGTCTTTTGAGACCTCATACGCACACAAGTGGTTAATATTGCTTGTGCATTTGATAAACCGTGAGAGGCTTGGAAGCTCTGGGTGGATATTTTTCCGCCATTGGACCTGATAAACGATTTAAGATTAGAGTTTTTAGTTGTTCGCTAGTTAATATTTTTTTGAACAGTAGTTTATTGGTTTTCATTTAAGATATAGTAATTGTTGGACATTCGATTAGTTTATTAATGGCAAGATCCTCACTTGTTCCGGGATTTCGTTTTCATCCTACTGATGCTGAGTTGGTGATGTACTACCTAAAAAGGAAGGTATTGGGTAAGAAGATCATTGTTGATGCTGTAGCAGAAGTCAATATATACGATTATAGTCCTTGGGATCTTCGAGGTATTGTTAATCTTTCTTGATTTCGAAATATTGCTGCATTTCATTTATTTTTATATGCACATTTAAAACCATTGATAGATTCAATTAAAGAAAGAACTTGACAAACTTTTTGTTATGAGTCCTTGTATAATGATTTGTTTTATAAGCGTGTAAACGATACATTTGCTTTTTTAATTTTACCTTTGTATTGTGTGCTTTGTATGTCTGTTATATGTTCTGATAGCATGTAGCAGAAGATTCACAAATAGTATCATGATAGTCGATTTCTGTGTCTTGACAGTAAAAATGAGAAGTCATTTATTTAGTACTGGTTTTATGTGTAGTCTAATCAACAAAAATAAGTTTGTGTGAGATTGAACATTACTTGAATATTTTTGTTTAATTTGTTAGAAGATCGCCATTATATACAAGTGATTTTGATTTAACTACTGACATTTGTTTAGGATTAGGCCTTTAGTAACCTCTTTAAACATCATGATAGATAGCAACAATTAGGAAGTATTCTTAGAGATTAGAATCGCTACATAACCTCTTTAAACATCATGAATTCATGATAGATACCTTCTTTTTTTTGCTTGTTTTAGGAGAGCAAGAAACTAACTTAAGTAAAGGTTTACCTTAAAAATTGTTCTTGTTTGCCTCTAGGATTGAAAATTGTTTGCTTGAACATGTTCACCACCTGTATTGCTCTTCGACAGTTTGCCTAACAATTGTGTTTTAATCTTCAGATAAATCTGCTTTAAAAAATGGAGACCTGGAGTGGTTCTTCTTATGCCCGAAATCAAAAAAATATAATAGCGGGTCTCGATACAACCGTGCAACTGAAATCGGGTTCTGGAAAGCCACCGGAAAAGATAGAACGGTTACATACAAGGAGAGAACCGTAGCAACAATTAAGACTCTAGTTTTTCATATAGGACATGCGGGAAAAGGAGAAAGGACCGATTGGGTCATGCACGAATATAAACTCGAAGATGAGCAACTAGCTAATGCAGGAATTGTTCAGGTAACTAAGGATTTTTAGTCTCACTTTTCACTAATGTTACAAAAAGAATTCTCATACTTTTCAAATTTACTTTTAACACATTTACTTGTATATTTCAGGATACGTATGTCCTTGTCAAGCTCTTTGAGAAACCTGGATCAGGTCCAAAAAATGGCGCACAATATGGTGCGCCTTTCAATGAAGAAGAGTGGGAAGATCATATAGCTGGCTGCACTAATGCTTTAGCTACTGTGGGTCCTTTGGAGGCTACTACTACAAATTCATCGAGTTATAACCAAAAGGGTCCAGCTACTGTGAACATGTATGAGCCGGGTTCATCTATCGTAACATGTTCAGCAAATGGGACTGGAAATATAGCTCATTACAAAGAGAAGGGTACAACTGCTATGGAAATGGTGACTGCCCCTCGAATTACACATGATATTTGGTCGACTGAACCAGAGTCATCTATTGTAACGTTGTCTGCAAACAAGAGACGTGAAGATATCCCTGTTGGTGATGATGATATGATGTCCTTGGAAGAAATTGCTTTCCTTTTGGGAGTATCCGAGGACTTTAATAACAACAATGGAAATGAGGTATGTGATTTCAGCTATGGTGTTTTTTCTTTTAGCTATTTGTTAGAATGGGGGAATATGATAAATTGTGGAAACAAAAATGCCACAAAGTGGTTCTTTTTTAGTTGTTGAAAAAGGGCAAACTTGTCTTTTGGTAACATGACAATATAGGTTAACTTGTAATACGCTGTTGGCATTATATTAAACGTCTGATCATCATATACACAACCTCATAATTATTGTTTTCATTCAGGTGGTTCAAGTTGAGAATGTGGAGGAAAATGGAATGATGGCACCTAATGCAGAAGATGGTATTTATAAGGAGTTGGTCAACCTCATTGATCTTGACCAATTTAATGGAGGTGCATCAGCTAGTGCTTCTATGCCTGCTGTTTACATGTTTGACAAGCCTCTTGATGACCTCGACCTCGACTTCAATCTGGGAACATTTTATGTTGACTGACAAGAACTGGAAACAAGGACTGGAAGCAACAACTGGAAGGTCAGTCCCTGATAGAAATGAAGTTGTTATGCTCTCTCTGGTGGCCCGTGTATATGTGGCCTTTTATTTAGGAAGTTAACAGTGGTTTTCCCTTCAGTGGTTTTGTTTTAAGTTATGTTTGAATAAGACTTTTCATTTGATATCTTCGTGTCTGAACATGTAAGTTTATGGGATGATTTTGTTTTGTCGTTATATGATGAAGACTTAGCAAAATCTTGTCTTTGCAGATCTTAATTTGAGTATTTAATTGTATTGGCTTTGTCTAGTCTTTAATATCAAATTTATTTTGCATAATTTGAGAAATCACCCATACGTTGTTCCATACCTCGCTCTTCCAGGTACTGTGGATTTTTTATTTATTTTTAGTATCAAACTTTAAATTAGTTTTACGCTTACTTTCTAACAAGTACTAGTCAAAATGGATCTGATATTGGTTATGTTATTCAACTAATCAAAGATAAATCATAACTGTAAAAATTAGTCAAAATTAGCCACAACGTTCGATACAGCTAATCAATTTATTAGCAGAAGTGTTCACTTGTTGAGTTATTTCCCGTCTTATTACTTACTTTTGACAACGTGCGCAGATAAGTTGGTATTTCCTGTTTACATCAAACACTAAACCCAAACTTAAATAAAAGAATGTAAACTGGATAACTTTGGCATGTAAACCGGATAACTTTGGCACTCCATACCTTTTGGATTATTGGTTAGAAGCACAAAAACTGATTTGCATTATTGCCTTTTCACTTTTGACAATATCAAGTGTTTATCAAAAACTCATCTGGTGTATATTTCAAGAGAAATTTGAAAATCAGGTCCTAACATACAAAGAAAATCTGATAATGCACTATTTGTCCTTATAAATTATCCACAGATAAAACCACATACTTCATCTACAGAGGTGGCATGTTCACATCATCTCGGTTATCAACCATCCCATGTTGATTTTGGTCACTACCCGAAACCAACAAAGATGATGATGAAACAGCCTTCCCTTTGCTATCAGATGTAGTCACAGGCAGATCCATCTCCCAACTGCTGGTGCTGCTGCTGCTTTCTGCAACTGAGCTTTTCTCGGTTGCAGTCTTCTGTATCAGTTGAAGCTGATCTTGCAAAACCTGTTAATGAAGGCAGACATTGGTGAGACATCATCCAACTCAAAAGACAATTGCTATAAGCCTATAAGTGTGCTAACAATAGGATCGTATATATTAGGTGGCAACTTTCTAAAGTCTTATTGATTACAGGTCAAAGACCTAAAGTCTCAAATGCTTATAAAAGTCAGAACTTGCTAAAGTTTTTTACAAATTGCGATCATTGTGTGAAAAAGCGGTGCCGATGCGTCCTATAAAAGATAAAAATAGAACTAGCAACATACCTTTATTTTCTAACCATTCATATTAAACATGACTCCATGAGGTAAATTTTTTTTGGAAAAGCACTCCAAGAGGTATATACTACATACTCCCTCCATCCCATGTTAAGTGTCCATAATGGTATCTTAGAGTGTCCCATATCAAGTGTCCAATACAATGAATGAAGGAATTTTGACAACTAAATTTCCAGTTTTGCTGTCCATATTTAAGTTGTTATGTCTTCTTTGTGACTTTTTGTTTGTAAGAATACACTTCTCCTAAAAACTGTGTTTTAACCTAATGACACTTAATGCGGGAAGGAGGGAGTAGTTATTATCATTAACTAGATGAAAAATGTGTTGCTATCAATGGTAAAAAAAAAATCATGTTGGTATTAATATTTATAGTACATTGCTATTATTCGTAAATTTTGAATGTGTGTTGCTACTTGCTAGTTTCCACAAATATCACCTAATATAATACAAATTAGTATATACTGTACAAGTTATTTGTGATCATATTTAAACACTATTTTTTATGTACTAAATTCAAAAAAGATTTTTACGTTTTGATTGCAACCTCAATAGATTTTACATAGAGGAGAAATCAGGTTCTCATACCTCAATCTGGTTCTGAATGATTCTTTTCTGGGCCTCCAGTTGAGTGACTGATAGCTGCAGATTGGTGGCCCAGGCATCCTCAGGGTTAGGGCTTACACCTTGAGCTTGAACGGGCAGCTGGAAAGATGAATAGGTTGCAGGATTGTTTGGGATTGAATTATCAGTTTCACTAGCAGAAGCAGCATTGTTAATGCCAGTACCAGGTGTTGATTGATTGGGAGGTAACGCATGTCCAGAAGACCTGCAAAGAAAGAGCAAAACAGATGTTTAATATGCATTCTAATTACAAGATCATGGATTGCATGTATCATAAATAGATATATAGTGAAGCACGTACTTACCAAGTTAAAGAAGAGCTTGGCGAAGGGTAAACGAAAGATTTCTGATATATTGAAGCAGCAGCTGCTGCTGCTTGGACTCTCTTCTGTTGCCTGCTAATATTCCCACTTCCTGCAGCATCGCCGGTTTGATCTTGAGGCGATGTGTTTGACGAGTTTGCCCCTGTACAATATCAAGAATGTATTTGTAAAAATCTTATCAATTGAAATGTACACATGTATATGACTAGATAGATCAACACAAGAGAAAACAATCCAATGTTGAAACATGTATCTACAAAAGCTAAAAACATTACGGGTTTTTCCATGTTCTGAATATCAGACCTCAGATTAGTTCATGTTAACGAAATATTTCTGGAGGTATTTACAACCCAAATACCTGCAAATGGGTCGAATTGGGTCGTGTTCATCTCAGGTTTATAACTAGTTATCTAAACGAAGACACTGTTACAGAGTTCCTTTTTTTGAAAGAAAAGTTAGAGGAGAAAAAGGAGTTTGAGCAGAGAAAGGGGAGGTATAGAAGAAGCTAGTAACATAGTAAGGAAAATGAAGAGAAGCGAGGTAAGTTTCATGTTCTTTAGTTTTGAGAGACTAAGGGAGAAGAAAGAGTGTAATTTTAACGAAGATGCCCCTCATAAGAGGAACAAAATACCAACATCTGATATGATGATATATAGTCGTGATATATACAAGCTAATCAATTGCAACAACCACAGAATAAAATATTTCCAGGTATTTAAGTGCAAAGTATTCGAAGTAAACAGACATTAAAAGGGCGGTTTCTATAGTTTCAAAAATGATCAACATCGAGCCATCTTAGATAACTCACGCGTGACTATTCACTGGATTTTTTACTTTGGACTGAGATATCTCGTTGCACAGCAGATGCGGACAAAAAGTAGCTACATAAATGAATCAGGGACAATACGGCCATCTTACATAAAGTACAGACTTATTATCTCCTTTCCTTAGCCATCAGCCCAAATTTGGGCGGTAGAACTTAGAGCAAAAAAATTCAAATTCCTACTCGCTTCCCTTCTTCTCTCTCCTCTTTCTTTTCTTATAAGGTCTTAAACACAACACTTTTTTGGTTTCTCTCCCTTTTCCTTACTTTCTCTTTTGAAATAAACTCAAGAACAGAGTGTGAAAGCTTAGATCGGTTTATTAAAAGCTTGATATCATTTTGTCAAAAATATTGGTTCAGAGATCAGAATTAACACATTATTAATTATATCTAAGAAGTGACAAAAAAGTGTTTGATTTCCCCCACCCACCCCCCAACTGGGCCAGTTATGTTAAAAAGACCTGCTACTAACATGGAAATCTCGTCACTCCTAGTTATTTGTAAAAACCTATGTAGCACCGAAACGGGAACGGCACGGGGATACGGGAACGATACGGGAACGGGAAACGGCAAAAATTAAAAAATCAAGATACGGGAACGGCATGGATACGGCAATAAAAATATATAAAAATAAATAAATATATTATTTGTATTGTAAATAACGCAAACTTTAGTCACATACAAATATAAGAGAGGTTCAAATACATTGGTTTTTCTAGCAAAGTGCAAACATTCGTTCATAACATTTTAAGCATAGCAAAATGATAAATTTAAAACTTAAGGGGTCAAATTGTATTTTTTAACAAAGTAGAGCTGGAAGTTATTTAAAGAATATTAAACACACATTATTGGTCTGTTTCATCTTCCTTTTCAAGCCCCCCTACTGGCTCCGGTGGCGGCTCTATTTTTTCCGGCAACTACTACATCTTTTCATCACCATAAAACCCTAAAAAAGCAAGATACGGGCTTGATACGGGCTTAGAAAACCGAAACGTCGCCAGATTCGGTCAAGAAACGCTCCCCTGTTTTGGGAATCGGTCAAGAAACGATTCGGTGCCGTTTCGCCGGCGAATCCGATCCCCAGCCGCTCCCACACGGGTACGCCACCCTTATAGGCGATTCCGTGCATCATAGGTAAAAACTAGCTAATATTTTACATTGAAAATAAAGTAGAAAATTCTAACCTTGACGATTAGCGCCAGCTCGTGAGCGTGTTGTGCTTGTCCCACCCTCATTTGGTATAACAGGTGCTCTGCAAATGGGACAAGTATGCTGTCTCTCTAACCATGACCGGAGACAATGCACATGGAAAAGATGGCCACAGACTAATTTTTTTGCTGTAGTCATCTCCTCTCTACAGATAATGCAGGTCGCATCACTCCTGCGTATGATAAAAGATAGGTAAATAAGAATACAACACTGGTATACATGTGAAATTGAGAAGTATTTTTGGGTTCATCAACTAACGCATTCAACTCTTCAGGTGTAGCATCTGGAAAGCGGTCATTCATATTTGATGTGATCTTTCGATAACGAATGTAATCAGCAATTCTCGACTTAAAGTTTCTGAACGTCTCATACAGCTCCCGGATCAAGTGCAGAGGCACGCCATAGTTCCTGGAGAACCCAAAGTTTCAATAATCAAAATAGAAACCAAAAGCAGCTAAACAAAATCATATTCATAATTGAAGATCAATATAGCAGTTAACTATGAACAAGAGATACATTAGCCAGTTCTTGCCATGTCATATAAAGGGATGTTATTTATAGCATTTTACACAATCAAGATTCCATCCTTATTATGTCTTCATATAGACAATCCACGTGAAGAATTTTTTTATGTGAAGCAGACATACACAAAACGCATCAAGTACATAAGGTAAGTAAGCATTTGCCTTGTAGGAAAAGTAGGTCTAATATGTTTTCAAGTAATAGGTTAAAACTGTGTGCTGGAACGAAAACGTGCATAAATATATATATACAAATGCAACAGCCACCAAGTGTCCAAATTGACGAAACACAGCCTGCTGACCTTCATTAATTATAAAGCAGGCTTCATGCGGTACATAACTGATAGGAACGTACGAGAAAGTACTTACACAAAGATTGTGAGGAAAAAGCACAGATACATAGATAAGTGCAACAAGTCGCGAATAAGCTCCAAATAGAATGTGTACACAGCTTTTTTTTCCCACTGTCCTTCCATAAGCATGTCACTGACATAGAAGACATATTTGACAAATGTTGATATTGTGGTTGTGGCCAATATCATGTACCTGAGAATGACAAACACGATTAAACAATCAATAATCAGTTCCTAGGAAACTGGACTTTAAAGAATTGACGCTGAAAACCACATGAACCACAAAGAAGATGATAATCGAAAACAAATCACATTCCATGTGAATAAAATAAGTATAAGATCGTTTTTACACACAAAAACATACATATATAACCATTGACCGATTATACAAAAAAAAGTACCAACGCTTTCACATATAGATGGCAAATCCAGACAATACATTCCAAAAGCAACTATTATATATCAAGTATCATACCATTCTTTCAAATGTTATGATTCGGAGTATCATAACATTCTTAATATATCAAAATAAGCGAGATTACGTGAATAACTTTGTTGAGCCCTTATAAAAGAAAGAAATAAGAAAAATAGGATGTAATGATTTGAAAACTTACTCGAATGAAAAGAAAAGCGAGACAGAAGCTTGACGGGTTTGTATCAGATACTTCACCGAATTATACAAAAATACACAGTCAACAAGGAGAAGGAATCCCATAAAAGAAACAATCCGGATATGAGACAACATCGGCACAGTTGGAGTTGTTTCAATATAGTCAACTCTCTTTTGAGCCAACCAATGCAATGACTTAATCAGTAATAAGGCAGTAACCATAGCAAGAAACATAACAGAAAAATCCTGCCGGAATATAGTTATAGCAAATAGAATTTCCATAACTTCTCGCCATGATTGCTCATTAAGTCTCTCGACCTCCGCTTCTCGGAGTGAGCCAAGGAATATCTTTTTCGTCAACTGCCACATAATGCACATGATTACCAAACCCATGTTTAAAAGAAGTACTAGACACACTTTGGATGTGGATAAATAAACTGTTGCCGGGTAGAATTGCCCTCTACTACTAAAGGCGTGATAGATAACCGCCAGTGTGGCAATCACACTGAGTCCGGCGTATGTTTGCAGCTTCATCATTTTGTTGTACGCACTGTTACATCACAAAAGCAATCAGCTAAAACTAATGATAAGTAGCTTACTAATAAACAGTTTGGAAAATAGTGCTTGGATTTGCTTAATTCACACGTAAATTATATTAATTTCTAGAGGAGTAATATCTATTTTTACATGTGTTTAGGTTAAATATGAGAGCATGCACTATCATCACACAAACACCCCAGCGCCAAAACCAATGGCGCGTACCATACCATGTTACCCCACTGTCTGGTCAACCAAGGGGGTGTCACACGCCAACCCTTGGCTTGCGCTATAACGTGATTTGTATGTGCGGTTTTTGACCGTTGAGGGGTTTTTGTGGGTCCAAAGGGGGATGGTATGGCATGTGTTATGAGGGAGGGTGTTTTTTGGTGTGTGACTGATACAGTTGTGTTAAAAGAAAAAGTGATGCAGTAACATATAAGACAAAAAAATGCAGTTTGGCATGTTACCATACAGTGTGCTCATAGATGGAATTTAGGTCCACATTGTTGTCAACGTTAGTGTAAGGTACCACACTCTATCAACATTGTATGTTTTTTGTTTTAAAAAACTGTATGTGGGCACTAGGCAGGGGTGTTTGTTTAAGCTTATTAATGGCCTTACGAGCTTATCTCATTTCTGCTTATATTTGATAAGCCCACTTCCCGCTCATTTTACAACTTTTTGGCTCATATAAGCTTAAAATTATCATAAGAAGCTTATATAGTCATGTTTCAAAATATGCCGAAATAGTTGAGCTTATGAAATATAAGCTGATATGAGATAAGCTCGTAAGGCCAACAATAAGCTTAAAGATATACTTCCTGGAGGTGTTTGTTTATGCTTATATAGTGGGCTTATGGCTTATGTTGTTCAGCGTCTTATGTTTCATAAACTCGCTTTTTGTGGCTTATTTTAAAACTTTTCGGCTTATATAAAGGTTATTATGACATGATAAGCTTATATAGGCCAAAAAGTTTCAAATGAGCTTATAAAACATAAGCCGAATAACGGTGACACCTACTTTGATAACAAGGTGTGTGCTACTCTAAAAGGGTGGAAACCAAAAAAAGCAGTTTGAGTTTGATCTAAAATAAGCAGTTTGGAATATATAAGCAATCCCAAACACCAGTAACTAGATATCAGATAAGCAGTTTCTATAAACAATAATAATAAGAAGCCCTAAAAAAATAAGGATCTAGATTGATTGATGTACCTGATAAGAAAGAAACTATACGATGATGATGATGATGATGTGTGATTGTGTTATGATAATATAATCTGTTACAAATTTATTAGTAAATCATTTGTTTGATGAAAAAGATCGGGGAAAAATTATACCAGATTAGATAAAACTAAAATTATAAACAAATGAGACAGAGAAAGAGGGTTCTAGTTTTCTTTCTCGTCACCGGTGCGTTTCTTCACCAATTGTTTTCTTACACGTGTAATCTTGTCCACTCAGCTCTACTTGAATTTTCACAAATGCCCCACAAGGGGTGTTGGTGAAAAACACAAAGGTTCGTCTTTGAGATTTGACGTTCAAGTCATGCAATAGAACAAGACTTGATTTTAAGACTTGAAGTGAGACGATAACTGAAAAAAGTGATAAGTCACGATAAAACGAGATACATTGAGGCTTTTTTAAATTCAATTCGATAAAAATCATTTTTTTTATATAAAACTGAAAAAATTACATTTTTTTCTTGGACTTTATTCTTTGAGTTATTTATAATATGATATAAATATATAAATTTATATATACTTTCATATTTTGTGAAGCTTTAATTAACGTCTTAAGAATGTCATGACTCGTCATGGCTCACAAAGGCGTAAGGCATGGTCATAACATCATTCCACGCCTCACGCTATCTAAAATCTTGATAAATACCTACATTTAGAGTTTTTCCAAAATGGACCAAGACGACCTGGACATCCTAGGAAACCGAGGCAACCCTTAGTAGAACGTGTCACGTGTCCAAGGGTTGGTGGAATTTTGGAACATGTGTTGTATATTAAACCGAGGCAACCTTAATAATTTATTTATACAGTATAATATATCGAGACAACCTAAGCATTTATACAAAAATACGGAGGCGACGTCCATATATAATACCGAGGCATCCTTTAAAATTTTACTCCTAAAGTGAGGCAACTTATACAATGTTAAAATAATCACGATATGAGTAAGAAACTATCATCACTAATAACAACCTGATGGTCACAAAGACGCACTAAAACACACACATAAGAACACCTAATTATCCAATAATCAAATCCAAACATCTTAAGTGCGAATATCCCATTCCAATCGATCTGGCAAGGATTGTGTTCTGAAATAATGATGTCGACTTTATCCGATAGGTATTGTGTACTAATTAAAAAGTTTCATAATGTCCGCCTCTTACATGTTAATTGGTAGGTTTGGGATTGTTGGCGGGCATCGTATCTGGTGTTTGTATAAGGACCTCGAATGTTTAATGTTCTCCCTTTATATGTTAATTGTCTGATAATAATTGATTTAGTATGTTATAACTAATATGACACCATAGACGTGGCACTTATTCTCTTTATCGGAGCGAGTGTTACAACTAATGTCTTCCCCATGCTATGCAAATTGTAATTTTACACAAGTGATTCATAATCCTTGTTGAGAGAGTTCAAGATAAGACTCACAGCAAGTTCTTGTGGCATGGGATAGCCTAGGCGTTCCAGAGTGTCCAAGTAGCCTTTTATTTTCAGAAAATGTGTGCTAACGGATTGTCCAACTTCTTGTCTACCAGTATGGAATGCTTTAGTAGTATCATAAAGCTCCTGTTTAGCTTTTTCCTCACACATAGTTTTGAGTTCAGTGATAATGTCATAAGCATTGAGATCCTCCAACATTATTTGCAATTCTGGAGACATCACAGCCAACATGAGACGCATCACATCCTTTTGTGCTTTAAGCCTCGCATAGTAGGCGTCACACACTATGTGTGTAGCAACATGCTGAACAACTAGAGTCATAGGTTGTTTCAGATATTCAGTCTGATATTCAACTCTAAGACAAATTCTTAGGTTTCGGTACCATACGGAAAAGTTTGATCCAATCAACTTATCCTTAAACAAGTTTGACCTTAGTGTAGACTCCTTGTTTTAGGCAGCAACCATCTACAAAACAAAGTTCATAAAATATTAGTATTTTCAACAATAAGTCTCTCATAATGTTAACTACCCAAGTTAAAAATGAATCTTATAAAGAGCCTAAGACCCAACTTGAACTAATATCGTTGATGCAATTGATCTACTAGAGACGATAGTAATTCAAAAGGTAATCATCGAATGATACTTGCCACCTGTGCAACTCTTAGCAATAATGAGGTCATGACTACAATATCTAGCATAAACGTAGTCACGTCGTGTTTGCCTCATCTCGTACTTTGTGCTTAAGGTCTGACAAAATACACAACGTAAGTCGTTCAATATTAGTCCGCGGATTTATAACCTTCGGGTCTGACCCTAGGTCATTAAGACGCCTCACATTGGTTAAATCTTAAGACTATCTTTGACGACATAACCAATAAAAGTGACTAACAACTTGGTTAGTACAAAACTTACTTAAGTGTGTATTAATAATTTTTGAAATGATGACAAAAAATCGTATAAAAGGAAACATGTAATACTTCCTTTTATAACAAGTTACTGAAACAATGAATTTTCCATATTTTTGAACTTTCCTTAAATAAAACATATGCCTCGGTTTCATGAATCCACCAGTCATTCAAAATCGAGCTACCCATTGTTTTAAAACGTTGTAGTAATCTTTATAAAGTGTCATAGGTTTGTTTGATCGGGTTTTCCTCACATCTCTTTCGAGGGCACTAACGAAAAACTTAACCAAACCTTGCTACGATCACATTCGACTCTATGGCGTCTTGGAAGATACACAGAAAAGAACCAGAGAAGCTGACCAGCTGTAGATACTTGTTAAGAGCCCTGATTCTTTAGGAAATCATAGAAATCCGTCTTTTCTAGTATAGTGATATCTAACTAATACTTTATAGTTATCGAATAAAAGATATTTTTCTATATAGTTCTAGAGTAAATAAAATATATAGTCAATGACCAAATATCTACTTACCCTAGTTAGTCTGGTTTAATTCTTAAAAAAATCTATTTGCATTTATACACAATATAACAAGTATAGCAATAAATCAAATAATTTAAGCAAGACAATAAACATGACTAACATATCACATATAAACTATAATATGGGAAGATATATTCCAAAAATAATTTATTTTAGGGCACTAAATTTAGTAAATCTAAAAATCCAATTTTGAGATTTGAGGCTTTAACTGTTTTGCAAACAAACAATCGGCAGAAAGAATTCTTCCCCAGTTTTCGGCTAAAACTAAAAAGTTGTGCATAATCGAGTTTTTAGTGTCCTAATATGTATCGGACCTTAAAAGTGTACAAATTATTTTATAAAAATTATTTTCTATTCAGGTGTCAAAATCGCAGCCCTAAAATAGTTTTATAAAAACTCCCCTTAAGCATGCATACATGATGAGACTACTTTTATACATAGTCTCATCGTCCAAAACGGGCTTAAAATGCTTAAAATATCATAAAATGTGCCAAATATATGCTTGTGTTTGTTCAATGTGTATTTTAGGTACGGATATTGAGAAAAATGGCAAAAGATCACAAGAAACAAGCAAAAACGAACACGGGAAACGAAGCCGCACAATGAACCGGGCCCTAGAGTTGATTTTTCAAGAAAAGTCCTTGAAGATTGAAGATTGTACAAGAAGGGTCCTTTATTATTGAAGAATTGACACTTTAAACCCTTGTATATTCATAATTACAAGTTTGGTCCTTAAAGTTTGTCAAAATTACAAAAAGGACCCTCAACTTTGAAGATTTGGCAAGAATGGTCCCTCAAAATTGAAGACTTGTCACTTTTAGTCCTCCACAAAGTCAAAAATACAACTCAAGACCTTGAAGATTGAAGACATTACAAGATTGGTCCTTCAAATATCATGATTTAGCAAAACAAGTCCTTGGTAAAACCTTTGTAAAGTTTTTGGGGCAAAAGTATGAAAAACCAAACTTACTTAACAAAGGAAATCTGATTTTGAGTGATTAAACAAGAAATGAAAGGAAGAAAGAAAGTGGGGGACCAAACATGGAAGACAGCCATACTTACCTTAACCAACCAGCCTTTGGCACCTCACCTCACTCACCACCACAGCCAATCACAACACCCCAATTATCCACATCACCATCCCACTCAGCCGATTTTATAACTAATATTAATTAGTTATTAAAAAACGCGCTAAACATCCCATTTAAACCCAAAATAAGATCAAACTGGTGTTCTTCATGTTCTTAATCCAATTTGGGTTTTCTTTAATCCCTAACATTTATACCTTAATCACCTCCCGATTTATGATTATGGTTATCTTAATCAAAACCCAACTCACACTTTTCATGCCACATTACCCAAGAGGTAACATGTATAGTCCCATGCCTCACCTTTGGAGAAGAAGACAAGAATTACCCAAGATATCAACATCCCACAATGTAGCTTCATTTCTAAGCTCATTGGGAGCCCTTTGATCAATTCTCACCACTGTCATCATCAACTAAACGCCAAGAAGACTTCACATGTTAGCAAAATAATCAAACTGCAAGGGCAATTTTGGAAGACCATGTATTAGGGTTTCTAGTTTTTTATTCAACATTTTAGGTTTCTTGTAGCCTATATAAGGCCTTAGCATTACAACATTTACTCTTGTTCTTGGATTCCTAGGTCAAAAATCTGTAAAGCCTTATTATCTAAGTGAATGAAAAAAGTGTGTGATTTTGTGACAAATTCCAAGTTCCAATCTTTATATCTTATTGTTATTGTTATATGTTTATGATTTTAAAGTTTCAAAGTTTGGTTTTAAGGATTGTGCAGTGTTTGCAATAGTTTTCAAAAATATGATTATTTTTCTAAGTCTTAGTTTAAACACTTGAACTCTTGGATTATAAGTGATCATAACACCCTGATAAGGAGATTATCAAGGTGTAGTGAGCTTGTAGTTTAGGTGTAAGAATCCGTACTTTCCCATCATTATTTTATTCTTTTATCGTGCTTCTTAAATTTTTCAACATATTATGTTTTCTTATACTTTCTGTACGCAAATCCTGAGATCTCGAGAATAATTAAATTATATTTTAATTATTCTTATGATCATTGATGATATTTTATTCGAAATTATTAAAAAAAAAATTAAATTAAATTAATTATTTTTATTTTTTCATATTTATTTAGTGTAGTAACCCGAAATTTAAAATCAATATTTAGACCGAGGTCTAATCTTATTTATAGTATTCGGATTAATATTTATTACTTGACTTTTATTTTTCATATTCGTTCGACGAATAATATTGAATTCTCGACTAACCGGCAAAGTTATGGCTTTAGTGTATCGAATACTTGTCATTTATTATTTATCGGCATCTATGCCCGTCATCGACGGTAAATATTCTCGTTATGACATAAAAATATTTTTTTTTATTATTGTCATCATTTTAATTTATTGTTTTACGAACATTCTTCGTAAATTTGTGATAAACCTTTAAGTGTCATTTGTTTATATGACGCGTTAACTTTTATTAAATAATAAGCCCTCTTTTATATATCTAAATATTAAATTTCTCCAAATGTCAATGCTTTTATTTTATATTGAGCGTTTATTGTTCGTGTTTAACGCGTATCTTTTAAATCGTGTAACTTTTAAAATATTGGACCCCGATAATACCCGCCTTAGTAAATTATGGGGCAAGATTTAATACAAACCTCACCTCACTCATTAGCCAATACGCCACAACATACACATAGATATGTGAAGTGTCAATTGTTGGGACAGATGGCGAATAGCTTTTGCATGTATGCATTTGACTAATCTAACACATCACCAACACATTCTATGTTTTTATTTACGTCAATCACAAACAATGTCTTTTTTTGTTGATTTGGTGTTGCGTCCAATTCAAACATCAACAACAAGATTCTCATTTTATTCTAATTCTTATAATAACTTGAAGGACTAAAGATACTAGTCTTATTCTAGGATTTCCTTTTACAACAAAACAAGTTCACCCTCAAAACTTTTGGAGATTTGTAGGGCTGAGTTGGAGTTAAAGGATGATTATACAAGGGATTTTTAGCAAGAATATTTGAGTTGATTATTACTCTTGAATTGGGAATTAAAGTTTGAATCATTTTTCATTATTTTCATCATTATTGGTAAGAGATCATCTCACCTATCTTGAAATTTATGTTTTATTTTATTTATATTCTAATTTTTATTGGTCATATATTTATAAATACGTAGTATTTTTTAGTAACCTTAAATGCAATTGGAACTTCTTATAAACATTCAGGTATATAATTCAAAAGTGAGAAAGAAAGCTCGAAACATTAATTTGTTGCACATTATTTTTATTGAGCCAATTGTTTTATAAAAGTTTTAAACATCAAGTACAATGTGAAAGTTATATTAAATCTTTATAAAACTAGTGTGTATTCTTACGCGTTATTTTATAATCCTAAGACACGTCATTTTATTTTAGGTCGTCGTTAGAAGCTCGTGGTCTCTCGGCTTATCCTATTTCATCGTTTTACTCCCGTCACTATTATTTTGATCGGTATCTTCGTTTGATATCCCTTTCGCTAAGGTGAGTTCATAGCCCCTTTTTTTTACTACTTATACATTGTTTCTAAACGCGGGGTGAGATTTTACATGGTGGAACACATTCATTTAAAAACTGTATGCTATCCAGAACTTGTATGATATCCAGAACTTGTATGCTATCCAGAACTTGTATGCTTTCCAGAACTTGATGATTTCCAACAGATTTTCATTATTATTATTGCTTTTAGTTATAGCCCTTAAGTTTCCTCTCCTGATCATGAACTGTTAATTTACTTGTGTTACTAAGCGCGAATATTGTGGGTGGATCCATCGGGATTGACAATCCCCGTCCCATGTTGCGGTTGTTTAACCATGACGCATTTCATTTGTTTTGTTACTTGAGTATTTGGGCTGAATACTCACTAGAGGAACTTACATTTAGTTAAGCTTCGGTTCATGAACTAAATAGCAATAATAATGGTTTCGGACTATGGTTAATGATCATAACCATTTTCCCTATTTACTTGTTTTACAAATGAATGCTTGTGTTCCACAACTTTACTACTAAACCTATGAATATCACTCAACTTTATGTTGACGATTTTACATGTTTAATCTCAGGTATTATTACTTAGCTTTGCTTGGATGGGAGCCCGCAGGATATTATAGCAGCTTGGAGATTTCTGTGTTACTTTTTAAAGTTTGGTTTTAGTAAAAGCTGTCAGAAGTTTATCCTATATTTTTGGTAACAACATGTTACAAAACCATGTTTAAATAATAGACTTTCCGCTTATAAAACTCTGGGACCTTTGTTTAAAAACTCTGATCTTTTTGTGATGTAATGTATATGATTTCATTACGTCAACTTTGTGTCAAAAGTATTTCATTGTCTATTGTACCACGACGTGGAACCCCCTTGCTGCCTACGTGTTTCCTTGCCTGATTTTGGGGGTCTCACAGATTGGTATCAGAGCGATGGTTATAGGGAACTTAGTCGTTTTTCAAAACTTAGTCTATAACCGAAAGTTCAAATACTTCATGTTTCTAAGTGTCAAACACAGAATCTGCTATTGTTGTTCGATATCTGCGCGGGTAACTCTCTAATCCTTATTATTTATTTTTAATTATTGTTGTAGTATTTCATCTCATGATTACATGTTGAAATATTACATTACGCTAATGACGATAATTACTATGTCTTTTTAAAGCCTTTGTGCTTCTTGAATTATCATTGGATATTACTTGATTACATATGCTCTTACTGCATTCCTTGAATTCTTGTTCTTGTGAACTGATCTTGTTACAATAATTTTGAATTGTTATGGCATTACATACTTGTATTCGGAACGCGTATGCTGCCGACTTTTGATACACACTTTTCTAAGTATTATTGCTATCTTGTTTATGCGTGATACAACTGACCTCATATACTCGTTCGTTTTGAACCGTCTGTTCTTCTAGACTCACTTTTACATGTTGTGGTATTCTCGTGATACCATTGTTCGGGATTAAATAAGTGTTGCTGCTTTCAATGAAATTTCTGATTTTCATTCTACTACCCTGTACGTTACTTACATTGTTAAACTCCTTTAAGATATTAGTTTAGATATCTATATTGCTTTCCAACCATTTGTGAGTAGATGTCTTGAAAAATAGTCCCTAGACCATTGTGTAGCTCAATGTGTCACCGGAAAAGACTAAGGGACATCGTGTGAGTCACACATCTGGAAGCATTCCTTGAATCCGTGTTGAATGATATCGTGGGTTGTTATAACCATTTGTTGACTTTTTACGTCACCGTTTTACACGACACTCGTATATCGATTAAATAATAATTCATTGACCATTCTACGTTTCGACTTCGAATTACAACGTTCGTTGTATCTTGAAAACACCATCGTCATCTTGAAATTCACCCTCTATTATGTAACGATTGTTTGGAATACAATTCTACTTCTATAAACTTGTATCCTCCCATTTCATTAAACCTCCTCACTCCGGGATTGCAACGCGTTAATATTCCATTTCTTTCTCGGAATGTCTTGTGATTTTGAAAAATCACGCCGCCAAGAGACCTTCCTGCATTGCATCTTGAAATCTAAGACACAGCTGTCATGCGCCGTTTTTGATTTCTTAGATTCTCGTTGGTATTCATAAACCAATTTTATACTATGTATTTCTTTATATGCTTAATTATACAATCTATTCTCTTTCGTTTTTATGGAATCCATAAGTCATGTGTGTACATAAATTCCGGGTCGTTATGAAGTTTGATTAAAATTTCAAGGTGTGTCGAAAAATATACTTTCTGCAGAAAAGTTACATATAATTTAACGATGTCGAGAATATATTTTTATAAATTTTAGATATAAAAGTATGCTTCTACTTGTTGAGACGTTCGTTTAGGACATAAAATTTGACCCGTAAATCTTAAAAACGAGCAAGTTACGCGCATTTGAAATTGTAAAATGTAAGAACTTATTTCTGCGCATTTCTAAAATAATATTTTGTTGACAAAATTGATTCGAGGGCATTTTTATCCATTTTTTATCCGTTTCAAGTCTCGATTAAAACTAAAAAAAAATGTCTGAAACGTCTTTTTACACCAAATTACTTTAAACTTCAAGTCTTCAAAATGTCATTTATTGGGTCAATTGGTCTGGTCAGACCCAAAAGTCAAACTTAAAAATCAAAACTGATAGAATTTAAAAATATGGTTTGAAGCAGTTTTGAGTTCGTTTGAGCTCATAAACTTTAACGAATGAAATTTTACAACTACAAAACATTGATTGCGTTTGAAAACGTTTAAAAATAGAAACTTTTCGGAGTAGCTGTACTATTTGAAAACTGATGCTCTACTTTCTTATAAGCATTTTATGTCAAATAAGTTACGATGTGAAAACATATGGATTCATTTATCATTTCTTTTATACATGACTTATTTGTCATTATATATTATCTTTCCTTTGTTCCAACGTACCACTGATTCGGGTCAAGATTTGAAGTTCTCGTTTACACATTTTCGATATCATATTGACATGTGTCTTATGACGATTCTGGCTAAACCTTATCACCGTTTAACGATGTTGCAGATTTTCTTATCAGTTACTCTTTACTACTCTTGTATAACTCACTCGCTATTTTATAAGTTACTATATAAACTCAAACTAGTATTGTTTGCAAATCATTTTACAAATTTTTTTTTCACTTGGGCCTTATTAAATACTTGAATGTTATCTTATAAAATTAATTTATATTAATTTTACAATGTATTTTCACAAATTGTTCTACTTTGATCCTATAAATAATTCTTGTAACATTAAAGGGTTGATTTAAATATCAAGTGAATTACTCACTTGCGAAAAGTTTCATAAATCATTTAAAATACTATTTTACAAATGTCATTATATACATATTTTAAATCATGTGACGTAATACTGGTTTGACGAAGCTGAGCATCGCATTGCTAGTCCTAAATTATGCATGGCCTGATCACCTATGCGTAATTTAGAAGGAGCCATGCGAGGCCAAATAGTAGTCACCTTAAATATCTTGTCAAAGAACCAACTTTTTACTTATGTTCCCTAAATAGTTAGATGAAATAAAGTTTTGAAAACTTTTACATCTTATGCGAGTAGCACCCTTTCGTGATATATACACATATAATCGCTTATCTTTTCTTGAACGAATTACATGCCTGTTAGCACATATTTCTTTACTCAACGATCTTTGTTTTACTTGTTACCTCATCTTCCTTCGTGACATAATTCTCGTTACCACTTGTCTAATTTCTTACCATTGATACCAGGCTTGAAGTTTCAATGTTGTTATGCTTCTTCATCGATCGACCTTCTCTACCTATTTTGGTAGACCTTCGAAACATCTCCGGACGCGAATAATGATTTATTACTAGATATGGATAATAATTTCCTATATCTGTCATGATGTGTGTCAGACCTTATTGTTTAGAAGTTCATTCGTGTGAACCACGTATTGATTTTGCCTCTCATTGCTAATGTTGTTCATACTACTAGAATTACTCCCAAGTGACTCCTTAAGAATTTTCTGTGGTTCGAAAATTTATTGTGTGGCTTTTCTCTTTCGATCATGTATCGGACACCGAGAACTTAATAAGCCGTTGTTGGTGACGCCAACCACACTCTTGAATGAACCATTTGCTAAATCTTTTGTTTCTTATTGTCCTTACCATCTAAGCATCTATGCTATCATGCTCATTAAGAAACTGGTACAAATTTTATTTTACTCCCTTATGCTATTGCTTGTACACTAACTATGGGTTATTATTAGTTTCATACTCAAATGCTATTTTGTCACCTTTTGAAAATCCGAACATGTCACATGTTTATCATTTGATACCTTAATCACCTACTTGGATTTTTAAAAATTGCTACAAATTCTTAAGAACGTTTTATCAAATGTTTAAATTACCAAAATAACAGTTTCAAGTTTAATGTTAGATCTACACATCCTCTTTGGTAGATTTATAACTAGTGTTTAAAAGGATGTCAAGTTTTATCTTTTAAAGTATTTGATTGTACCATACTTTATTTTTAGTCTAATGAAATTATCGATTTAAATTATAATTTCTAACAACGATTCTAAATAATTTAGAATTTGATTTTTTTCTAATGGTAACGATAAACCTGAGTTTTTTTAATAATTTCATACTGTCATCCAAAAGCTCTTAAGCTGATTGAGATGATTATTTGAACTGAGTTACTTTTACTTTGAAATTCTTATCAAGAAAATACTTAAGCTAAATTTGAAAGTAATACCAAATCCTAGACAAATAATTGTGACAACTTATAATCCAAATGTCTATATGTAATTCATTTTTTCCCGTCTATTTCGCTTGTAACTAGATCCTTACATTTTAAGATTATCATGTTTTACAGTTTTCGCGATTTGTGATTCCTTGTTGATTAACAATCTTGATTCATTTTAGCGCACTTTGTCCGTTTAAGCGTTTCATGTGTTCATTCTATCTTCTGATATTTCTCTGTACTGAAAGGTCATTATTTAAATCCGATTTTGAAAATTTATTCGAAAAAGAGTTAAGCAACTGAAGCATAGTGAATTCCAATTGTTAAAGTTCGCCGTGGTGCAGCAATTACCTGGGACGCAATAAATTTGTTCTACACTTTGTACCTCCTCTTGTTGCATCTTCTACTATTTCCAGGAAAACTCTGAGGGACCAGAGTTCCTTTAGGGGGAAGACTATAAGAATCCGTACTTTCCCATCATTATTTTATTCTTTTATCGTGCTTCTTAAATTTTTCAACATATTATGTTTTCTTATACTTTCTGTACGCAAATCCTGAGATCTCGAGAATAATTAAATTATATTTTAATTATTCTTATGATCATTGATGATATTTTATTCGAAATTATTAAAAAAAAAATTAAATTAAATTAATTATTTTTATTTTTTCATATTTATTTAGTGTAGTAACCCGAAATTTAAAATCAATATTTAGACCGAGGTCTAATCTTATTTATAGTATTCGGATTAATATTTATTACTTGACTTTTATTTTTCATATTCGTTCGACGAATAATATTGAATTCTCGACTAACCGGCAAAGTTATGGCTTTAGTGTATCGAATACTTGTCATTTATTATTTATCGGCATCTATGCCCGTCATCGACGGTAAATATTCTCGTTATGACATAAAAATATTTTTTTTATTATTGTCATCATTTTAATTTATTGTTTTACGAACATTCTTCGTAAATTTGTGATAAACCTTTAAGTGTCATTTGTTTATATGACGCGTTAACTTTTATTAAATAATAAGCCCTCTTTTATATATCTAAATATTAAATTTCTCCAAATGTCAATGCTTTTATTTTATATTGAGCGTTTATTGTTCGTGTTTAACGCGTATCTTTTAAATCGTGTAACTTTTAAAATATTGGACCCCGATAATACCCGCCTTAGTAAATTATGGGGCAAGATTTAATACAAACCTCACCTCACTCATTAGCCAATACGCCACAACATACACATAGATATGTGAAGTGTCAATTGTTGGGACAGATGGCGAATAGCTTTTGCATGTATGCATTTGACTAATCTAACACATCACCAACACATTCTATGTTTTTATTTACGTCAATCACAAACAATGTCTTTTTTTGTTGATTTGGTGTTGCGTCCAATTCAAACATCAACAACAAGATTCTCATTTTATTCTAATTCTTATAATAACTTGAAGGACTAAAGATACTAGTCTTATTCTAGGATTTCCTTTTACAACAAAACAAGTTCACCCTCAAAACTTTTGGAGATTTGTAGGGCTGAGTTGGAGTTAAAGGATGATTATACAAGGGATTTTTAGCAAGAATATTTGAGTTGATTATTACTCTTGAATTGGGAATTAAAGTTTGAATCATTTTTCATTATTTTCATCATTATTGGTAAGAGATCATCTCACCTATCTTGAAATTTATGTTTTATTTTATTTATATTCTAATTTTTATTGGTCATATATTTATAAATACGTAGTATTTTTTAGTAACCTTAAATGCAATTGGCACTTCTTATAAACATTCAGGTATATAATTCAAAAGTGAGAAAGAAAGCTCGAAACATTAATTTGTTGCACATTATTTTTATTGAGCCAATTGTTTTATAAAAGTTTTAAACATCAAGTACAATGTGAAAGTTATATTAAATCTTTATAAAACTAGTGTGTATTCTTACGCGTTATTTTATAATCCTAAGACACGTCATTTTATTTTAGGTCGTCGTTAGAAGCTCGTGGTCTCTCGGCTTATCCTATTTCATCGTTTTACTCCCGTCACTATTATTTTGATCGGTATCTTCGTTTGATATCCCTTTCGCTAAGGTGAGTTCATAGCCCCTTTTTTTTACTACTTATACATTGTTTCTAAACGCGGGGTGAGATTTTACATGGTGGAACACATTCATTTAAAAACTGTATGCTATCCAGAACTTGTATGATATCCAGAACTTGTATGCTATCCAGAACTTGTATGCTTTCCAGAACTTGATGATTTCCAACAGATTTTCATTATTATTATTGCTTTTAGTTATAGCCCTTAAGTTTCCTCTCCTGATCATGAACTGTTAATTTACTTGTGTTACTAAGCGCGAATGTTGTGGGTGGATCCATCGGGATTGACAATCCCCGTCCCATGTTGCGGTTGTTTAACCATGACGCATTTCATTTGTTTTGTTACTTGAGTATTTGGGCTGAATACTCACTAGAGGAACTTACATTTAGTTAAGCTTCGGTTCATGAACTAAATAGCAATAATAATGGTTTCGGACTATGGTTAATGATCATAACCATTTTCCCTATTTACTTGTTTTACAAATGAATGCTTGTGTTCCACAACTTTACTACTAAACCTATGAATATCACTCAACTTTATGTTGACGATTTTACATGTTTAATCTCAGGTATTATTACTTAGCTTTGCTTGGATGGGAGCCCGCAGGATATTATAGCAGCTTGGAGATTTCTGTGTTACTTTTTAAAGTTTGGTTTTAGTAAAAGCTGTCAGAAGTTTATCCTATATTTTTGGTAACAACATGTTACAAAACCATGTTTAAATAATAGATTTTCCGCTTATAAAACTCTGGGACCTTTGTTTAAAAACTCTGATCTTTTTGTGATGTAATGTATATGATTTCATTACGTCAACTTTGTGTCAAAAGTATTTCATTGTCTATTGTACCATGACGTGGAACCCCCTTGCTGCCTACGTGTTTCCTTGCCTGATTTTGGGGGTCTCACATTAGGAGGATTCAAGGAGTGGGGAACAAGCTTGAATCAAATTAGTTTCATTTTTCATATTTCTTTTATATAATCTGTTGATTTCTAACCTTGTTGTTCTTAGCAGCTTGTTGGAAGCTTGTGCCTTGTTAAGCTAGGCACATAAGCTCTAAAATTCGTGAGTGTGGATGTACATTCATGAGGTTTGAGCCTTTCTTTCCCAAAATCTGTTAAAAAAGTGATTTTAAGTGGTTTTGTGTTCTGCTGTTGTATGGTATGTTTTTATGGTTTGAATCTTGTTCTTACTTGATAAGGATGTTGGTATGATGCATGTTTAGGCTTGGGTAAACCTGTTAAACACTTTTGCTTTGATAAATCTTAGATTAAAAAGTGAAAGGGGTGTTTGGGATTACTGCTTGTTACAAGTTTATGCTTTGTATGTTAGTTTGAGTAGGTGCTTAGTGTTTGTTTGAGTTTGTATCTGATATACAAGTGTTTGAGTTCTGATATTTGCAAGTTTTGATCATTGAAACACCAAATCTGATATTGTGCTATATCTTGCTTGTTTTTGCCTAATTTGAATTGAAATCTTGGGAACACCTAGAGTGTATGCATGTTTAGGGTTGATAAGGATAAAAACATAGTTTGTGTAATCTGATTAATAGATTGGGGGTTTGAAATTGGATTTGTGGTCAAGTATATCAGCAAGGTCATCTTGTGTTCATCATTTGTTCATTAGTGAGTAACATAAGCTCTAATCTTGGTCTAATCTTGGAATCAGTGTTTGATATGAGTTGATTTGTGTTCACTTGAATTTATTTGAGCTGTTGTATGCTTTTGGTGCAATTTGGTTGGCTTAATCTTGCTAAATCTGCTTATTACATCAAATCTGCTTATTTTCATATATGTGCTAGATCTGATAACTGTTTGATTAAACTATACAAATTGGCTTGGTGAAATTGTGTTTTCTTTGTTGATTGTGACTCCTTATAACCCACTGGTTATAAGGGTGCCTTGTTTGTTCATCAATTCCAACAAAAGTCCACTAAAGACAACATGTCAAGAAAGTCAACCAGTGGGAACCCTTTCCCACTGCTAATGTTATTTATCATTCAGCTTATCAATAAGCTATAATAGCTTATTTAGACTTGCAACAACTTTGTTTTTGTAATCAATCTTCCTTAATTGACCCATTTGACTATACTGGAGCATTTGAGACTTTGACTTTTAGGTTTGACTAGAAAACCAACTTACTTGACTTTTTTATAAGTGCTTATTTGCTTTTTCAGCTTATTCAGTGTGATTTCTGGAAATCTTTTTTATTATTGAGCTTAGTTAAGTGACTTAAAACATTTTGCAAAAAGAATCAGCTTTTGAAACTGCCTAGAACTCAAAAACGACTATTTTGTCGTTTTGTGTAGAGAGCTTTTGCTTATTTCAGGCTTATTTCTTGGGCTTATTCAAAATTTCTTTTTAAAAACAGCTTTATGAGGTCAAAAGAAGGTTGTGTGTCAAATTAGAGCTTATGGCATTAGCTTATAGCTTAATGGGCCAAAAAGCTCATTAAGAATAAGTTGTTGACTTATTAAGCTGTGATAAGCACATTTTCAGCTTTTGGGCCTTTAGAGTTTTGTGTTTAAAATCAAATTTTAAGCTATACTAAAACTTTTCAGCTTATTTGGTTAACTTTTTGCTTATTGGGCTAAAAAGCCCTTTAAGCTTGGACTGTTTTGAGTTTTAGCCCATTTGGAGGCCCATTAGGGGTATTTTTGTAATTTCAAGTTCATTTTCTGTTTATTTAAGTTAAATTAAACTAGTTTGTAAGTTTTTAGAATTTTTTATAAATTTTGAATTTTGAATCTTATTTTATTATTATTTTATTATTAAAAATTGTTTTTAATATTTTTGCAACTTTTTTATTTTTCTTAGGTCAAATACATTAAGTTAGGATTTTTAAAACTTTTACATTAATTTTCTTGTCATTTAATTAATTTTTAGAATTATTTTAATATTTTAATAGTTTTTAATTATTTTAAATAGTTTTAATTAGTTTTAAAATTTTCAAAAATAGTTTTTAGTTAGAGGTTTACAAATTGAAAAATCTCATTTTGGGCTTTTTGTTAATTAATTTGATTTTTTTGGGCTTTAATTAGCATTAAAAAAATTATTATTTAATTAAATAAAAGGTTTTAGTGATTTTTGATTTTTTGTAAACTCTAATTACATTTTGTAGGATTTATTGCAATTTTCCAGGAATTTTTAAGGTAATTTTTAAATTTCGTCACGTTTTACGGTTTTACGTTTACGACTTTCATCTTAGTGTAATTTTAATCGTAACCGTCATCCTTTTCTATTTTCTTTCTTCATAATCATAATCACAAACATTTAATCATCTCTTAATACAACACACTAGCCTCCTTGAGAACGATCCCACCATTTTGGGCCTTAAACACTTGGTTTTCCTAAACCACTTGTTTAGTACTTACCGCTTTTACCTCGTTTTCCTAAACGAGTATGAATTTACAACTATCAATATACCAATCCAATAGCGTTTTTTTATGACATAGTAATCCTAAAACATGTTAAGGATCTAAACCATGCATTCTAACAATTAAAAAAACATGGTCCATGGATTTAAACAATTTAAACATGCATAACATATTGAAAAACACGTAAATTGCACACGTTGTTGTAAATTACGTTTGCTATAAACCTAAAAAGCATGCAAACTTATTTTTTCCAGAAAATTATGGATCTAATAACATATAAATAAACAATTTAATTATCTATAATTAAATCTGTAGAAACTAGAAGGGGGGGGGGGGGGTTGAATAGTTTCTCTTCGATTAGTCACCTAATTAAAATTACTTTCAATTAGGTTTGTATCAAAACTATCTTTTACTTGAAGCTAAGTTGCATAATGATTAGATTCAATTCAAATGCATTAGCAATGGTAATAGGTAAGTATAATGATAATGAAATAAGTAAAGAGTAAGGAAAGAGACAACCTAATGACAAGACACCAAGATTTATAGTGGTTCGACAACGAGGCTCTATCCTCGTTTCTACTCCACTCCTCGAGTACACCTACTCGAGATTTCCACTATATCCACAAGCTCCCTTCTTGGCGGAGAAAGCCTTACATCTTCGCTTACATTATTTTCCGACACTAAGCTAAATGTCGAGACCTAATCTTTAGCTAGGACCAATCTACACAATGTTGCCTACTTCACAATTTAACGACACAAGGCTAGATGTCGAGTTCTAATCTCAAGGTAGAACCAATCTTCACGACGTTGCATACTTCACCATTTTACGACACAAGGCTAGATGTCGAGTTCTAATCCAAAGCTAGAATCAATCTTCACGACTCTTCACTTTGAAGCTAAGTGAGAACTTCACACAACACAACTACTAATCACTTTCAAGTTTAGTGAGAACTCACAAGACACAACCACATCACTTTATAGTTTAGTGAGAACTACTACACAATCTATTACAACTCAACTAGACATATCCAAGTACACACATGTAGCTTGGATCTACACAACACAAATCCAAGCAAACACATATGCAATGGATGTACACAACAAATCCAAGTATTCACAAATAGCTTGGATGAACACAACTAGTCCAAGTATTCATAAATACAAATGGATCAACAAAAACAAAAATGCTAACATGATGAACATGACTAATTCATGGATTCATCTTTATCACAACACTAGTGAGTGAGTGATCTTCTCTTTGGACAAGGTAAAGGAGGGGATCAAGAGGATAATCATATGTAAACATACTTAACACATTAAGTGATCATTTACTAATGATTATGCTATAGAAAAGAGAAAGGGGGATGAGAAAAATGTCCAAGAGGGTTATTGGAAAATGAGATTTGATCCACTATTTATAGAAGACAAAGTGCAACGGCTAGCTGGGCGCGGTTCTTTAACTAGCCCGGCGGTTCCATATCGCTAGAGAACCGCCTAGCTATTTAAGGTACCGCCCAGTAGACTACACTCCTTTTTTGTCTTTTAGTGAGGTAGGAATATCTGAGGTTTTTTTAAACCTTCAAAGGATATTCTTATGGCATATGGAATATGTCATTTTCAAATTTATATTTTCCATTTTAATAAAACATTTTCTTAAAAAGAAAGTTTATTAAAAAATATTTTGTCATATTAACAAAAGTGAGTTTTAAGGATAATCACTTTAATGATCACTAAGTATGATTAAGAAAAGTTAGTGATATGATTATTACCTTGATGATAGTGTTAGTTAAATAATTCGTTTTGTGTTTTACACTAAATGTGTTGTATAGTTTGTTGTGATCAAAACTAAGAAAGATTAGTTAACACTAATAATGTTTTTAGGCATCACATGCATTAACAATCTCCCCCTTTTTGATTACGAAAAACTATAAACTCATTTACGTAGAAACACAAAATATCGATTTATTAATGAGTTTATCACTATCATTTCTCCCCCTTTGTCGTAGCAAAAAGGTAAGCACAAGTCTTCGAAGAGAACCGGACTTTGCTAGTAGCTCCCCCTTGGTGGTTGCTCCCCCTTGCTTGGGGCACCAAGTGTATGAGCTATGGTGACATGCTACACAAAGGTTAGTAGAAAGAAAAGAAACACTAATGTATATATGATCACTACCTACCAAGTAACTTGAGAGGGAGAAGGAGAAGAAATCTCAAATTAGAAGCAAGTATTTGCTAAGTATGTCTAACGAGGTAAATGATAAAATCAAGGTTCAATTGGTGGAATGGAGGTAGAAAAGAAACATCCAACCAATGAAGATGATAAATTTGTCAAGGGGTTAAAATTTAGAATTGATGAAATCACCCATAATCAATTGTAGAGATTAACCACGATCAACTCAAAAGAAAGAGAGAATGATCAAATAAAGAAAACAAACACAACACAAAGGTTTCATATTACATAAATATGAAAGAAACAAACAAAGTAGATAGTCATACACACAATATGAGTATCTAAAGCAAAAGATATGGAGAAATAAACCACAAAGCATAAGCTATTATAATAGTGATAATTTTCCAAGATCGCTTAAAATGTTATTGACTCCAAAACAACTAAAGTATTATTGACTCCAAGAGTGCTTAGTCCTTTAGTTGGAAAAATAAGACGACGAGGCATCATTCGAAGTTTTGTCCACGGGAACGAAAACTTTGAGAGGAGGTCGCGTGAGGAGGAATTCAAGAAAATTTAACTTCTCATACACATGAGCAAGTTCAATTTGTTGAAATCGACAACAAGCACACGAGGATCCATGATGCAAAACAAATTCGGTTGATGGGGGAAGGCCATCACACCTAGGGTTTGGTGGTGGTGAGGAGAGTGGGTAGGAAATGTTTTCACAATGCCTTGTGAGGTTTGGGAAGGATGAAAGGTCATTGAGTTGAGGGGTGTCAAAAGGTTTTGGTGGTGGAGAAAGATTTTCCTTTTCTCCGGTGATGGGGTTAATGGAGTAGGTCTCATTCGAATACTTGATTGGAGAGAAGGTGGGGTTCTTGGGTGGTTTGGATGAAGAGGGTTCATTTTTCTTGATCCAAATAGGTCGAACCGAGATCTTCGGTTTCTTGGAAAGCTTGGATAAGGAAGCTTTGGGTGAGGAGGTTTGTGACAATGAAATGTCAAGGTTATGAAAGGAAGAGTTAGGCATTGTTGAGGTGTGAGAATGAAATCTCAAGGTGGGGGTATAAGAAGAAAGTAGACAAGGCAAAGGTTTGAAAATCAAATGTAAAGTGTCAAGGAATGTTTAGCCAAATTGAGTAAACATGGAATCTTGACAGGGGATAGGGTGATGAAGAAAGACAAAAAACGAGCCAAAACTTGGCTTTCTGTCCGCGGTACCTTATGGGGACCGGCGGTTCCTTAGCACTTAAGGAACCGCGTGACTTTAATGAGCCGCGTGCAGTGGACTTGAAACCATGATTTTCCAGGGTTTTGAGAAAAACTAAGACTTTTTCAAAAAAATTTGCAAATCTTGGAATTTTACCTCTATGAGCACTAAATTATGCTAGGGTTGCATAAAAGTAACACATTCACAAAGAATGTCTTGACAAAGGGTGACAAAATATTTAGATAACATTTTGAACCAATTTTAGTCAAGTTTTAGAGGTTGTGATAGATTTAGGTTCAATTTTAATTTAAAATTAAAGTTGATTAATGTGAACATAAAGATAGAAACACATAAAGCTAAGTCCATAATTCATCCTCATGAAAAACTCACGGAGGGAAAGAGATACATTAAGGAAATAAAAAAAAAACAAAAAAAAAAACAACTAACTAAAACAAAGTTAGCTTAAAACTAGGTCTTGATGAGTAGTCTTCCTTAGCTTGGTTTTTCTTGAAAAATATTTTTAAAGAAAATCACCATTCATCTCCTAGGAGGAGGCATGGTAAACAAGGTGAGCAAGAAATCTTGCAACCTCCTATAAAGTCCAAACATCTCCATCCTAAGGTTTTGAATGATGTAGTTATTGTAGAGGCAACATGGACAATGAGAACCATGAGCTTCTAGGAACCCAAGGAAGTAAGGATCACCCATAAAGAAGGGAAATGGAACACCCAAAATGGGAGTGTTTGAGGGAGGTGGAGGTGGAGGAGGTATATTCTCCAAGGATGATGTGGGTGAGTGTGGAGGTATGCTCTCTAAGGGTGAAATGGGTGAGTTTGGAGGGGTAAATGGTGAAGTCACCAAGGTATCAACAAAGTCATTCACAATGAGAATGCTTTGGATGGGTTGAGGTTGGGTAGTCACATCCAAGAGAGTACTTGGAGTGAAGGGTGAGGTTAGCTCATTCATTCTAGATTGGAATGAAGAGGGGGTAGAACCATGAGAATGGTTGGTACCATGGGTTGAGGTAGTCTTGCATGGAGCAAGAGGTGGTGAGGTTGATGAAGAGATGAGAATTGGGACAATCTCATTCTTGGGTGTGTGAAAGGGTGAAGAGTTAGGTTTGGGCAACTTATTCTTAATCTTAAGATTTTTCCTTGAAGTGGAGGTTTTGGATGAGTTTGAGGTTCTTGTAGAAACCATGGTTGTTATGAGAGGTTTAAGGGTTAGGAATAAATGGTTTGATGCGTGAAGAACATGGCTAACAAGGTGGGTTTAAAAGGGTGAGGGGATGATCCAAACTAGTAATTGGTTAAAAACATTTTATGTGAATAATGAATTTAGGTAACCTAGTTTAGGAAATGTGCAGGTTTTTGCAAAGAACCAAGCAAGGTTTACACAGATTAAGGAAAATAGTGTAAAGCAAAGATTCTATCGGACGCAGTAGCCGGCGGTTTCTTATCTAGGGTGGGCGGTTCCTTATCAATAAGGTACCGCGGGTCGATATGGAACCGCGACCAGAGGTGTTCAAAAATGGTACTTCCTCAAACTTTGGTTAGCCTAGATTTTTACCAAAGGATTATCAAGCCAAAGTTAACTACTGACCAAAATCTAGGAAGCTAACTAACACATAGGATGCACAAAGCTATGCAAATCGTAAACACAATGGCATAGATAATCATTAGGATAAAAATAACAAATAATCCAAACAAGTAGTATTAGTTAGTACACAACCAAAATAAGGTACAAAGAAGCAAATGTTCAACATCACATTACATGTTTACCAACATGTATACTTTGTAACACTTCAAAGTCTTCACCTTCTTTTCTTGCCCAATCCATTGATCATATTCCCCAAGTACTTGAATCCCTTCCTTGACTCAACCCGATGGTCATGTAACTCACCTCGAGTCCTAAGATTTTCACGGTAGAGATGCTCCATGTTGAGATCTTCTGGTACTTCTTTAGAGGAATAATGAGGTGGAGGAGCTAAGTCTTCAAGTCCATCCACGAATGAGTTTGAGGATGGGTGGGAATTACTCGAAGAGTTGAAATGAGAACTAGAACCTATGCCATCACCATCACTTGTTGGCATATAGGTGTCCTCATCATCCGTCTCTTGATGATCGGATTTTCGCGAACCTCGATCACTTCTAGGCTTTCTTTCATATACCTCTTGAATAGGCAACATAACCCGATGAACCGGGTGAAAGCAAGAAAGGTCGAGGTGGGGAAAGTCATGAGCAACCCTTTTGAAAAGGCGAGTAAGAAGCATAGCATTAGGAAGGTTTGTTTTGGGTTTTGAAATAACATAATTTATTCGTCGAGCGATATAGAATGCCAAATTGTACTTGGTTGATGTAAAGATGCAACACAACATATGCACCATACAAGCCGGGATATGATCTCGGTTTCCACCAAGACAAAATACATTCTCCCTAAGGATATTTGCCCATTGGACCACAAAATCCTTAAGATCGCTTGAGAGAACTTCATAGCGATTCACATTTCGCACATTAGAATGAAGGCTTCTCACAACGTTTCCATCACGCTCTTTCGAAATGACATCAAGGATAAATTCCGGATCAATTTCGGCGTGGTCATTTGGAGGTTGTCGTTGGATTCCAAGAGAGCATCAAGTCTCCATTTATCCGTGAAACGATAAGTGCCTTCATATGGCACACCAAGAATTTCACCAAAATCTTCGAGAGAGTATTGAATCATTTGATCGTTCAACAAGAATCGAATGAAGATTTTGCTATTGTATTCAAACATGGAGTAAGTGCTAAAGAATTCTATAAGAAACAAGGGGTAAATATCTTCTTCTATGTTGAGCAAGCAATCAAACCCCGTATGCTCAAACATAGATTTGATATAAACATAACCCGTTATTCCCTCATCAACAACTCTACCCTCATGGAAATTTAGAGTTGAAAGAGATGAAGAGAAGTTTCGAAGTTGAGTGGAAGCAAAGGTTTGGGAGATGTTTGGCATATATTGTCTGGTGAGTTGATGATCCTTTTGGTATTGTGAAGGCATGATTAGTACCTAAATAAACACAAGAAAATATTTTTCCAATCACTCATATGAAAAATAAAATCAAAAATCAAAATATGAGAATGTGTTATATCAATTTCTTGACAAACAAAAGATTGAATCCATGTCATTCTCATGTTCACAATGTATCTATTCCATTATTAACCAAGAACATATGAACTATGTTGGATCAAAAATGGACTAGAACATTGGTTTTTCAAAACAAGGTTTTTAGGTAAGCATTAACACTACAATTACCTATTTGTTCATGGGTTCATCTCAATTCCATCTTTTAACCAAAATCATTTAGCCAAAATTCGGATTTGTTCTACAAGTGGGTTTTAGTGAAATCTTAATGAATATGAACCTAAGGAATCATAGTAAAATAACCATGTCAACTGATAAATGGAATTTGCTTAGTATTTGTGTACTCGATATCGTTCTCGGTGTCTAATCGAATTGATCACGGTTTAAAGTGGAATTATTGTTCTTGGTAACTAAAAGGGGGAGCTTGGGATTATCTATTTCTAATTGTAACATAAACACTAAAATAATTGAACAATACGATAAAAATAAAGGAGAATAAACTAACCTTAATTGGCGGGAAAACGTGAATATGAAACTGGAATTGAAACAGAAAGCTAACCCGGAATCAGTATTAGTGCCACAATCCGGAATACGTGTTATCTCCACTATCCGGAATCCACATTCTACTTGCAATTCATAATCTTGAAAAATGCCAACTATCTGGAATCTATGTTGTGGGTCTTATCCGGAATCTGTAGTAAAACACTTATCCGGAATCCGTAGTAAAAAGCTTATCCGGAATATTATAATTTTGGATATCCGGAATAATGTCCTAAGCCTTATCCTGAATGAGTAATGTTGCTTATCCGGATTAGTTCCTTATCCGGAGTGTTATAATTTTGGATATCCGGAATAACGTCCTAAGCCTTATCCTGAATGTGTAATGTTGCTTATCCTGAATTTCTTATCCGGAATGTTATAATTCTGGATATCCGGAATAATGTCCTAAGCCTTATCCTGAATGTGTAATGTTGCTTATCCGGAATTCCTTATTCGGATTAGTTCCTTATCCGGAATGTTATAATTTTGGTTATCCGGAATAATGTCCTAAGCCTTATCCGGAAAAAGAGGGATATGGGAAAATTCCGAATAAGAAACAAAACTTAAGCAAAATGAAAATAAGCTAAAAACCAATAAGCACTCAACCAAAAACTAAACCAAAATGATTTTAAGAAAAAGTAAATAAGCTAGGATTTTAAAACTTTTTGAAACATTAAATATTTAAAATATTTAAAATCAACTTTTTATAAAAATATTTAAACTATCAAAATCAACTTATTTTTAAAACTAATAAACATAAAAATTAAGCAAATAAGCACCTTAATCTAAAAACTTTAAAACCACCAACTCAATAAGCACAATCAAATAAGCAAAACAATTACATCATCAACAAAATTAAATCAACTACATGATTGATTAAGCAAAAACAATAGATCATTAAAAAAGGTAGAATGAGGATTATGAAATAAACTTTATTAATTTGAAGATTAAGATCAAAGATTACAAAATTAATGAAGGTTTGATAAGCTTGAAAAACTAGAGATAAGAAAAATAACAACACACTTAAAAATAAAACTTGACAATTAACTAATTAACTAACTAACACCCTCCTAATGACACATTAGGAGGGTATATATAGGAGGTGGGGAGTGCATGTGTTGCTTCCTTCTTCCTTTCGTCTCGTCTCGACTCGATTTAAATTCTTTGTCTTTCTCGACGTCGTCTCGGGATTTGTCGATATAAATTGAACTCGTCTTATAATCTTCATCTATAATTAGACTTGAGTTCCTCGACTTCATTAAACTTCCGTCTTTAGACTTTTTCTTCGATAAATCTTCAGAATAGGCCTCGGACTTCCGTTCTTTTTGCACTCTTGATCTTTTGACTTCGTCTTTTCTCGTTTTCTTCGATAAAAGCCCGTGATAGCCCGTGTTTTCTCCCTTTTTCATATTTTTATCCTGAAACACAATAAAAACACAAACCACACATAATTCGGACTTTTACGACATAAAATACACGTTTTGGTCTTGTTAGTATTGGAAATAAGTGGTAAAAGGATAAGTGTTTTCACACTTATTAAATCCCCTACACTTGATCATTGCAATGCCATCATGCAATGCATTAATTTCAAAGCACGGTTTACATTTTTCATCATAAATAACCCACCTTGGCCTTTATTAAAAAGATAGAAACAAGTTAAGAAATCAAAGACTTACATTGGGGTTTTGGTTGTCATGAATGTTTATCATCCTCAAGTTTCACGTTCCCCATACCAAGCTTAAAAACGAGATCATTGTTATTATACGCTAGCAAACTAACACGAACTCATGTGGCCCAATTATTTACTTAGACTCCCTTATTCCTAGGTGTATCTCTTATATTTTATGATTGTCTCGAATGATCACGAGGATGCATTGTTTGACTTAATTCGATAGTTTATTTAGGCTGAAAATAAAGTAGGACGATTTAATCAATAGTTAGCTAAAGGACAAAATCTTTTAAAACTGCTTCCCGGGACCTCATAAAGTTCATATCTTGGCATAACTCGCTTCACGATTTGAGACCTTTCTCGGACCGATATTTGGCAGCGATTTCATACTTCAAATCTTGAAAGACGTTATGGTCTTCTCTTCTTAATAGGAATTTCTTCACTTGAAGTTTTTGAGAGATTCTTCATACTTGGACCATGACTTCTTCATTTTTCTCCAATCTTTATTTTGGATTTTGATATACAACGATCCGCCTCCTTTTAGGACTTGGATCTATTTATCCTCATACCTTGTTAGGGCGTTTTTGGATAGATTTCTCCATGATCTTTAGGGGAGTATTTGCTTTTTGTCGCGTGTCTCGATCCTTCATATTGATTTTTGATAAATGATTCTTCACATCACTTGGGATCTTTAGCAACAAAATGTAGCCCTCATGCCTTGTTAGGGCCTTTTCGGACTTGTCAATCTTCGCATCCCGCTTCAATAAGTTATGCCTTGGCTATGAACTCTAGTTAATACCGAGTAACTTTTAAACGATCTTGGGCTAGAAGCTAAGTAACTTTTCAAATCGTACGACCTTATTAATTGCAATTAAATTTGTTAACAAGCGATGGGAGAAAAAGCTTAGAATTAACTCACATAAATTCACGAAAGAATACAAACTTATAATTGACTCTATCATCTCTCGTTCTCCACAGTTTAAAATCTCAAGGAATGAGACTCGTGGATGCTTAGCCAGTTACATCAAAGTTTTGGGTTTTCAAGTCATCTATAGGATCTTGCAACTTCTTAGACTCTTTCAAGTTTATAATTCGCATTTTAAAGTTCCCTTGATAAACGAATTTCTAGGATCAATTATAGGAACTTGCGAAAAGTTCTTGTTCTTAACCTGTAAGAGTTAAGACTTTCGCGTTTTAAAGTTCCCTATATAAAAGCCTAGCAAAACTTGACTTAAACACGTTAAGGATACTAGCTAGAGTAAACTTAGATAAGTAAACTCGGGTTGAGTCAAAATATTCACGACTTTGAAAAATTTAAAACCACTTTATTAAACTTTATTTTTAGCAAAGAAAGTAAATAACGCTAACAAAGGAAAATACTACTATACAACTAGGCCAAAATAGATTAAAAATTTTGAAAAATGTCGAAAAATTAAATTTTCCAGTTAAAATGAGGACAAATTCATGGAAAAGCCCACTTACTTCGATAGAAGTCCCCCTACACTTGATATAAACATTGTCCTCAATGTTTAAGCATGTGGGAGTAAACTCCCCTACACTTAGGACATTGTGCACTTTGTTTAAATCTTGCTAAGGACAGGACAACTAGAGTGATTTCAATGTGAACATATAAGATATGAAATATTGAATCACGACAGTTTAGGATAGAACCGGGAAGACGGGACCACGGGATCACGGGTCGTCAAATGTCATCAAAAGTACTCTTTGAAGCTTTTATCCCTGCAGATCATAAGAAACAAGACAACAAACCCTATGTAGCCCCCCCTACACTTATTATGAAAACGGGCAAAGGATAGATCAACGGGTTGCCTCCCGAGAAGCGCTTGTTTTTATAACCGAGTCACGAGCCTGACTCGACCCAGAACTAATTCAAGGGAAACGTGGTGAGGGATGGAATCGTCTCATGAGAGATGTCCTCACCAAAGTACAGCTTCACACGCTGGCCATTCACTTTAAAATTCGGCCCATTTGGATGAGAAAGTTCAATGGTGCCGTAAGGGAAGACTTTGGCGACGGTGAATGGACCAGACCAACGGCTCTTCAGCTTGCCCGAGAAGATCTTCAACCGAGAGTTAAAGAGTAAAACTTAATCACCAACGTGAAACTCTCAGTTCTTAATCCTAGCATCATGAATGAGCTTGGTTTTCTCCTTGTAGATCAATGAGTTCTCATAAGCTTCATTCCTCAGTTCATTAAGCTCGTTGAGTTGAATCTTCCGAAGAGCACTGGCTTTGTTGATATCAAATTTGGCCCACTTCAAGGCCCAATACGCCTTATGCTCCAATTCAATAGGGAGGTGGCATGCCTTCCCGTACACAAGACGATATGGAGTGCAACCAATCGGCGTCTTATATACGGTACGGAAAGCCCACAAAGCATCATCTAACTTATCGGCCCACGAGGCACGATGCTCTCCCACAGTACGCTCTAATATTCTCTTCAACCCACGGTTAGATATCTCGGCTTGACCATTTGTTTGAGGATGATAAGCGGTGGAAAGACGGTGATTGACACCGTACTTAGCCATGACTCGAGCAAATTGATCATTGCAAAAATAAGTCCCGCGGTCACTGATGATAACACGAGGAACACCGAATCGAGCAAATAGCTGCTTCAAAAAGTTCATGACCACCCTCGCATCGTTAGTAGGGAGAGCCTTCGCTTCAACCCATTTGGATACGTAGTCAACGATTACGAGGATGTACTTGTTCCCTTTAGATGATGGAAATGGCCCCATAAAGTCGATGCCCCATACGTCAAAGATTTCACATTCTTGGATGAAATTTTGAGGCATCTCATCTTTATGTGTGATCTTGCCTTGTCTTTGGCAAGCATCACAACGTTTAACCATTTCATGAGCGTCATGATAAATGGAGGGCCAATAGAATCCAGAATCGAACACTTTCTTCGCGGTATAGTTAGGACCAAAGTGACCACCGGTGGGTCCTTTATGGCAAGCTTCAAAGATTAATAAAGCTGCCGACCCATCAACACACCGACGAATGACAAGATCCGCACATTGTTTGAAAAGGTAAGGGTCGTCCCAAAAATAGTGTTCAGTTTCTTTAAAGAACTTTTTCTTTTGTTGGGACGTTAATTCTTCCTTGAGAATTCCACCCTCTAAGTAGTTTGCAATGTCCGCAAACCACGGGGTGTCATCAAGATTGGAATTGATAGACATTAAGGCCTCAAGGGGAAAAGAGTCATTGATCTCTTGATTCGAATGATCCCCTTGATAAGGATCCTCAAGTCGACTTAGATGATCCGCGGCTAGGTGTTCGGCTCCCTTCTTGTCATGAATTTCAATTTTAAATTCTTGAAGGAGCAAAACCCAACGAAGAAGTCTTGGCTTAGAATCTTGCTTTGTTAACAAGTACTTCAACGCGGAATGGTCGGTATAGACAATGGTGGTGAAAAGGACAAGATAGGGGTGAAATTTTTCAAAAGCATACACTACAGCTAAAAGCTCTTTTTCAGTAGTGGTATAATGCAATTGAGCCCCCGTCATTGTCTTGCTAGCATAATGGATTGGTTGGAAGTGTTTGTTCACTCTTTGTCCCAAAACCGCTCCAATAGCAAAGTCGCTAGCATCACACATCAATTCAAAAGGTAACTCCCAATTAGCGGTGACTAAGACCGGTGCCTTAGTTAGTTTATCCTTAAGAAGATTGAAAGATTCAATACACTCTTTAGAAAAGATAAAAGGGGTATCTTTTTCCAAGAGGTGGGTCATCGGGTGAGCGATTTTAGAAAAATCTTGAATGAATCGACGATAGAAGCCCGCATGACCAAGGAAACTTCTCACACCCTTCACGGTTGAAGGTGGAGGTAATTTAGCAATTACTTCAACTTTAGCACGGTCGACTTCAGTGCCGACTTTGGAGATTTTATGACCAAGAACAATACATTCTTTTAGCATGAAATGGCATTTTTCCCAATTAAGAACGAGACGAGTGTCTTCACACCGTTTGAGCATATGTTCTAAATTGGCAAGGCAAGTAGAGAAAGAATCACCATAGACCGAGAAATCATCCATAAAAACTTCCATAGTTTCTTTAACCATGTCATGGAAGATAGCCATCATACAGCTTTGGAAAGTCCCGGGAGCATTGCATAAGCCGAAAGGCATTCGTTTGTAAGTAAATGTTACATAAGGACAATTGAATGTGGTTTCTCTTGGTCTTTAGGATCAATGGGAATTTGAAAATACCCGGAGAAACCGTCTAAGAAGCAATAATAATCATTACCCGCTAAACGCTCGAGCATTTGATCCATGAAAGGGAGAGGAAAATGATCCTTGCGGGTGGCATCATTGAGCTTGCGATAATCGATGCAAACTCGCTGATGAGACTGCAATTATACATAGTCTCATCGCCCAAAACGGGCTTTAAACGCTTAAAATATCATCAAAATACCCATATATGTGCTTGTATTTGTTCATTATGTATTTCAGGTACGGATATCGCGAATTCACCAAAAGATCACAAGATTCAAGCAAAAACGAACACGGGAAACGAAGACGCACAAAGAACCGGACCCGAATCATGAATTTCTAAAAATACCCTTGAAGTTTGAAGATTGTACAAGTTTGGTCCCTCAAGTTTTGAAGATTGACACTTTATACCCCTAAGAATCTCAAAAGTACTTTGGGGTCCCTAAAGTATCATGACTTGTCAAAAATCAGCCCTTGTGTTTGAAGATGTTACATATTTATCCTTTTTTAATGCTAAAGGACTGATGGTGCAAATGACAAGGACTAACTATGAGAAGACAGAAAGACTGAGGATGCAAAATGGTAACTGCTGCCATTAACAAGGGAGGACCAGTTTTGCCATAACCCCAAAGTATTTAACCAAAAACCCCACCCAAATCACCATTTACCCAATCCATACAACCCATTTACCCTTAACCCAGATTTATTATTAATAAACTTTTCAAAAGTCTATTAATATATAATTAACCGGGTAACATGTTTTATCGCCAAAACCAATCCCCTGTTCATCATATTCATATGCCATAAACCCTAAAAATCAAGTAACCTAATTAGCTTGATTTGAGCTAATTAATTAAGGGGTTTTCAATCTTTGGTCATCAAGAAACAAACCCACATGCTGGAAAACGACACCACCTCCCCCTTGTCCCCTCACCAGCTATCACCTATCACGGGTTCACCTTAAAACCCTGCCACTTTGACTCATCCAACGTCTAAGACAGCTTTGCGTGTCCTCCACAACTATCCAAAGGCTCAAGATGCATTTAAACAACTGGCAATCACATGGGTGCGGCTTAGAAGATTCAAGAAGCAAGCATATTCTTCAAGAGATGCTGGGGTATTTTAGGAATTTGTATACATTAGGGTTTAGCTCTTATTCCTCTCCTGAGTAGTATAAATAGATGATATTGTAGTAGTATAGTTCTTGTTCCAATTTTTAGTTCTTAAAAATTTGTAATATGATATTCAAATTTGATGAATAAAATTGAGTTCCAGTTTTAATATATTGTCTTTTAAATTTCCTGCATTGTAATTTTTATTTTCATCAATAGGTTTTCAAAGGAATTTGGTAAACTAAGTTGAGATCCACATTTGGTCTGTCAGCTTATAACTTATCGTATAAGCTATAAGTTGAGTGACTAACTTGTGTTATTTTTCTATTGCTTGTGTTCAGGTTCGAGTAAGGAGTTTCAAATTTGATGTTTGTGTTTCAAAGTTTTTCAAAAAGATAGAAAGTTTTCAGAAAGTGAAAGAAAATCAGATTGTGTGATATTGTGTTAATGTTTGTTCATCTTAGCAGGGGTTTATTGGAAGCTTGAGCTTGTTATAGCTAGCTCATAAGCTCGATCAATCCAAGGCATGGATGTATGCCTTGGAGGTTTGTCTAATCTTTTTTATAATTTGCTTGTTTTTCTGCCATGAATCTTGCCGTGCATGTGAGTTTGATGCTTGCTGTTTTAAGTATGTTTGTGAGGTGTGATTTCCATGAATGAATGATTTATTTGGTTATGATTGTGTTTTGCTAAGTGTATTAAAGTTTCTTTGAAATCCTTGTCTAGCTTAAGCTTGTAAAGAATTGTTTGGGACGGTGAGATTTGTGGGTAGTGAATGACCACCAAATCCCACTTAGCTCTGCACAGCTTTGATTAGCTTAGGGTGGTTGGATTTAGCTAAACTTTGGTAGTTTTAGGTTCAAATTTGTGGTTTGCATACTTAGTGTAAAATCTACCGTGTGTGAATTTCCTTTTTGTTGTTGGTTTCGAATATCAGTCCTGGTGATGAGGTGTGTACATGAGCTTTTGGTATCGTTTTGAAATGGTCTCAAGATTGTACTAAGTTGTTACACAACTGTGCATATCCTGAACACACAAAACAGCCCATAAGCTCAAGCTTGCCCATTCGCAGCTAGGTTTTGAGTTAGTTTTAGTTTTTAGGGTGAGTGAGCTCTTTACTTGTTGTAAGATCAGTGTTAGTTTAGCTTTTGGTTTAAGGGAGAATCACCGCAAAAGTTTCTCATCTAGCTACTGTCATATCTGATACAAGGGTGCGGGACTGCTTATCATAGCCCACTGATTATTTACAAGTTGAATTTGTGGTGTTTGCTCATTGAGGGTGCTACTATTTGATTATTGATTAGTAATTGCAGGCTTATAACTGTTTAAATCTGGGTTTGTTGTGATTTTTTGGTTGCTCAATTGTTAGCTCAGTATAAGATCTACTTATTTGAACACCCCTTGTGCTTAATTGAGTGTAACTTATAATGCCCACCTAAGCAAACGCCCCCTGCAAGTTTCTGAGTAATCTGCCTAGCCCATTATGCTATCTGCTTATGTGGAGTACTATTTGGTGATTGCTTAAGAGTTGGTTTGTGTTAGAAATGAATGTAGACCGTTTAATTTAGAATTACGCCCAGGTCTTTAGTGAGATAGTTTTAGGTCAGCTTGTTTGTATGCTAAGTAGGCAACTGCCCACTAGCGTGCTTGTGTAACCTGCACATTAGTTAGTTGATTGTGATAAGCTAGGAGTTTTACTGAATAAAATCCTTAAATCTACAGTTCATAAGTTTGCTTTGAGAAGTTACAGCCTAGATAGCTAAAGCTGTGTTTGGGATTAGGCGATTTGATCTGATTTTGTAATAGATACAGATACATTTGTAATGTCGAGGTGAGACTCTAATATAGTGGATTATGTAATGAGCTTTGGTAAGTAGTTTTGATTGAGATTCCTAATAAGCTGATTCTAGTAGTGCAGTGTTCTAAAAAATTGATAAATGAGCGTAGGATCTGATATAGTGTATTAGGCTGTTAGATGTTAGGATTATTGATAGTGCAAGTTTTAGTCTTTTGAAGAATCTCAGTTGGTTTTTGTTAAGTCACAATTCATATCAGTTAGGAACATTAAGTTTTACAATGGGTTGAATGTTTATCATTTTGTGTAATCAATTAGAGTTGAACTAAACTGTCATAAAATTCAAATTAGAACTGTGTAATTCATTGGAACTGTAGGATATTAGTTAAACAAGTGCAGCTGATAAGAATTTGTTTCATTTCATTAGAGTGTAAATCAATAGCTTTTAAATAAGTTAAGTTTTTTGTGCATTTGCTTCATAGCTACTGTTCCTATAAGTGCTTCATCTAATTTCTTGAGTTTGGTTGCTTGGTTTTTGGTTAATTGTTATCTGTATTGTGTTGCTGAGAAATAGTTGTTATACAGCCCAACAAGCTACTGCTTATTGGTGCTCTTTTATCAAAAAGCCAAAAAGTTTAAAGCAAAATATATTCTGCCAAAAAGTGCCACAGCTGGGTTTGAACCCATGACCACAGACAACTAACCAGACGCAGCATCAATCTTAATTACCATCTGATCTTTTAGTATTTTCTGTTAATTTTGCCTTTCATTTTTCTTTAGTACAGTTTTTTTTATTCAGCTTTCAGCTTAGAAGCTGAGAATAAATATAAACAGAACAAAAAGCTGCTGTGAGTAGGAATAGAACCCCAGACCACTGCAAAGTATTACACGCAGGAACCCACTGCACACAACCAACTGATCTATTGATTGTTTTGTTTAATAGTTCATTTCGTTTCTATTTTGTATCAACTGTAACTGGAGTATTCAGCTAGTAATAGAAGGAAAAATAAAACAAAATGGGCAGCAGGGGGAGTCGAACTTGAGACCTGCTGCTCAACAGCCCAGCACCTTAACCATTTGGTCTCCTAAACTCTTTTGTTTTCTTTTCCTTTTGTTACTTTCTTATACGTTTTTTTTTATTTGTTTTACTTTAAGCTAAACAGCCTATAAGCTTGTATCAAGCTTATTTAGGGCTTTTCTTTTCAGTTTTTTTTATTTTTTGTGGACTTAGAGTAATATTTAATATTTTCTATAAGTTTTTCAGATTTTATAAATATCATTTAATATTTTTAAATCATTTAATATTTTTTCATTTAATTAGTTTTAATAGTACTTAATTCATAATAAAAAATATAAAAGTAAAAAAAAAAGTGATTCTTTTTCCAAAAAGTTTTTTTTTGTCATTTATGTTGAAGGAAAGATAAATTTGCTTTTTTATAGTTTAAATTTCATAATTTTATTTTTATTATTCATTTTCTAGGATTATTTTAGTTTAAAACTTTAAAAAAAAGTCATAAAAAATAGTAAAAAGTATATTAAAATTTTGAAAAAATAGTTTTTAGCTTTTATATAATATATTTTAGGTTTAAAAATAAAAAAGTTTAAATTTTGTCTTTTTCTTAGTTAGTTTTATTTTTAGATTTTTTACTTAACTTTAAAAATTAATATAAATTGATTAAATAGTTTTCAAAATTTTTGGTTTGCGTACTTTTCTTAGTTATAATTTTTAGAACATTTTAGTGATTTTTAATTATTTTTTAGGTGGAATTTTTCGTTGGGTCGCGTTTTTATGTTCGGACGTTCGCGCGTTTCCGACCGTTTTTAGCGTATTTCGTCTACATTTTCTTTTCTTTCTTTCTTTCCAAAACGTAATCACTCGAATTAATAACGTCTAATATTGTTGGCTAAACACCATACCTCCACCGAGAACGAACTCGATTGTCGGTATTTGCGTTTTTCACAAAACGTAATTACTAATACTTACCCAACGACTTTTGTGTTGCTTTGTTTTTCCTAAAATAAAGTATATACAAATATAACATCAAAAATGGCGCCGCTGCCGGGGAGGTGTGTTTAGCCATATTTATTTATCGTGTTTATTTGAGTGTTTACGTTTTATCGTAAATACTTCTTTTTATTTTTCTATACTATTAGCCATACAAATAAATCGTGTTAATTAGAACTCTATTAACACAAAATCGTTTTCTCGTTTTTATTGTGCATACTATATTGTATTTACGTAGAACAACTAATACACAATAATTATCCAAATACGCGAGAAATCGCACCTCAATAGTTGAGCGTTCCGGTCGCTATTGTTGTATCGAATTCAAACGAAGTCAAAGGCAAAATAGATAAATACTCTTAATTGGTTTAATCTCGATAAATACAAACTATAAGGTGGGTATAAGGCGGTTGTATTTCACGACCTAAGGAAAAAAGGCTCTTAAGTGCTTCGCGCCGCCTCGTTTTCTCCGCTCGCTTGTGCGTATTTTGAAAGTGACGATTAATTAGGGGTTTGCCACATCAAGTATTATTAATCTATTTTTGTGAGTTTTAATTATTGAACCTCGAAACGTTTTGGCGTTCCGCCAACGTTTCAAAGTCGACGAGGGTTTTTACTTCACGTAATTACCTTCATTCTTCTTGGATTCATTAATCGAGACCTTTGATTAGTGGATAATTTTTGTAGATTAATTTCTACGTAATACACCAAAATTCCAAAAAAATTAAAAAAACCAAAAACACAAAAAGATTCTTCGATTTTTCCCTCTATTTTCATAATTCTTTTTCTCAATCCCTCTAAATTTTAATTCTTCATGGATTTTCATTGCCTAGGTTGTGGGAGACGATTGTTTAATTCCGTATCATGTCCATGGTGTATATGCGAAAGGTGCGGAGATCATATCGACTATGTAGATTTTAGATCTTGTCCCTCATGTAATCCGACCAATTGTTTATATACTTCTAATGAAGAACGTCCCCTCCATTGCCTATACTGTGGAAGCCCTTCCCATTGGCACTATAAGTGTCCAATTCAATACCCAAATGGTCACAATCACGAGCCTAATCCGAATTTCGTTGACCAATCTTCGCAATACTCACCGTCATGTGAGTATTGTGGAGATGAACCTCACTATGGGTATGATTGTCAACCGATGAACCAAAATACGTATTGCGACAATCAATTTTCCGGTTTTGACGAATCACACGACATGGGTTACAATTACGACAATGGGGGTGGTTATCCATACGACGAACCGGATTTTTCTCAAAATCCGTGTTGCGACAATTGTGGGGGGCCTCACGATACTTTTTCTTGCCAACCAATGGATTATGATGAGCCCAATTCATACGATAATTCCGGTTTTGATAATTTTGAGGCCCCACCCTACAATCTCGATCCTCAAAGTTCCTGTGACACCCTAGAACCAAGGTCATTAACGTTACCCTAAATTACGCTAATTTTTGAAATTTTTAATAAATTTTAATTTCTATATTTATAAGTATATTGGTTAAAGCCGATGTTCGAGGTTATAATTTTTACGTTTGACGATTCAAGAAGGACGATGACGATTACGATCCCGATGGATGCCCAAATTTTCATAATTATTGACGATTTATCGATAATGTAATTTTTCGAGAATTTTATTTACGGTTCGTGTTAAGTTGAGTCGGGTGAGTTTTATAGCCTTCCGAGTACATTTAAAGTATCCTAAAAATATTTTGGAGTGTTCGGGATGATTTCCGACTCCCGTAAAATTTTCTAAATTGACTAGTGAGTCAAACCCGCAAAGTTTTAATTGCGTTTTTAACTTAAGGCCAAAAGAAACCTTTATTTGCAATTTGGTCCCTCCCAATCACACAAAAATGCACAAACACAAACACATAGTAACATTTCACAAAAACAAAATCAAACTCTCTCCTCTTGCCCTTAAAGCCGACGGTCACCCCCAAAACCCACCAAGAACACCATCAAAAAATTTTTCTACTTGATTTTCATTAAAATTAAGGTTAGACCACATCTAATCTTGTCATTCCCCACCTTTCTATGCATTTAAATCCCACATGCATTCAAATAAATTTTCCAAAAATTTTCAAGAACAATCAAATTCGTTTTTGAGGCTAATTGTTGTGATGCATGTTAAATTCATGCCTAGTGTGAGTATAATCACCAATAAAACCCACCAAAATTCATTTGGTTGTGGTGATTTGGTCACCCAAACCCCACGGCACAAGGGGTGTTTGGGGAGCCATGGTGGTTGATGAATTTTGAGCATTATCTTGTGTTTGGTTTAGTGTTTAGTGATGTTTTAAATAGGTTTAAGTGGTTGCATGTTTGTTCTCTTTGATTTTAGATTATGAGGTTGGTTGATCAATAGGGGTAGGACTGAAAATTTGTGTTTGGTTGTGATTAAGGAAGCTTAGAATGATGCCTAGTGGTGATTAGTAGGATTGGAATCGAGTTTAAGCATGATTTTGGAGTAGTCAAATTTAGGCAGAAACTTTGAGGTCATTTCATAAAAATTATTTTTCCTACAGGTCTTGAAAACTAAATGTAGTTGTAGAGGGTCTTTTTATCTTTAATTTGGTATAAGGTAGAGCCCGTGACTCAAAACGAGCTAAAAGTTATGAGGTTTTAAAGATCGAGTACCGGGAGACGAGAACTTTCATAATCCGAATTTATGTATAGTTTTAGTCAAATCCCGAGGACCACAAGTATGAATTGGTAAATGGTCAAGGGTCAAAATTTGGTCACAAACCTGTATAAATGAGTCTATAAGTTGACTTAGGAGTCAAAGAAGTCAAAGGTGCATTTCATATAGGTCAAAGAGGTCAAAGTTGGTCGAAGTACAATTTCAGCCCGTAAAATGTAGTTTTTGAAAAGCGTTAAGTAACGAGTCGTAGAAGTAAAAACTTTTATTGGGATTAAAAACATGTTATCTACAGGTCTTATAGGATTTTTGAGAATTTTGTCAAATTTTATAAGTATGGTTAAATATGGTAAAACAGCCCGTACTTTCGGTAAGTACCGGCGAGAATGAGTAAAAATGGATAGCGTAAATAATAAGAACGAATGGTGTAAAATGAGTGACGCTTGTTATTTTGTTTTTGGCGTGAGTTATAATTGTCCTAAGTGACTAGTGTCTATGTATTTTATACAGTACCGTAAGATATTTAAAATGAGATTACTCATTACGCGTTATTTGTGATAGGTGTTGATTTATCCGGGCATCCGTTTCGTCGTCAGTGATCATCCCTCGAACTACCGACTACTTAATATCTAAGGTGTGAATTTATAGCCTCGCTTATATTTATTTCAAATTGTTTTACCCGCGAGGGAAATGCATGCTAGTTTTTAAAAGGAACGTATATCCTGAATGATTGTTAGACCCGAATGTTGCCTTAGAAATTGTGTTGAGTACCAAAGTTGCAAAAGACCCTAAATTCATGAACTATTAACTATTGTCCTGCCCTCGAGTAGGGGGAAATAGCCGCTTATACAATTTGTAGTACTACGGGGCTAACGACCCAATGCTAGCCGAGAAGCTGTACGTTTAGTAAGTTCTGCGGTAGATTATCTTGTATGAGAGATAAGGTATAATTGCAACTGATGCCTTTAGAAGGGGCACTGGTTTCATCTGAATCACGCCGGTAATTATTACGCGGGTGATTGAGTTAACGGATTAGTGTCATGAGCTTAAACACAATTGTCAGTATCCTGAATATAGATTGTTTGATCGACAAGTCTATAAATGATCACGAATGGTTTTTATTTTATATACGTTCAAATTGATTGTAAAACCTATGAATTCCACTCAACGTTTTCGTTGACCAAAATTTTGGCATGTGTTTCAGGTAACCGCAGAAGTGTAAAATGGAGCGTGCATGGGATGGATGTTGTGTGTATGGCTTGGAGTCCGCTTGTTTTTCCTCTTTTTTCTACTTAAACATTTTTAATCTTAGTGTTATGTTGTTGTAAACTGAAATTCTTGGGTTGAGATTCATGGGGACCGAAAACGCTAAACTCTGTTGTACCAATTGGGGTTGGAAAAACCGTGGACATGTATCATCTAACAATTTTTAAATTCAAGTTTTAAGTTGACGTCTTTTTAGCGTCGTTTGATATATCTTGTGTGCAATGAATACTGTGTAGCACCCAATGTTGTAGTTCCGCTGCGCATAGCATTTGTGGGGGTGTTACAGATTGGTAATCAGAGCCATGAGTTATAGAGAACTAGGTCGTTTTTGAAAATCCTAAACTATAACTTTTGGTGTCGTAAGAAATGGTCCAAGCACACACAACTATCCTGCATGGCTCCGGTAAGATTTATTGTTGTATTTATGGCATTTGACGTATACTTTTGAGTTGAAGTATATATGTGGGTAATTATTACGTAAGTATGGGAATTACTATAGGTAGACGTTGAATTATACGTGGAATATCCGACATCGTAATTTTTGTATTAATCATGCATGAGCATCATATTATTACATTTCGGGCATATGTACCACCTTTGCATTGCATTTGCATGCATGTATTTATAAATATTGTATAATTACTTATGTACCCTCCGAAATTCGCTGTTATTGCAGGAATGGCCGAGGTACCGCCTAATGATAATGGAAACGATTACGTCATAGGTCACGAAGGGGGACCGTTCCCTCCGAACCCGCCGGACAATGATAATGGATGGATCGCTCCAGAAGAGGAAATAGGGCCGGAAAACGACAATGACGAAAGTGAGGTGGATAATTTTAGCATTAGTAGTGACGAGAGTGAGGATTCCGAAGAAGAGCCCGAGGAGCTAATGGATGATGGCATTCCCGAGAATGCTGTAGGCCAGACCGAACCAGATTTGTTTCAATCTCCGAATTCGCCAAAGGGTTATGAAGTACCACCGACCGGTCGATATGAGCAGCAACCCTTTAATCGCCCGATGGACAATTGTAAGGACTATTTGAGAACAGTGCCAGGATTTGTTCGAGTAGGTAATGGGAGCGGTGGAGAGTCCAGCAAATCATCCAAGTCGCCATCGATTCATGAGAATATTGCAAGGGTCTACTTTCCGAGACCAAGACACTACTGGGATCCCGCAGGTCGTTTGAGGAGGATGGAGAGGTTGATGTATGAGCGGTTTGTAGTTGAGACCCGGGTAATTAAGAGGTTTGATAAGAATGAAAGGGAGCACCAAAGACTGTTGGAAAGGACTGCAAGAATTGAGTATGATGGAAATGTGAACAAAAGTGACATCAACAGTTTAAGATCGATGGTTGCAAATTTAAGCGCTAGTCTTGACCGTGTAAGGGAAGATCAAGTGAGGTTGTCAAGGATGCAGAGTTGGGAGCATCGAGTTAGAGCATCATTGCCCCCGGATTGGAGATTCGTGGACGATTTGGAGATGGAGGCTAACGACTTCATGATTCAGCCACCTACTAGAGGTGCTTGTATTATGGTGGGAAGTCAGGTAGCGATTGAGTGTGGGTCTACATCAGGGACGAAAAAGGAGATGGAATGTGGGCCGGATGATAAAGGAAAGAGAAAAATGGATGATGTGGATGAGGACGATAGTGATGAGGAACCCGAGGAAGACGATGACGAACCGCCATCCAAAAGGCCGTGTGGATCACCACATGCCTAGTTGCTTGTTTTGTATTTTTCTTTGATCATTGTAATAGAACTGTTTTAGACTTTTGTATGATGGCATTATGACGAGAAACTTAAGTACTTGAGTTTTGTGGTGAACGATTGTAGTGGCAATACTTGTCACAATTTTGGTTAATTATCAATACAATCCATGTTACCTTTCATGATCTGTGATATGTCTTAAATTTGATCTTTTGTGATGTGAATTGATGAATATAAGTAACTCCGTAGTGATGTGTCGTTGTATGTATATTATGTCTCGGAAACTTGATATGTATACTTACATTGTTTTTCTATTTTCCCTGTCTTGCAGAAAGAGATATTCGATAACACCATGCCTCCAAAGTTGACCGCTGATCGTGTAAACACAATGATTCAGGAAGCTATAGCAAATGCGCTGGAAGCGGACCGAGCCGGGAGAAATCAGGACCAGGGAAGGAACGCGGGGAGACAGCAAGCCCCGGGAGTGTGTACCTATTCTAGTTTTATGAAATGCGGTCCCACGCAGTTTCGTGGAACGGGTGGAGCTTTAGAACTTAGACGATGGTTGGAAAAGGTTGAAAGTACTTTTGAAATCAGCGGTTGTGCAGAAGCGGACAAAGTGAAGTTTGCGGCTGCTACATTTCTGGATGATGCGTTAAGTTGGTGGAATACCCAGGTAGCCACGGTTGGATTGGCTAATGGCGCACAGTGCTATGATCGTCTGCGGCGAGAGATTGGTTCAGATTCCGTTGAGGAATAAAGTTTTGACGGTAAAGGGAGACGAATGCACTTCTCGTTTGAAAGTGATTTCCTGTTTGAAAATGATAAAGTACGTAGAGAACGGATGCGACGTGTTTTTGGCACAAGTTTCGAGTGATGGTGATTTAGAGGCGAGGATTGAAGAGGTACCTGTTATCTGCGATTATCCGGAAGTTTTTCCAGACGAGTTGCCAGGTTTACCACCTACCCGTAAGGTCGAGTTTCGAATTGATTTGGTGCCAGGAGCTGCGCCGGTTGCACGTGCACCTTATCGCTTAGCACCATCGGAGTTAAAGGAGTTATCGGATCAATTGAAGGAATTGATGGACAAAGGATTTATTAGGCCGAGCTCATCACCTTGGGGAGCGCCAGTGTTGTTTGTGAAGAAGAAAGATGGTTCGTTTCGGATGTGTATTGACTATAGGGAACTCAATAAGCTAACGGTTAAGAATCGGTACCCATTGCCGAGGATTGACGATTTGTTTGATCAATTGCAAGGTTCCAGTGTATACTCAAAGATCGATTTAAGATCAGGGTATCATCAACTGCGTGTAAGAGAGGAGGATATCCCTGTAACCGCCTTTCGTACGCGATATGGACACTTTGAATTTCGAGTGATGCCGTTTGGGTTGACGAACGCGCCTGCTGTATTCATGGACCTCATGAATCGCGTGTGCAAGCCGTATCTAGATAAGTTTGTTATTGTTTTCATCGATGATATACTGATTTACTCTAAGAGTAAGGAGGAACACGAGAAGCACCTGAGGAAGATTTTGGAGTTGTTAAGGAGGGAGAAGCTGTATGCAAAATTCTCGAAGTGTGAATTTTGGTTGGAATCAGTGCAGTTCTTAGGTCACGTGATTGATAGTAAGGGAGTTCGTGTGGATCCTGCCAAGGTCGAAGCGATCAGGGAATGGTCAGCACCGACAACGCCGACTGAAGTTCGACAATTCCTTGGTTTAGCTGGGTATTATCGAAGGTTCATTGAAGGATTTTCGTTGATTGCAAAACCATTGACAAGGCTTACCGAAAAGAATAGGGTGTATGAATGGGGAATTGAGGAAGAACTCGCTTTCAAAACGCTTAAGGATAAGTTATGTTCCGCACCGATATTGTCATTGCCTGAAGGAACCGAAGACTTCGTAGTGTATTGTGATGCGTCTCGTAAGGGTTATGGAGCGGTATTGATGCAACGTGAAAAGGTGATAGCTTACGCGTCGAGGCAACTGAGGAAGAATGAGGGGAACTACACGACGCACGATTTGGAATTAGGAGCTGTAGTTTTTGCGTTAAAGCTGTGGAGACACTATTTATATGGGACGAAGTGTGTTGTATTCACTGACCACAAGAGTTTGCAGCACATTTTAGATCAAAAGGAGTTGAATATGCGACAGAGACGATGGGTTGAACTACTAAGTGATTACGATTGCGAAATTCGCTACCACCCTGGCAAGGCGAATGTTGTAGCAGATGCACTGAGTAGGAAGGAACGGGAGAAACCTTTGAGGGTTAGAGCTTTAGTGATGACTGAGAGCGTTGACTTGACCGAAACTATACTGAAGGCTCAAGAGAGGGGACTAATGAAAGGGAATGTTGAAGCTGAGAATTTGGGACGAATGTTGAAACCTCTTTTCGTGATTAGGTCAGACGGACTGAGATATTTTGAAAATCGGATTTGGTTACCATTGTGTTCATCTGAGGAAGGAAAGCCTGGAGTTCGAGAATTGGTTATGAACGAGTCGCATAAGTCGAAGTATTCGATACATCCTGGATCGGATAAAATGTATCACGACCTGAAGAAAGTTTATTGGTGGCCGAATATGAAGGCGGATATTGCTCGTTACGTTAGTAAGTGTTTGACTTGCGCGAAGGTTCAAGCAGAACATAAGAAACCATCTGGATTGTTGGTACAACCAGAGATCCCAGAATGGAAATGGGAGAAAATCGCTATGGATTTCGTGACAGGTTTACCTAGGACTCCTAGTGGATGTGATATGATATGGGTAATTGTGGATAGGTTAACGAAATCTGCTCATTTCTTACCTATGAAGAAGACGGACAACATGGAAAAGCTCGCCAGTGTGTACGTGAAAGAGATCGTCTGTAGACATGGAGTGCCGTTATCGATCATTTCGGATCGCGATAGTAGATTTACGTCGGAATTTTAGAAATCGCTTCAACGTGCGATGGGCACTGAATTGAGTTTAAGCACGACTTATCACCCGGAAACTGACGGCCAGAGTGAACGTACTATTCAGACGATGGAGGACATGCTCCGAGCATGCGTGATTGATTTTGGAGGAAGTTGGGAGCGCCACTTGCCTCTAGTGGAATTTTCGTATAATAATAGTTATCATGCGAGTATCAAGGCAGCACCGTTCGAAGCATTGTATGGAAGGAAGTGTAGATCGCCTGTGTGTTGGAGTGAAGTAGGGGAAAGTCAATTGACTGGACCCGAAATGGTTTTAGAAACGATAGAGAAGATTGTGCAAATCAAGAACCGACTACTTGCTGCGAGAAGCCGACAGAAGAGTTATGCCGATAACCGAAGGAAACCGTTGGAGTTTGAAGTTGGAGATATGGTTATGCTCAAGGTATCGCCGTGGAAGGGTGTAATTCGTTTTGGAAAGAAAGGAAAGTTGAGTCCGAGGTATATTGGACCATTTAAGATCGTTGAACGAATTGGACCAGTAGCGTATAAGTTAGAATTGCCGACCGAACTTAGTGCTATTCACGACACGTTTCACGTATCGAACCTGAAGAAGAGTTTGGCGGATAAGGAATTGATGATTCCTTTGGACGAGATTCGACTGGACGACAAAATGCATTTTGTGAAAGAACCTGTGGAAATTATGGACCGAGAGGTCAAGAGGCTGAAGCGTAGTAGAATTCCTATTGTGAAGGTCCGATGAAATTCTAAGCGTGGACCGGAATACACTTGGGAACGTGAGGACTTTTTCAAGGAAAGGTATCCTCATCTGTTCCAGTAGAACGAAATGTGAGTACAAGAAGAGGCGAGCGCCGGGACGTCGCTCTCTTTAAGGAGGGGTGGATGTGACACCCTAGAACCAAGGTCATTAACGTTACCCTAAATTACGCTAATTTTTGAAATTTTTAATAAATTTTAATTTCTATATTTATAAGTATATTGGTTAAAGCCGATGTTCGAGGTTATAATTTTTACGTTTGACGATTCAAGAAGGACGATGACGATTACGATCCTGATGGATGCCCAAATTTTCATAATTATTGACGATTTATCGATAATGTAATTTTTCGAGAATTTTATTTACGGTTCGTGTTAAGTTGAGTCGGGTGAGTTTTATAGCCTTCCGAGTACATTTAAAGTATCCCAAAAATATTTTGGAGTGTTCGGGATGATTTCCGACTCCCGTAAAATTTTCTAAATTGACTAGTGAGTCAAACCCGCAAAGTTTTAATGGCGTTTTTAACTTAAGGCCAAAAGAAACCTTTATTTGCAATTTGGTCCCTCCCAATCACACAAAAATGCAGAAACACAAACACATAGTAACATTTCACAAAAACAAAATCAAACTCTCTCCTCTCTTGCCCTTAAAGCCGACGGTCACCCCCAAAACCCACCAAGAACACCATCAAAAATTTTTTCTACTTGATTTTCATTAAAATTAAGGTTAGACCACATCTAATCTTGTCATTCCCCACCTTTCTATGCATTTAAATCCCACATGCATTCAAATAAATTTTCCAAAAATTTTCAAGAACAATCAAATTCGTTTTTGAGGCTAATTGTTGTGATGCATGTTAAATTCATGCCTAGTGTGAGTATAATCACCAATAAAACCCACCAAAATTCATTTGGTTGTGGTGATTTGGTCACCCAAACCCCACGGCACAAGGGGTGTTTGGGAAGCCATGGTGGTTGATGAATTTTGAGCATTATCTTGTGTTTGGTTTAGTGTTTAGTGATGTTTTAAATAGGTTTAAGTGGTTGCATGTTTGTTCTCTTTGATTTTAGATTATGAGGTTGGTTTATCAATAGGGGTAGGACTGAAAATTTGTGTTTGGTTGTGATTAAGGAAGCTTAGGATGATGCCTAGTGGTGATTAGTAGGATTGGAATCGAGTTTAAGCATGATTTTGGAGTAGTCAAATTTAGGCAGAAACTTTGAGGTCATTTCATAAAAATTATTTTTCCTACAGGTCTTGAAAACTAAATGTAGTTGTAGAGGGTCTTTTTATCTTTAATTTGGTATAAGGTAGAGCCCGTGACTCAAAACGAGCTAAAAGTTATGAGGTTTTAAAGATCGAGTATCGGGAGACGAGAACTTTCATAATCCGAATTTATGTATAGTTTTAGTCAAATCCCGAGGACCACAAGTATGAATTGGTAAATGGTCAAGGGTCAAAATTTGGTCACAAACCTGTATAAGTGAGTCTATAAGTTGACTTAGGAGTCAAAGAAGTCAAAGGTGCATTTCATATAGGTCAAAGAGGTCAAAGTTGGTCGAAGTACAATTTCAGCCCGTAAAATGTAGTTTTTGAAAAGCGTTAAGTAACGAGTCGTAGAAGTAAAAACTTTTATTGGGATTAAAAACATGTTATCTACAGGTCTTATAGGATTTTTGAGAATTTTGTCAAATTTTATAAGTATGGTTAAATATGGTAAAACAGCCCGTACTTTCGGTAAGTACCGGCGAGAATGAGTAAAAATGGATAGCGTAAATAATAAGAACGAATGGTGTAAAATGAGTGACGCTTGTTATTTTGTTTTTGGCGTGAGTTATAATTGTCCTAAGTGACTAGTGTCTATGTATTTTATACAGTACCGTAAGGTATTTAAAATGAGATTACTCATTACGCGTTATTTGTGATAGGTGTTGATTTATCCGGGCATCCGTTTCGTCGTCAGTGATCATCCCTCGAACTACCGACTACTTAATATCTAAGGTGTGAATTTATAGCCTCGCTTATATTTATTTCAAATTGTTTTACCCGCGAGGGAAATGCATGCTAGTTTTTAAAAGGAACGTATATCCTGAATGATTGTTAGACCCGAATGTTGCCTTAGAAATTGTGTTGAGTACCAAAGTTGCAAAAGACCCTAAATTCATGAACTATTAACTATTGTCCTGCCCTCGAGTAGGGGGAAATAGCCGCTTATACAATTTGTAGTACTACGGGGCTAACGACCCAATGCTAGCCGAGAAGCTGTACATTTAGTAAGTTCTACGGTAGATTATCTTGTATGAGAGATAAGGTATAATTGCAACTGATGCCTTTAGAAGGGGCACTGGTTTCATCTGAATCACGCCGGTAATTATTACGCGGGTGATTGAGTTAACGGATTAGTGTCATGAGCTTAAACACAATTGTCAGTATCCTGAATATAGATTGTTTGATCGACAAGTCTATAAATGATCACGAATGGTTTTTATTTTATATACGTTTAAATTGATTGTAAAACCTATGAATTCCACTCAACGTTTTCGTTGACCAAAATTTTGGCATGTGTTTCAGGTAACCGCTGAAGTGTAGAATGGAGCGTGCATGGGATGGATGTTGTGTGTATGGCTTGGAGTCCGCTTGTTTTTCCTCCTTTTTCTACTTAAACATTTTTAATCTTAGTGTTATGTTGTTGTAAACTGAAATTCTTGGGTTGAGATTCATGGGGACCGAAAACGCTAAACTCTGTTGTACCAATTGGGGTTGGAAAAACCGTGGACATGTATCATCTAACAATTTTTAAATTCAAGTTTTAAGTTGACGTCTTTTTAGCGTCGTTTGATATATCTTGTGTGCAATGAATACTGTGTAGCACCCAATGTTGTAGTTCCGCTGCGCATAGCATTTGTGGGGGTGTTACAGTTCCCATGAGCCCGATCCATGTTACAATTCCGATTTTGACCAATCATCTCCACGACATGTTTCCGATGAGGATCTCGGTTCTAGCCGCATCGACGAGTGTTGTAGTCGCATCGACGAAAGTTCTAATCGTTTCAATGAACGAATTGATATGCTCTTTCAACTAATTATGGAAAGAAATAATAACCCAATTGTTGAAGAGGTTGAAAAGAGCATCGAGGATGAGGAAACGAGGGTGTCAACGAACGAGGTTTTTGAAAATGTTTTCGAAAATAAACAACAAGAAAAACTCGTGCCACGTGTTGGAACGATGAATGTTAAACCTTTGGAACCTAATTTTTCTAATGAAGTTAAAATTATCAAAGATTTTCGAAATCAAAATACACAAGATTTTGACGAAGATAGTCCGTTAAGTGATTTTGAAAAAGAAGAAATTGATAAGGTTTTAAGGAGAATCATTGACCCCTCGATTTTTAAAGAGTATCAAAATTTAATTCCGGAGGGACGTGTTACTACTATTTCTACGTCTTTTGAAAACCCGCATTCGATCCCTCCGAAGGACCAACTTGAAACCATCAAGGCTACAACGTCAAGTGACGAGCCTTTTACTCCTAATCCCACACCGTGTGAGATTATGGATTTATCATGTGAGAAGTCCACCGTTGGCCTTGCTCACATTGATACGTTTTTCGACGCCGATGTCGAAACCACCAAGACAAAATCTTCAAATGAAGAGCCTTTTACTCCTATACCCACTTCGGAAACCGATGCCTCTCTAAGTATGGGGGAGACGAATCTTAGCACTAATCCTAGTGTCGAGATCCCTATTCCAATCCAAAGTGAGCCTACGGTTTTTTTCGAAGATGAGGTATGTGATTTTGCTCTCGATGAATTTTTCTACGAAGATTCTAACGAGGCAAATCACAATAGTGAGTGTGAATCGATTTCTTGTGATGATGTCTCTCCCATTGACACTTCGGGGAGAGAATCAACGACTTTTTCGAACCCGCTTTTCAATGACGATGATTTTTCCGCTAGTGATGACGAGTCACTAATCGACGAGGATGTTCAAAATACCGAATTTAAAATCTTTTCGAACCCTTATTTCGAATTTGATGACGCGTTCATTTTTGGTGACGTAAATCCTCTCTTTGATGAGACGTTCGAGGACATCGAGAGTGAGGATTCTAAGGATCCTAAACTCGATGAGCCGGATTTGCTAGTCACCCACCCAAAGTCTCATACGGTTGAGACTACTCTTTCTACTCATGATGTTTCCATTCTCGAGGGGTTCACCGATGGACCGCCTCTCGATGAAAATGAGGATTTTAATGAGGCTTTTGCCTTCGATCCGGGGGGAAATTTTGAAACTCCTATTTTGAGAAATTCTCTTTCAATTTTACCTTCGTTTCAAAGTATCCCTACCCATCCCCTCGGATATGATGAGTTTACCTACGTCGTAAGGAGTTTTCTTCCTTACAAGACGTATCCTCCGGCTTTGCGTGTTTTATTTTCAACAAAATGTGAGGATACGATCTTTGATCCCGGTATAAAGGCTTTGCCTTTATTCACGGTTGCTTTTGGGCCTTGATTACATGTAAGTCCCACCAAAAATGACCATACCATGATTATCCCTAAATGATCACATTTATGGGGATTCGAGTCGAGCTTTTGACTCGGTTATCAAAAACAAGGTGCCTCGTGGGGGATTCTCATGCTTATCCATGTACATATTATTGCTTTTTAGTTAACCTAATGTGAGGGGATTTGTGCCCTTCCAATCTTTGTCTCGTGGTTGTTTGTGATTGTGTAATCTAGGTCCTTATCATCACGATGAAGCATCTCGTGTTCGTTTTACTCGAGCTTCATTCGTTGCTTTGAAGAATTTCTCGATATCCACATGATATATCTTTTGATGTTCTAACCTTAGGTTTTTAGCACACTTCATAAACGGCTATTAATTTATTGGTTACACCCTTTCCATGCTAGATTAGGCATTCGACTACGTCTCTAGTATGGGGGTTTTCCAACCCTTAGACTCGAAACATTGAGGACAATGTTTAACTTTAGTATGGGGGGGGGGGGGGGGGGGGTGAATAGATACTTGCCTTGCCAAACCTTCACGCTTTCCAAAGTTTATTGTTTTGTTTATCGTTTTGTTGCAAAATAAGGCTAAAAATGGCCAAATTTTAAATTTTTTCTTGTTTTTCATAAGTGTTTAAGACACGAATGTAGGTTTTCCGATGGTGAGAATAAGAGTAATTTTTGACTCGACCGTGCGTGTTGAGCACTTAGCTTCGATTCCTTAACTTTTTAGGCTAAGTCTCTTAAATGAGGACGAGAAATGATAGAGTTGTTTATAAGTCTCGTAATCGTCACGATCTCATGTGTAGTAATTATTAGCTTATTCTCCCCACGCTTTTGCATAATAAATTGTTAATAAATATTGACTTAGCGGTTTAGTTAGGATTGTTGGGTTTCTAGTCTTTTCTAGTAGCTTCCGTGTAATTAAATTGGGAAGACATTAAGGTATCGCCAGCGTCACGGTTTTGAAGTATTGGCACCCGAATAATCGAAAGCTTCACCTAATAATAAGATTTCAAGTGCTCACCTAAATCTAGCAAACAATTTGAAGCCCCACAAGGCCTAAAATCTATGCAAAATTGAAAGTGAATCAAGCCTTAATCTTCGAAGCTTTAAAGATTCAAAATTCGCTTTAGCGTGAGGATATACGTCTTTGGCTAATAAAACCACCGATGAGGCGGATAATAAAAGGCAAGGCAAGACCGAAGTCATAATAAAATCTTCATGGCGAAGTTGAATAAAAGATGGAGGTAAACCAAAGATAATAAGGCCCTTCCGTTAGGGGGCGTATAAAAGTCTTGGTAATAAGTCTCATGTTCAAAACCGTTATAAAACCGTGTTTATCGATTCTTCTTGTCAACTTAATTTTTTAACATCGTTGTCTATTAGGATGAATTATTAATTTAATGATTTTGGTTACACCGTTAAGACTCTATTTTTAGACTTAATCTCTATTATCGCATAAGTCAAACAATGTATCCTCGTGAAACATTCAAGACAAAATAAAATATAAGAGATACCAATTAGGAATAAGGGAGTTTAGGTTCGTAATTAACACTCATGAGAAGTGATCGTGTTGCTAACTTATAATAACAATGATCTCGTTACACGCTTAGCATGGAATTAGGTGAAAATCGAGGACGACGAAATTATTTCTAACGAAGCATTCACGTGTTCTTGTTCTATGATCCCAAAAGTCACTTAATCGTGATGAAAACAATACATTATGTCTAAAACGCGTGTAGTAGTTTATTTAAATTTCCGTTTCAATAAATGTCATAATAAAAATGAATTTTGGAGGTGCTATGATACTTTAATCTAGCATTGCGTGAGGGCACGGCAATGGTTTAGTATGGGGGAGTGATGAGACTGCAATTATACATAGTCTCATCGCCCAAAACGGGCTTTAAACGCTTAAAATATCATCAAAATACCCATATATGTGCTTGTATTTGTTCATTATGTATTTCAGGTACGGATATCGTGAATTCACCAAAAGATCACAAGATTCAAGCAAAAACGAACACGGGAAACGAAGACGCACAAAGAACCGGACCCGAATCATGAATTTCTAAAAATACCCTTGAAGTTTGAAGATTGTACAAGTTTGGTCCCTCAAGTTTTGAAGATTGACACTTTATACCCCTAAGAATCTCAAAAGTACTTTGGGGTCCCTAAAGTATTATGACTTGTCAAAAATCAGCCTTTGTGTTTGAAGATGTTACATATTTATCCTTTTTTAATGCTAAAGGACTGATGGTGCAAATGACAAGGACTAACTATGAGAAGACAGAAGGACTGAGGATGCAAAATGGTAACTGCTGCCATTAACAAAGGAGGACCAGTTTTGCCATAACCCTAAAGTATTTAACCAAAAACCCCACCCAAATCACCATTTACCCAATCCATACAACCCATTTACCCTTAACCCAGATTTATTATTAATAAACTTTTCAAAAGTCTATTAATATATAATTAACCGGGTAACATGTTTTATCCCCAAAACCAATCCCCTGTTCATCATATTCATATGCCATAAACCCTAAAAATCAAGTAACCTAATTAGCTTGATTTGAGCTAATTAATTAAGGGGTTTTCAATCTTTGGTCATCAAGAAACAAACCCACATGCTGGAAAACGACACCACCTCCCCCTTGTCCCCTCACCAGCTATCACCTATCACGGGTTCACCTTAAAACCCTGCCACTTTGACTCATCCAACGTCTAAGATAGCTTTGCGTGTCCTCCACAACTATCCAAAGGCTCAAGATGCATTTAAACAACTGGCAATCACATGGGTGCGGCTTAGAAGATTCAAGAAGCAAGCATATTCTTCAAGAGATGCTGGGGTATTTTAGGAATTTGTATACATTAGGGTTTAGCTCTTATTCCTCTCCTGAGTAGTATAAATAGATGATATTGTAGTAGTATAGTTCTTGTTCCAATTTTTAGTTCTTAAAAATTTGTAATATGATATTCAAATTTGATGAATAAAATTGAGTTCCAGTTTTAATATATTGTCTTTTAAATTTCCTGCATTGTAATTTTTATTTTCATCAATAGGTTTTCAAAGGAATTTGGTAAACTAAGTTGAGATCCACATTTGGTCTGTCAGCTTATAACTTATCGTATAAGCTATAAGTTGAGTGACTAACTTGTGTTATTTTTCTATTGCTTGTGTTCAGGTTCGAGTAAGGAGTTTCAAATTTGATGTTTGTGTTTCAAAGTTTTTCAAAAAGATAGAAAGTTTTCAGAAAGTGAAAGAAAATCAGATTGTGTGATATTGTGTTAATGTTTGTTCATCTTAGCAGGGGTTTATTGGAAGCTTGTGCTTGTTATAGCTAGCTCATAAGCTCGATCAATCCAAGGCATGGATGTATGCCTTGGAGGTTTGTCTAATCTTTTTTATAATTTGCTTGTTTTTCTGCCATGAATCTTGCCGTGCATGTGAGTTTGATGCTTGCTGTTTTAAGTATGTTTGTGAGGTGTGATTTCCATGAATGAATGATTTATTTGGTTATGATTGTGTTTTGCTAAGTGTATTAAAGTTTCTTTGAAATCCTTGTCTAGCTTAAGCTTGTAAAGAAGTGTTTGGGACGGTGAGATTTGTGGGTAGTGAATGACCACCAAATCCCACTTAGCTCTGCACAGCTTTGATTAGCTTAGGGTGGTTGGATTTAGCTAAACTTTGGTAGTTTTAGGTTCAAATTTGTGGTTTGCATACTTAGTGTAAAATCTGCCGTGTGTGAATTTCCTTTTTGTTGTTGGTTTCGAATATCAGTCCTGGTGATGAGGTGTGTACATGAGCTTTTGGTATCGTTTTGAAATGGTCTCAAGATTGTACTAAGTTGTTACACAACTGTGCATATCCTGAACACACAAAACAGCCCATAAGCTCAAGCTTGCCCATTCGTAGCTAGGTTTTGAGTTAGTTTTAGTTTTTAGGGTGAGTGAGCTCTTTACTTGTTGTAAGATCAGTGTTAGTTTAGCTTTTGGTTTAAGGGAGAATCACCGCAAAAGTTTCTCATCTAGCTACTGTCATATCTGATACAAGGGTGCAGGACTGCTTATCATAGCCCACTGATTATTTACAAGTTGAATTTGTGGTGTTTGCTCATTGAGGGTGCTACTATTTGATTATTGATTAGTAATTGCAGGCTTATAACTGTTTAAATCTGGGTTTGTTGTGATTTTTTGGTTGCTCAATTGTTAGCTCAGTATAAGATCTACTTATTTGAACACCCCTTGTGCTTAACTGAGTGTAACTTATAATGCCCACCTAAGCAAACGCCCCCTGCAAGTTTCTGAGTAATCTGCCTAGCCCATTATGCTATCTGCTCATGTGGAGTACTATTTGGTGATTGCTTAAGAGTTGGTTTGTGTTAGAAATGAATGTAGACCGTTTAATTTAGAATTACGCCCAGGTCTTTAGTGAGATAGTTTTAGGTCAGCTTGTTTGTATGCTAAGTAGGCAACTGCCCACTAGCGTGCTTGTGTAACCTGCACATTAGTTAGTTGATTGTGATAAGCTAGGAGTTTTACTGAATAAAATCCTTAAATCTACAGTTCATAAGTTTGCTTTGAGAAGTTACAGCCTAGATAGCTAAAGCTGTGTTTGGGATTAGGCGATTTGATCTGATTTTGTAATAGATACAGATACATTTGTAATGTCGAGGTGAGACTCTAATATAGTGGATTATGTAATGAGCTTTGGTAAGTAGTTTTGATTGAGATTCCTAATAAGCTGATTCTAGTAGTGCAGTGTTCTAAAAAATTGATAAATGAGCGTAGGATCTGATTTCAATAGTGTATTAGGCTGTTAGATGTTAGGATTATTGATAGTGCAAGTTTTAGTCTTTTGAAGAATCTCAGTTGGTTTTTGTTAAGTCACAATTCATATCAGTTAGGAACATTAAGTTTTACAATGGGTTGAATGTTTATCATTTTGTGTAATCAATTAGAGTTGAACTAAACTGTCATAAAATTCAAATTAGAACTGTGTAATTCATTGGAACTGTAGGATATTAGTTAAACAAGTGCAGCTGATAAGAATTTGTTTCATTTCATTAGAGTGTAAATCAATAGCTTTTAAATAAGTTAAGTTTTTTGTGCATTTGCTTCATAGCTACTGTTCCTATAAGTGCTTCATCTAATTTCTTGAGTTTGGTTGCTTGGTTTTTGGTTAATTGTTATCTGTATTGTGTTGCTGAGAAATAGTTGTTATACAGCCCAATAAGCTACTGCTTATTGGTGCTCTTTTATCAAAAAGCCAAAAAGTTTAAAGCAAAATATATTCTGCCAAAAAGTGCCACAGCTGGGTTTGAACCCATGACCACAGACAACTAACCAGACGCAGCATCAATCTTAATTACCATCTAATCTTTTAGTATTTTCTGTTAATTTTGCCTTTCATTTTTCTTTAGTACAGTTTTTTTTATTCAGCTTTCAGCTTAGAAGCTGAGAATAAATATAAACAGAACAAAAAGCTGCTGTGAGCAGGAATAGAACCCCAGACCACTGCAAAGTATTACACGCAGGAACCCACTGCACACAACCAACTGATCTATTGATTGTTTTGTTTAATAGTTCATTTCGTTTCTATTTTGTATCAACTGTAACTGGAGTATTCAGCTAGTAATAGAAGGAAAAATAAAACAAAATGGGCAGCAGGGGGAGTCGAACTTGAGACCTGCTGCTCAACAGCCCAGCACCTTAACCATTTGGTCTCCTAAACTCTTCTGTTTTCATTTCTTTTTGTTACTTTCTTATACGTTTTTTTTTATTTGTTTTACTTTAAGCTAAACAGCCTATAAGCTTGTATCAAGCTTATTTAGGGCTTTTCTTTTCAGTTTTTTTTTTATTTTTTGTGGACTTAGAGTAATATTTAATATTTTCTATAAGTTTTTCAGATTTTATAAATATCATTTAATATTTTTAAATCATTTAATATTTTTTTCATTTAATTAGTTTTAATAGTACTTAATTCATAATAAAAATATAAAAGTAAACAAAATAATACAATTCTTGTTTCTAAAAGTTTATTTTGTCATTTAGGACGTAGGAAAAATTAATTTGCTTTTGTAAAGTTTAAGTTTCATAATTTTATTTTTATTATTCATTTTCTAGGATTATTTTAGTTTTAAACTTTAAAAAAAGTCATAAAAAATAGTAAAAAGTATATTAAAATTTTGAAAAAATAGTTTTTAGCTTTTATATAATATATTTTAGGTTTAAAAAAAAAAGTTTAAATTTTGTCTTTTTCTTAGTTAGTTTTATTTTTAGATTTTTTAATTAAATTTAAAAATTAATATAAATTAATTAAATAGTTTTCACAATTTTTGGTTTGCGTACTTTTCTTAGTTATAATTTTTAGAACATTTTAGTGATTTTTAATTATTTTTTAGGTGGAATTTTTCGTTGGGTCGCGTTTTTACGTTCGTACGTTCGCGCTTTTTCGTCCGTTTTTAACGTAATTCGTCTCCGCTTTCTTTTCTTGCCTTCTTTCCAAGAACGTAATCACTCGAATAAATAACGTCTATAATAATTTTGGCTTAAACACCATACCTCCACCGAGAACGAACTCGACGACGAGTATTCGCGTTTTTCACAAAACGTGATACTTAATACTTACCCGCTTTTGTCGCTTTGTTTTTCCTAAAAAAAAAGTGTACAAATACTCAACATCACTCGCCAACCCGTGACAAGTCGAGTAGGAATCAACTCGTTGTTTTCTAATAACTGGATTTTACTAAGCTAAAAAGTTCTTTGTCGTATGTCTAATCGAATTGAAAATGGTTTTAAGTGTGACTCAATTGTTCTTGGTTAAGAAAAATATTTGTCGTTGTTGAAAAATAATATGCAAGACTTAAAAGTAAATGACGTTAATTTAAATCTAACTCTAATTTAAAATAAATGGCAAGTATTTAAAAGCGTGACTAAAATTAAAGGGCACTAAACGTAAATAACGCAAACTTAAATCTATCTAAGGCAAACTTAAAACGCAATTAAAGCTTAAACTAAGGCAAGGCTAAAATAAATCTAAGGCAAATAAACTTAAAGTGCGACTAAGAAAAAAGGCGGGAAAAGTAAAGCTTGAAAATTAAAAACAGAAAGTTAAAAACGGAAACTAAAAAGAACCTGAAAACAGCTCATCCGGAATAATTCTTCGTTCGGAATAATCACTCATCCGGAATGTCACCTTTGTTCGGAATGATTCTTCTTCACTCGGAATATTTACCAAAACCTTGATCCGGAATAAATCCTTTATCCGGAATATGTCACTTATCCGGAATAAAGTCTTGACTCGGAATAGAAGCCTTGATTCGGAATGTTCTTGCTGATCCGGAATAAAATCTTGACTCGGAAAAGGTTCCGAATGAACACCCTTGATTCGGAACTTTGAATCTTCCGAATGAAGGTGTTGATCCGGAGTAATTAATTATTCCCAATAAAACTCCTTGATTCGGAATGTTCTTGGTTCAGAACTCCTTGCTGATTCGGAACTTTGAAAGTTCCAAATGAAGACCTTTGATTCGGAACAATAAATGTTCCGAATGAACTCCTTTGGTTCGGAACTTCCACTGATCCAGAATGTTCCGAATGAAGACTTTTGATTCGGAATGTTTTCTTCACAAACCTTGATTCAGAACAACTTTCAACAAAACCTTGATCCGGAATGTGCTGTTGATTCGGAATATCTGGGGAAGAACAGTAACAGAAAAAAGAAGAACAAGGAAGAACAAAATAATACGAATCTAATCAAAACTAATCAAAATCAACCACAAGATTAAATCAAACTAATCAATAAGCATCTACTCATCATAAACAAACAATCCAAATCAACAAAACTAACAATAATGATCAAAATAATCAAAACCCACTTTAATCAAATCAATAAAAACATCAAAAACATAAACATGAACAAATAAGCATAAAGATTAAAGATTAAAGAAAGGTAGATAGGAGATTGACAAGAAAATTAAAGATTGACAATAATTAAAAGAAAACTTACTTGAAATTAAAGGTATTTAAGGTGCAAGACAATTAAGGTAAATGACATGTAAATAAATGACAAGAAAAATAAAATGGAAGAACTAATTGTCACTATTAGCCAACAAGAGAAAATGAAATCTAACCTAATCTATTTATAAGGGAGATTAGGGAGGTGCTTAGGAAGCTTTCTCCCCTCTTTCTTCTTTCCTTAATTGCGTCATTAAGTCCTTGCTCTTCTTAATTCTTTGTTAATCTTCTTAATTCTTTGACTTTAACGACTTTGTCTCGGGATTTCTTTGAACTCGTCTTGTAATTCTTCAATAAATTAGACTTGAGTTCTTCGGCTTTTAGTAAACTTCCGTCTTTTGACTTTTTCTTCGAGAAATCTTCAGAATTGGTCTTGGACTTCCGTTCTTTTTGCACTCTTGATTTCTTGACTTCGTCTTTCGTCTTTTTCTTCGATAAAAGACCGTGAATGCCAGTGTTTTCTCCACTTTTCACCTTTTCGTCATAAATTACAACAAAAACACAAACCACGCATAATTCTGACATAAATGACATAAAATACACGTTTTGGCTCGGTTATTATTGTAATTAAGTGGTAAAAAGGATGGGTGTTTACACACCTATCAAATCCCCTACACTTGACCATTGCAATGTCCTCATGCAATGCATTAGTTACAAAGCACGATTACATTTTCCATCATAATCAATCCATATTGGCCTTTATTAAAGAGATAGAAAATTATAAACATTCAAAGTAAAGAAATCAAAAACATACCTTCGGGTTTTGGAAATGTCATGAATGATCATCATCCTCAAGTTTTCACTTTCTCCAAACCAAGCTTAAAAACGAGATCATTGTTATTATAAGTTAGCAAACTAACATGAACTCATGTGGGCCAATTATTCACTTAGACTCCCTTATTCCTAGGTGTATCTCTTATATTTTATTGTTGTCTTGAATGATCACGAGGATGCATTGTTTGACTTATTTCGATAGTTATTTAGGCTGAAAATAAAGTAGGACGACTTAAACAATAGTTAGCTAAAGGACAAAATCTTTTAAAACTGCTTCTCGGGACCTCATAAAGTTCATATCTTGGCATAAATCGCTTCACGATTTGAGACCTTTCTCGGACCGATATTTGGCAGCGACTTCATACTTCAAACCTTGAGAGACGTTCATGAAATAATGGTCTTCTCTTCATAATAGGAATTTCTTCACTTGAAGTTTTGAGAGATTCTTCATATTTGGACCACGACTTCTTCATTTTTCTCCAATCTTTATTTTGGACTTTGATATACAACGATCCACCTCCTTTTTAGACTTGGATCTATTTATCCTCATACCTTATAAGGCCTCTTTGGATAGACTTCTCCATGATCTTTACGGAAGTATTTTCTTTTCGTCGTGTGTCTCGATCCTTCATATTGATTTTCGATAAATGATTCTTCACATCACTTGGGATCTTTAGCAACAAAATGTAGCCCTCATGCCTTGTTAGGGCCTTTTCGGACTCGCCAATCTTTGCATCTCGCTTCAATAAGTTATGCCTTGGCTATGAACTCTAATCCATACCGAGCAACTTTTAAACGATCTTGGGCTAGAAGCTAAGTAACTTTTCAAATCGTACAACCTTATTTATTGCAGATAAATTTATTAACAAGCGATGGGAGAATAGGCTTATAATTAACTCACATAGATTCACGAAAGAATACCAAACTTATAATTGACTCTATCATCTCTCGTTCTCCACAGTTTAAAATCTCAAGGAATGAGACTCGTGGATGCTTAGCCTATTAAATCAATGTTTTGGGTTTTCGAGTCGCCTATAGGATCTTGCAAATTCTTAGACTCTTTCAAGTTTAGAAATCGCATTTTAAAGTTCCCTTGATAAACGACTCTCTAGGATCAATTATAGGAACTTGCGAAAAGTTCTTGTTCTTAACCCGTGAGAGTTAAGACTTTCGCGTTTTAAAGCTCCCGATATAAAAGCCTAGCAAAACTTGACTTAAACACGTTAAGGATACTAGATAGAGTAAACTTAGATAAGTAAACTCGGGTTAAGTCAAAAGATTCACAACGTTTGAAAATAAAAACCACTTTATTAAAAATTTATTCTAATAAAGAAAGAAAATAACTATACAAAGGTAAAAACTAATAGGCCAAAATAGATCAAAAATTTTGAAAAATGTTGAAAAATTGATTTTCCGGTTAAAATGAGGACAAATACAAGGAAAAGGCCACTTAACTACGATAGAAGTCCCCCCTACACTTAATATAAACATTGTCCTCAATGTTTAAGCATGTGGGAGTAAACTCCCCTACACTTAGGACATTGTGCACGTTGTTTAAATCTCGCTAAGGGAAAGACAACTAACGAGATTCCTATTTAATATTGGAAAATATGAAATAGTGAATCGAAAAGAGTTTAGGATAGAACCGAGAAAACGGGAACACGGAATCACGGGTCGTCAAAAATCATCAAGAGTGGATCATTGAGCGCTCGAATCCCTGAATATGAGAAGAGAGGAAATAACAAACACCAACGGGTCTCCCCTACACTTAGGATAAAGAAAGCTAAAAGATAGATGCATGGGTTGCCTCCCAAGAAGCGCTTGATTTTTGTTCACCGAGTCGTGAGCCTGACTCGACCTTGATTAGCATAGGAAGAAGCATGAAACATATCCATCGGGATCAAAGACATAGTTTTCGTCCATCAAATAGCACAAGCTTAAGGCGAACAAGGCAAGCCAAAGAAGAGTAGGCAAGGTTCCCTTAAGCAAAGATGGAGCACGGTGGGAGCCAGTATGGTGAGGTGCAAGCATATCTTCACTAGTTCCAAAAATCATTCCTTTTATTTCATCAGACGGATACTGAGATGGCTCAAGAAGATCGATACCGGGGTCGAACACCTTTTCATTTAGGGGAAAATAGCACTCAGGCTCAGCAGAATGTGAAGATGATCCGCAAATAAAATGCACAACCTCGTCCTCAGAAGGTGGACAAAGAGGTGTTAAATCATACGTGCTGCGGATGTTGGTGTCGTCTAGTTGCTTCTCCTTTGAAAGAATTTTCTTCAAATCCAAAGCAGGATCAAGACCATAATCATCAAAGTCTAAAGGAGGAGCATCACTCTCATGAGGGAAGTAAGTATTGAGAAAAGTAGAGAAGTCTTCCTCAAATGAGTAATCATCCAAAGTAGGATCAAGTGATGGCGGAGGATCTTCATCATGAGAAGAATCGCTCGAAAGAGTATCGGCCTCATCAAAATCATCATAAATGGGCATGTCGGGATACTCGGAAGTAAAATCATCATAATCATCCGAATCTGAGCTAGAATCATCATCATAAGCATCAAATATCGGTGGAAAATCATATATGGGTGAAGGTTCCAAATTGATAGAGAATCATCCACATCATCTTGGAAAAGTGGATTATCAATGCAAGAATCGAATAGAGGATTGTTGTAGACGACAAAATCATCAAGCACATTAATCATATTCGCTGATTCTCGGCCTCCAAAGGATTTGCTTGTAAGCTGCCCCATTTTGAACACTTGTTGTTCATTCCCGACCCTTAAAATTAATTCACCTTCGGCAACATCAACTAAAGCTCGTCCGGTTCTCAAGAATGGCCGACCAAGTATTAAAGGAATACGAGGGTCCATTTCATAATCAACAACAACAAAGTCGACCGAAAAAGTGAAGGTGCCAACTTTAATGAACACATCTTCGGCAATACCAACGGGGTAAGCGAGAGTGCGATTTCCTAGCTCCAGAGTCATCTTCGTTGGAGTAAGGTCGGGTAATGATAGTGTTTTCCAAACACTTAAAGGCATCAAATTAATACTTGTCCCAAGATCAGCTAGGGCAGTAAATTCTTCAGTTTTGTTAAAAATGCAAGGCAACATGATAGTTGTATTTTTACTACCCTTTAGGAAAAGAGCAATAAAATAGGGTAAGCGTGCACGACGATTTAGGAAAACCGTGTGTGAATGACCCTAAAAGTGAGTTCGTTCTCGAGGAGGCTAGTGTGTTGTGTAAAGAATGATTGATTTTGTTTTTGATTATTAATGAGAAGAAAAGAAGAGAAAATGACGAAGACGAAAAAATAGAAAAATAAGGCGAAAACACTACTAGAAAGTTACGACGTAGAAACGTAAAAAGTGCAAAATTTAAAATTTTAATCTAAAAATTCCTAAAAATTACTAAAAATCCACAATAAAATTCTAAGAGTTTACAAAAAATCCAAACTTGCCAAAACCTTTTAATTAATTTAATAATGACTTTTTAATGCTAATTAAAGCCCTAAAAATCACTTTTAAATATTAAAAAGCCCTAAACAAGATTTAATAGTTTGTAAATCTTAAAAATGACCTAATTAAGCTAAAAACTATTTTTAAAAATTTTAAAACCAAATTAAACTATTTTTAAACTCCTAAAAACTATTAAAATCTATTAAATATTAAATTAATTCTAAAAATTAATTGAAAAGCCTAAAAATTAATTGGAAAGTGAAAAAGGTCCTATTTTAATATCTAGAATCTAGGAAAAATGAAAAAAGGTTAAAAATAAAACTTTTTATTTTTATGAATAAAATAATATCAAAATAATCTAAAAAATTAAAAGTTCTTAAATAAATTCTAAAAAATTCTCAAAAATCCTAAATATTCTAACTAAGAAGAAAATGCAAATTAAAGTTTCTAAAACCTCTTAATTAATTTTATATTAATTTTTAAAGTTGTCTAAAAACCCTAAAATTAAATAAAATTAAAAATTTTTGAAAACTTTTTGATATGTAAACCTCAAAAATACAAATTAAAACCTAAAAACTATTTTTTTGTATTTTTAAATTACTATTCACTATTTTTTTATTGACTTTCTAAATTTAAAACTAGAAATAATCCTAAAAATTAATTAAATAATAGGAAAAATAAAACTTTTACACAGAAAAATCCTAAAACTTATAAATATCCTAGGAAAAATCAAATAAGCTAAAAACACTTAATAAATAAGCTGGCAAGATGAAAATAAGCTACGGCTATGTTTAATAAGCTAGAAAAGAAAAGAGGTTAAAAGGATAATGAAATGAAAGGAGAACGTAAAAAGCTATCTAGATTAACGGTAGAGCCCTTTACTCCTGAGCTGCAGGTCGAGGGTTCGAGTCCGTTACGGGTATGCTTTTTGCCAAAATTTTCTTTTTTTATTTCTTTCTTTTCCAATCCAAACTGACACCTTTAATAAGCTAGAAACACAAACCAATTTCTTTTTTTTATGCAAGATTTAAACAAAATGAAGATCAAAATGTGGCCAGTTTCTATGTTGATGAACAAAAGCCTTTGCTTTGTTCTTTCTTGTAGATTTAGCCAAGAGGACTTGGCTGTGTGTTTCTTTGGTGTTGTTTTCTTGGGACAAAGGCACCCTTGTGCTCTTTGAAGCACAAGGAGTCAGTAATAAGCAAGAATTAAACACCTAGCAAGCAAAATAAGCAAACAAATGCACACCAAAACGTTTTTCAGTTGCTGATGTAGATTACTAGGTCTGGTGGCTATTTAAGCTTATTACTTACACTCTAATGACTTTCAAACACCCAATCTCTTAACAGAATTCAAAGATCAAGCACAATTTTTCATGAAAATTCAAGCAGAAAGTGGATATGCAGATTTCTAGCTATGTTTTCACTTTTTAAACACACAAACTAGCTACAACTTTGTTCCAATCTACTCTTATACTAATAAGCAACCTAACTCAATCCTATTCAGTGATCTAAACACGTTTTTAAATCACAAACCAAGATCTTTGCCCTGCTAAAATACTTATCCAAACAACCCTTAAAAAACTGATTACCAAGATTTTCAAACAAAATCACTTTCAAAATCAATCAAACTGATTCTCAACCTTCTAAACATGCATAACAATTCTTAAAAACTCAAATCCAAGCAATATTAACACAAATTATCAGGAAATCATGCAAATCACTCAAACCACAAGTTTCTGAAAATTTCAAAAGGTAAAAGAGTTTTACCTTAGAACCTTACATCCAAGGCTCTAGTGGATGTAAATCCACCTCCAAATACACCCGGGTGTATGCTGATCCTCTAATCAACACAAATCTTTAACCTGCTAAGAGAAGAAAAAGGAGAAAAAGCAATATATAATACTCACTTCCTGTTTTCTTTTTCTTTCTTAAAAATCTTACACAAACCTCTCAAACCTTAAACAAGTTTTAAAAACACTCTTAACTCTCAGAAAATCAAGATTAATGGTCCACTTTCACTTCCCAAAAAATACTTGAATTTTCTAAAAATCTTAACCTTTTTAAAACCCTTTTTGAAAACTTGAATCACTCAAAATTTTCACAAATTTAAATGGAACTCAGTTTTTAGCATAAACACAACACACAACTTTTTAACTCAATAAAAGGAATTATAATTGTTTAAACACAAATACCAAACTTTATTAATTAAAAAAGGAATTACAAGGTTTTTGGCTAAAAACTGGAACAAAGGGGAATGAACAGGCTCATCCCCTTTAAATACAACTAAAAGACTATTCTAGAATCTCAAAACAATGTGAAACCCTAGCTACTGAAATCTCCAAAGTGCCCTTGAAGATTTGACTGAAAATGGGTCAAAATGAACCCATGTGATGCTTGTACTAGATGCCAGCTCTTCTTTGTTGATCTTGGACGTTGGATGAACCTTGGGGACAAAGGAGGGGATCTCCCACGTTGAAATTGTCGGGTTTGGGGTTTTGGGTGAGAGAGACGTTGCAGGGGAAGGCTGGGGAGGGGTCCACAAAGCATGTGAGCTTGTTGGGTGAGGTGGGTTTGGGTGAGGGAATGTTTAATTAGTGATCTGGACTTAATCAGAACATAACCCCTTGATTTGAATTATGTTCATGATTAGGGTTTATGGGTTTAAGGGGGGGTTTTGATCTGTTTTGGGAAATCCTCTTTTCAAAAAGGTTGTTTTAGGAGGGAATTACGGGTTAGGGGGGGGGGGGGGGGGGGGGGGTTTGACTAAATCTTGACCATGTTTAATAATAATAATCCGGGTTAGCATGGGTGGGTGGACGGGTTTGGGTAGGATATGGGTTGGTGGGTGGGTTATGATGAGGTGTCACGTGATGACTGGGTGTAGGAGTTTGTTGGTTTGGCAGAAACAGTCCCCAATCCTTCACCATTCTTTCACTTTGTAATAATTCCCATCAGCGCCCAATTAACACTTGTCAACTTTTGGGCACTTGTCAAATTTGGCACAACTTCTTCAAAAACTTTTAACAAGGGCTCCGTTTGTATTTTCTTCATTTTCCAAGGGCTGATCTTGTATAATCTTCAAACATTAAGGACTATACTTGTGCATTTGACATTTTGAGGGTCAAATGTGACAAGTTCTTCAAAGATGAGGGGCCATTGTTTCCAATCTTCAATTCTTCAAGGGTCTTTTTGCAAAATTCCAATCTTTGGCCCGGTTCATTGTGCGACTTCGTTTCCCGTGTTCGTTTTTGATTGATTCTTGTGTTCTTTTGCCAATTCCTCAATATCCGTACCTAAAAATACACAAGTAACAAACACGAGCATATATTTGGTCTATTTTATGATATTTTATGCAATTTAAGGCCGTTTTGGACGATGATACCATGTATAAAAGCAGTCTCATCACTCCCCCATACTAAACCATTGCCGTGCCCTCACGCAATGCTAGAATAAAGTATCAAAGCATCTCCAAAATTCAATTTTATTCACTTTTATTCAAATGATAACTAGCTACATTACACTATTGCTACTACTTGTGTTTTAGACATAATGTATGATTTTCATCGCAAAATGGGACGTTTAGGTTCATAGAACAAGAACACGTGAATGCTTCGTTAGAAATAATTTCGTCGTCCTCGATTTTCACCTTAATTCCATGCCAAGCGTGCAACGAGATCATTGTCATTATAAGTTAGTAATGCTAACACTACTCATATGCCCTAATCACGTACTTATTCTCCCATTATTCCTAAGTTGTATCTCTTATATTTTATTATGTCTTAATGATCACGAGGATGCATCATTGACTTATGTGATAATAGAGATTTAGGTCTAAAAATAGAGTCCTAACGGTGTAACTAAGACCATTAAATCAATAACCCCTCCTAATAGACAACGATGTTAAAAAATTAAGTTGACAAGAAGAATCGATAAACACGGTTTTATAACGGTTTTGAACATGAGACTTATTACCAAGACTTTTATACGCCCCCTAACGAAGAGCCTTATTATCTTTGGTTTACCTCCATCTTTTATTCAACTTCGCCATGAAGCTTTTATTATGACTTCGGTCTTGCCTTGCCTTTTATTATCCGCCTCATCGGTGGTTTTATTAGCCAAAGACGTATATCCTCACGCTAAAGCGAATTTTGGATCTTTAAAGCTTCAAAGATTAAGGCTTGATTCACTTTCAATTTGGGCATAGATTTTTCGGCCTTGTGAGCTTCAAATTTTTGCTTGATTTAGGTGAGCACTTGAAATCTTATTATTAGGTGAAGCTTTCGATTATTGGGGTGCCAATACTTCAAAACCGTGACGCTGGCGATACCTTAATGTCTTCCCAATTTAATTACACGGAAGCTACTAGAAAAGACTAGAAACCCAACAATCCTAACTAAACCGCTAAATCAATATTTATTAAGCAAAAAATATTTACAAGCGAAGGGAGAATAAGCAAACAACGAGAACACATGAGTTTTTGAAAGAATACGAGTACTCTACGTTTAGCATAGTAACTTATAATTAACTCTATCATTTCTCGTCCTCATTTAAGAGACTTAGCCTAATGTGTAGTTAAGGAATCAAAGCTAAGTGCTCAACACGCACGGTCGAGTCAAAAATTACTCTTATTCTCGCCATCGGAAAATCTACATTCGTGTCTTCAAACACTTATGAAACATGAGAAAAAATTTAAATTTTGGCCATTTTTAGCCTTATTTTGCATAAAACGATAAACAAAACGATAAACTTTGGAAAGCGTGAAGGTTTGGCAAGGCAAGTATCTATTCACCCTCCCATACTAAAGTTAAACATTGTCCTCAATGTTTCGAGTCTAGGGGTGCAAACACCCCCATATTAGAGACGTAGTCGAATGCCTAATCTAGCATGGAAAGGGTGTAACCAATAAGTAATAGCCGTTTATGAAGTGTGCTATAAACCTAAGGTTAGAACATAAAAGGATATATCATATGGATATTGGGAAAGGCCTCCAAAGCAAACGATCGAGTGCTCCCATAAACGAACACGAGAGGCTCCAATCGTGAAGATGATGATGATCTAAAAGACACAATTCACAAACAACCACGGAACAAAGGTTGGAAGGGCACAAATCCCCTCACATTACACTAATTAGAAAGCAATAATATGTACATGGATAAGCATGGGTCTCCCCCACGAGGCACCTTGTTTTTGATAACCGAGTCAAAAGCTCGACTCGAATCCCCATAAATGTGATCATTTAGGGATAATCATGGTATGGTCAATTTTTGGTGGGGCTTACATGATAAACAAGGCCCAAAAGCACGTGGAGTACTTTAAAAATCCGATAAACGTATACCGGGGTCAAAGATAGCGTCCTCGTTTTCGGATGAAAGACGAGATAACACAACTCCAACACAAATCCCAATGGGATAGAAGAAAATAGGAGAGAAGAAATAGAAGGGTGGGACAATGGGTAAGTCATAACATTGAGCTACTCGAGGTAGACTCGCACCAATCAAATGAAAAGATTTTCCATTTATTGCATCGGTGGAAGACCGAGATTTCCCTATATAAGCAATTCCAGGATCAAATATCTCGTCCTCGGTGGAGAAAGGGAAGGAAACATAAGGGGCTCCCCCCACACTAAATCCACACAAAGCATCGTCAAAAGGAGAAGACGAGCTTGTAGTACTCAATGAACGCGGTGATGACGGAGTTAGAGTTGTAGAAAAATCTTTTAAATTAAATTCAAAATCTTTTCCTTTTTCATCTTTAACACTCTCCTTGTGAAAACCCGATTTGATTATGTCAAAAATATTTGGTGTTTCTAAAACAATGTTAGTCACACTAAAAATTCTCACATTTTGAAAGCGTTTTGGTTTAGGTGGTGGCAAGTTTTCAAATCTTTTGTCAACAAAGAAAACCTCCCCATCGGGATCAATGTATTCATCATCCGAAGAATCACTCGAGATTGGAATCATAGGCTTAACACTCTTAACCTCCATCGGCGGAGGGGACGGAACTTCATTTTTATCAACTCCTAAAACTCTATTTGAAATCTTTTGACAAATGTTTTTGAGGGGATTGACATTGTACAAAGATGTGATCGAATAAACATGAGAAAGAGTGGAGTTTTGGGTTGCATTAATGACGAGTTCTTCCTCATTGAAACGAAGAGTGATTTTTCTTGCATGCACATCGATAAGTGCTCTCGAGGTATCCAAAAAAGATCGACATAAAATTAACGGAACTTTAGGATCGATGGGAATATCAACAACAATGAAGTCCACGGGATAATAGAATTTCCCAACTTTCACAAAGACGTCCTCGGCAACTCCACAAGCTAGAATCGTAGAATGATCGGCCATTTCGATTGACATTCTTGAAGGAGTGAGATTTGGAAGATTGAGCGATTTAAAAATCTCGAGAGGCATCAAATTAATACTAGCACCAAGATCGGCCAAGGCGTAGCATTCTTCTATGTCTTGGATAGCACATGGGATTAAAAACTTTCCAGGATCACCGACTTTTTGAGGTATGCGGCTTAGAAAAACCGATGAACAACTAGACGATTTTTGCAATTTTTCTTTGTTATTCAACATACTTTTGAAGTTCGCGGCAAATCGAGGCATCATGACTAAGGCGTCGGCAAAACTTATATTAAAATGCAAGTCACGAAACATTTTCATAAAGAGTTCAAATTGATAATTATTTCGTTCTTGTGCCTTTTCCTTGTCTCGTCTTGATGGGTAGGGTAAAGGTGGTGTGGGTTGGGGCAAATTAGGCATAGGCATCGGCCTTGGAATCTCGGGTTCCATGCTTGGTATTGGTTCAACCGTAGGTGTGGTTTGAGCGGTACTTCGTGGGATTGTAATGTGCTCCTTTTCAACCACGACCTCGGGTTCTTTCTCTTTTTCCTTCTCCATAGAAGTACTTGGACGAGAAATGGGTTCTTTGAAAGTTTTACCACTACGAGTAGTAATAACCTTCAATTCTCCTTTCGGGTTCACGATGGTATCACTAGGAAGACCACCCGAAGAAGAGGGCTTACACATGATAGCTTCAAACATTTTAGCCATTCGGTCTTCAAACTTAGATTGCCTAGCATCCGCTTTTAACAATTCTTGCTTAATCTCATGTTGTCCTTGCTCCATTTTTTGTTGATTTTGTTGGAGTCGTGTGACATTTCCTTCCATTTTATTAGCATGAGTTTTAAGTTCATTAGCAAGTTCGTTTTTAAGCTCGTTTTTCAATTCGGACCTTAAGCTAATCATCTCACGTTGCATGTTATCAAACTTAGCATCATTAGCCTTAACATAATCTAAAAATTCTCCTTGCAAATTTTTAGTGTGAGCATTTTGAAAACCTTGAGTAGGAGTTTGAAAATCACGGTTTTGGTTTTGGTTTGAAATTTGCCCATTTCCACTTTGGTAATTACCCTTGTTATAATTCCTTTGATTTCCTTGGTAATTTCCACCTTGATTGTTGTTTCGATAGTTATTAGCATTTTGATTTTGTGGAGCTTGATTTTGGCGGGAACCTTGACCGACTTGGTTATAAGTTCCCGTGGCTACATAAGCATTCGAAGTGTTACCATCCGCGGTAATGCACTCGGAAAAATCATGAGCTCCACCACATGAAATACAACTCTTAGCAACCGCTTTAACCGAAGCGGTGTTTGAAGCTTCTTGAGCTTTCCAATGAGACATAAGAGTCGAGAACCTATCGAAAAACCGATTCTCCTCATTTGCTTCATCTTGCAAGGCATTAATGGAACGAGATGATGACGAGCCCAAATTGGCAACACTCGGTGTGTTACGAGGGCTATAGACCTTAGACCTATTTTCTATGATTTTCAAAGCCTCATCGGTCGTTTTGCACAAAAAATTACCACCCGCGGCGGCATTTAAATAATCTCGTTCATGTTCATTAAGCCCATTATAAAAAGTGTCAATTTGATGCAATTCGGAAAAATCATGGTGTGGACATTCATGTAACATTTCTTTAAACCTTTCCCAAGCCATTGAAAAACTTTCATTTGGTCTTTGTGTAAAACGTGAAATCTCGTTTTTCAAATGTGTTGTCTTAGATGGTGGAAAAAATTGATTCACAAATTTAGACACGAGATCGGCCCATGTCAAAATCGAATTCGGCGGTTCTTTCTCAAGCCAAATCTTGGCGGGTCCATCTAACGAGTAAGGAAACAACATCATCTTAATGGCATCGTGTGGTGCATCCTTAAACTTGCTTGTCGCGGTGAGACGATTAAATTGCCTAATGTGATAATGTGGGTTGTCTTTTTCGTGACCGCGAAACTTGTTTGCTTGAAGCATAGACATTAAACCCGTTTTGATCTCAAAGTTCTCCGCAAGGATGGCGGGAATCACAATGGCCTCTCCAAAACCCTCGGTGGGTGCTTGAAGCAACTCCATCATAGTACGATTAGCCATGATAGCTTCTTGTTCTACAATAGGTTCCTCACTTGGAGACTCCTCACTAGAATGAGTTTTAGTAGGAGTTTTGTTCTTGCGTCTACGTGCACGTTTTGCTTGATTACGAGTGAGCATAAACGTCACGTACAACGTGGAGACGAGCAAAGAAGATTCTTTTTGGTATTTTGTGTTTTTTCAATTTTTTTTGTGGTTTTTGATTGTATTAACTTTTTTGGAAATTGGTGAATGTATTAAGTAGACAATGAGTCCACAAATCTCCTCACTAATCAAATCTCTTGATTAAAAAGGCCTCAAGGAATGAAAACGATCACGTGGAGTGAACGCTTTCGATGACTTTAGAACGATGGTGGAACACCAAATCGTTCAAGAGGGTTTAATCAAATGAAACCAAGAAAATATATATGATATGTAATAATACTTTGGGCGGCAAAACCCTCGATTCACTCTCAAAATCAAATACGCACAAGCAAGCGGAGGAAACGAGGCGGCGCGAAGCACTTAAGAGCCTTTTTCCTTTAGGTTGTGAAATACAACCGCCTTATACCCACCTTATAGTTTGTATTATCAAGATTAAGCTTCACGAAAGTATTTATCTATTTTTGCCTTTTTCTTTGGTTTGAGATTCGAATACAATGATCGAGTGATGAAATCCCGAATCAAGGTTGTGATTGCTCACGTATTTGGAGTACTTGTGAATTTATTGTTCTACGTATACAATATAGTAATAGTATTCACACAAAAACCGAAAAACGATAATACGTATTAATAGAGTGCTATTAATACAATTACTTTATGGCTAATATAGAAAACAACAATGTTCAATCAAAACACAACACGCCTCCCCGGCAGCGGCGCCATTTATGATATAGTTGTATTTTTACTACCCTTTAGGAAAAGAGCAATAAAATAGGGTAAGCGTGCACGACGATTTAGGAAAACCGTGTGTGAATGACCCTAAAAGTGAGTTCGTTCTCGAGGAGGCTAGTGTGTTGTGTAAAGAATGATTGATTTTGTTTTTGATTATTAATGAGAAGAAAAGAAGAGAAAATGACGAAGACGAAAAAATAGAAAAATAAGGCGAAAACACTACTAGAAAGTTACGACGTAGAAACGTAAAAAGTGCAAAATTTAAAATTTTAATCTAAAAATTACTAAAAATCCACAATAAAATTCTAAGAGTTTACAAAAAATCCAAACTTGCCAAAACCTTTTAATTAATTTAATAATGACTTTTTAATGCTAATTAAAGCCCTAAAAATCACTTTTAAATATTAAAAAGTCCTAAACAAGATTTAATAGTTTGTAAATCTTAAAAATGACCTAATTAAGCTAAAAACTATTTTTAAAAATTTTAAAACCAAATTAAACTATTTTTAAACTCCTAAAAACTATTAAAATCTATTAAATCTTAAATTAGTTCTAAAAATTAATTGAAAAGCCTAAAAATTAATTGGAAAGTGAAAAAGGTCCTATTTTAATATCTAGAATCTAGGAAAAATGAAAAAAGGTTAAAAATAAAACTTTTTATTTTTATGAATAAAATAATATCAAAATAATCTAAAAAATTAAAAGTTCTTAAATAAATTCTCAAAAATTCTCAAAAATCCTAAATATTCTAACTAAGAAGAAAATGCAAATTAAAGTTTCTAAAACCTCTTAATTAATTTTATATTAATTTTTAAAGTTGTCTAAAAACCCTAAAATTAAATAAAATTAAAAATTAAAGTTTTTGAAAACTTTTTGATATGTAAACCTCAAAAATACAAATTAAAACCTAAAAACTATTTTTTTGTATTTTTAAATTACTGTTCACTATTTTTTATTGACTTTCTAAATTTAAAACTAGAAATAATCCTAAAAATTAATTAAATAATAGGAAAAATAAAACTTTTACACAGAAAAATCCTAAAACTTATAAATATCCTAGGAAAAATCAAATAAGCTAAAAACACTTAATAAATAAGCTGGCAAGATGAAAATAAGCTACGGCTATGTTTAATAAGCTAGAAAAGAAAAGAGGTTAAAAGGATAATGAAATGAAAGGAGAACGTAAAAAGCTATCTAGATTAACGGTAGAGCCCTTTACTCCTGAGCTGCAGGTCGAGGGTTCGAGTCCGTTACGGGTATGCTTTTTGCCAAAATTTTCTTTTTTTATTTCTTTCTTTTCCAATCCAAACTGACACCTTTAATAAGCTAGAAACACAAACCAATTTCTTTTTTTTATGCAAGATTTAAACAAAATGAAGATCAAAATGTGGCCAGTTTCTATGTTGATGAACAAAAGCCTTTGCTTTGTTCTTTCTTGTAGATTTAGCCAAGAGGACTTGGCTGTGTGTTTCTTTGGTGTTGTTTTCTTGGGACAAAGGCACCCTTGTGCTCTTTGAAGCACAAGGAGTCAGTAATAAGCAAGAATTAAACACCTAGCAAGCAAAATAAGCAAACAAATGCACACCAAAACGTTTTTCAGTTGCTGATGTAGATTACTAGGTCTGGTGGCTATTTAAGCTTATTACTTACACTCTAATGACTTTCAAACACCCAATCTCTTAACAGAATTCAAAGATCAAGCACAATTTTTCATGAAAATTCAAGCAGAAAGTGGATATGCAGATTTCTAGCTATGTTTTCACTTTTTAAACACACAAACTAGCTACAACTTTGTTCCAATCTACTCTTATACTAATAAGCAACCTAACTCAATCCTATTCAGTGATCTAAACACGTTTTTAAATCACAAACCAAGATCTTTGCCCTGCTAAAACACTTATCCAAACAACCCTTAAAAAACTGATTACCAAGATTTTCAAACAAATTCACTTTCAAAATCAATCAAACTGATTCTCAACCTTCTAAACATGCATAACAATGCTTAAAAACTCAAATCCAAGCAATATTAACACAAATTATCAGGAAATCATGCAAATCACTCAAACCACAAGTTTCTGAAAATTTCAAAAGGTAAAAGAGTTTTACCTTAGAACCTTACATCCAAGGCTCTAGTGGATGTAAATCCACCTCCAAATACACCCGGGTGTATGCTGATCCTCTAATCAACACAAATCTTTAACCTGCTAAGAGAAGAAAAAGGAGAAAAAGCAATATATAATACTCACTTCCTGTTTTCTTTTTCTTTCTTAAAAATCTTACACAAACCTCTCAAACCTTAAACAAGTTTTAAAAACACTCTTAACTCTCAGAAAATCAAGATTAATGGTCCACTTTCACTTCCCAAAAAATACTTGAATTTTCTAAAAATCTTAACCTTTTTAAAACCCTTTTTGAAAACTTGAATCACTCAAAATTTTCACAAATTTAAATGGAACTCAGTTTTTAGCATAAACACAACACACAACTTTTTAACTCAATAAAAGGAATTATAATTGTTTAAACACAAATACCAAACTTTATTAATTAAAAAAGGAATTACAAGGTTTTTGGCTAAAAACTGGAACAAAGGGGAATGAACAGGCTCATCCCCTTTAAATACAACTAAAAGACTATTCTAGAATCTCAAAACAATGTGAAACCCTAGCTACTGAAATCTCCAAAGTGCCCTTGAAGATTTGACTGAAAATGGGTCAAAATAACCCATGTGATGCTTGTACTGGATGCCAGCTCTTCTTTGTTGATCTTGGACGTTGGATGAACCTTGGGGACAAAGGAGGGGATCTCCCACGTTGAAATTGTCGGGTTTGGGGTTTTGGGTGAGAGAGACGTTGCAGGGGAAGGCTGGGGAGGGGTCCACAAAGCATGTGAGCTTGTTGGGTGAGGTGGGTTTGGGTGAGGGAATGTTTAATTAGTGATCTGGACTTAATCAGAACATAACCCCTTGATTTGAATTATGTTCATGATTAGGGTTTATGGGTTTAAGGGGGGGTTTTGATCTGTTTTGGGAAATCCTCTTTTCAAAAAGGTTGTTTTAGGAGGGAATTACGGGTTAGGGGGGGGGGGGGGTTTGACTAAATCTTGACCATGTTTAATAATAATAATCCGGGTTAGCATGGGTGGGTGGACGGGTTTGGGTAGGATATGGGTTGGTGGGTGGGTTATGATGAGGTGTCACGTGGTGACTGGGTGTGGGAGTTTGTTGGTTTGGCAGAAACAGTCCCCAATCCTTCACCATTCTTTCACTTTGTAATAATTCCCATCAGCGCCCAATTAACACTTGTCAACTTTTGGGCACTTGTCAAATTTGGCACAACTTCTTCAAAAACTTTTAACAAGGGCTCCTTTTGTATTTTCTTCATTTTCCAAGGGCTGATCTTGTATAATCTTCAAACATTAAGGACTATACTTGTGCATTTGACATTTTGAGGGTCAAATGTGACAAGTTCTTCAAAGATGAGGGGCCATTGTTGCCAATCTTCAATTCTTCAAGGGTCTTTTTGCAAAATTCCAATCTTGGGCCCGGTTCATTGTGCGACTTCGTTTCCCGTGTTCGTTTTTGATTGATTCTTGTGTTCTTTTGCCAATTCCTTAATATCCGTACCTAAACATACACAAGTAACAAACACGAGCATATATTTGGTCTATTTTATGATATTTTATGCAATTTAAGGCCGTTTTGGACGATGAGACCATGTATAAAAGCAGTCTCATCACAACACAAAACGACCGGGATCTCCAAGTTTTTCCGGAAGTTCTTTAAGAATAACTGCAGAACAGTTTTCATTTAAGCGTGTGTTGGCGAGCTCAATCAGCTTCTCCTTCTTGTTAAGCAATTCCTTGAATGCTTTGACAAATTTCGGCATGTGGACAAGTGCTTCAACAAGGCTAATGTTGAAATTCATTTGAGAGATCATCTTCAAATAGCTCGACACTTGAGAGTCTTCCTTGGTTAGCATTTTGGTCTTGCCTAAGCGAGAAGGATATGGGATGTTGGGTTTAGGTGGTGAAGGTGTGGGTGTAGCAGGTGAAGGTTGAGATGTTGAAGGGTGAGATGGTGGACGATTCTTGGTGGGTACTTCGTCATGACGAGGCGGAGACGGTAATGGTGTACTAATACTATGTGTAGGAGGAGTAGGGATAAATGGTGGTGGAGGTGGTGTAGATAATGGGGGCGGGATAGGTGGTCCTACTATGGTAACTTCACTACGGGTAGTAATAGCACTCACATTTGCTCGCGGATTGGTGACGGTGTTTGAAGGTAGAGAACTCGAAGTAGAAGGTTGAGTAGTGGGCAAGAAACTAGCCAGCATATTCTTTAAATCATTCGTTTGATTGCTGAAGGAGGATTGAATATTATCTCGAAGCTCGGATCTAATGTCATTCCCTTGCTTGGTGATATCCCCTTTCAGATTGATAATTTGGCTCTGTAGATTCTTGATTTGCTCACCTTGGGTTCTCATCAAAGCTTCACCATCTTGATTGATGGGTGGGGCTTGTTGAGCGGATGGGTGATAAGGATTATAAGCTCTAGGTGGGATTTGGTTGCTTCTAGTGTAGTTGTTGTTGGGGTTTTGGTTTTGAGGAGAAAAACCGGGTGAAAGGTAGTTGTTTGACCGGTAACTCAGCAAATTTCTATCTCCTTGAGGTCGGGCTTGGTAATTTTCTGGTGAATAATTACCGTAAGCCGCATACACGTTTTCTGGATTTCCTTGAGTAGAAGGACAATCAGTGTATGAGTGTGGACCGCCGCATGTCTCACAAGGATTAGTCACTGCTTTAACTTGTTGTTGGTTTGTAGCGAGAAGCAAGATATTTTTGTTCATTTCGGTCATCATGCGGGTGAATTCGGTCATGTCAGGGTTTGCTGAAGTAGAAGAAACATTGACTCTCGGGTTGTTCCTTGAAGAAGTGGAGGAATCCCAGTTTTTGTGATGAGTAGTCATGTTTTCAATAAGCTCTCTACACTCCTCGGGTCTTCTTTTTATGAATGTGCCACCGGTGGCTGCATTAATCGTATCACGATCACGAAAAGTCAAACCGTTGTAGAAAGTATCAATTAAGGTCACAGGGAGCATGTTGTGGTTTGGACAACGATCGATCAAAACATTATATCTTTACCAAGCATCAAAGAGGGATTCATCGGGTTCTTGCATGAAACCGCTGATTTGATTGTGAAGGCTCGTGACCATGGATGGTGGAAAGTAGCACGACAAAAAGCGTTGAGTCATGTCATCCCAAGTATGAATGGAATTCTTCGGGAGACAATCAAACCATTTCTCGGCGTGGTGTGATAAAGTATGTGGGAAGAGTTAAAGGCGAAGAACATCCATTGTGGCACCGGGCAACTTCATGCTTTGAGTGATAGTAATGAATTTGTCGAGGTGTTTGTTGGCATCATCATCAGGCATTCCTCGAAAAGGGTGTTGATCCCAAACTTAGATCGATTTAGCTTTATGTATATGAGATTAGATCAAGTAGTACACTTAGAGAAACCTTTGTATATGTATATGACAATCTAAGTGTTATGCGGAATTAACACTTAAACAAGAACACACAAGATATAAACAAACTTTCACTTTGATTAATGATATCAAACTTGCTTATAATGAAGGTAGTTTACGTATGAAAACTTATATTGAACATTAACCTAAAGGTCTTATTTTATAGACATAAGAAGCCTTGTACAATAATCTACGTATCAACTATTCTAGGTAAAGATAAATATAGAAAATACATTGTTGTTCCTATCTTTACTAGAAGTAATCTAGAATACAATAAACGCGTAGAGTATATCCTTCCATCAGTGCTTGTCTTCAATGTATCAACGCTTGACTTTGTCTTGTCAACGCTTGAGCTGTCAGCGTTTGTATTACTCTTGTCAACGCTTGTTTCACTCTTGTCAGCGCTCAAGTAGACTGGCTATAATTTATTCCCAACAATCCTCCCCTAAACTTGATATCTACTCTAGTGATCAAGTTTCTGAATAAACATTAAGGACTAGGAGGAATCTTACAAACCTTCTCATATTGGTAATAAATAAATCTTATCAAGTCTTTTGCCACGTCACTTGAATAATCAATTTCCAGCTGAGTGTTCTTCATCTTCTCCAAGACTTCCTTGGACATGAAGTACTGACCATCCACAAGTAGATACTCAGCAAACTTTGTAGAACTCAAATAATAAACACCAGCAGCTGAATACAACCTCCATTGAAGACCACTGAGATCATCTTCAAGATCCTTCCAAATAGCAGGATCTTCATCAATCGGTCCACACATTCTCTTGAATGTTGACCATAGTTTTATTCCATTGACTGAAGTTGGTGCTTCAGTCACATACTTGGCTTCTAATAACCTCAATAGGTCTACCAAGTCTTCTCTGTCAAAACTTGCAAACAAAGATATAAGGGTGGTAAAAGTGTGAACCTCTTTTCCATACCTGCCAATCTTCCAAAACCCACATTCATCTTCTTCATAGCTTACAATTGGGTTTCTGGAATCAAGTGGTAACACTTGTACCATATCTGAAGCTTCTAATGATGAGATCTTGAGGCTCTTTCTTATGACAGCTTCACTTGGATGTAATGGATCCATATCTTTGGGAAAATCAAAAGAAACTCCCTTTTTCACTGGTCTGGGAACAAACATTGCCTTATTGAGCTCCATTTCCTCTGCAAGTTCTTCTTTTCTTTCATCAGAAAGAAGTCTTAGATTGTTTGCTTCCTGCACTCTAACCCAAATGGGATAAGCTCTACATTCTAACTCATCATATGTCAACCCAGTCAATTTCTTATAAGTCCATCCTGTTCCATGACATCTGAGCAGCATGAAGTACAACTCCTTTCTATCCCTTTTCAAATTTGAGAGAACATTGCTTGCTCTGTGTTTCAGTATGACCTTGCAATCCTTTTGTACTCTGAGAAGAATCTCCAAACCCCATATCTGATCTGAAATGGTCAAATGTGGATTCTCTATACACCTTTCTTCCTAAGCATGGTACATCTGAACCACCTCTGGCATATCAAAATCAACCTGCAATTTCAACTCATTCAATTTCTCCTTGGCCAGCTCATCACCATACTCAAGTCTTTCTGGTTGTTCTATGATCATAACACTTGAGTCTGAACTAGCTTCATCACTTCCTTCTTGCTCTTCTAAAGTGACAACAAAAGGTGATTCACCCACCTGCTTTCTTTCTTGTTCCACAATTTGTGCAGCCAACCTTCTATCAAATTCAATTTGTGCTGCATTCTTTGGAACAACTTCTTCTACCATAATACCCTTACCCTTATCTAATGGATCAACTGTTGGTAAAGTAGATGGTGATACCTGTGAAGAAACCTCTTTGATGATGGATGATGACTGGAATACATCAACCTCATTTGCAGGTCTTTCAACGCTCACTTTTGCCTTGTCAGCGCCCAAAGTACTCATGTCAGCGTTCAAATCTGTCTTGTCAACGCTCAAATTTCCTGCCTCAGTGCCTTTTTAATTTCCTCCAATATGGCTGTAAATGATTAATTTAAGTTTGTAGGAGAGACTAGAGACGTATCAAAACCTGTCTGTTTCTTCAAACTTGTTAGGGCCTCAGCAACATCCAAATATTGACCATCATGAGAGCCCTTATCACTCATATTTATTTGCTCATCCTCCCCTTTGAAAGATTCCTCCATCCCTCTCCTTGTACTAGCAGTCTCCAAGATAACAATCCTCTCCCTCAATTGCTTGAGTTCAAGGCCTTGTGTGCTGACAACTTATACTAAGTCTGCATTTTGCTTTTGCAAGCTCATACAGACAGCCGTCAATTCCATTAGGGTCATTGGTTCCAATCTGCCCTCTTCTAAAATGGGTATTTGACCTCCCAAGTTAGATTCATTGGGCATGGATGAGGTCTTAATGATGGTAGGACTGTCTTGGCCAGCTTCTAAGCCAGAACCAATAGTCCCAGCCGCATCTATAACACCAACCACACTTATGGTGGTGGTTCTCTCTGCTACATGGCTAGGACCACTAGAGGAGAACACTCCAATAGTCCTTTGGCGTTTTTGTAACCTATATTGTGTTAGGGGAGAAGAAGATGTGGATTGGGTGGATGTGGGATGGTTAAGGGGTGTTTGGGTCTGTGAAGGATTTGTGTCAATGTTTGAAATAGGCACATCAACGCCAACATATAGCGTGTCAGCGTCGAAGGGTTCTTGGTCAATTTGCATATGTTGTGCTGAAGGTAAAGGTTCAGGTATTGGGTCAATTTGGGGTTGGGGGTCTGGTTGGGGTTGAGCTGCGTCAATGACAGCAAGCATAGTTGGGGTTAGGGGTAGGTCATGATGTGGGGGTGAGTTCATCTTCATAAAAATTGCTTTCTTTTGCACAGGGATCTCATAAAAATCATCATGATCCCTTGCGCAGTAACCTTAGATATCAAAAACCATTTGTAAAAATCTGGGATAAGCTAAAGTCATTTTGTTCCCTTTAGTTTTACACATGCCCTCAAAAATCATTTTGGAATAATTAAATTTTTGCCCAGTAGCAATACACACAATAGCACTAGCAATAGATCTATTGATCTCATTGTGTGTAGTGCACTTGGGACTCAAACATTGTAAGAGAACATGTATTAGGTACTTCCAGGCTGGGGGAAACTCCTGTTTATGATATTTATTTAAAGTTCCTTGAGCAGGAAAAGGATAACCCAATGCCCTTAGTCCTTGTTCTATTTCACTAATGGGGAGGGTGGTTATACCATCAGCATCATCAAGATGCAAAGCTTGGCGTACCAAAGCTTCAGTAACCACCCATGTGCGCCCATGAATAATAGAAGATAATGTAGTCACTCTATTAACTGTTGAGGAACTTACATTGTTCCAAAACTGTTTAATATGTGTGACAGGAATGAGTGTTGCATAAGAAAGAGCATACCTAAAAGGAGATACGTTCAAATACGCCACCATTTGTGTGTATTGGGGAAATAGAGTATCATCAGCTTCAAGATACACGATCATGTTGTGTTGACTTCTGAATCCTAATTCCAAATCACTTGGTTTGAATTTTGGTGCCATTGTTGAAAGCTGTTTGAATGATTGATAAAGATGAAGTTGATAAGAGAAAATTATGTTAGACAAGAATCATAGGTACCCTGTTTAAAAATAGGAGCCAAATATATAGGAGAAGAAAATGCATGTGATTGGCCCAAAAATAGGCAAGTATTTTCAAAATGTAATCATGAAAATATTGAAAAAGAATAAGTTTATCTCATGCATTAAATGAAAGTTATCAGCTCCCAAAATTACGGCCTAAAAATATGTCAAAAAGTAACAACTAGGTAGGTCCCATTGAGTGTCAACGGTAAAAAATAACCCATCAACGCCCAACGGCTATTTTCTTGTCAACGTTTGCCTAAGCCATGTCAGCGTCTAAATTGGTCACAACAACGCTTGGAAAAATACTTGTCAGCGTCCAAAAATAAAAATGTTTAAAAATGAAAAATGACCTTAACAAAGTAATTTATCCTAGAGAAGATAACCAAAAAGTTGATAATTATTATAGGGCGGCAAGCACTGTCCAGTTATGCACACTTGCTTATGCAAGATAGACATAACAGTCCTCTAGTGTCCCTTGCTAACCAAAACTCTTAACAACTAAGTTACCTTATAAAATTACTTGTTACTCCCAGGTAAAACCCATGACAAAATCATTCCCAAGTCTCCCAACAGACCACAACCAATTCTAGGCCAAAAATGTCTTGGCAGCATGCATAGTATATCAACTTTGCATGCTATAGTGCCTCATGATTTAGTAAAACTAACTCATACTCACCTGTGGACACAATCTAGAATTGTGATAAGAGTATCATATGGATACCCAAACATCCTAAAGGTTCCTAAAACCTCCCCTCAAACTATGATACATATGTTGCTAAAAAAAATATGCATGAACATAAAAAAATTTATGTCAAGATAGGAATTAAAAATTCCAACCATCATCCATAAATAAAAACATGCCCAAATGCTTCTCCAATGATCCATAAGCAACTCTGTATCCAATGGTATACTGCTAACACCACCTGCACATTTAGATTGAAAACCACAAAACTAACATTGTTGCTGACAACGCCCCGATAACACTTTTCAGCGTTGAGGGAAGCTTTGTCAGCGTTAGACAAATATATTGCTGACAACGTTACAAAAACACTTATCAGCGTTCAAGCAAACTTTGTCAGTGTTAGAAAAATATAGTGGAAAATCTAAATCCTCAAAAAGACAAATAACAATGCATTATCCTGTAAATACTTTTACAAAAAGACTCCAAAACACATATTATGTGAGATTGATCATTCCAATACTTGTTACCAAGTATTGAAACCTCCCAGCATCAAAAGGTTTAGTTAGTAAATCTGACACATTCTCTTCTGTGTCAACCCTATCTGGCTGTATTAAACCTTTTTCAAAACAATCTCTTATAAAATGGTGTCTAATTTCTATGTGTTTAGTTTTAGAATGATGTACATGATTCTTAATAATGCATAAAGTGCTGTTATTGTCAACAAATATCTTGGTATGCATAATATTATACCCATAGTCTAACAGCTGGTTCTGAATCCATAAAACTTGTCCGCAACAAGCAGCTGCAGCAACATACTCAGCTTTAGTTGTAGAATTAGCCACCACTGTTTGTTTATTGCATTGCCAAGATATCAACCTGATCCCAAGAAACTGACATCCACCAGTTGTGGATTTTCTATCAAACTTATAACCTCCATAGTCACTGTCTGAATATGCAATCAGCTCCAATGGTGAATCCTTTGGGTACCACAAACCAAGACTAGGATAACATCTTAGGTACCTAAAGATCCTCTTCACAGCATAAAGGTGACATTCCTTAGGAGTCACTTGATGGCGTGCACAAGCACACACAACAAACATGATGTCAGGTCTGGAGGCTGTAAGATACATCAATGATCCAATCATGGATCAATAGTGCCTGACATCAACATCTTTCCCATCTCCAATCTTTCCCCAAGGGTGTTCTCTATCCATAGGAGTAGTAGCCCTCTTTTCATGTGGAGAAAAGCCAAACTTCTTCAAGATCTCTGCCACATACTTATCCTGGGAGATGAAGATACCATCTTCTTTCTGCTGAACTTATAAACCAAGAAAGAAGTTCATCTCCCCCATAGCACTCATCTTGAATTTGTCTGTCATAAGCTTGGAGAAATCCTCACTCATGTTTAGATCAGTAGACCCAAAAATGATGTCATCAACATAGACCTAAACAAGCAACACATCCTTACCTTTCTTCTTTGTAAATAGTGTCTGATCTATGATGCCCCTCTTGAATCCATTGTCCACTAAATAAGTAGACAAAGTACCATACTATGCTCTTGGGGCTTGATGAAGTCCATACATAGCCTTCTTAACTCTATACACTTTGTCTGGATTCTCTGGATCCTCAAAACCAGGAGGCTGCATCACATATACCTCCTCAACAATTGTTCCATAGAGGAAAGCACTCTTGACATCCATTTGATAGACAGTGAAGCCCATGCAGGATGCATAGGCTAAAAAGATCCTAATAGCTTCAATCCTTGCAACTGGTGCAAAGACCTCCTCATAGTCTATCCCCTCCTCTTGTGTATATCCCTGAGCCACTAATCTTGCCTTGTTTCTGACCACAATACCTCTTTCATCTCTCTTGTTTCTTAGAACCCATCTTGTCCCTATAGGTCTGACATATCTGGGACAATCAACCAGCTCCTAAACATCCTCAATTGCAAATTGGTGAAGCTCATCCTGCATTGCTTCCACCCAACTTGGTTCTTTGAGAGCATCAAATATTTTCTTGGGTTCCTGTTGTGACAGAAAACAGGCAAACAAACATGCTTGCACAAGAGGGTTATCAACCTTCTTGTGAATATTGGCAATAAATCCACCAAGACCTTGATGAGATCTTCTAGTTCGAACAGGAGTCATAATATCACCAACGATTTGAGAAGTGGGGCGATTCTTCATAGTAGAAGTGAGAACTCCTCCTTCAAACAGTCTGGTGTCTTCAACCTCATTCTCCAAGTTGCCAATATCTTCTTCATCAGACTCTATTTCATCAACATGAGGATGAACCTCTTCATATAAATTGGAAGGTTCACCCTGTTCAAAAGTAGAAGAGAAAAGATGTGCAAAAGTGTTGTCAACGCCTGAACCTTGTTTGTCAGCGTGTGAGCTAACAACGCTTGAACTGTTGTTGTCAACGTCTGAGCCATCAACGTCTGAATTGGTCTTGTCAGCGCTGGATTTGCCTTTGTCAGCGCCTGAAGGACCATGCATGTTGTTATCTGGTGGTACTTGGGGACCACCATTATTTTTTTCCAGCAGCAGCAGCAGCAAAAGCATCTGTCCAGATGGGAATTGTGACATATTCTAGTATAGGAGATGACTTTTCTGCTTGTGATCCAACCTTTTCATGAACCTGTGTACCTGAAACATCAACAACTTGTTCTTCCACAACATTTGAAGTTACCTTCACAATGTCTGGATTAGTGACAGGCATATGATTTAAAGTCCTAGATAAAGGTTCCAAGTCAAACAGCCAATTTGGACCACTTTCAGGATCACTAGGTTTATTCTCTAAAAACCTAACATGTACTCTTTCAAGAATACTTTTTTCCTTTTTAAGATAAACCCTATATCCCTTGCTCTGCACTGAATACCCCATGAAGTAGCCTTCATCACCTTTTGCACTAAATTTAGGCATCCTTAGTATCTAAAACTACTACATGACAACCAAAAGGTCTGAGAAAACCAATATTAGGTTTTCTTCCCCAAAGTAACTCATAAGGTGTTTTGTTCTGTATTTTGTTGACCAATGCTCTATTTTGAACATAGCAAGTTGTATTAACAGCCTCAGCCCAAAAGGCTATAGGAAAATGAGCATCAGCCAACATGGTTCTGGCTGCTTCAATTAGGGTTCTATTTTTCCTCTCAACAACCGCATTTTGCTGTGGGGTTCTGGCAACACTAAATTGCCTAGTAATTCCTTTCCTGGCACAAAAATCATCTAACACTTTATTCCTAAATTCACCACCATTATCACTCCTAAGCATTTTAACTTCATTACCAGTTTTCTTCTTAATCTGAGTGATAAAATCAATTAAAGTGTCAGTTGTGTCACTCTTCATAGCTAGAAAGAAGGTCCAAGTAAACCTAGAAAAGTCATCTGTGATAACAAAGCAGTATGATTTACCATTCAGACTCTCTATATTGGTTGGACCAAATAGGTCCATATGATGCAAGTGAAGAGGTCTAGTACTAGAGTGCACCTGTTTGGACTTGAATGAGACCTTGTGCTGCTTGCCTTTAAGACATGCAACACAAGAGTGGTCATTGTGGAAGGCCTTCTCAGGCAAACCATCAACCAAGCCAAGTCTCACAAGCCTGTTTATATTTTTAAAGTTTATGTGCCCTAGTCTCCTGTGCCATAAATTACTTTCATCTACTGAAGCTTTAACATAAAAACAAGACATATTGTTATTCATTCTAATCCCATTCAGATTCACATTGTATATGTCTTTATGCCTAGGTGTTCTATAGTCAATATATTTCTCATCAGGGATCTTGTAATCCTTGCTTAACACCAAACATTCAGTATCAGTAAACAGAACTTTATTTTTGTTATCACAAACTTGTGATACACTAAAAAGATTGTAATCAAGTTCCTTTACCAAAAATACGTTCTCAAAACACAAGTTCTTGGTGAGAAGTGTTCCTTTGCCTGTGATAGTACCATATCCGCCTCCAAAGTAAACCTTATCACCATCCTTAATGGGAGTGAAGTTGGTCAAATAGTCTTCCTTCCCTGTCATGTGCCTTGAGCATCCACTATCCTAATATCCATAATCATTGACCTGTTTTTGAATGCCCTGCACATAAAGAAAACAAGTTAGTTTTCTTCGGGAACCCAAGCCTTGGCAGACTTGGATTCATCTGGTTGTTCAATAAGAACAAATTTAGTTCTCATAACAACCCCATTTTCATCTTTCTTTGGATGAAATACCCAGTTAACCCCAATAGGTTTTGTAATGAACTTTGAAAGGTAATTAAATCTGTTGCAGGTCATTGAAATCCCATTATCATTAGGGTTTTGATCTTTCTTTGGTCTCCATGTTAAGCTTGAAGAAGCTTTAGACCCCTTTCCCTGTGGTTGTAAATATTTAGGTCTGGTCACGTTTCTGTCAGCGTTGGAATTGGTCTTGTCAACGGTGAAATTATCCTTGTCAGCGTTGAACCTAGGGTTTGCTACAGAAACCCATTGCCTATTAGACCAAGTATTTGTCTTTTGAAATGGTCTTTGTCCATGATTAGACCCTTTAGTGAAGAATGGGGCCGGTCTAACAACTTGTGGACTTTGCTGCACACAAGGTTTGGGTCTGACAACGTTTGACTTTCTAACAACGTTGACTTTGGGAGCGTTGACACACTTATATGCTAAATGTGAAAAGCTACCACAAGTGTAACAGGCTTTTCTAGACACAACCCTAGGTCTAGAAGAGAAGAAGCCTTTTCCATCATTGCTAACTTGGCTCTTAGGTGACCTAGTATTCCTATACATCTCTGCATACTTAATAATAGGTTTTCTAACAGTGTTTGAGCCAAGGTCAACAGCTTTACCAGTGATTGGGTTTGTAACCTTAATGGGAGTTGACTCATTAGGACTTTCACATAGCAAGCCACCCTTAACAAATAAGGTAGGGTTAGCTTTCTTCCATTCATTCAAGTCAGTCAACTTTTGTTGATACTCTTCAACTAGGGTGACAACTCTTGGTGGAGGAATGAATTCCTCCTCTTGGAGTTCTGGCAAACCAGTCCAAGATAGGTCCTTTTGTTGGACACCATAGAAGTCACCAGCTGGTGGTGGAACCACAGAGTAGTCTTTCATCCCAATCCCAGTCATGTCCTTAGGATCCCTTTGTTTACTCACACACTCTCCTAGGGTTTGTGTGGCCTTATCAAATCTTTGAATTTTAAGGCCAACATTATCTTTATTCTTAATTTCCTCATCTAACTTAGCCTGTAACTCACCATTAACCCTTTCCATGATACTCCTAATATCATTACTAGCATTCAACTCATGTTTTAAGATATTTATTTTATCTTTTAAGTCAAATTCCATTTTCTTGTATTCAGAAACTGTCTTCTCAGTTTGAGTGAGAGCTAGTTGGTAATTAGATAGTTTGCATCTTTCAGTACTCATATCATCTAATAATCTTAACACCTCTTTGTTAAGTCTCTCAGTATTTAACCTACAACCTTTACCACAAAAAGCATCATCGTATACCTCATTATCAGATGAAGAGGAGGAGTGTGCCATGAGAGCATATTGAACATGCTCTTCTTCTTCTATCTCAGCAACCAAAGCTTTATCCTCTTCCACATCCTTAGCCAAATAGCTCCAATCCCATCCAATACCATCAATGTCTTGTACTGCAACCATGGCCTTAGGATCTTGAGCTTTAACAATTTGAGTTGAGGGTTTGCCGCATCAGATCTTCTTGGAGATCTACATTCCCTCATGAAGTGCCCCATACGATGACAGTTGTAGCACTCAACTTTAGATTTATCAAATCCAGCTGTGTCCTTTGCATTGAAGGTCATCTTCTTCTTAAACCTTCTGTTCTACCTGTTTGCTCTTATACTAGCAAGAGCCATGTTCCACTTAATATCCATCTCTTCCAAGTGCTCATCACTTATCTGCTCAAGGTCCTCATATGTAATCACTGAACCATTGGGCAAAGAAGCAATATAAGCACATACAGTATCCAGATCCAAACCAGCAGGTTTTACTCTTGGTGAGTCACTTTTGTATGTGTCAGCGTCTGAGTATGAGGCGTTGACAGGACATGTTCCAGCGTTGACACATGATGATCCAGTAACTGGATGCATGTAAGAGTCCTTCTGAGTGAATTGACCTTCACTATGAGAAAAAAAGGCCATGTTACTGTTGGTAGACTTGCTTCCATGCTCCAAGAGAGTTTCATCTTCCAACAGCCTCAGTTTGTTGTAGATATCATCAAAAGTAGAACTTTTGTGAGTGTTGTTGGCAAGTATAGATCTTGCCTCAATCTTCCACGCCTCACCAAGACTCTTAAGAAAAGTGGCATTGATGTCAACATCACCAAGTTGTGTCCCCATAAAGGACAATTTGCTTGTAATGTCAAGCAATCTACTTCTCACACTGCTGAGCTTCTCATTAGGTTGAGCCTTGAAGACAGCATAATCATGCATGAGTTGCTTCTTCTTCTCTTCCTTAGTATCTTCATTACCACCATATGCAACTTCAAGAGCTGCCCAAAGGTCCTTAGCAGATTCATAACCTCTGTATTTATACTGGTTCTCTTGTCCTAAAGAGAGTTTCAGAATATTTAGGGTTTTCATATCAACTCTTTTCTTTGCTATGTCTTCAGCAGACACAGCTCTACCATCATCAGGTTTTTCCTTCTTATCTGCTTCTGAACATCCAGCAACAGCTGTTCTTGCAGCAATGGCATTAGCAATCTTTTGAGCTTTATTGAATGTGTTTCCATATTCAATAATCTCCCAGAGTGTGTAGTCATAGATCCCCAGGTATTGCTCAAAGTTGAATTTCCACATTTCAAAGTTGGTTGCATCAAGCATGTGAATCTTGATGTTTGGCAAAGGTGAGGAAGAAGAGGTTATTTCTGGATTTGACATGATGTTGTTAGGGTTTTGAGAAAATTAGGGTTTTGGTGATTTTAGGGTTCTTGTGTTCTTTAAGATCAAAAGTTCCTCAACAAGCTCTGATACCACTTGTTGATCCCAAACTTAGATCGATTTAGCTTTATGTATACGAGATTAGATCAAGTAATACACTTAGAGAAACCTTTGTATATGTATATGACAATCTAAGTGTTATGCAGAATTAACACTTAAACAAGAACACACAAGATATAAACAAACTTTCACTTTGATTAATGATATCAAACTTGCTTATAATGAAAGTAGTTTACGTATGAAAACTTATATTGAACATTAACCTAAAGGTCTTCTTTTATAGACATAAGAAGCCTTGTACAATAATCTACGTATCAACTATTCTAGGTAAAGATAAATATAGAAAATACATTGTTGTTCCTATCTTTACTAGAAGTAATCTAGAATACAATAAACGCGTAGAGTATATCCTTCCATCAGTGCTTGTCTTCAATGTATCAACGCTTGACTTTGTCTTGTCAACGCTTGAGCTGTCAGCGTTTGTATTACTCCTATCAACGCTTGTTTCACTCTTGTCAGCGCTCAAGTAGACTGGCTATAATTTATTCCCAACAAAGGGTTTGTTTGCACTTGCTGAATCATGTGGTGCTTCAACGAAAACTCCGGAGCCGTGATTTGCATCGGCGCAATCGGTCCTCCTCGTCCAAACATGGTAGGTTGACAAAGCTCCTCCATTGTCCGAAGATCGGGCTGTGGAAGAACATTTTTCTTGTTATTATTGAGGTGCGGTGGATTATTGTTGTTGTTAACACCTGCCATATCTAAATCTTCTCGAGTCTCGGGCTCTTGATAAGTAGAAGATCTAGTACGCATACACCTACAAAGGCAAAAGAAAACAATACCAAACACAAAGAGAATATATATACACAATAAAAGTAAAACCTTTTTGGATTTTTGAAACTTTTAAGCAAGAAAAATAACACTCACGAATGAACGGATCCCAAAAAGCAACGCGTCTCTCACAGAAAATCGTTAATCTTTACGAAAAGAGCCGGCGGCGGCGCCATTTAATAACTGGATTTTACTTAGCTAAAAAGTTCTTTGTCGTATGTCTAATCAAATTGAAAAATGGTTTTAAGTGACTCAATTGTTCTTGGTTAAGAAAAATATTTGTCGTTGTTGAAAAATAAAATGCAAGACTTAAAAGTAAATGACGTTAATTTAAATCTAACTCTAATTTAAAATAAATGGCAAGTGTTTAAAAGCGTGACTAAAATTAAAGGGCACTAAACGTAAATAACGCAAACTTAAATCTATCTAAGGCAAACTTAAAACGCAACTAAAGCTTAAACTAAGGCAACGCTAAAATAAATCTAAGGCAAATAAACTTAAAGTGCGACTAAGGAAAAAGGCGGGAAAAGTAAATCTTGAAAATTAAAAACAGAAAGTTAAAAACTGAAACTAAAAAGAACCTGAAAACAACTCATCCGGAATAATTCTTCGTTCGGAATAATCACTCATCCGGAATGTCACCTTCGTTCAGAATGATTCTTCTTCACTCGGAATATTTACCAAAACCTTGATCCGGAATAAATCCTTTATCTGGAATATGTCACTTATCCGGAATAAAGTCTTGACTCGGAATAGAAGCATTGATTCGGAATGTTCTTGCTGATCCGGAATAAAATCTTGACTCAGAAAAGGTTCCGAATGAACACCCTTGATTCGGAACTTTGAATCTTCCGAATGAAGGTGTCGATCCGGAATAATTAATTATTCCGAATAAAACTCCTTGATCCAAAATGTTCTTGGTTCGGAACTCCTTGCTGATTCAGAACTTTGAAAGTTCCGAATGAAGACCTTTGATTCGGAACAATAAATGTTCCGAATGAACTCCTTTGGTTCGGAACTTCCACTGATCCGGAATGTTCCGAATGAAGACTTTTGATTCGGAATGTTTTCTTCACAAACCTTGATTCAGAACAACCTTCAACAAAACCTTGATCCGGAATGTGCTGTTGATTCGGAATATCTGGGGAAGAACAGTAACAGAAAAACGAAGAACAAGGAAGCACAAAATAATACGAATCTAATCAAAACTAATCAAAATCAACCACAAGATTAAATCAAACTAATCAATGAACATCTACTCATTATAAAAAAACAATCCAAATCAACAAAACTAACAATAATGATCAAAATAATCAAAACCCACTTTAATCAAATCAATAAAAACATCCAAAACATAAACATGAACAAATAATCATAAAGATTAAAGATTAAAGAAAGGTAGATAGGAGATTGACAAGAAAATTAAAGATTGACAATAATTAAAAGAAAACTTACTTGAAATTAAAGGTATTTAAGGTGCAAGACAATTAAGGTAAATGACATGTAATTAAATGACAAGGAAAATAAAATGGAAGAACTAATTGTCACTATTAGCCAACAAGAGAAAATGAAATCTAATCTAATCTATTTATAGGGGAGATTAGGGAGGTGCTTAGGAAGCTTCCTCCCCTCTTTCTTCTTTCCTTAATTGCGTCATTAATTCCTTGCTCTTCTTAATTCTTTGTTAATCTTCTTAATTCTTTGACTTTAACGACTATGTCTCGGGATTTCTTTGAACTCGTCTTGTAATTCTTCAATAAATTAGACTTGAGTTCTTCGGCTTTTAGTAAACTTCCGTCTTTTGACTTTTTCTTCGATAAATCTTCAGAATTGGTCTTGGACTTCCGTTCTTTTTGCACTCTTGATTTCTTGAATTCGTCTTTCGTCTTTTTTTTCGATAAAAGCCCGTGAATGCCCGTGTTTTCTCCACTTTTCACCTTTTCGTCCTAAATCACAACAAAAACACAAACCACGCATAATTCCGACATAAATGACATAAAATACACGTTTTGGCTCAGTTATTATTGTAATTAAGTGGTAAAAAGGATGCGTGTTTACACACCTATCATTTTCATTGGGAACAACGGTTATTCCGCCTTTCTTAGGCACACAATGGACGGGACTAACCTATGGCGAATCCGAAATAGGGTAAATCATTCCGGCATCTAGAAGTTTGATAACCTCTTTCTTGATGACGTCATGAATTTTAGGATTAACCCTTCTTTGGCTTTGGGTTGCGGGTTTAAAGTCATCCTCCATGAGAATTTTATGAGTACAAAAGTTCGGATCAATTCCGCGGATATCGGAATTTTCCAAGCAATTGCTTTCTTATGAGTCTTCAGCACATCGATAAGTCGAGATTTTTCTTCTTCTTGCAAGTACTTTGCGATGATGACGGGTAACTTCTTATTGTCTTCAAGGAACACGTATTCGAGATGAGACGGTAATTCCTTAAGCTCTAAATCCGGAGGATTGTCGATGGAAGGCATAGTCAAATTCGGATCATTGATAGAGATTTCCTTAGGAGACGGTGGAGAAATATGCTCCTCATTAAGAAGTTTCTCAATGGTACGAATGTCTTCTTCCTAATCGGTGGGAGAATCGTCATATTGTAAGTCCACATCTCTCAAAGTTGCTTCAAATTCTTTCAAAAGGAAATCGCTTTCTCCAAATGGAGTTAGTGATGGAGCAATAGAGGCAACGGTCTCAACAATGGGCAGAGAAGAAGAACCACTTTTAAAAGTGTCTTTGAAATGCTCTTCACAAGCCCGCGGCTACATCAATGAGAGTGCGACCGGTCCTCAGGAACAGACGTCCAACGATTAATGGAACACGGGGGTCCATCTCGTAGTCAACGACAACAAAATCCGCCGGAAAGGTGAATTTGTCGACACCAACGAAGACATCTTCGGCTATCCTCACTGGATAAGCAACCGTACGGTTAGCTAATTCCAAGGTCATTCGTGTGGGGACTAGCTCGGGTAGAGATAATTGTTTCCAAACACTTAATGGCATTAAGTTTATACTAGCACCTAGATCGGCTAGGCCATGCAATTATCTACCCTGGGGAAGTTGCAAGGAATGAGGAAACGACCCGGATCACCAAGTTTGGTTGGTAATTTTCTTAAGAGCACTGCGGAGCAATTCTTATTAAGTTGGGTCTGGGCGATATCAAGAAGCTTTTCTTTGTCACTGAGAAGATCTTTAAACATTTTAGCATACCTCGGCATGTGAGCGAGAGCCTCGACAAAGGAGATGTTGAAATTCAGTTGTTTAAACATTTTAAGAAAGTTAGAAACCTGAATATCATCCTTGTTCTTCAACTTCTCTTTCCTCAACCTTGAGGGATAAGGTATATTGGGTTGATAATAAGGCTTTGTAATGGAATTCTCACTTACATCCTTGGGTGGTAGAGGGGTGGAAGTAGAAGGTGGAGGAATTGGAGAAGGGGACTCGTTTTCCTTGGTCATAATCACCGGTGTAGGTGTAGGAATCTCGGGTTCCTTTAAACCTTTACCACTTCGGGTGGTGATTGCTTTCATCCCCCCTCTTGGATTAGCAACGGTGTTACTCGGACGAGAACCCGAACCAGAGGCTTGATTACTTGGGAAAAAACTAGCCATCATATCCCTTAAGTTATTCGTTTGACTGTTCATAGAGTTTCTCATATCGGCTCGAAGATCATTTCCTTGTTTCGCCATGTCATTCCTTAGCTCGGCTCGAATATCGTTCCCTTGTTTCTCCATGTCACCCTTCAAGTTAATGAATTGGATTTGAAGATTAGTCACCATCTCTCTAGTGGTCCTCATATAAGTTTCGAGGTCTTGGTTCAATGCCGTGGGTTGATTGAGAGGTGGGGCTTGGTAAGCTTGATTATTTCCTTGAGGTGGATATGGGTTTCTTTGGGATTGATATTGATTAGCAGCTCGAGGTTGGCTTTGATTGTTGCGGTTGAAATTTTGTTGGTTTTGGTTTTGTGGAGAAAAACCGGGTGGAGATAGAAAGTTGTTGGAACGATAACTTAGCAAGTTACGGTCTCCTTGAGGACGTGCTTGATAGCCTCCCGTAGAAAAGTTACCGTTAGCGGCATACACATTTTCCGGATTGTCATGAGTAGAAGGACAATCGGTGTATGAATGAGAACCCCCGCAAATCTCATAAGAAGTTGCTACAACTTTAGCTTGTTAAAATTGGTTTGTAGCCATGGTTAAGAAGTTTTTGTTCATCTCAGCTACTTGGCGAGTAAGTTCGGTTATCTCTGAGTTGGATGATGTAGAAGAAACATTGGCCCTCTGGTTATTCCTTGAAGACGCAGATGAATCCCAATTTTTGTGGTGAGTGGTCATGTTCTCTATAAGCTCTCTACACTCCTCAGGTCTTCTCTTCATGAATGTACCACCGGCGGCAACATTAATCGTATCACGATCACGAAAAGTTAAACCATTATAGAAAGTATCAATCAAAGTAACGGGGAGCATGTTACGGTTTGGACAACTGTATCAAGACATTATATCGTTCCCAAGCATCGAAAAGCAACTCATCAGGTTCTTGAATGAATCCACTGATTTGGTTGCGAAGACTAGTGACCATAGATGGTGGAAAGTAGCGCGAAATTTTTTTTAAGTCATGTCATTCCATGTTTGAATTGAGTTTTTGGGAAGACGATCAAACCATTTTTCGGCATGGTGGGATAAAGTGTGTGGAAAGAGGTGAAGGCGAAGAAAATCCATGGAAACACCAGGCAGTTTCATGCTTTGAGTGACGGTGATGAACTTGTCGAGATGTTTGTTGGCATCATCATCCGGTAATCCGCGAAACGGGCAAGCGTTTTGAACTTGCTGGATCATGTGATGCTTCAACGAAAATTCAGGAGCCGTGATTTGCATCGGCGCAATCGGTCCTCCGCGTCCGTTCATGGTGGGTTGACAAAGCTCCTCCCTTGTTCGTAGGTCGGGTGGGGGAACATTGTTGTTTGTTATTCAAATTGGGATGAGGTGGGTTGTTATTATTGTTATGCACACCGGCTATATCTATGTCTCTAAGAGTCTCGGGCTCAAGATAAGACGTAGATCGAGTACGCATACACTAAAAGGAAATAAATTATTTTTCATTTTTTTTTATCTTTTTTATTGGTTTTTGATTTTTGAAAATTTTATATTTTTTAGGATTTTTGAAAATTTTTGTGCTTGAAAATAACGTTTCCAAAAGAACGGATCTCAAAATCCAATTTTTCACACTAAAAACCGTTAATCTTTACGAAAAGAGCCGGCAGCGGCGATTTGATAAATGGATTTTGCTTAGTATTTGTGTACTCAATATCGTTCTCGGCGTCTAATCGAATTGATCACGGTTTAAAGTGGAATTATTGTTCTTGGTAACTAAAAGGGGGAGCTTGGGATTATCTATTTCTAATTGTAACATAAACACTAAAATAATTGAACAATACGATAAAAATAAAGGAGAATAAACTAACCTTAATTGGCGGGAAAACGTGAATATGAAACTGGAATTGAAACAGAAAGCTAATCCGGAATCAGTATTAGTGCCACAATCTGGAATACGTGTTATCTCCACTATCCGGAATCCACCTTCTACTTGCAATTCGGAATCTTGAAAAATGCCAACTATCCGGAATCTATGTTGTGGGTCTTATCCGGAATCTGTAGTAAAACACTTATCCAGAATTCGTAGTAAAAAGCTTATCCGGAATATTATAATTTCGGATATCCGGAATAATGTCCTAAGCCTTATCGTGAATGTGTAATGTTGCTTATCCGGAATTCCTTATCCGGATTAGTTCCTTATCCGGAATGTTATAATTTTGGATATCCGGAATAATGTCCTAAGCCTTATCCTGAATGTGTAATGTTGCTTATCCTGAATTCCTTATCCGGAATGTTATAATTTTGGATATCCAGAATAATGTCCTAAGCCTTATCCTGAATGTGTAATGTTGCTTATCCGAAATTCCTTATTCGGATTAGTTCCTTATCCGGAATGTTATAATTTTGGTTATCCGGAATAATGTCCTAAGTCTTATCCGAAAAAAGAGGGATATGGGAAAATTCCGAATAAGAAACAAAACTTAAGCAAAATGAAAATAAGCTAAAAAGCAATAAGCACTCAACCAAAAACTAAACCAAAATGATTTTAAGAAAAAGTAAATAAGCTAGGATTTTAAAACTTTTTGAAACACTAGATATTTAAAATATTTAAAATCAACTTTTTATAAAAATATTTAAACTATCAAAATCAACTTATTTTTAAAACTAATAAACATAAAAATTAAGCAAATAAGCACCTTAATCTAAAAACTTTAAAACCACCAACTCAATAAGCACAATCAAATAAGCAAAACAATCACATCATCAACAAAATTAAATCAACTACATGATTGATTAAGAAAAAACAATAGATTATTAAAAAAAGGTAGAATGAGGATTATGAAATAAACTTGATTAATTTGAAGATTAAGATAAAAGATTACAAGATTAATGAAGGTTTGATAAGCTTGAAAAACTAGAGAGAAGAAAAATAACAACACACTTAAAAATAACACTTGACAATTAACTAATTAACTAACTAACACCCTCCTAATGACAAATTAGGAGGGTATATATAGGAGGTGGGGAGTGCATGTGTTGCTTCCTTCTTCCTTTCTTCTCGTCTCGACTCGATTTAAATTCTTTGTCTTTCTCGACGTCGTCTCGGGATTTGTCGATATAAAATGAACTCGTCTTATAATTTTCATCTATAATTAGACTTGAGTTCTTCGACTTCATTAAACTTCCGTCTTTAGACTTTTTCTTCGATAAATCTTCAGAATAGGCCTTGGACTTCCGTTCTTTTTGCACTATTGATCTTTTGACTTCGTCTTTTCTCGTTTTCTTCGATAAAAGCCCGTGATAACCCGTGTTTTCTCCCTTTTTCATATTTTTATCCTGAAACACAATAAAAACACAAACCACGCATAATTTTGACTTTTACGACATAAAATACACGTTTTGGTCTTGTTATTATTGGAAATAAGTGGTAAAAGGATAAGTGTTTTCACACTTATTATCAACCCATATTCCTATAACAAAATAGATGAATTTGAAAGAAAGTACTTACAATTAATTGATGTTTGATGAAGGATGAGTGACACCCACAACTTGGAATCAATTAATTTGAGTGATTGAAGGTTTTTGAAGCTTTAAAAATGGTGGAAAAGGTGGAACCCGTCGGGTGTGTGTTTTTGGGAGAGAGAGGGTTTAGTTTGAAAAAGATTAGTCTAATAAAACTGGCGCTCGACAAGCTTTACTGCCCGCTGTTCCATATCGACAGAGAACCGCGGGTTTGAACCGCCAGAGATAAAGAACCGCCTACAGAGGCTGGTTTTATCAATGAAATACGCCAAATTTTTGAAAACTAAGTTTTCTAAAATACTTAAAAATATATCTTAAACCTTTTAGAATATCATTGGATCATCATAACACTAAGCAATATGCCTTAATGAAGGATTACGAGTTGAATCGAGATCGAAAAGAACCGAAACGGACAAACGACTACTCGTAGCGAAAAAGCAAAGTGGAGAAAAGTCAAGGGAAGTGAATCAAGACTAAGACCAATGCTCAAGGGATTAATGACAATCTTCAAATAGAGGAGACGAAGAGCTTGTGTCATATATAGTGGTTTAAGACGTGCCTTTCCGGCGAAGTGTTAAACAACTTTGGTAATGAATAAACACAAAGCAAATATTGATGCATAGTCTAAGATCACTTTCAATAATAGTCTTAGTCTAAACCAAAATATGAGCAAGGTATTAATTCACTTTCTCTCCCACAAAGGGCCTACTAACCGTATGGGTGCAAACCATGGATATCATGCTTGATACTTTAAGCTACTACTAACTCACTCTACATCACCATAGTGTGTCAAGTATCCAAGCAATGAAGGTTTGAAAGGATAAAAGAAAATAATCACAAACCACAAACAAATTTCAAGGCAAGGATGCCAAGAACAAGCACATAGTCAAGTAATGATCAAAAGAATGATCAAAGGGCGTGTGGAAGAACGAAAGCGTACCTTGGCCACAAAGAGCATTCCAATCCATCAAGGAATAAATGCAATGCCCAACAATGACTATGATGAGTACTAAGTCTTCAAGGACTAGTATCATTCCCAATCATCTTGATATCATCATTCAAAGATGTAGAACATCAATGAAGATGAGTCTTCTACAAGTGCAAGTAACTCAATCCACAACCAATTAAATGATTGATCTTCATGAGTACCTACACAAAGCAAGATGCAAACTAGTAGATACACTTCAAGAGTAAATCTAAAATGCATAAAAGCTACTAATCTAAGAGGGATGCAATATTACCAATTAAAAGACCGATTTTCCAAAAAAAAAAATAGTTTTGACCAAAAAGAAACTTTAGTACAACTTGACCTTCTAATTTGAGGAGACAATGGATCGATCCAAGTTTTAAAGTACAATAAACTTCAAAGATCTTGAGTGACCATCGCTCTGATACCAATTGTAGAAACTAGAAGGGGGGGGGGGGGGGTTGAATAGTTTCTCTTCGATTAGTCACCTAATTAAAATTACTTTCAATTAGGTTTGTATCAAAACTATCTTTTACTTGAAGCTAAGTTGCATAATGATTAGATTCAATTCAAATGCATTAGCAATGGTAATAGGTAAGTATAATGATAATGAAATAAGTAAAGAGTAAGGAAAGAGAGAACCTAATGACAAGACACCAAGATTTATAGTGGTTCGACAACGAGGCTCTATCCTCGTTTCTACTCCACTCCTCGAGTACACCTACTCGAGATTTCCACTATATCCACAAGCTCCCTTCTTGGCGGAGAAAGCCTTACATCGTCGCTTACATTATTTTCCGATACTAAGCTAAATTTCGAAACCTAATCTTTAGCTAGGACCAATCTATACAACGTTGCCTACTTCACAATTTAACGACACAAGGCTAGATGTCGAGTTCTAATCTCAAGGTAGAACCAATCTTCACGACGTTGCCTACTTCACCATTTTACGACACAAGGCTAGACGTCGAGTTCTAATCCAAAGCTAGAACCAATCTTCACGACTCTTCACTTTGAAGCTAAGTGAGAACTTCACACAACACAACTACTAATCACTTTCAAGTTTAGTGAGATCTCACAAGACACAACCACATCACTTTATAGTTTAGTGAGAACTACTACACAATCTATTACAACTCAACTAGACATATCCAAGTACACACATGTAGCTTGGATCTACACAACACAAATCCAAGCAAACACATATGCAATGAATGTACACAACAAATCCAAGTATTCACAAATAGCTTGGATGAACACAACTAGTCCAAGTATTCATAAATACAAATGGATCAACAAAAACAAAAAGGCTAACATGATGAACATGACTAATTCATGGATTCATCTTTATCGCAACACTAGTGAGTGAGTGATCTTCTCTTTGGACAAGGTAAAGGAGGGGATCAAGAGGATAATTATATGTAAACATACTTAACACATTAAGTGATCATTTACTAATGATTATGCTATAGAAAAGAGAAAGGGGGCTGGAAAAACGTCCAAGAGGGTTATTGGAAAATGAGATTTGATCCACTATTTATAGAAGACAAATTGCAACGGCTAGCTGGGCGCGGTTCTTTAACTAGCCCGACGGTTCCATATCGCTAGAGAACCGCCTAGCTATTTAAGGTACCGCCCAGTAGACTACACTCTTTTTTTGTCTTTTAGTGGGGTATGAATATTTGAGGTTTTTTAAACCTTCAAAGGATATTCTTATGGTATATAGAATATGCCATTTTCAGATTTACATTTTCCATTTTAATAAAACATTTTCTTAAAAAGAAAGTTTATTAAAAAAATCTTTTGTCATATTAACAAAAGTGAGTTTTAAGGATAATCACTTTGATGATCACTAAGTATGATTAAGAAAAGTTAGTGATATGATTATTACCTTGATGATAGTGTTAGTTAAATAATTTGTTTTGTGTTTTACACTAAATGTGTTGTATAGTTTGTTGTGATCAAAACTAAGAAAGATTAGTTAACACTAATAATGTTTTTAGGCATCACTTGCATTAACAAAATCATAATCAACTATTCAAGAAAAAATTGTTTTTGCACCAGTTTTAAGCGTTTTTTATGTAATTACATGGCATAAATTTGTCTCGTGATGCCACTATTGAAATTTAACAACCATACGAATCAAGTATTCATGCATCAAGAGTAAAACGCAGCAGATAGGATCGATTAAATATGCACATAATATAATTAACATAAAGATAAAAAAAATGCATACCTTAAGTCCAAGAACGGATGATCAAGTAACAAAACCGATCAACCAACCAAACTCTAATTCCAATACACGAATAATCAATCACCAATAACCCAAAGATCAAATTAGATATTCTCCAATATAAGTCCACACAACACCTCAATCAATCACCTTTGATTTCTAGATCTTGATTAAGTATAATACTCAATAAAAATCAAACCCCGAAAACCCTTGTGGGGTTTCTTATCGTCTAACACCAAGGAGATAGGGAGACAAAAATTTGGTTTTGATGCTATGAAACAATGAATCAAATACATTGTTTATATAGTTGAGCTTTAAGTTTATTTATGTGAAAGATTACAACTTAACCTCCAAGTAATAAACCTTCTAGAACTAAAAACTTTTATTTCCTTTCTCTTAGTCCCTTAATCGGCCGAATATACCGCAAGGGTATATTTGTTTGACTTTTTGACTTTCTATAAACTTACATATGTAATTACATTAATTACCTTAAAGTTTAAAGTCTTATTAATTAATCATTGTTACACCTTTTAACTTATTAATTAATTACCATTAAGTATTAACTTTATCAAATTAAATATACATAATAAATATAGCCATATTTATTATATATCTTTAATAAAAGATGATCTCGATGTCTAACTGTGTGACCCCTTTAGGCCCACGTACTCTCGACCATATTGAATACTATCTATAACTTACGCACATCCCAACAGTAGTCACCGTGGAATGAGATAGATTACTAATATTAGAACATTTTCAAGTTTTCTTCACTTACCAAAGAAATTTGTTTGGGTCATAAACGTCAAATATTTCTATACATACATCTAAGTTAGAAAGCGTCGCATACGCCTTGGAATAAAATCTCTTACGACTATTCTCTTTGCTACCATGATGTACGAGCTCGTATAAGATACAAAATATATTAAGAGGACTACTGAAGGAACCGATACGATTTTACCACAAGTAAATTCAAATAGACTTGAGTGGGAAGGAACCTAAGAGAACGACAAACTTTGGATAATGATATGAAGAACAAGACACCTCTTGAGTAAAACGTAATTTAACGGGTATCGTAACGCTACCATATGATGATGGTTGAAATCAAGGATGGAATTGGGTAGAAATAATGATGAGACGTCCAAAGGAGCAAAAGCCTGAATTTAACGGGTATCGAGACCTCATTATGGTTTGACCAAAATTAAGGACCAAATTTGGTAGATATAAGTATAATCTTTTGTATAAGAAGAGTGGATGCCGTGACCACCCGAACGAGGATCTATTTTTATTTAACGAGATTTTCCTAGGAGGAAATGCCCCATAGAAGGAAGAAACGTCTCAACCACAATGAGTTGAGGCGACCAATTATTCTAGACCTTTGGGAAACCGATTAGAGAAACTTTGACATATGTACTACTTATCACTACCAAGTAGATGACCAAGGTGAACAGAATTAACCAAAACTATGGAGAATGGATTTCAAATGTGTGTTATTATACTTAAGAGGATTTGGAATAAACACTCAATATTGAAAAGATACTAGTAAAACTATAGTCATCACGATGACATGGTTTGAGACCTTACGAGAGTAGAACGTATTGTTACACGCCATCTATGCGGAAGATGACAACACACGACTCTTTAGATTGGAAATAATACGCGAGACGACGAGAAAAGTATTGATGAAACTTTTCACTTGACAAAACCAACATCGTCATGGAGATTCGACATACAAAGAAAATGACTACTAATAAGAGCATTCAGGAACACCATAGGTTCATGTACAGTTGGGATAAATTATGATTCGAACTAATTTCAGTATATTTACAGTAATTTTAACCTTATTGAGAAACTAAGAAAAGCGTAAACGATGAACTCCAAAGCAAATAAAGTCGTGCAAAATATACGGACGTACTATATCTTATCTCTTATTTTGTCTAACGACACCGACGTTCGAGTTTTGGGACAAAACTCAATTTCACGTGTATCGAATGTAATAATCGCGAATTTTTGAGCTATTATTAAATGAAACGTTTACGGGTTAGACTTGTACATCTATTGAAATCTATGATTGTTTCTCATGAAATGTGTATGAATCCAAAGTTTACGTTAAGTGACCATTCCTTTCACGGAACCATTTTGGTTGTTGAATTTTTATTGCTAATATTTTAAACGGTAAATTGAGTTGTGTCATCAAACACTAGTCACCTCTATTGAACTCGAAACCGTCTTTCGATATACTACGACCCGATGATTTTTGCCTTACCGTTAAACATTTCCCATTTAATTAACTTAACTCAAGTACTTTTAAAAGCTAGCAAGTATCAAATTCAAATTTGTATATTAGACATTATCGCTTTAAATTAAAACAACCTAATGTGTAGACACAAATATGCATCTCAAATAAGTCTTTGCCAACTTAAAGTCTCAAGTTGCCCAACCACGTACTAAAGTTGGGCCCCTTCCCCTTTTTCCACCCCTTTGATACACGTTTTATTTCCCTTTGCAAATATAAAATCTTGTCTCCCATGGATATATATAACCCATAGATAATAAGTATGCCCTCTATTTTTATAGAAAGTCAAACCTTGAAATCCCATATTTTCTTCACCCCTTCCAACCCACGCCCTTCTTGTACCTTTTATCATTTCCCTATTTTTGCTTATTTCCCATGGTACTTCCTTAACTTACTAATTATCATAATATAACTAAATGGTATAAAACCTAACCAAATTGCTAAGTATCCTAGTTACAAGTTTTCACTCTATAAATAAAACTCAAGGACTTTCATTAGTGACCTTAGTAAACAAACACACACCCTTTTTCCTTGCATTAAATCGAGTAGTAGCAACAAGGAGAAACGACAAATAACAAGCAAACCCCAAGAAACACCTTCATCCATTCCACTAATCTACCTCTCAAACACATTATGATGAATTAGGGTTTGCTAGTCGTAAAAAGGTTGATAAATTGCGAAGTCAAGTTTGGGTTATAGCTTTGGTGGTCGAGTCTTGGAAGGCTGGAGTAAGCTAGGATTCTCGCGTGAGGTTAGTGTTCATGACTTAAGCTCGTTTTCATCATCCATCACTAGGACTATTCTAAGGGCCATTCTAAAACTCTACTTAGTTAATTTCTTTTCTTGACTTTGGTTGATAAGTACTTGCTAAAACAATTCTGTAAACCTAAAACCATACTAAAGCCTACACAATCGTGTTGTGTTAAGAGCATGGAAAAAGGAGGTATACATAAACATGAAAATAAAAGGGTTTCGGGTAGGAGACGTTAGTGTGCCACTTAGTGAATCACATGGGTGATGCGTGTCCGGTGTATTGGATTGGAACAAGTTTTAAATTTATAAACACGAATTACCGGATTGACTAAAAATGCACGGGTAAGTATAACCCTTTCATTTGTGTATAGATTTTATGTGTTAATACCGAGATCGTTCACGGGGAATTGTAAAACCTATGATCATTCAAAAATAAAACTATAATCGTTGATTGTAGCAATTGTAGACAAACAGATAACAAGTAAAATGATGAGATGAATAATAAGATTAAAAGCAACACTTGGTAAAGACTAGTTTAGGCATCCGTAGTGGTATAATTGTGATGACAAGTTTAGCAAATATGATTATATGATAATTAGATGGATAATCCAATCTGTTATTTTCAAAAGCTTCAATCCTCGTCAAGACTTTGGTTAAAGAAAACAAGCATTAGACTCAATCACTCAATTCAAGACTTAATCCAATTTCAACACATTCGATTCACGGTCGTTTCACGAATTTGCTAACACTTATAATTATGTTTCTTGATAATCAAAACTTCTTAAGAAATGATCAACACAAAAGATAGCCAATCATAGACAAACCGGCTTTGACTTGATGATAGAAAATAACCCTTTCGACCTATAAAATCTTTACCAACAAATTAAGTTTTGATAACAATTGTCACATGAAACATAAGTACTAATGGTTCAAAGGAAAGCTTGACATTGAAATAAACATAAATCACAATCCCAACTACTACTTCATACCACAAACATCATCCTACCAAGTGTAGAATGCGATTTAGCTACTCATAACAAATGATGAAATAAACTCTGAAATAATAGTCTTATAAGTCATAATCAAGAGCCTTACAAAGTGGAAATATGTTGCTAATGATTAGGGTAATGATCCCTAAGAGTTTCATGATGTTAACTTTGCTTTTCAGACTCAAAAAGTGAATTTTCTTGCACCACCTTGCTCAAATCCGGGAATGGAGGTTTGGACAAGGTTGAGAGAGTTATTTTGTGGTTATGAAAGATATTATGAGATGATGTGAAGAGATATTTGATTTGTATATGTTACATGACCCTAAGGGTCTTATTTATAAGCAAAATTGAAGGCATGGAGTGAATGCATGTCTTAGAGCCAAAGACAAATGCTTTGAGCCAAAGGAAGTCTAGAACTTTCTTGTATGATCTTATGTGTTCTCCATTGAGCTTGCATGAATGTAGACACAAATTCTACCAACACAAATGTGAGTGGCAACTTCATGCTGAGTGACTTGTATGCTCCTTAGAAATACTTGTTCTCGCACCCGAAATTGATCTTTAAAGGCTTGTAACTTGTACACGGGTCTTGAACTTGACTAGGATTCTTCGTACTTGTACTAATCTTCATATTTGCGTCGTTTTACACTTCATTCCTGCAATTAGCTACACAAAGACTTGCAAACACAATTGGGCACAAATATGCACAAAAGTGTCATAAATATAACCAATATACATGTACAAAAATACGGATAACGCTCCAAAAAACATGTTGGATTTGGGTGTTATCAAATACCCTCACACTTAAGTTTTGCTTGCCCTCAAGCAAGAAGAAAAGAAAATTAAATCCAAAGGTACATGTATTTTATAAAAGTTCGATGCAAGTCTACTAAGTACAAGTAAAAGATAAAACTCATCGACTTAGGTTTTTTTAAGGTTGAAAAATTGAGATATAAAGTCAATACCCATAAAAATCTAGAAAGTCTTTTATTTCTAACTACACTAATAACATATGAATTGAAGCAACATGTATCCCGACTTAGCACATTGGCTAATCGATACCTTTTATTTCTTCTTCTTCCTTCAACCTCATAACATTATAGCTCATTGGCTATTTATTTGTCTTTTTGACTTTTTCTTTCTTTTTTTTTTCTTTTTTTTCTTGGCTAAAACTCCTTGCCATGGATCAACATACTTACAAAGTTCATGTTGTATTGACAAACATGGAACTTGCAACTTTCTTCTAAATTTTTGGATTTTTCTTCTACTATTATATGAGACTTTGACTTGGGTAAGTTTGACACAAAATATATCTCCAAATTTTTTAAAATTACCGATTGGATAATTTCTTAATTATTTATATACATTTGCTTTAAACTTTTTATTTACGAGGGCAAAACATAACAAAAATTTAAAATAGCCCAAATATATGGCAATTAAGCATCTTTTTTCTCGATTTCCCTACAAACCCCTCACACTTAAGTTTAGCATTATTCTCAATGTGATGAAACTGAACAAAAGCACAGGGAATAAGAGAAAAACCAGAATCACGGGCATATCATGTATCATACAAGAGTCTTGTCTTCACCTTCAACTTGCGGTACCTACAAAAAAGATAAAACACACAAAAAATACGAAAACACTCTATTTTTGGTTTTTATAAATTTTTATAGAAGTGACACATGCTACACCCCCTACACTTAAGCAAAACATTGGTTAAAAATTATGGGGTGTAAGCATGAATTTATTTTAAAAAGGAAAATCACACTTAAAAATTTTAAAAACTTCAAAACACACAGGTTGCCTCCCGAGAAGCGCTTATTTTATTATCGAGTCATCAGCTTGACTCGTACTTCTTTTTATTTTCTTTATTTTTATCGAGCAGGAAATGTTCACTCCATTCATCATGGTACAGTTTAACACGGTGTCCATTAACAATGAAGCTTCCTCCATTCTTGTCATACAACTCAACATAACTGGACGGGAATCCATGTTTTACTATAAAAGGACCGTACCACTTTTGTTTAAGCTTTGGAGCTTTGACTTTATATCGCATATTAAACAAGAGAAATTTGTCTCCCTTCTTGAATTATTTTCGGATTCGAAGTTTTTTGTCATGATAAGTTTTGGTACGTGCTTTGTATAATTTGGAATTCTCATAAGCTTGGAGTCTTAATTCATCGAGTTCAAGTAATTGCAAGAATCGGTTTTCTCCAGCGATTTTGAGATCGGGATTACAGCTTCTCAATGCCCAATAAGCACGGTGCTCAATTTCAAAGGACAAGTGACACGTTTTACCGTACAAAAAACGATAAGGTGTTGTGCCAATTGGTGTCTTATAAGCTGTTCGGAATGCCCACAGAGCGTCGTCAAGTTTCCTTGACCAAATGGAAGGATTGTCCTTAACCGTTTTTTCGAGTATTCGTTTTAAGGCTCTGTTGGTATTCTCAACTTGTCCACTCGTTTGTAGATGATATGCGGTGGCAAAGCGATGGGTGACTCCATAACGCTTTAAGATTTTCTCCATTTGTTTGTTACAAAAATGGGAACCTCGATCGCTAATTAAAGCTTTCGGCATTCCATAACGAGATAAAAACTTTTTCAGAAAATTGATTACGGCTCGTGCGTCGTTCGTGGGTAAAGCTTCGGCTTCGGCCCATTTGGACACGTAATCAATAGCGACTAATATATATTCGAACTTATGGGATTTGGGAAAGGGTCCCATGAAATCAATTCCCCATACGTCAAATATTTCGCTAACTTGGATGCTGTTTTGAGGCATCTCATCTCTTCGTGAGAGGCTACCAATACGTTGGCAAGCATCACAATTTTCGACTAGAGTATAGGCCTCTTTAAAAATTGTTGGCCAATAGAAACCATCATCAAATACTTTTTTCGCGGTGGTGGAAGGACCATAATGTCTCCCAGTAGGGCCATGATGACATTCATCAAGGATCTTTCTTGTTTCTACACCATAAACACATCTCCTAATCATGACATCGGGGCATACCTTGAAAAGGTATGGATCTTCCCAGAAATAGTGTTTTAGGTCAGAAAAGAATTTACATCGTTGGTGATAGGTTAAACCTTTTCTTTAAATCCCTCCAACGAGGTAATTTGCAAAATCTACAAACCACGGTGATTCGTCCGTATAGATTTGCATAAGAGTTTCATCGGGAAAATAGTCATCGATATCTTCGTCCCTTAACTCTTCTATGTTTGGATTTTCAAGTCGCGATAAATGATCGGCTGCGACGTTTTCAGCTCCTTTCTTATTTTGAATTTCGATGTCAAATTCTTGGAGTAGTAAAATCCATCTAATAAGACGCGACCTAGCATCTTGTTTAGTCGATAGGTACTTCAACGCGGAATGATCGGTGAATACAATCGTTTTCGAAAACACGAGATAGGATTGATATTTGTCAAAAGAAAAAACTACGGCAAATAGTTCTTTCTCGGTGATCGTGTAGTTGAGCTGCACGCTATTTAGAGTTTTGCTTGCAAAATGTATAGGATGGAAATGTTTTCCTTCGCGTTGTCCTAATACGGATCCTACAGCGAAATCGCTTGCATCACACATAACTTCAAACGGTCGCGACCAATCCGGTGAAACCATGATCGGTGTATTCGTTAACTTGTCTTTAAGCTTTTCAAATGCCTTTATGCATTCTTCGTTGAAATCAAAGACTATGTGTTTTTCAAGGAGTTTGGTCATCGGTCTAGCGATTTTGGAGAAGTCTTTTATGAATCGGTGGTACAATCCCGCATGACCTAGAAAACTTCTAACGACTTTAACGTTAATGGGTGGTGGTAATTTAGATATCACTTCGATCTTGGCCTTGTCTACTTCTAATCCGGCTCCGAAGACTTTGTGTCCAAGCACACTTCCTTCAGTCACCATAAAGTGACATTTCTCCCAATTGAGCACGAGATGAGCTTGTTTGCATCGGATGAGCATGTGCTCTAGATTAAAAAGGCAAGACTCGAATGAGTTTCCGAAGACTGAGAAATCATCCATGAAAACTTCCATTGATACTTCGATCATGTCTTGAAAGATCGCGATCATACACCTTTGAAAAGTCGCAGGTGCATTGCAAAGACCAAAAGGCATACGCCTATAAGCAAACATTCCAAAAGGACACGTAAAAGTGGTCTTGTCTTGATCGGATGGTTCGATAGGTATTTGGAAATATCCGGAAAAGCCATCGAGAAAAGAAAAGAATTTGTTCCCCGCTAGTCTTTCCAACATTTGATCCATGAATGGTAGAGGAAAATGATCTTTTTGTGTGGCATCATTTAATTTGCGGTAATCAATACACACATGCCAACCGGTAACGGTTCTTGTAGGAACAAGTTCGTTATGTTCGTTGGTCACAACAGTCATTCCTCCTTTCTTAGGAACACAGTGAATAGGACTAACCCAAGGACTATCTTCTATGACAAAGATGATTCATGCTTCAAGGAGTTTGATTACTTCGGTTTTTACAATCTCCTTCATGTTAGGATTAAGTCGACGTTTCCTCTCAATAACAGGCTTGTCATCTTCTTCAAGATTGATCTTGTGTTTGCAAAATTACGAATCAATTCCTCGTATATCAGATGTTTTCCATGCAAACGCTTCTTTGTGGTTTTTGAGCATAGAAACAAGGCGTTTCTTCTCATCTTCCTCGAGTGAGGATGAGATAATCACCAGAAGGAGTGAATCCTTCTCTAGATAAGCGTACTCGAGATGTTCGGGAAGAGGTTTCAATTCAAGATCCGTCGGTGGATCATGAATAGATTTGGGAACTATAAAGTTCGACTTCGAAGGCAAAACTTCAAAGGGTTTGTTTTCCTCTTCTTCGAGAGTTACTTCAGAATCAAGGGCCATGAATTCTTCGAATTCACGATCACGATCGGTATCGCTAATCTTTCTAAAGTTGTTTGGAATGGTGCGTTGTCATCAAGCAATGCATCCAACACTTCTTCTGTTACTTCATCGATAACATCCACGCGAAAGCATGTGTCAGCATTAGAATGATAATGTTGCATAGCTTTATCGACTAAGAATGTGACTCGATCGTCACCAACTCCAAGGTTGAGTTCTTTATTCTTCACACGAATGATAACATCAGCGGTGTGCAAGAATGGTCGTCCTAAAATGGGAGGGACGTGATGGTCTTCCTCCATTTCAAGGATTACGGAGTCGGCGAGAAATATGAATTTTCCAACTTGAACAAGCATGTTCTCGGTTATCTCAATGGGATATTGGTATGTGCGGTTAGCCAAACGTATACTCATACTTGTAGGTTTCAAAGTATTGTTTGAAAGATTCTTGTATAATGAGTATGGCATAAGATTGATACTCGTGCCTAGATCGGCCAAGGCGTGACATTCAACATTGTTGGCTAGAGTACATGGTATGAGAAAGCTTCCCGGATCTCCGAGCTTTGGTGGAAGTTTGCTTTGCAAGGCTGCAGAACATTCTTCGTTTAGAAACGCAGCAGAGATTTGCTCCGTCTTACTATGGTTGCTCACAAGATCTTTGAGGAATTTCCCATAGTTGGGCATGCCGGTTAAGATATCAACAAGGGGAACGTTGATCTTAAATTATTTGATCATCTTAAGGAATTTGGCATTACGAGCCTCTATCTTTTCCTTTCGTAGGCGTTGAGGATAAGGAATTTTGGGTGTATACGCCTTTGTTGTTGGTGTTGGAATGGTTTGTTTTGGTTTTGGTTTGGAAGGAGGAACGGTTTCTTCCTTCTCGGGCTCATCGGCTTCATCTTCACTTTCATCGGCGAAAGTGGGAGCATTGGTGTTTGGGTTTTGTGGTGGATCATAACTCAGCCCACTCCTTGTGAATACGGCATTCACATGTTCATTACGTGAGGAGGGTGGGCGGTATGGTTTATCCGTAGATGGTTTTGGGTTTGTTTGAGTGTTGCTTGGCAATGAACCACTTGGTCGATTGGCTAATTGGTCGGTGATTCGACCGATCTTGGTTTCGAGATCACTAATAGTGACAGTGTGGTGTCTTTGTCCTCTTTTAACGTTGGCTTTGAGATCGAAGAATTGGTTCTTAATGAACGTGTTTGTTGATTTTTGAGATTCTATGAAAGCTAACACCGTTTTTTCTAAGTTCGATCCTTCAGGTTTCTTTTCGTCTGATGGAACAAAATTATCGTTCTCACGAGGTTTTGAGTCAGGATTTTTGTTTTTGGGGTACTCAAGCCAAATGCCGGGGTTTCTACCGTAGTAGTTACCTCGATATCCTTGGGTGTAGTTTGCTTCTTGTGGTGGTTCTCTTATTGGTGTGTCATCACACTCCGTAGACGGGTGTGGTCCTCCACAAAGAGTACATTCGCCTCACATCTCTTTCATTTCGTCTTTAATAGCTTTGGATTGCTAGTCGAATTTAGATGTGAGAGCGTCCATCTTTTCCATGAGTTTAGAATTTTCGCTACTTCAACGAAAGCAACGGTTTTCTTGAAAGGTTTGGAACGGTTATCTTTGGACCAATCGAGTTTTAAGAGAACTCGGTCCTCAAGCAATTGATATGCTTTGTTGGGAATCTTATAAAGAAAGAGTCCACCGGCGTCAAGGATTGCTTGCGTCGGTTCATTGAGACCATGATAAAAGATTTGGATGATGGTTCCTTTTAATAAACCATGTCCATGATAACTACGAAGTAGGTCTTTCATTCGGTTCCACGCATCAATGAGTGTTTCTTGTGGAAGTTGGGCAAAACCTCGGATTTCTCCCATGAGTCTTCGTATATGGCGGGTGGAAAGAAACGGCTAACAAAAGCGGTTCTCATTTGTTCCTATGTTGTAATGGTACCGGGCGTCAACTCATTATACCAAACTCTTGCATGATGATGGGAAGAGTTTGAGTTTTATAGCGTCTACATCAACGTCGGCTCCATATCGGAACATGCCACATATTTCTATGAATTCGGATATGTGCTTATGCGGATCGGCCCTTGTACGACCGTCAAGTTGGCGGTCTTTGTGTTAGCCTCAAAATATTGAGTCAAACAAGAATGTTCGGTCATAGGTTTCTATTGTAATATTTAGTAGAATGTTGTAATAGTTAGTTAAATAGTCGTGGTTCACGAGCTTGGACTTAAGCTACTTAAAGCCCAAAAGACAAGCCCGACCCAAACTATATAGCCCATTATGGTTACATGTAAGCCCGGCTATATAAGGCCCTTCCTAGCATGTTAGGAAGGGTGGATGATCATTTTGTAATTCTAATCTTCTCAAATCTAATATTCACCAAGTTAATCATCTCTCTCTCTCTACTTTCTCTCTCTAGCAATCCATCTCTTTTCATCTATTTTCTATCATTAATCATCATAATAATATGGGATAACATTTGGTATCAATCGCCACGGGGTAGATTGTGTTTGGTTGTTTGGTTTTAGTTTGATTCGATTGATTTTTCCATCTAAATCATCCTGAATTAAATTTTTTCTTAGTTTTTCGGGCTATAAATCTTGATATAATTTATTTATATCGATTTGGTAGGGATTTGGTTTGGTTTTTGTGGTAAAAATCGCAAGTTTTTTGAGGTGTTTGGATTCATTTTTGAGTTACGGTTCGTTACTGCTTCAAGATCATTCCGAAATAAGCTTTTCGGATAAGGGTTAATTATTCCGAAAAAATATTTTCGGATAAGGGTTTTACTATTCCGAAGAATGTCTTTTCTCTGAATTCAGTTTATTCCGAAAAAGCATCTATTCCGAAGAAATGTTTATTCCGAAGAAGGTACGTTTCTCTGAAATTTTCAATTTCTCTGAAAAGGTATATTATTCCGAAGAACACCATTTTTTTGAAATATTCACTTTATCCGAAAAAGTGATTTATCTAAAAAAGTGACTTATTCCGAAGAAGCTCATTTTCTCCGAAAAAGTGGTTTATCCGAAAATTTCTCTGAAAACATCATTATTCCGAAGAGAGACCATTTCTCTGAAAACTTCAATTATTCCGAAGAAGCTCCACTTTTCTGAAAACATCCATTATTCCGAAGAAAGACCATTTCTCTGAAAACTTCAATTATTCCGAAGAAGCTCCACTTCTCAGAAAACATCCATTATTCCGAAATAACCCAAATTCTATGAAAATGTCAGTTATTCCGAAATTATCCAATATTCCGAAAATTGAAGATTTTTACAAAAGTGAAAATTTTTAATCGTGTGATTTTTCGCCTTCGAATTTTTGGTTTCTTGTGAAGACAATTTTTAGGGGATTTTAACATTTTTCATCGATAACAACAATCACAACACATCTACTTAAGATCCATTTTCACTTCATCGATTTCAAGTCTCTAGATATGGATTCTACTCAAGAGTATCGTGTCACAAACAACAATATCATGGTGGCGGGTAATAAAGAGAGACCACCAATGCTTGTGTCTGGTCGGTATGCTCAATGGCAATCACGTTTCATATGATACCTTGATACAAGACCTAATGGTGATGCCTTGAGGAAATGTATTACTCATGGACCATATGTATTCAAGAAAATCTCAATTCCTCCAAGACCAGCCACAGATACTACTGATCCAATACCTGCAAGTGAACGTGATGAAACAAGAGCCGATCTCACACCTGAAAATTGTTCTTGGCATGATGCGGAGAATGAAGCCATCTATATGGTTCTAAGTGGGATTGGAGATGATATTTACTCCACGGTTGATGCATGCCCTACAGCACATGAAACGTGGACTGCTATTGAACGCTTGCAGCAAGGAGAATCACTCAACAAACAAGATGTCAAAACAAACTTGTTTTGGAACTTTGGCAAGTTTAATTCAAAGGATGGAGAATCAGTTAACTCTTACTACTCCAGGTTTTATAAAATGATGAATGACATGACAAGAAATAATCTGTAAGTCTCCACTATGCAAGTCAATGTTCAATTTCTTCAACAACTTCAACCCGAGTAGACACGGTTCGTCACTTTAGTGAAACAACAAGAAAAGTTAGACGAGGTCTCATATCATCGACTCTTTGATATCTTGAAGCAATTTCAGAATGAAGCAAATGAGATTCGAGCTGAACGTGTTGCCAAGACGGCTAACCCACTTGCTTTAGTGACTACAACTCAACATGTTCAAGGTCATCACTCTCGTGCTCCTAAGTCATATTCTACTACATCATCTTCACCACGATCTTCCACATCATGTAAGTCTTCATCACCCACAAGATCTCGAGGTAAAGTGCCAAGAGTACCATCACCACCATCTGAAACATCATCTGTAGAAGATAGTGATGAAAACCAAGCTCAAAAGAATCGAGAGATGAAACAACAAATTGCTTTCATAATGAAGACTTATAAGAAAATCTACAAACCCACCAACAACAATCTTCGAACATCATCTAACACAAAGAACCAATATGTTGAGATTCCTGTAAGGTATGACACACATCGACGTGGTGAAAGTCCTTCTAGGTATGATCGACATAATCCAACACATGTTGAGGGTTCTGCAAGGTATGATCGACAAACTGCCAAGTATGACACTCAGAGGATTGCTGCTGCTACTGGGAATAGGGAAACTGTTGGAAGTTAAGTGGTTCAGTGATAGGTGTGAAAACACCCATCCTTTTACCACTTATTTCTGGCTAAAACAAGACCAAAATGCGTGTTTTATATCATTTGTTTGGAATTATGCGTGGTTTTTGTGTTTATTGTGTTTTCAGAGTCAACCGGATGAATATTGAAGAAAACATGGGATTGCACGGGTTTTATCGAGGAAAAAGACTCAAGACGAAGTCTATTGTCCAAGAGATACAAAAGATTTGAAGTCATTGTGCCTATTTGAAGATTTATCGAAGAATAGAGCCAAAGATGGAAGATTCATATATGTCGAAGAACTCGAGTCTATTAAACAAAAGATTATAAGACGAGTTGGAATTATTCACCGACACTTCTCAAAATCCAAAGTCGGAAACGTTTATTTAAAGAAACGTAAAGACTAAAGAAGAAAGAAGAAAAGAAGCCCAAAAACCAAGCCCATTCACAAAGCCCACAAGAGACGCCTATATATAGGATTTCACTTCACAATTTTGGGGCTAGTTAGTCTTTGTTTAGTTTTAGTTTTTCATTCTCTAGTTTTAGAGAGAGGAAGTTCTCAACTTTCTCTCACTAAGTTTTCATATTTCTTTCTTTTAATTTTTCAAGATCAAATCTTTGTATTGTTTCTTTCATTAATCAAGTTTAAATTCAAGCTTTTAATCTTTAATCTCATTCTACCTTTCTTTGATTTTGATTCACTTTTGGTACGAATTACTTATGATCCGTGTTGTTCATCTATGTTTTCGTGCTTAAAAAGTTAATCTTTTTATGTTTGCTTAAGTTTCTATACGAATAAGCTTTAAGATCTTTGTGCTTATTGGCTTATTTGTAAGTTTAGCTTATTTACTTTTTAAAGTTTTCATAAAAAGTTCATCTTTTTGTTGTTTGATTTAAAAATTGCTTACTTTAAGTTTGGATAAGTTCTTATTTGGTATATTTCACTATTGATTCGTACTAGTTTTGGAGATTAGCTTATCATTATAGCTTATTTTCTTGGCTTATTTCGGATCAAAAAGGGTGATCGGAAAGGGTTAAACCCTTTTCCGATTGGCGTAATCCGACCACACCACACCCCCTTTATTCCGATCGTATGATCGGAAAAGGGTTTTGGGTATTCCGATTGTAGGGTTTGTTATACATTCCGATTGGCACTTGTTGCCATATTCCGATTGCATTGTTTTTCCCATATTCCGATTGGTGTTGTTTTGAACATTCCGATTGCATTCAATTCTAAGACATTCCAATTAGGTGTTTTTCCATTCATTCCGATTTGAACTAATTTTAGATATTCCGATTGTGGGTTTCAAGATATTCCGACAGGAGGTGTTGCCATATTCCGATCAACGGATCGGAATATATTCCGATCTGGACCTTTTTCTGGCATTCCGATTGCCTTATTCCGACAACAACATTCCGACCAGAATCCCTTTTTGCATATTCCGATCAGTGTCATTTTGCTTATTCCGATTACATCTTTCCGATTTGACTTTCCAATTGTTTAAAATTCTTGTTTTTATAAAGTTTACAAGTGTTAGTCTTATTAAGTGTTCTAGTATTTTTCTAATCTTTTCTTTACGTTTTCAAACATTTAGTTTTAATTTCTCAATTTAGTTTAATCTTTTAAAGCTTTAATTTTACTCTTCGACGCTTACTTATTTGTTATTAGTTTAAAATAGATAAAGAAACCAACACCTTTTTATTAACCAAGAACAAATCATTCCACTTAGAACCGTGATCAATTCGAGGAGATACCAAGATTAATCTTTTCTCGTTGACGGGTTAACATCCCAACAAAAGAAGAAGTTCTTCAAAGACATTAAGACTTACTTTTGGGATGACCCGTATCTTTTCCAATAATGTGCCGACTTGATTATTCGCCGATGTGTTGATGGACCGGCAGGTTTAGAAATCCTTGACGCTTGCCACAAAGGACCCACCGGTGGTCACTTTGGTCCCAACTACACCGCCAAAAAAGTGTTTGACTCGGGATTTTATTGGCCCACCATTTACCGTGATGCTCACGAGATGGTTAAACGATGTGATGCTTGCCAAAAACAAGGCAAGATCACACATAAAGATGAGATGCCTCAAAATTTCATACAAGAATGTGAAATCTTTGATGTTTGGGGTATCGACTTTATGGGGCCATTCCCTTCCTCTAAAGGAAACAAATACATCCTTGTAGCCGTTGACTACGTTTCAAAGTGGGTTGAAGCCAAAGCTTTACCTACTAATGACGCAAGGGTGGTTTGTAACTTTTTGAAATTGCTATTCGCTAGATTCGGTGTGCCTCGTGCCATTATTAGTGATCGCGGGACTCATTTTTGCAATGACCAATTTGCAAGAGTCATGGCTAAGTATGGTGTTAATCATCGTCTTTCCACCGCCTACCACCCACAAACTAATGGCCAGGCTGAAATATCCAACCGAGGATTAAAGCGAATTCTTGAAAGAACCGTGGGAGAGCATCGTGCCTCATGGGCTGATAAACTTGATGACGCTTTGCGGGCTTTCCGTACCGCTTACAAGACTCCGATTGGTTGTACACCATATCGTCTCGTGTACGGGAAATCATGCCACCTCCCCATTGAGTTGGAGCACAAGGCTTACTGGGCCTTGAAGTGGGCTAATTTTGATATCAACAAAGCCGGTGACCTACGCAAGATCCAACTCAATGAGCTGAATGAACTCCGTAATGAGGCTTATGAAAATTCTTTGATCTATAAGGAAAAGACTAAGCTCATTCATGACTCTAAGATTAAAAACCGAGAGTTCCAAGTTGGTGACAAAGTTTTACTCTTTAACTCTCGGTTGAAAATCTTTTCGGGCAAGCTGAAATCTCGTTGGTCCGGCCCATTCACCATTGCCCAAATTTTTCCATATGGTACTCTCGAGCTCGCTCAACCTAATGGACCTAATTTTAAGGTGAATGGCCAACGAGTGAAGTTGTACTTTGGTGAGGACATCTCTCATGAGATGATTCCATCCCTCACCACGTTCCCCATGAACTAATTTTGGGTCGAGTCAGGCTCGTGACTCGGTTATCAAAAACAAGCGCTCATCGAGAGGCAGCCCGAGTATCTATCCTTTTCTGTTTTAACCTCCTAAGTGTAGGGGGACCTATGTAGGTGTTTGTATTTGTGTGGTGATGTGATTACAGGGATGAATGCACTTTTGAAACCTTTGAAGAACCGTGCTCCCGTGTTATCCGAAATCCGGTTCTATCTCTCAACTATCGTGATTCAATTTTCTTCACACTCACATTTGAAATTGATCACTTTAGTCGTCTCTTCCTTAGCTTGATTTAACCAACGTGCACAATGTCATAAGTGTAGGGGAGATTTTTTCCCACATGCTTAAACATTGAGGACAATGTTTATCTTTAGTGTAGGGGGGACTTCTATCGAAGTTTTAAGTGGACTTTTCCATAAAAATGCCTTCATTTAACCGGAAAATCATCTTTTTTAACATTTTTCAAATTTTTAATTAACTCTGGCCATTTAGTCGTAATTTTTAAATTTTTATCGTTGCTTTCATATGTATATATTCCTCAATAAAGTCAAAAAATATTAATAAAGTGGTGTAGCTAGTTTTGAAATCTTTGACATATTAGGCCCGTTGCGATTATTTTGACTCAACCCGAATAGACTTATCTAAGTTTATTCTAGCTAGTATCCTTAACCATGTATACCTTAATTGGTTTATTAGGCTAAGCATCCACGAGTCTCATTACTTGAGATTTTAAATTGTGGAGAACGAGAAATGATAGAGTCAATTATAAGTCGGTATTCTTGCACAAGCTCACTTGGTGTAATTATTTGCCTATTCTCCCATCACTTGATAATAATTTATCTGCAATAAGTAAGGTCGTACGATTTGAAAAGTTACTTAGCTTCTAGCCCAAGATCGTTTAAAAGTTGCTCGGTAATGATAAGAGTTCATAGCCAAGGCATAACTTATGAAGCGGGGCGCGAAGATTGGCGAGTCCGAAAAGGCCCTAACAAGGCATGAGGATTCAATTTTATTGCCGAAGATCCAAAGTGATGTGTAAAGCATTATTCCCAAAATCAATATGAAGGATCAAGACTCACGACGAAAAGCAATCAACTCCCATAAGGATCATGGAGAAGTCTATCCGAAAAGACCCTAACAAGGTATGAGGATAAATAGATCCAAGTCCGAAAAGGAGGCGGATCGTTGTATCTCAAAATCCCAATTAGAGATTGAAGAAATAATCATGAAGTCGTGGTCAACAAAGTTGGAGTACCCCTCAAAAGTCTCCAAGTGAAGAAACTCTATTAACGATGAGAAGACCATTATCTCAAGCACGTCTCTCAAGATATGAAGTATGAAGTACATGCCAAATATCGGCCCGAGAAAGGTCTCAAATCGTGAACCAAGTTATGCCAAGATATGAACTTTTTGATATCCCGAGAAGCAGTTTTAAGAGATTTTGTCCTTTAGCTAACTATTGATCAAATCGTCTTACTTTGCTTTCAGCCTTACAACTATCGAAATAAGTCCAAAAATGCATCTTCATGATCATTCTAAGACAAAAATAAAATATAAGAGATACACCTAGGAATAAGGGAGTTTAAGCATATAATTAAGCCATGTGTGTAAGTGTTTGATTTGCTAACTTATAATAACAATGATCTCGTTTTTAAGTTAGTTTGGGGAACATGAAACTTGAGGATGATAAATCTTCGCAGCACCAAAGCCCTAATGTAAGTCCTTGATCTCTTTGCAAGTTATTTCCATGTAGCTATTTTCTATCCTTTTGTTTACTTTACAGTTTTAATCTCTCGTAGTACTTTAATTTTTGTTTAGTACGTTAATAAGGCCAAGGTTAATTGATTATGATAAAAGTGTAAATTTGCTTTGTCACTAAGCATTGCATGAGGGCATGACAATGGTTAAGTGTAGGGGATTTGATAGGTGTGAAAACACCCATCCTTTTACCACTTATTTCTGGCTAAAACAAGACCAAAATGCGTGTTTAATATCATTTGTTTGGAATTATGCGTGGTTTTTATGTTTATTGTGTTTTCAGAGTCAACCGGATGAATATTGAAGAAAACATGGGATTGCACGGGTTTATAGAGGAAAAAGACTCAAGACGAAGTCTATTGTCCAAGAGATGCAAAAGATTTGAAGTCATTGTGCCTATTTGAAGATTTATCGAAGAATAGAGCCAAAGATGGAAGATTCATATATGTCGAAGAACTCGAGTCTATTAAACAAAAGATTATATGACGAGTTGGAATTATTCACCGACACTTCTCAAAATCCAAAGTCGGAAACGTTTATTTAAAGAAACGTAAAGACTAAAGAAGAAAGAAAAAAAGAAGCCCAAAAACCAAGCCCATTCACAAAGCCCACAAGAGACGCCTATATATAGGATTTCACTTCACAATTTTGGGGCTAGTTATTCTTTGTTTAGTTTTAGTTTTTCATTCTCTAGTTTTAGAGAGAGAAAGTTCTCAACTTTCTCTCACTAAGTTTTCATCTTTCTTTCTTTTAATTTTTCAAGATCAAATCTTTGTATTGTTTCTTTCATTAATCAAGTTTAAATTCAAGCTTTTAATCTTTAATCTCATTCTACCTTTCTTTGATTTTGATTCACTTTTGGTACGAATTACGTGTTGTTCATCTATGTTTTCGTGGTTAAAAAGTTAATCTTTTTATGTTTGCTTAAGTTTCTATACGAATAAGCTTTAAGATCTTTGTGCTTATTGGCTTATTTGTAAGTTTAGCTTATTTACTTTTTAAAGTTTTCATAAAAAGTTAATCTTTTTGTTGTTTGATTTAAAAATTGCTTACTTTAAGTTTGGATAAGTTCTTATTTGGTATATTTCACTATTGATTCGTACTAGTTTTGGAGATTAGCTTATCATTATAGCTTATTTTCTTGGCTTATTTCGGATCAAAAAGGGTGATCGGAAAGGGTTAAACCCTTTTCCGATTGGCGTATTCCGACCACACCACACCCCCTTTATTCTGATCGTATGATCGGAAAAGGGTTTTGGGTATTCTGATTGTAGGGTTTGTTATACATTCCGATTGGCACTTGTTGCCACATTCCGATTGCATTGTTTTTCCCATATTCCGATTGGTGCTGTTTTGAACATTCCGATTGCATTCAATTCTAAGACATTCCGATTAGGTGTTTTTCCATTCATTCCGATTTGGACTAATTTTAGATATTCCGATTGTGGGTTTCAAGATATTCCGACAGGAGGTGTTGCCATATTCCGATCAACGGATCGGAATATATTCCGATCTGGACCTTTTTCTGGCATTCCGATTGCCTTATTCCGACAACAACATTCCGACAAGAATCCCTTTTTGCATATTCCGATCAGTGTCATTTTGCTTATTCCGATTACATCTTTCCGATTTGACTTTCCGATTGTTTAAAATTCTTGTTTTGATAAAGTTTACAAGTGTTAGTCTTATTAAGTGTTCTAGTATTTTTCTAATCTTTTTTTACGTTTTCAAACATTTAGTTTTAATTTCTCAATTTAGTTTAATCTTTTAAAGCTTTAATTTTACTCTTCGACGCTTACTTATTTGTTATTAGTTTAAAATAGATAAAGAAACCAACACCTTTTTATTAACCAAGAACAAATCATTCCACTTAGAACCGTGATCAATTCGAGGAGATACCGAGATTAATCCTGAACCCCAATCAAAACGTATATATTATTCAGTAGAGTGGGATTCAATGTTTTAATTGCCAAGGTTATGGGCATATGGCAAAGGAATGCAAGAAGCCGAAAAGGGTTAGAGACTCCAGCTATCACAAGGAAAAGATGCTGCTATGCAAGAAGATGGAAGCAGGGGTTAAATTGTCAGCTGAGGAAGGAGCAATGCTTGATGACACTGATGATGAAGATTCTGATCAAGAACTCGATGCACATTACTCGTACATGGCAAAGGTTGAAGAAGTTCTCAAAGTCACTGAGGATGACAATGGCCTTATCTTTGACACTGAGCCAATTGATAAGGTATACACTACTGATGACTATAATGTGTTTGGTGATATCCATGAGCATAGTGATCTACCCAATGCCATTAATGACACGTGTATGATGGAAACGGTTGATAGCAATACCACCCTCGATTCATCAGACATGTGCAATAATGAGTCTGAGGATGATCAACATGCAAATGAGTATGATGAAGAGGAACGTACTGTGCTTGCTAATTTAATTGCCACTTTACAAAAAGATGTCACTGAAAATTAAAAGAGTCAAAAGCAATTAAAGAAGGCAATGCTATGCTCACTCAAAATTTTGAAGAATGCAAAGCTGCTCTTATCAAATCTACTAAGATGACTGAAAGCTATAGAGATGAGCTCCTTCAGAAAACCAAAGAGCTTGAGGGGTACAAGGGTAGTGCGTTAAAAAGTCAAAAGGACGATTTTAAAAACAAATATAATACAACTCTTGAGTTATTAGCCAAAGAGAAGCGTCAATATAATATTTTCTTAATGGATGAACGTCAAAAAACGTACCTTGCCAATACCAAAATTAATGAACTTGAACAAAAGCTCTCTATGACCACTACCGATTCTGCTAAAATTCTTGAGGTTAAGAAACAAGAGGTAGATGCGTTAAAACAAGACTTCAAAAGTAGATATGACAAAGAAACCGAAAAAGTAGAGAAACTAGAAGAACAAGTCAAGTTTTTGAAGAAAGTTGTTTATAAAACGCATGATTCTATTCAAACCTTAAGAATGCTAGCACCTCCATCGATGTTTAAGGGTCAAGCTAGCTTTGCAAGTCCTGATTACCTTGCCAAAGCTCAAGCTGCGAACCCGTGTCTTTATCTTGATGAGACTGAAAGGACTGATCTTGATTGCGTGCCGTAAGTGCCAATAGTGAAGAGACTGCCCTTTGGGGTGATGATAGTCGACCACTTGTCAATAAGGAGTTTGTGAAACCATATAATTATGCTTATATGAATAGTCTTTATGGCCTTTTCAACAAACAAACTCAGAAAACTCGTGAGGAAGTGTTCTTAGAATGCAAACAAAAGAGAATCCAATGGAAGAAAGCTTTTGCCACTAAGAAATCTAATGTTTACAAATATATAAACTACCTTCCTCTAGATGAGTCCAAAAGCAAGAGTAGGAAAACGTTAGGTATTCTTAAACACCACATAGATAATGTTAAATCTATTGTTGAAAGAGATTGGGCAAAACGTGAAAATGCTGAGTGGCACCGCCCGATTCCTCAAGATATTACCTTGCTTGTGAAAGAACTCATAATTCCAAATACGGCGTTGATTAAAGAAACTGTTCTTCAGTTTGAGGAGTTCATTCAGACTGAAATGTATGATGATTTAAAATATGTTGAATCTCTTGAGAAACACATTGATGATCTTCAAATGGAGAAGTCTGATTTTTCAGATAAATATGATTTACTCTTGCAAGAATGCGTTTCTAAAGATGTTATGTGTGCTTATTTTACATCTTGTGCTGATATTGATGAATATTCTGATGTTGCATGCAAATATCTTGATAAGATCAAAGAATGTGAGCGTCTTGAAATTGAGCTTTCGAAACGTAAAGAAAATGTTGATAAAAAGGCTTTTGAGTTACTTCAACACAAAACTGATTTCTTTCAAAAACACTGTCATTCTCTTGAACTTGCTTTACAAAAAGACGTTGGTAGTTTTCCACATGATAATAACTTGCAAGAAAAACTTTCCAAAACGTTTCAAGAAATGAATGAACAGAATTTGGAAATTAAAGGGTTGAAAGCTCAGTTACAAGACAGGGACAGAACGATAGTAGAGTTGCAGAAACTCGTTGCTAAAATGGGTGGGAAAGTTGTGGAACCTAGCATTAAGAAACATGTTGTTAGACAACCCAATGCCTTTAAAGAGAATAGATCCTTTATCTTGGGAAAACCATCTGCTTTATCGAATTCCTCATTTGCAACACCTGTGTTTGCCCCCAAGATGGATGGAAAGGAAAGGTTACCACATAATCAACCCATAAGGAATGTCATAGCACCAAGCGTTAAGCACAATAATGTGATTAAACCAGGGATGTATAGAATGACCACTAAGCCCACTAACAAAGCTACTCAATCACCTCAGACTTCTAGAAACACTAATATTCGTGTGTCTTCTACCATAGGAATAGTCTCCACTACTAGTGTTAGCCGGCCTCAGCTTAAGAGCACTCAAGTGAATGATAAGGTCTGGAAACACAAGAATCAAGTGAAGATGAAGGAAGTAGAAGTACACCTTAGGAATTTGAATGTTTTTAAGAATAAAAAGTCTGTAATCGCATGTAATGACGATTTGAATGATGTGAATGATTTGAATGATATGAATGTGAAATTTGTTTGTGTCAAATGTGGATAGTGTGCTAATGCTAATCATTCTATGTGTGCTATGAATAATGTCAAAGGCGTAGAAACTAGAACTAAGAAGCAAGTTGCGATGCCTATTAGTGCTAGTAAACCCAAACACAAAGTGAACCATTCTGGTGCAACCCCCACTAAGAAAAGTCATGCATCAGACTCCACCACTAAGAACACTAGAAGCAGAATTAAGGAATTATATGAGTCTGCTAGCAAGTCTTGGAAATGGTGGTTTGCTAATCAATGTCCTCCCTGATATAAATGGATGCCTAAAGATAGGACAGAAAGTGTGACAACGAGTGTTAGTATGCCTTTAAATGTTGCTAAGGACACTAATGATTCTATAATCACAACTACTGTGGTATCCAATTTAGAAAATGCTCCATCGTGTTCTAACTCTTCTGCAGGTGATACAAATAATTCTCTTCATATTGGACTCCAGATGCACGAAGCACATGACGGGGAATATCAAGCTTCTAATTAACTTCGTGGAGAAGTTCCTAGGTACGGTCCGATTCGGAAATGATCAATTTGCACCGATCCTAGGATATGAAGATTTGGTTCAAGGAAATATCACGATCAAAAGGGTATACTACGTCGAAGGGCTCAATCATAATATTTTCTCGGTTGGTCAATTCTGTGATGCGGATTTGGAGGTTGCATTCCGAAAGAAGACATGTTTTGTTCGTGATTATGATGGGAATGACTTACTTACCGGTACACGGGGTACTGATCTTTACAAATTTCACTACAAGACACAACTTCATCAACTCCAATTTGCTTCATGGCTAAAGCTTCCTCGACTCAGGCATGGTTATGGCATCAACGTCTTTCTCATCTCAACTTTGATACAATCAACCTGCTTTCCAAGAAAGATATTGTGAGAGGCCTTCCAAGCTTGAAATTCATCAAAGATCATCTTTGTTCTTCTTGTGAGCTTTGTAAAGCTAAACAAAGTAGCTTTAAAACAAAGACTACACCAAGCTCTAAAGGACGTTTAGATCTTCTTCACATGGATCTGTGTAGTCCCATGCGTGTTCATAGTATCAATGGAAAGAAATATATTCTGGTAATTGTCGATGATTACTCAAGGTACACATGAACTCACTTCTTGAGATCCAAAGATGAAACACCCAAAGTTCTCATCAGCTTCCTTAAACTGATACAACGTGGCCTTTAAGCTCAAGTTAAAGTGGTTCGTACTGACAGAGGTACATAATTTTTGAATTCAAATCTGAGAAACTATTTTGAAGCCGAAGGAATTGAACATGAAACATCTATTGCTCGAACACCCGAACAAAACGACGTTGTTGAAAGACGAAACCGTACTTTAGTTGAGGCTGCTCGAACATTATTATCCGCTTCAAAACTTCCACTATACTTTTGGGCCGAAGCCGTGTCAACCGCATGCTACACACAAAACCGATTCTTAATTATTCCTAGACACGAAAAGACACCATATCACATAATTCATGATCAAAAACCTTCACTCAAACACCTTCATGTTTTTGGATGTACTTGTTACATTATACGAGATGGTGAAAATTTGGATAAGATGAAAGAGAAAGGTGATGCATGTATTCTTGTGGGATATGCAACTCAGTCTAAGGGGTATAGAGTATACAACAAGAGAACAAAATTGATAGTCGAGACCATTCACATCCGATATGATGAATTACAAGAAATGGAACTTGAACAAAACAGTTTAAGTCCCGATCCATGTAACACTCTCATTTTTCGTATCGGTACAGCGGAAGGGTCTTTCAGAGTGTTACGGGATAGCACAATAACTCCAATCATAGACAACACATAAAAATGGTTGTACAAGGTTTAACAAACATTCATTCGATAAAAAGGTTTAAAAGTGTACAACAGGTCCCAAATTATACAGGTCATTAAGTTTACAAAACACAGATCGAATGAACATTTTTAATATTAAATGTGGGCCATCAGAGTCGATCTCCATCCGGATTACCTTCAAGCACCTGAGATAGAAAACATGCAAAAATCATATCAGCGAATGCCGAGTGAATTCATAGAGTTTAATGAAAACCGTTATATAAAACAATCATTTACAATCATTTAAAATCAGAACACAAGTATAATATCGGAAGTAAGTCCACATATTGCTAGTCAGGCAATATATATCAAGCATACATCTGAAACCGTCCATGAGACCGTAGTCTCTATATTACCATGATAGGTAATATATTCATCGTAATAGCGTCGTTATCGTTTATTATTGTATTATAGGTTGTATAGGATTATTATTAGCCGCATGACATTGTTACCTTACTGTGAAAACAGCGGGCCGCGAACCCGACAAACAATTTGCCCATCTAAGTTAGCGTGTCGTCACAAAAATCACGCTATGGAATCTTCTCATACATAAATTCGCTTACCAATCGATGTGGTACGACGGGGATCAACCGTCAAGGCGCGAACTGGGGTGATCGTCCCCAAATAGTACTATCAAATGCATAAGCGTCTACCAAAACCCGGTAGTTCACAATTCATGCTAATGGGACTTTAAGTGACATAACCTAACTACTAATAATCCTTTTAGTCTCGAATATAGGGTCATAGCATCATTCGGGTCCATCTCATTAAGCATACAATCGGGACTACTTGTGTTCTATTTTTATAAAAATCTAGCATGTTATCTCCCTCGCGGGTTTACAAATCATTTTATAAAACATTTAAAAGAGTGCGAGGCTATGAACTCACGTTGTTAATGAAAGGCGGATTATCGGCTACGGGCGTGCTTCGGTCACGGAAACCTATATTAAATAATAATCGGTCTTAGACTCGGTCCAATGACTTTTATCAAAATAACAATATAAATATATATGATTATTGTACATATGATGATGATCAAGTGGGTTTATAATTCCTCATTTACTCATTTTAGTGTTTACGTTTTAGTATCGTCTTACTAGTTCACTAGTTTTACCGATTTTACCTATCTTAAGTTCATTAAGTCTTTTATAAGTTCTTTAACTTGTTTTTACCCATTATATACTTATAAGATCAGTATATATACTTTTCATGTTGGGTCCTATTGGGTTAAGCCCAAATAATTCTTTTTACAAGTATTTTTCTTATTAAGTCCAATTATTAGTCTATTAGGTTTAGTTAGCTCGTAATTGTCCGTAATTCTTATAGTTCGGGTTTTATCGGTTTTTACTTGTGTTAGTTACTTATACATCAGTATATATCTTTTATAAACTTTACATTAGACGGGTTTGGTCGTCTAAGTTTTATTTGATGAAAAACGTTAATTTCACAGCGATAGCCGAAAAAGTCGTAAAAATCAAGTTTATAGTTTTTATTACTTATAAATATTACTTTTACCACCATTTATATATTTTACCCATTTAATTAACCTTTTATACATTTATATAATTAAGTTTTACAAGTTAGTGGGTTTGTACTTTACATTTTATAAATTATAAAGTGAGTGCTTATATAATAATAATAAACATTATTTCCAAAATCTGATTTTTAACTTCACATTTACCATTTTTATCATATCTAGAGTTCTACAATGACTTAGAAGCTCATTTTTAAATGACAACTTCTTCATGATATGTGCTAAATATAACTTAGCTATAGCTACTGCCCATTTTAAGTTTAAGTTGCCTTAACAGTCACTACAAAACTGCTTATTCAGATTGTACCACCTAACTTGTTTTGATCATATTTCACTCATTATTTTGATTCCATTGCATGGCCAACTCTCACATGTGTATAACATCATCTACTTTACTGTAAATAGATCCAACCATGCATTTTTATCAGTTCTTCATTTGGTTATCTACTGTTTTTATATAGCCAACTAATTAGACATGATTTTAGCTTCCTTTCTTATGGTTATCATCATTTTTAAGCATATTTATCAACACTTGATCCCCACACAACATTTTTATCATCATATATACATCATATACATATACAAAATGAAAGAAAATACATTTGTTCTTTACAAAATAATAAGAGAAAAATGTAGAGGATAATCTTCTTTACCAATCCAAGTGGATTTCTTGTTTTAGGAAGGCAAGAACTTGATGAATACAACAAGTATCTCCAAGACCATCAAATAGCAAGATCACATGTTGGAAAATCAGCCCTAGGACACAAGCAAATCACCTCCAAAGTTGGTTATATGGCCACCAAATGATCAAGGTTTCAAGGAAACACCTTAATAGGACTAGTAAACATGTGGTTTGTAGTTGGAAGAGATAAAAAATGGTGTTTGTGGCTTGATATGGGACGGCATAAATGGTGAAGTAGAGAGAGTTTGAGAGTAAATTGCATGTGTGAAATGGTTAAGTGAAAACCATTGTTGGTTTTGTAAAGTTTGGTGGAAAGCTTAGCCTAAAGTGTAAGCTAAGGCTTACACTTGTTATTAAACAAGTTAAGTTTGTGCCACCTATGGTGGTGAGGTGTTTTTGGCCGTCCCTTATAAGCTAGTGGGATGGGGCAAAGTGTTTTGTCCCATCTCACTAGTTTACGGGTATTTCTCGATTCTAGTTTTCTCGATTTGCGTGCCCTCGGGTCGTTTTACGAAAAACGTTTTCATAAATTATGAATCACCGTCACAAAACGAATCCAATAAAAATTGTCTCATCAAAAACGGAGTTCAAAAACGTAAATACGTAATCCTAAGGTTTCCGGTTTAGTCGTAAAAGACGCCAAATTATGCACGTAAGCCCAAATTTAAATCCGTAAATTGTGAGTTCGTCAACCAACACAAAAATAAGTTTCAAAATATTACGAGAAAATATTTAACTACCTGAAAATGTTAGACTTGTCACAGCTTTTCCTCCTAAAAGGTATCAACGTCCTCGTGATCCATTTCATTTGGATGTCCGTTTCTTATTGAAATCGAAGAGGTGCGGATATTTCTTCCACATTTCATCCTCTCGTTCCCAAGTATACTCCGGTCCATGCTTTGAATTCGATCGGATCTTGACAATAGGTATCCGACTTTGTTTCAGTTGCTTTACCTCACGGTCCATAACTTCTACGGGCTCTTCGATAAAATGCAACTTCCCATCTATTCGAACCCTACCTAACGGAATTTTCTCATCACTCACTGCTAGACATTTCTTCAGATTAGATACATGGAATATGTTGTGAACACCATGAAGTTCTGGGGGTAACTCTAGTTTGTAAGCCACCGGACCTACTCTAGATAGAATCTTAAAGGGTCCAATATAACGGGGATTCAATTTTCCTCGTTTTCTAAATCTTATAACGCCTTTCCATGGAGATACTTTCAACATTACTCGGTCACCCACTTCAAACTCCATTGGCTTCCGCCGCACATCCGCGTAACTTTTCTGTCTACTACGGGCAGTCAACAACCTCTTCTTAATCTGAACTATCATCTCCGTAGTCTCCCGGATCAATTCCGGTCCCGTGAGCTGGGTATCCCCAACTTCACTCCAACATACAGGAGATCTACACTTCCTACCATACAAAGCTTCAAACGGTGCAGCCTTAATACTAGAATGGTAACTATTGTTATACGAAAACTCTGCTAACGACAAATGTTTATCCCAATTCTTACCAAAGTCTAACACACAAGCTCTCAACATATCTTCCAGTGTTTGTATCGTCCTTTCACTCTGCCCATCAGTCTGGGGGTGATAAGCAGTGCTCATGTCGAGATTCGTTCCCAAAGATCTTTGGAGCGATTTCCAAAAATTCGATGCGAATCTAGGATCTCGATCTGAAATGATCGATACAGGCACTCCATGCTTGCATACGACATTATCCATGTATATTCGAGTCAGCTTCTCCAGTGAGAACTGCTCCTTAACCGGAATGAAGTGTGCTGATTTGGTCAGTCTATCGACAATAACCCAAATCGAATTGTTTCCAGATGATGTTCTAGGAAGCTTGGTGATAAAGTCCATCGTAATTCGCTCCCACTTCCATTCAGGAAACTTTGGTTGTTGAAGTAGTCCTGATGGCTTTTGATGTTCAGCTTTGACTCTAGCACAAGTCAAGCATTGAAGAACATACATAGCTATGTCAGCTTTCATATTCGGCCACCAATACAACTTCTTCAAATCATGGTACATCTTATCAGATCCCGGATGAATGGAATACTTAGATTTATGGGATTCTAACATAACCAAATCTCTTAAGCCTCCAAACTTAGGTATCCACATACGACCTCTTAAACATTTCACTCCATCAGCTCTAACCTCTAAAGGATCTCCTTCTCCTCGGAACCCTTCATTAACAAAATTCTCCTTCTTACAAGCTTCTATTTGCGCATTTCTAATTTGCTCAGGCAAATTATTGTGCACGGTCAAGACTAGAGAACGCACCCTGATAGGCTCTCTATCTTTCCTACTCAACGCATCAGCAACAACATTGGCTTTTCCTGGGTGATACTTTATATCACAATCATAATCACTTAACAACTCTATCCATCTTCGTTGCCTCATGTTCAATTCCTTCTGGTCGAGAATATACTGTAGGCTTTTGTGATCGGTGAATACCGTACACTTGGTGCCATACAGATAATGTCTCCACAACCTAAGAGCAAAGACCACAGCTCCTAACTCAAGATCATGAGTAGTATAATTCTCCTCATTCTTCCTTAATTGCCTAGAAGCATAAGCTATCACCTTCTCTCTCTGCATCAAAACAGCTCCATAACCTCTAAGAGATGCATCACAATACACTACAAAATCTTCACTCCCTTCGGGTAATGATAAGATTGGCGCACTACATAATTTTTGCTTCAATGTCTGAAATGCTCCATCTTCATCACTTCCCCAAACGAAAGGTTTATTCTTCTGAGTAAGCTTAGTCAAGGGTTTAGCTATCAAAGAAAATTCTTTAATGAATCGCCTATAATAGCCAGCTAATCCTAAGAACTGTCGCACTTCCGTTGGCGTTGTCGGTGCAGACCAATTCTTAATAGCTTCAACCTTTGCAGGATCAACATGAATTCCATCTCTGTTAATCACATGACCAAGAAATTGCACAGAATCCAACCAGAAATCACACTTCGAAAACTTAGCATACAACCTTTCATCCTTCAGCAACTTCGAAACAATCCTCAAATGTTCTCTATGCTCATCTTCATTCTTAGAATAGATTAGAATATCGTCAATAAACACAATCACAAATTTATCCAAGTAGGGCTTGCACACTCGATTCATTAAATCCATGAAAACCGCAGGTGCGTTAGTTAACCCAAATGGCATTACTTGAAATTCATAGTGTCCATAACGAGTTCTAAATGCAGTTATAGGAATATCTTCTTCACGGACGCGAAGTTGGTGATATCCTGACCGCAAATCTATCTTAGAATACACACTAGATCCTTGCAGTTGATCAAACAAATCATCAATCCTAGGTAAAGGATATCGATTCTTAATTGTCAACTTATTCAGTTCCCTATAATCAATGCACATACGAAAAGATCCATCCTTCTTCTTAACGAACAAGACTGGAGCTCCCCAAGGCGACGAGCTCGGTCGAATAAAACCTTTATCAGACAACTCCTTAAGTTGCTCAGATAACTCCTTTAATTCAGAAGGGGCTAATCGGTAAGGCGCACGTGCCACCGGTGCAGCACCAGGAATTAAATCGATTCGAAACTCTACTTGCCTTATCGGTGGAAGTCCTGGTAAATCTTTAGGAAATACCTCAGGAAATTCACAAATAATAGGTACATCTTCCAATCGTTTCTCCCTAGACTCATTCCCGGTCACTTGAGCTAAGAATAACTCACAACCGTTCCTGATGTACTTTTGGACTTTAATACATGAAACGATTTTCAAGCGGGATTCACCTCGACTACCATCAATTACTAACGTTCTATTCCTAAGATGAATCTTAACCTTCTTCTCTCCACATAAAATAGTAGCATTATTCAACGACAACCAATCCATACCAATAATAATATCGAAACTACCTAATTCTATCAACATCAAATCAATCGGAAAGGAATGGTTCAAGAGATTTAGAGAGCATCCTTCTAATAGCTTATTAGTTTTCACTAATTTACCATCAGCCAATTCCACCTCGTAACTGGTACTTATCTCAACAGGTTCAATATCAATAAGGGCACTAAATTTAGTGGATACAAAGCTCCTATCGGCACCCGAATCGAATAAAGCAACAGCATAATGATTGTTGAGTAAAAACGTACCGGTAACGACATTCGGATCCTCTTTCTTCACCTCAATTGTTCCAAGTTGGTAGATACCACCCTGGGGGTTTCTTCCAGGTACAATCGCTTTCAACTTGGGGCATTCCGATTTCCTATGACCTTCTTCATTACAGTTGAAGCAAATCGTTCCCTTCTTACACCTTTCAACCTTGTGTCCAAGCTTTCCGCAATTTCGGCACTTCCAGCAGTCGCCAGGATGCCTCTTGTTGCCACACTTAGGACATCTATCATTGTTGCGCGGTGCATTGTTGGTAATAGCATTTGCATTCCCCTTTCTCTGGTTCTGACGGCGATTGAAATTCTTCCTATTATCACCTCTATCTACACGATCACCGTCTCCCTTTCTTTTCTCACCTACACGGGCTTCATCTTCCTTATCCTGAATTATCTGTCCAATGAGTTGGTAAGCCATTCGAACAGCATCATCAATGGTCAGTGGTTTCGATGATGTCACGTCCCCCCGGATATTCCTGGTCAACCCTTTCACATATTGCTCAATTCGGATCTCTTCGGGTTCAACCAATCGAGGACATAGCAAGGCCAACTCATGGAATCGGTTCGTGTAACTATCAATGTCCACACCTTTCATTCTCAGATGAATCAACTCCTGTTCTAACCTAATAATCACACTACAAGGACAAAACTCCAAAGTCATCCACTTCTTGATTTCAGCCCAAGGAGTAGCATTAGCAGCATCAAGACCCATGAAAGCAATTCTCCCGTTCCACCAAGTCAACGCACGACCTTTAAGAGTAGCCATAGCAAAAGTCACCTTATCTTCCTCCTTACACTTACTAATCCTAAACACCGATTCAATCTTCTCGATCCACTGGCTTAATCCTACAGCACCTTCAGTTCCATTAAAAGGTAGAGGTTCACACTTCATGAACGTCACATAAGTACAGCCACCAACTTCAGGTGCATTCGTTCCAAGTCCTCCTACATTTCCTCCAGCATTAGCATTCACATTATTAGCATTCACATTCACATTAGTACCGCCAATTCCACTACCGCCAGCTCCACTACCGCCAGCTCCACTACCGCCAGCTCCACTACCGCCAGCTCCACTACCGCCAGCTTCATTTCTAGCATTTGCCATAAATTCAGTCATAGATGCGGTAACTTGCTCCGTAATAATCCTACGTACATCATCCTCAGTCACAGCCTTCTTGGGCGGCATAGTTCTATAATTCCACAATTTCAAAGCATTAAGCATTCATCCAACAAGGATTCATATAATATGGATCGAATTCATAATCAAGATACAAATAAGGCACAATATGGAATTCAAGACAAGATACATATTTCATTCGATCTGAAACAAAAGTATTGTCTTAGTACATCCATATCAAAGTTCTAACACTATATACACTCAAAATTCGTGCCAAGTCTACAACTAACAAGTCGGTTCAGTCAAAGCTATATACACAAAAGATCTAAAGGTCACTACTAAATACAGACTGGTTTACTGAGAACCGCCAGATGGTCCATCATCCATCGTCTTCTGGATCTTCGCCGGACGATCACTAGACACATCTTCAGCTGGGCGCTTACGGATTACTCCTCTTTCAACCATGTCAGCATAAAATCTACTGTTCCAACCCACGGATATATTCAACTCCTTTTCGGCTTTCTCACGCATCGCACGAGCCACACTCAACTGAATCTCCAAAGAATTCACCTTTTTCTTCATATCCACATACTCACGGCTTTCCAATACCGATAACCTCCTAAAAGCCTCATTCAAACCACGTTCTACATTACTCAAATCCAAACTAAGCAATTCTCGCTCTTTCTCTCCAATCTTAGTCTTCGACTCCAGATAAGCAACCTGAGTCTGAACAACACCTAATCCAACCTCTGTCACACAACTCTTAACACGGGAAGCATCTAGATCACGTCTCAAGGCCCATGGTGCAAGACCATCAATATGAGTAGCCTCTCGAGCACTAGACGACTCTCCTATCTCACGTCTACGAGTAGCAATACCATCGGTACCGTCAGGTGCATCGTCATCCTCATCCTCCTCTGTTTCAGAATCAGATTCAGACGATTCAGACATGTCATCCCTAGGTAACTCATCCTCGGAATCAGACAAACAAACTGGTGGGGGCAAAGGCTCGCCCTCTGGAACATCATACGGATATATAAGCTCAGCTTCCTCATCGTCATCAACCTCAACCTCTATACCTACATCCTCCTCGACATCCTCGTCGTCAATCTCGTCATCTAACTCATCTAACCCAATCTCATTCTCATTCTCAATATCAGCATTCTTAATCTCCACATTCTCAATATCCACATTCTCATTACCCACATTCTCAATCTCATTCTCTACTAAGTCTACCTGAGGGGCAATCTGATCTCCTAGTCCTAACTCGGGCTCGGGATCCTCAAATGGTTCCTCCTCGTCATCAATATCAAAATCTACTAAGTCTAAATAAGGATCATCTTCTATATTAGGTTCGGGAATAACATGGTTTTCTACAGGAATATTAGGGTCAGCCATGACAATCTGCATTTATATATATTTATCTCGTATTAGGATAACATACTAGTTAAACAATTACATAATGAAATCACGATATATACATATATATAAATTAAATTATATATATCAAAATATATATCTTCTCAATAGGGCTTGTTGGTAACGTCGGAGATCTCTGGCACCGTTATAGTCAAAAGATTTTTCAATTATTTTCTCAAATGTTCATTGTCAAAAGATTTTGAAAAGTTTTGTTCAAAACCTTGGTTTTTAAAATCTTTTGTTCTCTACAACGAGAGCTCTGGTACCAAACTGTAACACTCTCATTTTTCGTATCGGTACAGCGGAAGGGTCTTTCAGAGTGTTACGGGATAGCACAATAACTCCAATCATAGACAACACATAAAAATGGTTGTACAAGGTTTAACAAACATTCATTCGATAAAAAGGTTTAAAAGTGTACAACAGGTCCCAAATTATACAGTTCATTAAGTTTACAAAACACAGATCGAATGAACATTTTTAATATTAAATGTGGGCCATCAGAGTCGATCTCCATCCGGATTACCTTCAAGCACCTGAGATAGAAAACATGCAAAAATCATATCAGCGAATGCCGAGTGAATTCATAGAGTTTAATGAAAACCGTTATATAAAACAATCATTTACAATCATTTAAAATCAGAACACAAGTATAATATCGGAAGTAAGTCCACATATTGCTAGTCAGGCAATATATATCAAGCATACATCTGAAACCGTCCATGAGACCGTAGTCTCTATATTACCATGATAGGTAATATATTCATCGTAATAGCGTCGTTATCGTTTATTATTGTATTATAGGTTGTATAGGATTATTATTAGCCGCATGACATTGTTACCTTACTGTGAAAACAGCGGGCCGCGAACCCGACAAACAATTTGCCCATCTAAGTTAGCGTGTCGTCACAAAAATCACGCTATGGAATCTTCTCATACATAAATTCGCTTACCAATCGATGTGGTACGACGGGGATCAACCGTCAAGGCGCGAACTGGGGTGATCGTCCCCAAATAGTACTATCAAATGCATAAGCGTCTACCAAAACCCGGTAGTTCACAATTCATGCTAATGGGACTTTAAGTGACATAACCTAACTACTAATAATCCTTTTAGTCTCGAATATAGGGTCATAGCATCATTCGGGTCCATCTCATTAAGCATACAATCGGGACTACTTGTGTTCTATTTTTATAAAAATCTAGCATGTTATCTCCCTCGCGGGTTTACAAATCATTTTATAAAACATTTAAAAGAGTGCGAGGCTATGAACTCACGTTGTTAATGAAAGGCGGATTATCGGCTACGGGCGTGCTTCGGTCACGGAAACCTATATAAATAATAATCGGTCTTAGACTCGGTCCAATGACTTTTATCAAAATAACAATATAAATATATATGATTATTGTACATATGATGATGATCAAGTGGGTTTATAATTCCTCATTTACTCATTTTAGTGTTTACGTTTTAGTATCGTCTTACTAGTTCACTAGTTTTACCGATTTTACCTATCTTAAGTTCATTAAGTCTTTTATAAGTTCTTTAACTTGTTTTTACCCATTATATACTTATAAGATCAGTATATATACTTTTCATGTTGGGTCCTATTGGGTTAAGCCCAAATAATTCTTTTTACAAGTATTTTTCTTATTAAGTCCAATTATTAGTCTATTAGGTTTAGTTAGCTCGTAATTGTCCGTAATTCTTATAGTTCGGGTTTTATCAGTTTTTACTTGTCTTAGTTACTTATACATCAGTATATATCTTTTATAAACTTTACATTAGACGGGTTTGGTCGTCTAAGTTTTATTTGATGAAAAACGTTAATTTCACGGCGATAGCCGAAAAAGTCGTAAAAATCAAGTTTATAGTTTTTATTACTTATAAATATTACTTTTACCACCATTTATATATTTTACCCATTTAATTAACCTTTTATACATTTATATAATTAAGTTTTACAAGTTAGTGGGTTTGTACTTTACATTTTATAAATTATAAAGTGAGTGCTTATATAATAATAATAAACATTATTTCCAAAATCTGATTTTTAACTTCACATTTACCATTTTTATCATATCTAGAGTTCTACAATGACTTAGAAGCTCATTTTTAAATGACAACTTCTTCATGATATGTGCTAAATATAACTTAGTTATAGCTACTGCCCATTTTAAGTTTAAGTTGCCTTAACAGTCACTACAAAACTGCTTATTCAGATTGTACCACCTAACTTGTTTTGATCATATTTCACTCATTATTTTGATTCCATTGCATGGCCAACTCTCACATGTGTATAACATCATCTACTTTACTGTAAATAGATCCAACCATGCATTTTTATCAGTTCTTCATTTGGTTATCTACTGTTTTTATATAGCCAACTAATTAGACATGATTTTAGCTTCCTTTCTTATGGTTATCATCATTTTTAAGCATATTTATCAACACTTGATCCCCACACAACATTTTTATCATCATATATACATCATATACATATACAAAATGAAAGAAAATACATTTGTTCTTTACAAAATAATAAGAGAAAAATGTAGAGGATAATCTTCTTTACCAATCCAAGTGGATTTCTTGTTTTAGGAAGGCAAGAACTTGATGAATACAACAAGTATCTCCAAGACCATCAAATAGCAAGATCATATGTTGGAAAATCAGCCCTAGGACACAAGCAAATCACCTCCAAAGTTGGTTATATGGCCACCAAATGATCAAGGTTTCAAGGAAACACCTTAATAGGACTAGTAAACATGTGGTTTGTAGTTGGAAGAGATCAAAAATGGTGTTTGTGGCTTGATATGGGACGGCATAAATGGTGAAGTAGAGAGAGTTTGAGAGTAAATTGCATGTGTGAAATGGTTAAGTGAAAACCATTGTTGGTTTTGTAAAGTTTGGTGGAAAGCTTAGCCTAAAGTGTAAGCTAAGGCTTACACTTGTTATTAAACAAGTTAAGTTTGTGCCACCTATGGTGGTGAGGTGTTTTTGGCCGTCCCTTATAAGCTAGTGGGATGGGGCAAAGTATTTTGTCCCATCTCACTAGTTTACGGGTATTTCTCGATTCTAGTTTTCTCGATTTGCGTGCCCTCGGGTCGTTTTACGAAAAACGTTTTCATAAATTATGAATCACCGTCACAAAACGAATCCAATAAAAATTGTCTCATCAAAAACGGAGTTCAAAAACGTAAATATGTAATCCTAAGGTTTCCGGTTTAGTCGTAAAAGACGCCAAATTATGCACGTAAGCCCAAATTTAAATCCGTAAATTGTGAGTTCGTCAACCAACACAAAAATAAGTTTCAAAATATTATACGAGAAAATATTTAACTACCTAAAAATGTTAGACTTGTCACAATCCACAACGACAAACGACTTCCGTTCACAACCGCACGGAACTCGGAACTCAAGACCACAGCAATGAACCGTCAAGTTCAACGCTGGTTCCAGAAAATGTTCCTCGAGCTGATATGATAGTCGACACGAAAACTGAAGAGTTGGAAATGTTATATGGACCAATGTATGATGAATATTTCACGGGGGAGAAACAACTTGTATCGAAGTCTTCCGCTGTCACTCATGATAAGAATGATGATATCGATCATCGTCAACAAAAGGATACAACTTCATCTACTTCAACACCGGTTGCTGCAAAGTTACTTCCTCAGAATATCACTTCAACAATCGATCCTACAACATCCACAACTACTGTCTTTGCTCCAGAGAACACAAATCAAGCAGACAATGCGTTATCTGACGAAGACGAATTTATCAACCCATTCGGTACACCGGTACACGAAACTGGAGAGTCTTCTGCTCGTCATGTTGATCCGTCAAATATGCACACGTTCTACCAGCGACATCCTTCAACACATCATTGGACCCTAGATCATCCTTTGGTACATGTAATTGGAAACCCTTCACAGCCCGTTCGTACAAGACGACAGCTTAACACCGATGGTGATGTTTGTATGTTCGCACTCGCCGTGAGTTCAGCTGAACCGAAAAACATCAAAGAAGCCATGGCTGATCACGCTTGGATTGAATCGATGACGGATGAACTTCAACAATTTGAAAGACTTAAAGTCTGGGAACTTGTTGATAGACCATACGATGTAATACCATTAAATCTTCGATGGATCTAGAAAAACAAGATGGATGAAGAGAACACGATCATCAAGAATAAATCTAGGCTAGTGGCTAAAGGGTATGGACATAAAGAGGGTATTGATTTTGAAGAATCATTTGCACCAGTAGCTCGAATAGAAGCGGTCAGGATTTTTCTTGCTTATGCTGCACATAAGGGATTCATTGTCTATCAAATGGACGTAAAGACGGCGTTTCTTAACGGTCCTTTGAAGGAAGAAGTCTATGTCACACAGCCGGAAGGATTCATCAATCCTCCTTATCCTTACAAGGTGTATTGTGTCCACAAAGCACTTTATGGACTCAAGCATGCTCCAAGGGCGTGGTACGACGAGCTCTCGAAATTTCTAGTCTCCAAAGGTTTCTCAAAAGGTTCCATTGATCTAACCTTGTTTAGTTATAAATATGGGGATGACATTTTGCTTGTGCAGATTTATGTTGATGACATTATTTTCGGGTCTACAAACCCAAAACTTTCAAAATGGTTTGAAAAAGTAATGCACAATAGATTTGAAATGTCTATGATGGGCGAACTAAAATTCTTTCTAGGAATTCAAGTTCACGAATCCCCAAGTGGTATCTTCATTAACCAAGCTAAGTATTGTCAAGAGATAAACAAAAAGAATGGTATGACCTCATGTGACCCCGTTGGGACACAATTGTCAACCACATCCCTAGATGCTGATTTGGAGGGTTTACCCATAGATCAAACGAAATATCGTTCTATGATCGGGTCCCTCATGTACTTGACAACAAGCAGACCTGATATTCATCATGCTACTTGCTATTGTGCACAATATCAAGCAAGACCCACTGAAAAGTACCTCAAGGAGGTTAAACAGATCTTTCGGTACCTTAAGAATACCATTCACATGGGACTCTGGTATCCGAGGGAGACCGGTTTCTTTCTAACGGCCTATTCAGATTCTGATCATGCAGGGTGTCTTGATACACGTAAAATTACTTCTGGTGGTGCACAATTTCTAGGTCAAGATAAGCTTGTGGGATGGTCTTCCAAGAAGTAGGATTGCACGTCACTTTCTTCAGCCGAAGCGGAGTATGTGTCTCTATCTGCGTGTTGTGCTCAAGTTCTTTGGATGAGAACATAACTCATGGATTATGGCTTCCACTTTGATGAAAGTACCTATGTACTGTGACTCAAAGTCGGCCATATCCATCTCCTGCAATCCGGTACAGCATTCCCGCACAAAGCACATTGATGTCAGATATCACTTCATTAAGGAACAAGTTGAAAATGGTATTGTTGAATTATACTTTGTTGGAACGGATTACCAATTAGCTGACTTGTTTACAAAAGCTCTTTCGAAAGATAGGTTTGCGTATCTTGTTAGGCAAATTGGTATGAGATGTTTGACTCCAGCATAACTGGAGATTCTGGCAAAGAAGCCTGCTTGATTCGTCTATCAAACATCTACTCGTAAATTTTAATGAAAAAGCAAAATACAAAATTAAAATATCTTTGATAATCCAAAAATATTCTTCTCGACATGTCTTTCAGTATCGATAATATGGACGTACCTAGAAATGTCGCTCAATAACGACACGGGTGTGTACATAAAGCTCGAATGAAAGTTGTAAATATTTTTCAAAACATGTCATTTTTATCTTTTACAAAGGAAATTGTCTCTTTTGGACAATATTTCCAACAACGGGTAGAGCAATCTATCTCGGGTTGAGCTTGTCACAAAACATTCAACGTTTTGAGCTCAACACAATGGCTTATAATCACTTTCAGATTGCAACCCGGAACTATATTCACGGGGGAGTGTACGATTTCGTGCTCTTACCCTTAGCAAAAGAAGTTAAATCTTCTTACACTTGAGTGGATTCGTCAAGACATTCAAAGTCTATGAACTCAAGTTTATGCTTTAGAAAAACCTTTTCGACCAAGAGAATTGATTTTTCAAAAACCGTGGAACACAATTTTTTCAAGAATTTCTCAATGATATTCAAAATCTTTCAAAAATTGTGTGTTCAACAACTCCTATCCTCAAAAGTTAAATGTGGATCAAATCCTCGTAATGACAATTCCATTGGATCAATTTTTGAGGGGGAGCGTTCAAAAAATTCAAGCTAAGTTTGACACATCCTTCTCTCGAAGATTTTCAATACTATTTTTCAAAATATATTTTAATCAAATTTGGTATCTCTAATATCAAAAGATTTTATATTATAGATAGGGGGAGAAAATGTGATTAAAATGTGATCTAAATACTCAAGCACTCATGGTTACGATCAAATACCCATAACATCTTTAATTCACGACGTTATTGGTGTCAAAAGGGTGGTTAGGTTAAGTCCTATGATCCAACCAGAACCGGAGGAATCTTCCCAGGGACAATCCTATAGATTATTAGAAGTCCTTAGGAAAGATGGAGTAGAATGTAAACGTAGCTGAATGCCGACTAAGTACTGATGTTAGCACTGGAACAATCACAACAAGGTGCTAGTGATGATGTCTAGGTAAGCATTAAAGGGGTTGAAGAATGAAAAAGAAATGTAAGGATAAAGGGTGTAACGAAAGAAGCCCCCCATACAACTTAGGCAGAAACCGGGTGAACACATCATGAAGACAAACTCATCATGGACCCAGTGATGTGAAGCACAACCCTTTCCTAGCTACTCAGGCTTCACTCAAAAGAAGTTTGTGTAGAAACTAGAAGGGGGGGGGGGGGGTTGAATAGTTTCTTATATTTACTTGTTAAAAGGTGGTTTTCAAAAATCCTTTTTCAAAAACTTAGGCTTGAGGAAATATGTGAAATCTTCTTATGCACAATATGAACAATGATAGTGTAACTAAACTAATACTAACAAAAATATATGCACAAAGAATAAAGAATGTAAAGAGTTAAGGGTAAAGAAAGATCAAACCGAACACCAAGGATTTATAGTGGATCGACAACGAAGCTCACTCCTCGTTCCTACTCCACTCCTCAAGTACTCCTTACTCGAGAGTTCACTACACAACAAGCTCCTTATGGTGGAGAAAACCGTACACGTCGCTTAACCAATTTCCGACTCTAAGCTAAAAGTCGAGCCCTAATCGTAGCTAGGACCAATCTACACAACTATACTTAGTACATACACAACTTCCAAATAGACACAACTACTTGGATCTTCACAACTATGACACAACAACAAATGTATAAAATTAGATCTTCAATGGATCTTTGGTGGTGGACTCAACACTTCACAAGGATAGTGTTCTTCTCTTTGCACTTGGAGAGGAAGGGCTGGAAGAATAAGATTCACTTCTTAAACAAGTAGTAATCAAACAAATGAGCAAAGATTTGAGTGATTAAAGAAGAGTGTTTGAATCTGGAAATAGATGTGCAAAAGAGGTGAATTGAAAAGCTGAGAATGGTCCACTATTTATAGGAGAAAGGGCCAACGGCTATATCTGCCCGCGGTTCCTTATCTTAGCCCGCGGTACCTTATCGATAAGGACCCGCCTAGGAGCTAAGGAACCGCTGGACTAGACTCCGCTCCCTTTTTGTCCTTTAGTGGTGGAGGTGATATCTGGTTTAAAAAATATCCTGATAGAATATTCCTAACCAAATAAGAATATGCCATTTTCAAATTTTCAAATAATTAATTTAATAAAACATTTTCTTAAAAAGAAAGTATAATAAAAACTTGTCACACTTAATAAAAAGTGAGTTTTAAGAAAAGATTAAATCACTTGATCACTTGATTAAGGTTAGTACTTGTTTATTCATACCTTAAGTGAAAATGGTTAAAATGAAAAATACTTGAACTCAAGAATTCGTTTTTCGTTGTTTTCGTAAATGCTTGATTTTATATATTGTCGTAATCAAAACTAAGCGAGACCGAAAAATGCAAGTAACGTTTTTAGGCATTATTGCATTAACAATCTCCCCCTTTTTGATTCTGACAATACATAAACTCAATCACACAAAAAACAAGATTTTCAAAGACGAGTTTATTCATTTCTCCCCCTTTGTCGAAGCAAAAAGGTTGCACAAGTCGGTGTTGAAGAGACGAACTTTGCAAAGACTCCCCCTTGGTGCTTACTCCCCCTAGCTTGGGGCACCGAGGAATCGAGATATGGTGACAAGCTACATAGAAGGGTTAGTTGAACAAAAGAAACAACCAACAAGATATAGCAATAGGTCATAAAATAAAAGAGAAGAAAACATAAAGACAAAGATCCAAGATAAGTTACTAAAAGAACATCATACAAAGATGTATGGAAAAAGAAACAAGCCAAAAGCATAAATCCAAGCATATCTAGGTAACAACACACAAGATCAAACATTTGGTCCCCAATATCTCATGGGTCCAAAGTTGTTAGTTCCAAACATCCCTTGCATTTGGTTGGGATGCATGAATGGAGGACACATGCCCCACGGAGAAAAATATTGTTGAAAATTATTCCAATTCATATGGGCATTTTGATGTCCATTGTTTTTCTTAGGAGTCATTGATCTAGACCTAGAATTATTGTTGTTTCTAGGTGTTGGTGTTTTACTCCTAGGTCGTGACTTAGAGTGATCATTTCTTTTAGGTGTTTGTGTTCTACTTCTAGGCCTTGAATCATTACGTACTCTTGGAGGAGTAGATGATTGTCTTGATAAATTTATCATTCTCATTAAAGGTTTACTTAAAGGCTTGTAGAATTTATTAAGTTTCTTTTTATCAATTATATGTAATTTAACATTGTTAACAACAAGATGTTTTTGCCCATTACCTGAAATAGACTTTTTAAAAAGTTGAGGATTTTCACAAAAATCGTCTTATGTCCGCGGTTCCTTAATGCAACCTGCGGTTCCATATTGATATGGAACTTCCCCATATTTTGGAGCACCGCGGGCAGTGGGACATTTTCAGCAAACCTAACTTGTTTTGGTTTACTAGTAGATGCTTCATTGGTGTTAAATCGCAACCCAAGTCTTTCCCTATAATGAATTTTCCTACTAAGCATATCGTCAAGATCACTAGTACTTTTCATGAACTTTTTCAAGTTATTGGAGGTGCTCTTGAGATCTTCGTTCTCTTGTCTAAGAGTTTCACAACTTAGACAACCTAAATTAACTTCTTTATTTTTCTCAAGCTTAGCTAATTTATCTCTTAGGCTTAGCTCACTAATCTAATTTTCAAACTTGGTTCTAGTTGATTTTAGCACTTTGTTCTTTTAAATGAATTTTAGACTTAGTTTACATAGGTTATTATATTGACCTTCTAATTCTAAATCATCTAGAGAAGAACTATCGTTGCTATAGTATTCGGTTTCGGAATATACCTCTTTGGAAGAACGAGCCATGATACATTTCTCGTCTTTAGCATTGTCGTCACATTCTTCACCAATATCGCTCCATGAACCTCCAACGAATGCCGTATGATTCTTGTCGCGAGATGGCTTGGGACATTCACCGATGAAATGATTTGGGTCACAACATCTAAAGCATTTCCTATCACCTTTGTCATTCTTGACAAATCGGTTATTGGAGAAGACTTTCTTATCGTTGCTTGGTTGTCTTATGTGTTAACCTCGCCTTTTGAAAAACTTCTTGAAGTCTCTAACCGCCATAGCATATTCCTCATCATCACTTTCTGAGGAGGAGCTATCATGGTCACTTTTCACCTTCTTGGCTTTTAGTGCTAGCGAATTTCTTTCACTCTTGGTTTTCACCATTTCCGAGTCCTTCAAAATTATCATTTCATGATCTTTTAAGTTGCCAATAAGTTCATCAAGTGATAATGTAGTAAGGTCCTTTGATTCTTCAGTCGCCGTAACTTTAGCTCTCCACTTTGGATGCAATGCCCTAAGAAACTTCCTAACATTGTTCTTGCTAGAAAAACCTTCATCAAGTGCTTTTAGACTAGTAATAATAGTATTAAACCTAACAAATACACTATCAATAGTTTCATCTTCTAAGATGATAAATTGTTCATATTGTTGAACAAGAAGATCGATTTTACTTGCTTTGACTTGGCTATTATCTTAGTGGGTTACTAAAAGAGTATTCCAAATATCTTTAGCGTTTTTACACATGAAAATCCTTTCATGTGTAAATCATTATAAATCATCATTTTAGCCTCATTATTTTTAGCAAGTTTCTTCTTAGTGTCATCATTAGAATTATCAAAAGTAACTAACTCTTTCTTTTTAGAAACTTCATTATATTGATAAGGCAAAAATCCACCATTAATAATAACATGCTAAAGATCTTAATCTTTTGATTTCACATAAGTCTCAAATCTATTTTTCCAATAAATAAAACTATCGGTTTCAAAAAGAGGTGGTCTTTGCATTGATTGCCCTTCTAGGTACTTGTTGGAATCCATAGATCGATTCAAGTTTTAAAATAAAATATATTTTAAAAACGCTTGAGCAACCCTCTCTGATACCAATTGTAGAAACTAGAAAGGGGGTTGAATAGTTTCTTAAATTTACTTGTTAAATATGGGTTTTTAAAAAATCCTTTTAAAAAACTTAGACTTGAGCAAATATGTGAAATATTCTTATAAACAATATGGACAAGGGATAGTGCAACAAAACTAATAATCACAAGTATATGCAAATAAAGAATAATGAATGTAAAGAGATAAGGAAAAGAAAGATCAAACCAAACACCAAGGATTTATAGTGGTTCGGCAACGAAGCTTGCTCCTTGTTCCTATTCCACTCCTCAAGTACTCCTTACTCGAGAGTTCACTAATCAACAAGCTCCTTAAGGTAGAGAAACTGTACACATCGCTTAACCAACTTCTGACTCTAAGCTAAAAATCGAGCCCTAATCTTAGCTAGGACCAATCTTCATCAATATACTTTAAGGACTAGGTATTAACCACACTACATACACAACTTCCAAATAGACACAACTATTTGGATCTTCACAACAATAACACAAGAATGAAACATAAAAGTTTGATCTTTAATGGATCTTTGAGGTAGACACAACACTTCAAGGATGAAAGTGTTCTTCTCTTTGCATTTGAGAGGAAGAGATGGGAGGAGAAAGATTCACTTCTAAACAAGTAGTAATCAACCAAATAATCAAGGATTTGAATGATTTAAGAAGTTGGATTGAATCTGAAATTATATGTGCAAAAGAGGTGAAGAGAAAATCTGAGAATGGTCCACTATTTATAAGACAAAGCTCCAACGGCTATCTCTGGGCGCGGTTCCTTAAAGGTGCCCGCGGTTCCTTATTGATAAGGAGCCGCATAACTATTTAAGGAACCGTGGGAGTAGACTACGCCCCCTTTTGTCTTTTAGTTGGGTAGTCACATCTGGTGGAATATTTACCCCTAATGGATATTCCTAAACCATATGGAATATGCCATATTCAAATTTTCAAATATTTAATTTAATAAAACATTTTCTTAAAAATAAAGTTTAAAAAAACTTTGTCACATTTAACAAAAGGTGAGTTTTAAGAAAACTTAAATCCTTGGTCACTTAGTTAGGTTGAAAACTTGTTTGTTCATACCTTAAGTGATAATGGTTGATATAAAAGATACTTGAACTCAAGAATTCGTTTTTCGTTGTTTTCGTAAATGCTTGTTTTTATATATTGTCGTAATCAAAACAAAGCGAGACCGAAAATGCAAGTAACGTTTTTAGGCATCATTGCATTAACATACATGTTCATGTCATTCGCCATACACACACAAGTACACACAGTGGCTTTTGAAATGTTTCATTTCTGGTGTTCCCACACAACACACACGCACAAGGTCTTGTTATCAACGAGGTACCACTTTGTATTTATTCATTTCTTTCTAATTTGAACACACCTCGACATACACCCAATGTTATTGAACAATATATAGTTTCAGAAGTATTCGTCGCAAGCCACACACATGCACACGCATGGGTGATTATGATTTTTATAGAATGAAATATGTTTTCTCCATACATGCACATACATGTTAAAAAAAATATACACACAGTGTTATTCATGAAGCCATGAAAAGATGATTAAAAACCCTAATATGACAAGACATGTAGCAAAATCTTTTCACAAGGCTTTAACACGAAAGTCGGGTTCATTGTTTTTCTTACTAATCCCATTGATAACGCCCAAATCCAACATGTTTTTGGGAGCGTTATCCGTACTTTTGTACATGTATATTGGTTATATCTATGATATTTTTGTACATATTTGTGCCCTATTGTGTTTGCAAGTCTATGTGTAGTCAATTGCAGGAATGAAGTGTAAAACGACGCAAATATGGAGATTAGTACGAGTACGAAGAATCCTAGTCAAGTTCAAGACCCGTGTACAAGTTACAAGCCTTTAAAGATCAATTCCGGGTGCAAGAACAAGTATTTCCAAGGAGCATACAAGTCACTCAACATGAAGTTGCCACCCACATTTGTGTTGGCAGAATTTGTATCTACATTCATGCAAGCTCAAGGGAGAACACACAAGATCATACAAGAAAGTTCTAGACTTCCTTTGGCTCCAAGCATTTGTCTTTGGCTCCAAGCCATGCATTCACTCCATGCCTTTAATTTTGCTTATAAATAAGACCCTTAGGGTCATGTAACATATACAACTCAAATATCTCTTCACATCATCTCATAATATCTTTCATAACCACAAAATAACTCTCTCAACCTTGTCCAAACCTCCATTCCCGGATTTGAGCAAGGTGGTGTAGGAAAAGTCACTTTTGGAGTCCGAAAAGCAAAGTTAACATCACGAAACTCTTAGGGATCATTACCCTAATCATTAGCAACATATTTCCACTTTTTAAGGCTCTTGATTATGACTTATAAGACTATTATTTCATAGTTTATTTCATCATTTGTTATGAGTAGCTAAATCTCATTCTACACTTGGTAGGATGATGTTTGAGGTATGAAGTAGTGGTTGTGATTGTGATTTATGTTTATTTCATTGTAAATCTTTCCTTTGAACCATTAGTACTTATGTTTCATGTGACAATTGTTATCAAAACTTAATTTGTTGGTAAAGATTTCATAGGTTGAAAGGGTTATTTTCTATCAATAAGTCATAGCCGGTTTGTCTATGATTGGCTATCTTTTGTATTGATGATTTCTTAAGATGTTTTGATTATCAAGAAATGTAATTATAAGTGTTAGCAAATTCGTGAAACGGCCGTGAATCGAATGTGTTGAAATTGGATTAAGTCTTGAATTGAGTGATTGAGTCTAATGCTTGTTTTCTTTAACTAAAGTCTTGACGAGGATTGAAGCTTTTGAAAACAATAGACTGGATTATCCATCTAATTATCATAATCATATTTGCTAAACTTGTCATCACAATCATACCACTACGGATGCCTAAACTAGTCTTTACCAAGTGTTGCTTTTAATCTTATTATTCATCTCATCATTTTACTTGTTATTTGATTATCTACAATTGCTACAATCAACGATTATAGTTTTATTTTTGAATGATCATAGGTTTTCCAAATCCCCGTGAACGATCTCGGTATTACCACATAAAAGCTATACACAAACGAAAGGGTTATACTTGCCCGTGCGTTTTTAGTCAATCCGGTAATTCGTGTTTATAAATTTAAAACTTGTTCCAATCCAATACACCGGACACGCATGCCGCTGCCGGGGATTTGATTGTGATCTTAGTTCCAAAATCATCCTATAATCAAACCCATTGTAGCGTTCTTGTTGCCAAAAAGCCCAAAAATCAAAAAGTAAAAAAAATAAAATAAATAAATCAATCAAATTTTTGCAGCAAAGTCGATTTTGCCGCCGGCAAAACCTCTCTGCCGCCGGCAACAACATCACAGAAGCACTTTTGCCGACCGGCAAAGTACTTTTGCCGCCGGCAACTCCAACACAGATCAGCTTTTGCCGACTGGCAACACCATTTTGTTGTCGGCAAAAGCGTGAACAGTAAAAAAAATTGATGTTTTTATTTTGTTTGATTTATTTAATTTCTTATTTACTTATTTTCCTATGATTAGTATTTTGTTTGTTTTTATTTTTGTTACTTGTAGTCTTTTTCAAAAGTTCTTCAAGACTTGAATGAACACACGTTCTTCCGGTCAAGAATTACTTAGTCCATACATCGATCCTAAACGTTATATTCATCAATCTCGAAAAAAACCGCAAGAAGCAACCCTTTGTTTCTTTTGAAAACCGAATTCCAAAAACCAAAAACCCACCGTTTGGTAATATCTTAGACGCATTTGTCGTCTATAACCCATTTAACGATCTACCATTCCCAATGGACGACGATAAATCCATGTGGGCAGCCAACCGAGTAGCACCTACCCCCGAGGCTGTTATTGTTCAAGTTGAGCTTGGAGAAAACTTAACCGTGAAAGGTCATCACCTTTCATTGATCAAAGTGTTGTCCCATATTATTATGATGATTAATGATAGAAAATAGATGAAAAGAGATGGATTCCTAGAGAGAGAAAGTAGTGAGAGAAAGTAGAGAGAGAGATGATTAACTTGGTGAATATTAGATTAGAGAAGATTAGAGTTACAAAATGATCATCCATCCTTCCTAACATGCTAGGAAGGGCCTTATATAGCCGGGCTTACATGTAACCATAATGGGCTATATAGTTTGGGCCGGGCTTGTCTTTTGGGCTTTAAGTAGCTTAAGTCCAAGCCCGTGAACCACGACTATTTAACTAACTATTACAATGTTCTACTAAATATTACAATAGAAACCTATGACCAAACATTCTTGTTTGACTCAATATTTTGAGGCTAACAATCTCCCCCAATGTGAGGTCATTTCTCTTTGATATTTGGATTCCAATGGAGATTTATAAATTTTGTCATAAATGAGTCTTGAACGTGTAATAGTTGTGTTGTTCCTTGATAGGTGTGTAAACACCCATCCTTTTACCACTTAACTACAATAATAACCAAGCCAAAACGTGTATTTTATGTCGTAAATGTCAGAATTATGCGTGGTTTGTGTTTTTGTTGTGATTTAGGATCAAAAAGTGAAAAGGGAGGAAAACACGAGCTTTCACGGGCTTTTATCGAAGAAAAAGACAAAAGACGAAGTCGAAAGATCAAGAGTGCTAAAAGAACGGAAGTCCAAGGCCAATTCTGAAGATTTATCGAAGAAAAAGTCTAAAGACGGAAGTTTAATAAAAGCCGAAGAACTCAAGTCTAAATTAATGAAGAAATTACAAGACGAGTTTATTAATCCCGAGGCAAAGTCGAAAAAAGTCGAAGAAATTAGAAGACGAGAAGTCGAGAAAGAAAGAAGAATGAACCAACACATGCTTAGTTTTCCTAATCACTATAAATAGACTCCTAATGTGTCATTAGGAGTTGTTAGATAATTTGACACATTAGTCTTTCCACCTTATTTTCATGTCATTTTAATTAATTGTCAATTTAAATACTTGTCTTGCACTTTAATTCCTTTAATTCCAAGTAAGTGTTTTTAAGTTTCTTGTTTAATCTTTTCTTTAATCAAGTTTTATTTTAATCTCTCATTCTACCTTTCTTATTTTTGTTAATCTTTGTGCTTATTATCTTATTGTTATCTTGTTTGATTATTGGTTATGCTTTTATGTTTTTGATTGTGTTTGCTTATTGACTTTATAGCTTATTGTGTTTTTCTTAAATTTAATTAAGTGCTTATTAGTTAACTTTTATAAAAAGTTGATTTTTAATATTTTTATCATTTAGTTTTCTTAAAAGTTTTTAAATTTTGGTCTTATAGCTTTTTCTTAAGTTTGATTTGGTAAAAGTTTGAGTTAAGTGCTTATTTGTGTTTAGCTTAATTGTAGTTTATAGCTTATTTGGTTTTAACTGTTATTCCAATTTCTGGTAAACCCTCTTTTTCCGGATAAGGGTTCAAACCTTATTCCGGATAAGCTCCACTTGTGGTATTCAGGATAAAGCTTCGGAACTCCATATTCCGGATAAGCTTCCGGACAAGTATTCCGGATAGTGGATTGGAGACGGTTCCGGATAAGGTGAAGTATTTGGATTCCGGATAAGTGTCCGGAGAAAGTATTCTAGATAGTGACAATCTCTGGATTCCGGATAAGGCATCGAAATTTATTCCGGATAAGGATTCCAACATTATTCCGGATAACGACTCGGTTAATAACATTCCGGATAAGAGTGACTTGTGGATTCCGGATAACGCTAAGAACTTATTCCGGATAAGGTGACAACTTATTCCGGATAAGCTTTGTTTGAGGAATTCCAGATAAGGGTCTAAACATATTCCGGATAAGCCGCAGGAGATCATTCCGGATAAAGGATCTAAGTTCGATATTCCGGATAAATGTGACAGATTTATTCTGAATTAAGATCTCATCCCAGAATTCGGATAAGCAGTGTAAGTTTGGTAATTCGGATAATGACAGTATTTCGGGTTCCAACTTAGGTTTGTTTTCACTTCCTTTTATTTTCAAGCATTTATTTTCCCGCTATTTTTCTTAAGTGTTATTTTTATTGCGTTGTCAATTTAATTTTTTGTCTCGCTTTAATTTTCAGTCATTTAATTAATTTTCTTCTAAAGTTTTAATATTGCACCATTTAAATTTTAATTAGTTTTAGATTTAATTAACCGTCAATTTACTTTAAAGTCTTGCATTTTAATTACACTACAACGACAAACCTATTGTTTTCACCAAAAGACGATTGAGTCGCACATTTTTCCCTTTCTCAATTCGAAAAGATCGGACAATAAATTTTTCTTACTGGGCAAAACCCAGTTATGGGTTTTCTGTGAGAGACGCGTTGAATTTTGGGATCCGTTCACTCGTGAACGTTATTTTCTTGCTTAAAAATTTCCAAAAATCCATAAAAATTAAAAATTTTCAAAAATCCAAAAAGATTTTATTTTATTTCTATAGTGTATATATATATTGTCTATTTCTTTGGTATCTTTTGCTTTTGCTTTTGCAGGTGTATGCGTACTAGATCTTCAACTTATCCAGAGCCCGAGACTCGTGAAGATTTAGCTATGGCAGGTGTGAACAACAACAATAACCCACCGCACCTCAACAATAACAACTACAATGTTCCCCCACCCGACTTTAGAACAATGGAGGAGCTTTGTCAACCCACAATATATGGACGAGGAGGACCGATTGCGCCGATGCAAATCACGGCTCCGGAGTTTTCGTTGAAGCATCACATGATCCAACAAGTGCAAACTAATCCTTTTCGCGGATTGCCGGATGATGATGCCAACAAGCACCTCGACAAATTCATTACTATTACTCAAAGCATGAAGTTTCTCGGTGTTACTATGGATGTCCTTCGCCTACAGCTCTTTCCACATACTTTATCCCACCACCCTGAAAAATGGTTTGATCGTCTCCCGAAGAATTCCATTCATACTTGGGACGACATGACTCAACGATTTTTGTCGCGCTACTTTCCACCATCCATGGTCACGAGCCTTCGAAATCAAATCAGCGGTTTCATGCAAGAACCCGATGAATATCTCTTTGATGCTTGGGAAAGATATAATGTTTTGATCGATCGATGTCCAAACCACAACATGTTCCACGTTACGTTGATTGATACTTTCTACAATGGTTTAACTTTTCGTGATCGTGATACTATTAATGCAGCCGCCGGTGGCACATTTATGAAAAGAAGACCCGAGGAGTGTAGAGAGCTTATTGAGAACATGACTACTCATCACAAAAATTGGGATTCCTCTGCATCTTCAAGGAATAACCCGAGAGTCAATGTTTCTTCTACCTCAGCAAACCCCGATATGACCGAATTCACCCGCATGATGGCCGAAATGAACAAAAATATCTTTGTCATCGCTACAAACCAACAACAACAACAAATTAAAGCTGTAGCAATTTCTTGTGAGACTTGCGGTGGTCCTCATTCATACACTGATTGTCCTTCTACTCAAGGCAATCCGGAAAACGTATATGCGGCTTATGGTAACTATTCACCAGAAAATTACCAAGCCCGACCTCAAGGTGATCGAAATTTGCTAAGTTACCGGTCGAACAACTATCTTTCACCTGGTTTTTCTCCTCAAAACCACAACCCTAACAACTACAATCGAAGCAACCAAATCCCATCTCGAGCTTCAAATCCTTATCACCCACCGCTCAACAAGCCCCACCCATTCATCAAGATGTTGAAACCTTAATGAGAACCCAAGGAGAGCAAATCAAGATTCTACAAAGCCAAATTATCAATTTGAAAGGGGATATCACTAAGCAAGGTAATGACATTAGATCCGAGCTTCGACATGATATTCAAACCTCTTTTAGCACCCAAACAAATGATTTGAAGAATATGCTGGCTAGTTTCTTACCAACTACTCAACCCTCTACTTCGGGCTCTCTACCTTCAAACACCGTCACCAACCCGAGAGCGAATGTGAGTGCTATTACTACACGCAGTGGAGCAACCGTAGTAGGACCATCTATCCCTTCCCCAGTTACTTCATCTACACCTACTCCACCACCATTTATCCCTTCTACTCCCACGCCTAGTATTAGTTCTCCATTACCGTCTCCACCTCTTACTGACGTACCCAAGAAGAAGAACCCTTCACCAACCCCACCTTCCACCTATAAACCTAATATTCCCTATCCTTCTCGCTTAGACAAGGCTAAATTGCAAACCAAGGATGACATTCAAGTGTTGAACTATTTGAAGATGATCTCTCAAATTAATTTCAACATTATCCTTGTTGAAGCACTTGTCCACATGCCGAAATTCGTCAAAGCATTCAAGAAATTGCTTAACAAGAAGGAAAAGCTGGTTGAGCTTGTCAACACACGCTTAAATGAAAACTATTATGCAGTTATTCTTAAAGAACTCCCGGAGAAACTTGGAGATCCTGGTCGTTTTGTGTTGCCTTGCATTTTTAACAAAACCGAAGAATTTACTGCCCTAGCTGATCTCGGGCAAGTATTAATTTGATGCCTTTAAGTGTTTGGACATCACTATCATTACCCGATCTTACACCAACAAAGATGACTCTTGAGCTAGCAAATCGTACTCTCGCTTACCCCGTTGGTATTGCTGAAGACGTGTTTATTAAAGTTGGCACCTTCACATTTCCGGTCGACTTTGTTGTTGTTGATTATGAAGTGGACCCTCGTATTCCTTTAATACTTGGTCGGCCATTTTTAAGAACCGGAAAAGCCTTAGTCGATGTTGTCGAAGGTGAGTTAATTTTAAGGGTTGGGAATGATGCACAAGTGTTCAAAATAGGGAAGATCATAACCAAATCTAATGGAAGAGAATCAGCGAATATGATTAATGTGCTTAATGATTTTGTCTTCTACAACAATCCTCTATTCGATTCTTGCTATGATAATCCACTATTCCAAGATGATGTGGATGATTCTCTATCCAATTCCGATCCTCCACCAATTTATGATTCTCCACCGATCTTTGATGCTTATGATGATGATTCTAGTTACGATGGAGATGATTATGATGATTTTACTTCTGAGTATCCAGACATGCCCACTTTTGATGATTTTGATGAGGCTGATACTCTCTCGAGTGATTCTTCACATGATGAAGATCCTCCGCCAACAACACTTGATCCTACTTTAGATGACTACTCATTTGAGGAAGACTTTGCTACTTTTCTCAACACATACTTCCCAAATGAGAGTGATGCTCCTCCTTTGGATTTTGATGATTATGGTCTTTATCCTACTTTGGATATGAAGAAACCCGCTTCAAAGGAGAAGAAGCCGGACGACCCCGATAACCGCATCACTTATGTCTTAACTCCTCTCTATCCTCCCTCTGAGGATGAGATTGCGAGATTTATGATCGGATCTTCTTCAAGACTGCTGAGCCTGAGTGTTATTTTCCCCTAAAGGAAAAGGTGTTCGATCCCGGTATTGCAATTGTTAAGCCATCTCAGTATCTATCTGATGAAATAAAAGGAAAGATTCTTGGAACTTTTGGAGATATGCTTGCACCTCATCACCCTTGCTACCACCGTGCTCCATCTTTGCTTAAGGGAACCTTGCCTACTCTTCTTTGGCTTGCCTTGTTCGCCTTAAGCTTGTGCTATTTGATGGACGAAAACCATGTATTTGATCCCCGGTGGATGTTTTTCAAGCTTCTTCCTATGCTAATCAAGGCGAGTCAGGCTCACGACTCGGTTAACAAAAACAAGCGCTTCTTGGGAGGCAACCCGCAGTATCTATCCTTTTTCTCTTATTTTTATAATCAGTGTAGGGGAGACCCTAGTATGTTGTTTGTTGTCTTCTTTCTAATCATGTGCAGGGATTCGAGCTTTCAAAGATCCATTCTTGATGACTTTTGACGACCCGTGATTCCGTGTTCCCATCCTCCCAGTTCTATCCTAAACTCTTTATGATTCACTATTTTATATTTTACAATATTAAAATAGGAATCTCGTTAGTTGTCCTTTCCTTAACAAGATTTAAACAACATGCACAATGTCCTAAGTGTAGGGGAGTTTACTTCCACATGCTTAAACATTGAGGACAATGTTTATATTAAGTGTAGGGGGCCTTCTATCGAAGTTAAGTGGCCTTTTCAATGTATTTGTCCTCATTTTAACCGGAAAATCAATTTTTCGACATTTTTCAAAATTTTTGATCTATTTTGGCTTAATAGTTTTTCCCTTGTTATAGTTATTTTCTTTCTTTGCTAGAAGAAATTTTAATAAAGTGGTTTTAATTTTTAAACGTTTTGAATCTTTTGACTCAACCCGAGTTTACTTATCTAAGTTTACTCTAGCTAGTATCCTTAACGTGTTTAAGTCAAGTTTTGCTAGGCTTTATATAGGGAGCTTTAAAATGCGAAAGTCTTAACTCTCACGGGTTAAGAACAAGAACTTTTCGCAAGTTCCTATAATTGATCCTAGAGAGTTGTTTATCAAGGGAACTTTAATATGAGATTTCTAAACTTGAAAAAGTCCAAGAATTTGCAAGATCCTATAGATGACTCGGAAACCCAAAACTTTGATTTAATAGGCTAAGCATCCACGAGTCTCATTCCTTGAGATTTTAAATTGTGGAGGACGAGAGATGATAGAGTCAATTATAAGTTTGGTATTCTTTCGTGAATTTATGTGAGTTGATTATAAGCCTATTCTCCCATCGCTTGTTAATAAATATAATTGCAATAAATAAGGTTGTACGATTTGAAAAGTTACTTAGCTTCTAGCCCAAGATCGTTTAAAAGTTGCTCGGTATTGATTAGAGTTCATAGCCAAGGCATAACTTATTGAAGCGGGATGCGAAGATTGTCGAGTCCGAAAAGGCCCTAACAAGGCATGAGGGCTACATTTTGTTGCTAAAGATCCAAAGTGATGTGAAGAATCATTTATCAAAAATCAATATGAAGGATCGAGACACACGACGAAAAGCAAACACTCCCGTAAAGATCATGGAGAAATCTATCCAAAAAGGCCTTAACAAGGTATGAGGATAAATAGATCCAAGTCCTAAAAGGAGGCGGATCGTTGTAAATCAAAATCCCAAATAAAGATTGGAGAAAAATGAAGAAGTCGTGGTCCAAATATGAAGAATCTCTCAAAAAGTTCAAGAGAAGAAATTCCTATTATGAAGAGAAGACCATAATTTCAAGAACGTCTCTCAAGATTTGAAGTATGAAGTCAATGCTAAATATCGGTCCGAGAAAGGTCTCTAATCGTGAAGCAATTTTGTAACACCCCCACAAAATGCTATGCGCAGCGGAACTACAACATTTGGGTGCTACGCAGTTATCATTACACACAAGATATATCGAACGACTCTAAAGAGACGTCAACTTAAAACTTGAATTAAAAATTGTTAAAAGATACATGTCCACGGTTTTTCCAACCCCACTTGGTACAACAGAGTTTAGCGTTTTCGGTCCCAATGAATCTCAACCCAAAAATTTCAGTTTCACAACAACATAACATTAAAGTTAAAAATGTTTAAGTAGGAAAGGGAGGAAACACAAGCAGACTCCAAGCCATACACACAACATCCATCCCATGCACGCTCCATGCTATACTTCAGCGGTTACCTGAAACACATGCCAAAATTTGGTCAACGAAAACGTTGAGTGGAATTCATAGGTTTTACAATTCATTTTGAACGTATGTGAAATAAAAACCATTCACGATCATTCATAGACATGTCGATCAAACAATCTATATTCAAGATACTGACAATTGTGTTTAAGCTCATGACACTAAACCGTTAACTCAATCACCCGCGTAATAATTACCGGCGTGATTCAGATGAAACCAAGGCCCCTAATAAGGCATCAGTTGCAATTATACCTTATCTCTTATCACAAATTATCCGTCCGCAGGGGGTATCAACGTACTAGCCCTCGTCTCGGATAGGGTAGTCAACCCCATAGTACTATCACTTTGTATAAGCGGCTATTTCTAATCCACGCTAGGACTAAACAATAGTTAATAGTTCATGAAATTAGGGTCTTTTGCAACTAGGTACTCAACACAATTTCAAAGGCAACATTCGGGACCAACAATCATTCATGACATACGTTCATTTTAAAAACTAGCATGCATTTCCCTCGCGGGTAAAACAGTTTGAAATAATAATAAGCGAGGCTATAAATTCACACCTTATATATCAAGTAGTCGATAGTTCGAGAGATGATCACTGACGACGATACGGATGCCCGGGTAAATCAACACCTATCAACCAAATAACGCGTAATGAGTAATCTCATTTTAAAACCTTATGGTACTGTATAAAATACATAGATACTAGTCACTTAGGACAATTACAACTCACGCCAACACAAAACAACAAGCGTTACTCATTTTACACCATTCGTCCTTATTATTATCGTTAACCATTTTTATTCATTTTCGCCGATACTTACCAAAAGTACGGACTATTTTACTATACTTAACCATCTTTATAAAATTTGACAAAATTCTCAAAAATACTATAAGACCTGTAGATAACACATATTTAATCCCAAAAAAATATTTTACTTCTACGACCCGTTACTCAACGCTTTTCCAAAAACTACATTTTTCGGACTGAAATTGTACTTTGACCAAGTCGGACCCGTTTGACCCGTTTAAAATACTCCATTGACCCATTTGACACCTAAGTCCTAAAGTAGACTCAAATGTGCAGGTTTGACACCAAAATTCAGTCCTTGACCATTTACCAAACTAGACTTATAGTCCCCGGGATTTGACCTAAACCAATCACAACTTCGGATTATGACGGTTTTCATCTCCCGGTACACGAATTTCAAAACGTCATAACTTTTGACTCGTTAGGAGTCGTAAGCTCTACCTTATACCAAATCGAAGCTAAGAAAATTCTCTACGAGTCTATCCTATCCACAAGACCTGTTTTCAAAATGATTTTTACAAAAATGCCTTAAACTTTCTGCCTAAATTTAACCATACCAAAATCACACTTACGCTCGATTCCAAACCTATTTATCATTACTAGGCATCATCCTAAGCTTCCCTAATCACAACCCAACCATATTTTCAGTTCCTAATCCCTATTGATCATCAAACTCATAAGCTAAAAACCTAAAAACAAACATGCAAACACTTGTATCCATCTAAAGCACCTATGAACACAAGATTAAACACAAAACTAATGCTCAAAACATCAATCACCATGGCTCCCCAAACACCCCCCTTAGCTGTGGGGTTTGGGTGACCAAAACACCACAACCAAATCAATTTTGGTGGGTTTGTTTAGTGATTATACCCTCATTTCACACGAATTTAACATGCATTTATCCAATTAACCTCAAAAACGAGTTTGAAAAATTCCTTTGATTCTTGAAAAAAAAGTTTGAATGCATGTTGGATTTGAGTACATAGAAAGGTAGGGAATGATAAGATTAGAGGTGGTCTAACCTTAGTTTTAATGAAAACCAAGTAGAAAAAAAATTAATGGTGGTTTTTGGTGGGTTGGGGGTGACCGTCGGCCTAAGGAGGAAGAGAGGGAGAGAAATTTTTTTTTTTCCAAGTGTTTTTGTTAAGTGTGTGTTTGTGTTCCCCTTTTTGTAAAATTGGAAGGACCCATTGTGCAATTAAAGCTTTCTTTTGGCCTCAAGTAAAAACGTCACTAAAACTTTGCGGGATTGACTCACTAGTCATTTTAGAAAAATTTACGGGAGTCGGAAATTATCCCAAACACTCCAAAATACTTTTGGGATACTTTAAATGTACTCGGAAAGCTATAAAACTCACCCGACTCAACTTAACACGAACCGTAAGTAAAATTCTCGAAAAATTACATTATCGATAAAACGTCAATAATTATAGAAATTTGGGCATCCATCGGGATCGTATTCGTCCTCGTCCTTCTTGAATCGTCAATCGTAAAAATTATAACCTCGAACATCGGCTTTAACCAAAATACTTATATATATAGAAATTAAAATTTATTAAAAATTTCAAAAATTAGCGTAATTTAGGGTAACGTTAATGACCTCGGTTCTAGGGTGTCACATCCAATCCTCCTTAAAGAGAGCGACGTCCCGGCGCTCGCCTCTTCTTGTACTCACATTTCGTTCTGCTGGAACAGATGAGGATACCTTTCCTTGAAAAAGTCCTCACGTTCCCAAGTGTATTCCGGTCCACGCTTTGAATTCCATCGAACCTTCACAATAGGAATTCTACTACGCTTCAGCCTCTTGACCTCTCGGTCCATAATTTCCATAGGTTCTTCCACAAAATGCATTTTGTCGTCCAGTCGAATCTCGTCCAAAGGAATCACCAATTCCTTATCCGCCAAACTCTTCTTCAAGTTCGATACGTGAAACGTGTCGTGAATAGCACTAAGCTCGCTCGGCAACTCTAACTTGTACGCTACTGGTCCAATTCGTTCAACGATCTTAAATGGTCCAATATACCTCAGACTCAACTTTCCTTTATTTCCCAAAACGAATTACACCCTTCCACGGCGATACCTTGAGCATAACCATATCTCCGACTTCAAACTCCAATGGTTTCCTTCTGTTATCGGCATAACTCTTTTGTCGGCTTCTCGCAGCAAGTAGTCGGTTCTTGATTTGCACAATCTTCTCTGTCGTCTCTAAAACCATTTCGGGTCCAGTCAATTGACTTTCTCCTACTTCACTCCAACACACGGGCGATCTACACTTCCTTCCATACAATGCTTCGAACGGTGCTGCCTTGATACTCGCATGGTAACTATTGTTGTACGAAAACTCCACTAGAGGCAAGTGGCGTTCCCAACTTCCTCCAAAATCAATCACGCATGCTCGGAGCATGTCCTCCATCGTCTGAATAGTTCGTTCACTCTGGCCGTCAGTTTCCGGGTGATAAGCCGTACTTAAATTCAATTCAGTGCCCATCGCACGTTGAAGCGATTTCCAAAATTCCGAAGTAAATCTACTATCGCGATCCGAAATGATTGATAACGGCACTCCATGTCTGCAAACGATCTCCTTCACGTACACACTGGCCAGCTTTTCCATACTGTCCGTCTTCTTCATAGGTAAGAAATGAGCAGATTTCGTTAACCTATCCACTATTACCCATATCATATCACATCCACTAGGAGTTCTAGGTAAACCCGTCACGAAATCCATAGCGATTTTCTCCCATTTCCATTCTGGGATCTCTGGTTGTACCAACAATCCAGACGGTCTCTTATGTTCTGCTTGAACCTTCGCACAAGTCAAACACTTACTAACGTAACGAGCAATATCCGCCTTCATATTCGGCCACCAATAAACTTTCTTCAGGTCGTGATACATTTTATCCGATCCAGGATGTATCGAATATTTCGACTTATGAGACTCGTTCATAACCAATTCTCGTACTCCAGGCTTTCCTTCCTCAGATGAACACAATGGTAACCAAATCCGATCTCAAAATATCTCAATCCGTCTGACCTAATCACAAAAAGAGGTTTCAACATTCTTCCCAAGTTCTCAGCTTCAATATTCCCTTTCATTAGTCCCCTCTCTTGAGCCTTCAGTATAGTTTCGGTTAAGTCAACGCTCTCAGTCATCACCAAAGCCCTGACTCTCAAAGGTTTCTCTCGTTCCTTCCTACTCAGTGCATCCGCTACAACATTCGCCTTGCCAGGATGGTAGCGAATTTCGCAGTCATAATCACTCAGTAGTTCTACCCATCGTCTCTGTCGCATATTCAACTCCTTTTGATCTAAAATGTGTTGCAAACTCTTGTGGTCAGTGAATACAACACACTTCGTCCCATACAAATAGTGTCTCCACAACTTCAACGCAAAGACTACAGCTCCTAATTCCAAATCGTGCGTCGTGTAGTTCTCCTCATTCTTCCTCAGTTGTCTCGACGCGTAAGCTATCACCTTTTCACGCTGCATCAATACCGCTCCGTAACCTTTACGAGATGCGTCACAATACACTACAAAGTCTTCGGTTCCTTCAGGTAATGACAAAATCGGTGCGGAACATAGCTTGTCCTTGAGCGTTTTGAAAGCGAATTCTTCCTCATCCCCCCATTCATACACCCTATTCTTTTCGGTAAGCTTTGTCAATGGCTTTGCTATCAACGAAAATACTTCAATGAACCTTCGATAATACCCAGCTAAACCAAGGAATTGTCGAACTTCAGTCGGCGTTGTCGGTGCCGACCATTCCCTGATCGCTTCGACCTTGGCAGGATCCACGCGAACTCCCTTGCTATCAATCACGTGACCAAGGAATTGCACGGATTCTAACCAAAACTCACACTTCGAGAACTTCGCATACAGCTTCTCCTTATTTAACAACTCCAAAATCTTTCTCAGGTGCTTCTCGTGCTCCTCCTTACTCTTAGAGTAAATAAGAATATCATCGATGAAAACAATAACAAACTTATCTAGATACGGCTTGCATACGCGATTCATAAGGTCCATGAATACAGCAGGCGCGTTTGTCAACCCAAACGGCATCACTTGAAATTCAAAGTGTCCATACCGCGTACGAAAGGCAGTTACAGGAATATCCTCCTCTCTTACACGTAGTTGATGATACCCTGATCTTAAATCGATCTTTGAGTATACACTGGAACCTTGCAATTGATCAAACAAATCGTCAATCCTCGGCAACGGGTACCGATTCTTAACCGTCAGCTTGTTGAGTTCTCTATAGTCAATACACATCCGAAATGAACCATCTTTCTTCTTCACAAACAACACTGGCGCTCCCCATGGTGATGAGCTCGGCCTAATAAATCCCTTATCCATCAATTCCTTCAGTTGATCCGATAACTCCTTTAACTCGGATGGTGCTAATCGATAAGGTGCACGCGCAACCGGCGCAGCTCCTGGCACCAAATCAATTCGAAACTCGACCTCACGGGTGGGTGGTAAACCCGGCAGTTCGTCTGGAAAAACTTCCGGATATTCGCAGATAACAGGTACCTCTTCAATCCTCGCCTCTAAATCACCATCACTCGAAACCTGTGCTAAATACACATCGCATCCGCTCTCTACATACTTCATCATTTTCAAACAGGAAATCACTTTCAAACGAGAAGTGCATTCGTCTCCCTTCACAGTCAAGATTTTATTCCTCAACGGGATCTGAACTAATCTCTCGCCACAGACGATCATAGCACTGTGCGCCATTAGCCAATCCATTCCCACAATCACGTCAAACGATCCTAGCTCTATAGGCATCAAGTCGATTTTAAAAGCGTAATTTCCTAACTTCAAGGTACACCCTTTCAGTATAGAATTCGTACTAACAATTTTTCCATCGGCTAACTCAACGTTATAACTAGTCGCTAACAATACCGGTTTTCTATCGATATGACGACTAAATTTAACATCTACAAAACTCTTGTCGGAGCCAGAATCAAACAAAATACTAGCATAACAAGCATCTAGCAAAAACGTACCGGTAACCACGTTAGGACCCTGTGGTTTATCAGCCGTCCCTACTTGATATACGGCAGCAGCATTGTTACCTCCCTGCTTGTTTCCTGCCTTCGGGCAATTCCCTTGCATATGGCCTCTCTCTCCACATCCAAAACATCCCCTCATTCTGATAGCATTCGCCCCAGTGGCTACTCCTTTCGTTCGGCAATCAGACATCCTGTGACCTGCTTTTCCACATTTTCCGCATGCAGGCGGGCAATTCCCTACATGGTACAAGTTGCACCTACCACAGTGGGGATTCACTTTTACTCCTCTGGTGTTCGTCACAGCTCTCATCCCTTCATTCCTTCGCTGGTTAAACTGCTGATTGCGGTTCTGACCATGGTTGTTTCGATTTCCACCTCGGTTTTGGCCCTGGGATTGATTGCTCTGTGCCGCTTCCCATTTCCTCTTATTTCCTTCAGCAATGAAGTTCTTCTTGTCCTGGAGCTTGACATCCATCAATGCGTGAGCCATCTGGACCGCTTCATCAAACGACCCAGGTTTAGACGAAGTCGTCTCACCCTTGATATTACTGGATAAACCTTTGATGTACTATTTCATCTTCTTGGTACCATCGGCAAAGGTGTCTGGACACAAAAGGCTTAGTTCATTAAACCTCCTGGTGTAAGCAGCGATATCATTGTTCTTCAAGGTCAGGTGCCTCAACTCATCTTCCAATTGACCCAACTCCTCTTCCGGGCAGAACTTCTTGGTCAAAAGAGCTTTTGTTGCAGTCCATGTTCTTGCATTCGCTACGGCCAATCCAACAGTGGCTACTTGGGTGTTCCACCAACTTAATGCATCGTCAAGAAACGTAGCAGCCGCAAACTTGACCTTGTTCGCTTCTGAACAACCACTAATCTCGAAAGTACTTTCAACCTTTTCCAACCATCTCCTAAGTTCTAGAGCTCCACCAGTTCCACGAAATTGTGTGGGACCGCATTTCGTAAAACTAGAATAAGTACACTCTCTCGGGGCTTGCTGTCTCCCCGCGTTTCTGCCCTGGTCTGGATTTCTTCCTGCTCGGTCTGCTTCTAGCGCATTTGCTATAGCTTCCTGAATCATCGTGTTCACACGATCGGCGGTTAGCTTTGGAGGCATGGTGCGTTATCAAATATCTCTTTCTGCAAGACAGGGAAAATAGAAAAACAATGTAAGTACACACATCAAGATTAAGATGGATTTCTCTTTCAAGACATAATATAAATACAACGACACATCACTACAGAGTTACTAATATTCATCAATTCACATCACAAAAGATCAAATTTAAGACATATCACAGATCATGAAAGGTAAACATGGATTGTATTGATAATTAACCAAAATTGTGACAAGTATTGCCACTACAATCGTTCACCATAAAACTTAAGTCCTCAAGTTTTTCGTCATAATACCATCATACAAAAGTCTAAAACAGTTCTATTACAACGATCAACGATAAAATACAAGACAAGCAACTAGGCATGTGGTGATCCACACGGCCTCTTGGATGGCGGTTCGTCATCATCTTCCTCGGGTTCCTCTTCGCTATCATCCTTGTCCACATCATCCATTTTTCTCTTTCCTTTGTCGTCCGGCCCACATTCAGTCTCCTTTTTCGTCCCTGACGTAGACCCACACTCAATTGCTACCTGATTTCCCACAGTAATACAAGCACCTCTAGTAGGCGGCTGGATCATGAAGTCATTAGCTTCCATTTCCAAATCGTCCACAAATCTCCAATCTGGGGGCAATGATGCTCTCACTCGATGCTCCCAACTCTGCATCCTAGACAATCTCACTTGATCTTCCCTAACACGATCAAGACTAGCGCTCAAATTCGCGACCATCGATCTTAGACTGTTGATATCACTTTTGTTTACATTTCCATCATACTCAATTCTTGCAGTCCTTTCCAACAGTCTTTGGTGTGCCCTTTCATTCTTATCAAACCTCTTAATTACCCTGGTCTCAACTACAAACCGCTCATACATCAACCTATCCATCCTCCTCAAACGACCTGCGGGATCCCAGTAGTGTCTTGGTCTCGGAAAGTAGACCCTTGCGATATTCTCATGAATCGATTGCGACTTTGATGATTTGCTGGACTCTGCACCGCTCCCATTACTTACTCGAACAAATCCTGGCACTGTTCTCAAATAGTCCTTACAATTGTCAATCGGGCGATTAAAGGGTTGCTGCTCATATCGATCGGTTGGAGGTACTTCATAACCCTTTGGCTAATTCGGATATTTGAAACAAATCAGGTTCGGTCTGACCTACAGCATTCTCGGGAATGCCATCATCCATTAGTTCCTCGGGCTCTTCCTCAGAATCCTCACTCTCATCACTACTGATGCTAAAATTGTCCACCTCACTTTCATCATTGTCATTCTCCGGCCCTATTTCTTCTTCTGGAGCGATCCATCCATTGTCATTATCCGGCGGGTTCGGAGGAAACGGTCCCCCTTCGTGACCTACGACGTAATCGTTTCCATTACCATTAGGCGGTACCTCGGCCATTCCTGCAATAACAGCAAATTTCGGAGGGTACGTAAGTAACTATACAATATTTATAAATACATGCATGCAAATGCAATTCAAAGGTGGTACATATGCCCAAAATGTAATAATATGATGCTCATGCATGATTAATACAAAAATTACGGTGTCGGATATTCCACGTATAATTTCAACGTCTACATATAGTAATTTCCATACTTACGTAATAATTACCCACATATATACTTCAACACAAAAGTATACGTCAAATGCCATGAATACAAAAATAAATCTTACCGGAGCCATGCAGGATAGTTGTGTGTGCTTGGACAATTTCTTACGACACCAAAAGTTATAGTTTAGGATTTTCAAAAACGACCTAGTTCTCTATAACTCGTGCTCTGATTACCAATCTGTAACACCCCCACAAAATGCTATGCGCAGCGGAACTACAACATTTGGGTGCTACGCAGTTATCATTACACACAAGATATATCGAACGACTCTAAAGAGACGTCAACTTAAAACTTGAATTAAAAATTGTTAAAAGATACATGTCTACGGTTTTTCCAACCCCACTTGGTACAACAAAGTTTAGCGTTTTCGGTCCCCATGAATCTCAACCCAAAAATTTCAGTTTCACAACAACATAACATTAAAGTTAAAAATGTTTAAGTAGGAAAGGGAGGAAAAACAAGCAGACTCCAAGCCATACACACAACATCCATCCCATGCACGCTCCATGCTATACTTCAGCGGTTACCTGAAACACATGCCAAAATTTGGTCAACGAAAACGTTGAGTGGAATTCATAGGTTTTACAATTCATTTTGAACGTATGTGAAATAAAAACCATTCACGATCATTCATAGACTTGTCGATCAAACAATCTATATTCAAGATACTGACAATTGTGTTTAAGCTCATGACACTAAACCGTTAACTCAATCACCCACGTAATAATTACCGGCGTGATTCAGATGAAACCAAGGCCCCTAATAAGGCATCAGTTGCAATTATACCTTATCTCTTATCACAAATTATCCGTCCGCAGGGGGTATCAACGTACTAGCCCTCGTCTCGGATAGGGTAGTCAACCCCATAGTACTATCACTTTGTATAAGCGGCTATTTATAATCCACGCTAGGACTAAACAATAGTTAATAGTTCATGAAATTAGGGTCTTTTGCAACTAGGTACTCAACACAATTTCAAAGGTAACATTCGGGACCAACAATCATTCATGACATACGTTCATTTTAAAAACTAGCATGCATTTCCCTCGCGGGTAAAACAGTTTGAAATAATAATAAGCGAGGCTATAAATTCACACCTTATATATCAAGTAGTCGATAGTTCGAGAGATGATCACTGACGACGATACGGATGCCCGGGTAAATCAACACCTATCAACCAAATAACGCGTAATGAGTAATCTCATTTTAAAACCTTATGGTACTGTATAAAATACATAGATACTAGTCACTTAGGACAATTACAACTCACGCCAACACAAAACAACAAGCGTTACTCATTTTACACCATTCGTCCTTATTATTATCGTTAACCATTTTTATTCATTTTCGCCGATACTTACCAAAAGTACGGACTATTTTACTATACTTAACCATCTTTATAAAATTTGAAAAAATTCTCAAAAATACTATAAGACCTGTAGATAACACATATTTAATCCCAATAAAAGTTTTTACTTCTACGACCCGTTACTCAACGCTTTTCCAAAAACTATATTTTTCGGACTGAAATTGTACTTTGACCAAGTCGGACCCGTTTGACCCGTTTAAAATACTCCATTGACCCATTTGACACCTAAGTCCTAAAGTAGACTCAAATGTGCAGGTTTGAAACCAAAATTCAGTCCTTGACCATTTACCAAACTAGACTTATAGTCCCCGGGATTTGACCTAAACCAATCACAACTTCGGATTATGACGGTTTTCATCTCCCGGTACACGAATTTCAAAACGTCATAACTTTTGACTCGTTAGGAGTCGTAAGCTCTACCTTATACCAAATCGAAGCTAAGAAAATTCTCTACGAGTCTATCCTATCCACAAGACCTTTTTTCAAAATGATTTTTACAAAAATGCCTTAAACTTTCTGCCTAAATTTAACCATACCAAAATCACACTTACGCTCGATTCCAAACCTATTTATCATTACTAGGCATCATCCTAAGCTTCCCTAATCACAACCCAACCATATTTTCAGTTCCTATTCCCTATTGATCATCAAACTCATAAGCTAAAAACCTAAAAACAAACATGCAAACACTTGTATCCATCTAAAGCACCTATGAACACAAGATTAAACACAAAACCAATGCTCAAAACATCAATCACCATGGATCCCCAAACACCCCCCTTAGCCGTGGGGTTTGGGTGACCAAAACACCACAACCAAATCAATTTTGGTGGGTTTGTTTAGTGATTATACCCTCATTTCACACGAATTTAACATGCATTTATCCAATAACCTAAAAAACGAGTCTGAAAAATTCCTTTGATTCTTGAAAAAAAAGTTTGAATGCATGTTGGATTTGAGTACATAGAAAGATAGGGAATGATAAGATTAGAGGTGGTCTAACCTTAGTTTTAATGAAAACCAAGTAGAACAAAAATTAATGGTGGTTTTTGGTGGGTTGGGGGTGACCGTCGGCCTAAGGAGGAAGAGAGGGAGAGAAAAAAAATAATTTTCCAAGTGTTTTTGTTAAGTGTGTGTTTGTGTTCCCCTTTTTGTAAAATTGGAAGGACCCATTGTGCAATTAAAGCTTTCTTTTGGCCTCAAGTAAAAACGTCACTAAAACATTGCGGGATTGACTCACTAGTCATTTTAGAAAAATTTACGGGAGTCGGAAATTATCCCAAACACTCCAAAATACTTTTGGGATACTTTAAATGTACTCGGAAAGCTATAAAACTCACCCGACTCAACTTAACACGAACCGTAAGTAAAATTCTCGAAAAATTACATTATCGATAAAACGTCAATAATTATAGAAATTTGGGCATCCATCGGGATCGTATTCGTCCTCGTCCTTCTTGAATCGTCAATCGTAAAAATTATAACCTCGAACATCGGCTTTAACCAAAATACTTATATATATAGAAATTAAAATTTATTAAAAATTTCAAAAATTAGCGTAATTTAGGGTAACGTTAATGACCTCGGTTCTAGGGTGTCACAAATTTATGCCAAGATATGAACTTTATGAGGTCCCGAGAAGTAGTTTTAAAAGATTTTGTCCTTTAGATAACTATTGATTAAATCGTCCCACTTTATTTTCAGCCTAAATAACTATCAAAATAAGTCAACAATGCATCCTCGTGATCATTCAAGACAATAATAAAATATAAGAGATACACCTAGGAATAAGGGAGTCTAAGTAAATAATTGGCCCACATGAGTTTGTGTTAGTTTGCTAACTTATAATAACAATGATCTCGTTTTTAAGATTGGTATGGGGAACGTGAAAATTGAGGATGATAATCATTCATGACATTTCCAAAACCCTAAGGTAAATTTTTGATCTTTTTACTTGTTTTCTTCTCTTGAATATTTTGTAATTTTCTATCTTTTTAATAAAGGCCAATATGGATTGATTGTGATGGAAAGTGTAATCTTGCTTTGTAATTAATGCATTGCATGAGGACATTGCAATGGTCAAGTGTAGGGGATTTGATAGGTGTGTAAACACCCATCCTTTTACCACTTAACTACAATAATAACCAAGCCAAAACGTGTATTTTATGTCTTAAATGTCGGAATTATGTGTGGTTTGTGTTTTTGTTGTGATTTAGGATCAAAAAGTGTAAAGGGAGGAAAACACGAGCTTTCAAGGGCTTTTATCGAAGAAAAAGACAAAAGACGAAGTCGAAAGATCAAGAGTGCTAAAAGAACGGAAGTCCAAGGCCAATTCTGAAGATTTATCGAAGAAAACGTCTAAAGACGGAAGTTTAATAAAAGCCGAAGAACTCAAGTCAAAATTAATGATGAAATTACAAGACGAGTTTATTAATCCCGAGGCAAAGTCGAAGAAATTAGAAAACGAGAACTCGAGAAAGAAAGAAGAATGAACCAACACATGCTTAGTTTTCCTAATCACTATAAATAGACTCCTAATGTGTCATTAGGAGTTGTTAGCTAATTTGACACATTAGTCTTTCCATCTTATTTTCATGTCATTTTAATTAATTGTCAATTTAAATACTTGTCTTGCACTTTAATTCCTTTAATTCCAAGTAAGTGTTTTTAAGTTTGTTGTTTAATCTTTTCTTTAATCAAGTTTTATTTTAATCTCTCATTCTACCTTTCTTATTTTTGTTAATCTTTGTGCTTATTACCTTATTGTTATGCTTGTTTGATTATTGGTTATGATTTTATGTTTTTGATTGTGTTTGCTTATTGACTTTATAGATTATTGTGTTTTTCTTAAATTTAGTTAAGTGCTTATTAGTTAACTTTTATAAAAAGTTGATTTTTAATATTTTTATCATTTAGTTTTCTTAAAAGTTTTTAAATTTTGGTCTTATAGCTTTTTCTTAAGTTTGATTTGGTAAAAGTTTGAGTTAAGTGCTTATTTGTGTTTAGCTTAATTGTAGTTTATAGCTTATTTGGTTTTAAATGTTATTCGGATTTCTGGTAAATCCTCTTTTTCCGGATAAGGGTTCAAACCTTATTCCGGATAAGCTCCACTTGTGGTATTTAGGATAAAGCTTCAGAACTCCATATTCCGGATAAGCTTCCGGACAAGTATTCCGGATAGTGGATTGGAGACGGTTCCGGATAAGGTGAAGTATTTGGATTCCGGATAAGTGTCCAGAGAAAGTATTCCGGATAGTGACACTCTCTGGATTCCGGATAAGGCATCGAAATTTATTCTGGATAAGGATTCCAACATTATTCCGGATAACGACTCGGTTAATAACATTCCGGATAAGAGTGACTTGTGGATTCCGGATAACGCTAAGAACTTATTCCGGATAAGCTTTGTTTAAGGAATTCCGGATAAGGATCTAAACATATTCCGGATAAGCCGCAGGAGATCATTCCGGATAAAGGATCTAAGTTCGATATTCCGGATAAATGTGACAGATTTATTCTGAATTAAGATCTCATCCCAGAATTCGGATAAGCAATGTAAGTTTGGTAATTCGGATAGTGACAGTATTTCGGGTTCCAACTTAGGTTTGTTTTCACTTCCTTTTATTCTCAAGCATTTATTTTCCCGCTATTTTTCTTAAGTGTTATTTTTATTGTGTTGTCAATTTAATTTTTCGTCTCGCTTTAATTTTCTGTCACTTAATTAATTTTCTTCTAAAGTTTTAATATTGCACCATTTAAATTTTAATTAGTTTTAAATTTAATTAACTGTCAATTTACTTTAAAGTCTTGCATTTTAATTACACTATAAGGACAAACCCATTGTTTTCACCAAAAGACGATTGAGTCGCACGTTTTTTCCTTTCTCAATTCGAAAAGATCGGACGATAAAATTTTCTTACTGGGCAAAACCCAGTTATTATTCCTTTATGCTGTGATCTTTGAGCCTTTGTCGTTGTCTTTCGACTTTGTCTTTTATCTTTAGATCTTCAAATCATTCTTGACTTGTCTTTGCCATCTTGCGATCTTGTGTCTTTATCCACATGCTCACACTATTAATTGTTGAATAAGTCTTTGGGCATTAATATGTGGTTTTGAATCTTTGACTTTGCTGAGTACACCGTGACACCACCTTCTCGAGACAAAACATAGACACGGACTGAATGGCTTTGACATTCGTCCTAAATCGGTAGCGTTTTATCTCCGGTTGGTGAAGACCGTTATACGATATTAAATATCGTACCTGTGATTAGGTAGATTCAATTAAGAATCTCCTTGACAGGGTTTCGCGGCTGTACTAGCCGTTCTCTTTACACGACCGTCTCAAAGCAAGACTGCGAACATAAAGAGTGAATCAATTGGATAAATATCCGCTTGATTAAGGTCGTCAATTCAAATTCCTGGAACAAGTTTGATTCATTAAGAATCTTACCATTGTTGCTTTCCAGTTGACACAAGTTTGATTCATAAGAATCTCACAAGTCACCTACCGTAGCGCTGTTTGATATTGACGCTAGAAGGATTTCCATTCGTCACTGTGAATATTAATGAATATCACTCTGAATGTTCTGGCAAGACCATAAAGATATTGCGTAGAAACCTGAAACGAGTTTGAATCAATTCAGAATCAAACCACTGTTGCTTTTCAGTTTTACACATGTTCAATTCATAAAGAATCTTGCATATGACCTACCGCAGTGCTGTTTGATGTTAACACTAGAAGGATTTCCACTCATCATTGTGAATACTAAGTAGTATCACTCTGAGTGTTCTAGCAATATCGTAAGGATATAGCGTAGGACTCTCTTTATCTTCATCCGTGTGTCCTAACCAGATTTGATTGATCTCTTGGCTCTAGACTCGATTTGTGCACTTTTGGTAGTCGGAGGCTGGAGCAGATGCCACCTATTCAATATCAACTATCAATAGAAGTTTTGTTGATCTCCGTGACAATAAAACAAACTGTTAATGCAATAATGCCTAAAAACGTTACTTGCATTTTTCGGTCTCGCTTAGTTTTGATTACGACAATATATAAAAACAAGCATTTACGAAAACAACGAAAAATGAATTCTTGAGTTCAAGTATTTTTCATTTTACCCATTTTCACTTAAGGTATGAATAAACAAGTACTAACCTTAATCAAGTGATCAAGTGATTTAATCTTTTCTTAAAACTCACTTTTTATTAAGTGTGACAAGTTTTTATTAAACTTTCTTTTTAAGAAAATGTTTTATTAAATTAATTATTTGAAAATTTGAAAATGGCATATTCTTATTTGGTTAGGAATAGTCTATCAGGATATTTTTAAACCAGATATCACCTCCACCACTAAAGGACAAAAAGGGAGCGGAGTGTAGTCCATCGGTTCCTTAGCTCCTAGGCGGTTCCTTATCGATAAGGTACCGCTGGCTAAGATAAGGAACCGCGGGCAGATATAGCTGTTGACCCTTTGTCCTATAAATAGTGGACCATTCTCAGCTTTTCAATTCACCTCTTTTGCACATCTATTTCCAGATTCAAACACTCTTCTTTAATCACTCAAATCTTTGATCATTTGTTTGATTACTACTTGTTTAAGAAGTGAATCTTGTTTTTCCATCCCTTCCTCTCCAAGTGCAAAGAGAAGAACACTATCCTTGTGAAGTGTTGAGTCCACCACCAAAGATCCATTGAAGATCTAATTTTATACATTTATTGTTGTGTCATAGTTGTGAAGATCCAAGTAGTTGTGTCTATTTGGAAGTTGTGTATGTACTAAGTATAGTTGTGTAGATTGGTCCTAGCTACGATTATGGATCAAATTTTAGCTTAGAGTCGGAAATTGGTTAAGCGACGTGTACGGTTTTCTCCACCATAAGGAGCTTGTTGTGTAGTGAACTCTCGAGTAAGGAGTACTCGAGGAGTGGAGTAGGAACGAGGAGTGAGCTTCGTTGCCGAACCACTATAAATCCTTGGTGTTCGGTTTGATCTTTCTTTACCCTTAACTCTTTACATTCTTTATTCTTTGTGCATATATTTTTGTTAGTATTAGTTTATTACACTATCATTGTTCATATTGTGCATAAGAAGATTTCACATATTTCCTCAAGCCTAAATTTTTGAAAAATGATTTTTGAAAACCACCTTTTAACAAGTAAATATAAGAAACTATTCAATCCCCCCTTCTAGTTTCTACAATTGGTATCAGAGAGAGGTTGCTCAAGAATTTTTAAAGTATATTGTATTTTAAAACTTGAATCGATCTATGGATTCCAACAAATACCTAGAAGGGCAATCTATGCAAAGACCACCACTTTTTGAAACCGATAGTTTTATTTATTGGAAAAATAGATTTGAAACTTATGTGAAATCAAAAGATTTAGATCTTTGGCATGTTATTACCAATGGTGATTTTTTACCTTATCAATTTAATGAAGTTTCTAAAACAAAAGAATTGGTCACTTTTGACAAAGCTAATGACGATACTAAAAAGAAACTTTCAAAAAATAATGAGGCTAAAATGGTGATTTATAATGCTTTACCTAAGAAAGAGTATGAAAGGATTTTTATCTGTGAAATCGCTAAAGATATTTGGAACACTCTTTTAGTAACCCACCAAGGTAATAGCCAAGTCAAAGAAAGCAAAATCGATCTTCTTGTCCAACAATATGAACAATTTGTCATCTTAGAAGATGAAACTATTGATAGTGCATTTGCTAGGTTTAACACCATTATTACTAGTCTAAAAGCACTTGATGAAGGTTTTTCTAGCAAGAACAATGTTAGGAAGTTTCTAAGGGATTTACATCCAAAGTGGAGAGAAAAAGTCACGGCGATTGAAGAATCTAAAGATCTCTCAACTTTATCACTCGATGAACTCATAGGCAACTTGAAGGTTCATGAAATGATAAATTTGAAGGACTCAGAATTAGTGAAAACCAAGAGTGAAAGAAAATATCTTGCACTTAAAGCCAAGAAGGCACAAAGTGACCATGATAGTTCCTCGGATAGCGATGACGAGGAGTATGCATTGGCGGTGAGAGACTTCAAGAAGTTCTTCAAGAGACGAGGTCAACACGTTAGGCAACCCAACAATGATAAGAAGCCACTCTCAAAGAATCGGTTTGTCAAGAATGAAAAAGGTGATAAGAATTACTTTAGATGTGGTGATCCAAATCACTTCATTGGTGATTGTCCAAAGCCCTCTCGCGATAAGAATCACACGGCGTTCGTTAGTGGCTCTTGGAGCGATAGCGGTGAAGATGATGATGACAACCCCAAAGAGGAGAAATGTCTTATGGCTCACACTTCTAAAGAGGTAAATTCCGAAACCAAATATTATAGCAATTATAGCTCCACCTTTGATGATATTGAATTTGAAGGAAAATATGATAGTTTACACAAACTTAGTCTTAAATTCATAGAAAAGAATAAAACCTTAAAATCAACCAAAACTAAGCTTGAAAATGAGATCAATGAACTTAGAGAGAAATTGGAGATACTTGAGAAAAATAAAGAAGTTGATTTAGGTTGCTTAAGTTGTGAGAAACTTAGATTAGGGAATGAAAATCTCAAGAGCACCTCCATTAAATTGGAAAAGTTCATGAAAGGTACTAGTGCTCTTGATGATATGTTAAACAAACAAGTTCATTCAAAGGAAAGACTTGGTGTAGCTTTTAACTCAAATGAAGCCTCAACTAGTGAACCTAAACAAGTCAGATTTTCACAAAAATCACCCACTGTACGCGGTCCCAGATTGTATGGGGCGGTTCCTTATCACTATGGAACCGCCGCCATAGATAAGGAACCGCGGCAAGAACAAGAGTTTTGTGAAAATCATGAACTTTCTGAAAAGTCAAAGTCAGGTGAAAAACCAAAGCATCTTATTGTTAATAAGGTAAAATTACCCATACTTAACGACAATGCTATTGATAAGTTCTACAAGCCATTAAGTAAACCACTCATGGGAAATAGAAGTTTATCAAGACCATCTTCTACTCCACCTAGAGTACGGAATGAGTCTAAGCCTAGAAGTAGAACGACAACGCCTAGAAGAGATAATCAAAACAATTCATGCTCTAGAAGTAAAACCCCAACACCTAGAAGAAACTATCATAACTCTAAACCTAGATCTAATACACCCAGGAGAAATAACGAACAACAAAATGGTTATATGAATTACTATCCTCCTCCATTTTGTTCTCCATGGGGAACCCCTCCTTCATTCATGCATCCCAACCAAATGCAAGGAATGTTTGGAACTAACAATTTTGGACCCATGAGATATTGGGGATCAAATGTTTGATCTTGTGTGTTGTTACCTAGATATGCTTGGGAATTGATTTGGAGCCCGACGAGTGGATTAAGGATAGTGGATCTTCTAAACACATGACGGGTAATCAAAGTTTGTTCTCGCACTACAAAGCATATGATGGAGGTAACGTCACTTTTGCAAGGAGTCTACGTGGTAATATCATTGGCAAAGTGTTGTCCATAATATATGATGATATAATAGCACGAATTCAAGAAAGAAAGGTAGATATGAGATGAATTTTAGTGAGAGAAAGTAGAGAGAAATGGTTAGAACTTGTGAAATATTAGATTGAGAAGTGAGAATAAAATGAACCAACCAACCCTCCTAACATGCTAGGAGGGTAGTATATATAGTATACCCACATGCGGGCTTTAATGGGCTATATATTGGGCCGGGCTTGTCTTTTTGAATTTAATTAGTTTAAATCCAAGCCCGTAAACCACGACTAATTAACTACCTATTACAACGTTCTAACTAATGTTACAATAATAACCTATGCCCGAGCATTCTTGTTTGACTCAATATTTTGAGGCTAACAATCTCCCCCAATGTGAGGTCATACCCTTTTGATATGTGAAGATCAAAGGAGATTACGAATCTCGTCATAAATGAGCCTTGAACGTGTAACAATAGTTTTGTTCCTTCATGCTGTGATCTTTGAGCCTTTGTTGTTGTCTTTTGACTTTGTCTTTTAGTCTTGAGATCTTCAAATCATCCTTGACTTGTCATTGCTATCTTGCGATCTTGTATCTTTATCCACATGGTCACACTATTAATTGTTGAATAAGTCTTTGGGAATGAACATGTGGTTTTGAATCTTTGACTTTCCTGAGTACACCGGGACGCCACCTTCTCGAGACAAAACATAGACACGGACTGAATGGCTTTGACATTCGTCCTAAATCGGTAGCGTTTTACCTCCGGTCGGTGAAGACCGTTATACGATATTAAATACCGTACCTGTGATTAGGTAGATTCAATTAAGAATCTCCTTGACAGGGTTTCGCGGCAGTACTAGCCGTTCTCTTTACTCGACCGTCTCAAAGCAAGACTGCGAACATAAAGAGTGAATCAATTGGATAAATATCCGCTTGATTAAAGTCGTCAATTCAAATCCCTGGAACAAGTTTGATTCATTAAGAATCTTACCATTGTTGCTTTCCAGTTGACACAAGTTTGATTCATAATAATCTCACAAGTCACCTACCGTAGCGCTGTTTGATGTTGACGCTAGAAGGATTTCCATTCGTCACTGTGAATATTAATGAATATCACTGTGAATGTTCTGGCAAGACCGTAAAGATATTGCGTAGAAACCTGAAACGAGTTTGAATCAATTCAGAATCAAACCACTGTTGCTTTTCAGTTTTACATATGTTCAATTCTTAAAGAATCTTGCATATGACCTACCGCAGTGCTGTTTGTCGTTAATGATAGGTGTGTAAACACCAATCCTTTTTACCACTTTATTACAATAATAACCGAGCCAAAACGTGTATTTTATGTCATTTATGTCGGAATTATGCGTGGTTTGTGTTTTTGTTGTGATTTAGGACGAAAAGGTGAAAAGTGGAGAAAACACGGGCATTTACGGGCTTTTATTGAAGAAAAAGATGAAAGACGAAGTCAAGAAGTCAAGAGTGCAAAAAGAACGGAAGTCCAAGACCAATTCTGAAGATTTATCGAAGAAAAAGTCAAAAGACGGAAGTTTACTAAAAGCCGAAGAACTCAAGTCTTATTTATTGAAGAATTAAAAGACAAGTTCAAAGAAATCCCGAGCCAAAAGTCATTAAAGTCCAAGATTAACAAAAGATTAAGAAGAGAAGGACTTGATGGTGCAATTAAGAAAAGATGAAAGAGGAAGGAAGCTTCCTAAGCACTCCTTAACCTCCCCTATATATAGATTAGGCTAGATTCATTTTCATTTTTGTTGGATAGTTTGACACACTATTTCTTCCATTTTATTTACCTTGTCATTTAATTTCATGTCCATTTAATTACTTGTCAAATTTAAATACTTGTCTTGCACCTTAAATTCCTTTAATTTCAAGTAAGTTTCCATTTTAATTCTTGTCAATCTTTACTTTTTCTTGTTAATCTCTTATCTACCTTTCTTCATTTGATCTTAATCTTCATGCTTTATTGTTTATGTTCATGTTCTTGATTTTTATTGATTTATTTAAGTGAGTTTTGATTATTTTGGTTATATTTGTTAGTTTTATTGTTTTGGATTGTTTGTTTATGATTATTAGATGTTTATTGAATAGTTTGATTTAATCTTGTGGTTGATTTTGGTTATTTTTATCTAGATCCGTATCTTTTTCTGTTTCCTTGTTCTTCGCTGCATATTTGTTTTCCCAGGAAACATTCCGAACCAAAGTGCTGTTCAAGAGATTTCAGATCAAAAGGGTGTTCATCCGGAATATTGGATATTCCGAATCAACTGAGTTTATTCGGAATAATTATTATTCCGCATCAAGGTTCTTCATCCGGAATAATTAATTATTCCGGATCAACCAAAAGTTCTGGATCAACCCAACATTCCGGATCAACAGAATATTCCGGATCAAGGGAATATTCCGGATCAACCTCTCATTCCGAATCAAATAATATTCCGGATTAGCAAGTTCATCCGGAATAATTTATTATTCTGGATCAAGGAGTTTATTCGGAATATTAAGACATTCCGGATCAAGGGTTTTATTCGGAATATTATTCCGGATCAAGATATATTCCGGATCAAGGGCAACATTCCGGATCAAAGCATTATTCCGAATAAAGAAGTTTATTCCGGATAGGTGACATATTCCGAGTAAGCATTTTATTCCGGATCAAAGTTTTGGGGAAATATTCCGAGTGAAGAAGAACATTCCGAACGAAGGTGACATTCCAGATGAGTGTTTATTCCGAACGAAGGTTTATTCCGGATGAGCTATTTTTCAAGTTCTTTTAATTTCAGTTTTTAATTTTTAATTTTCAAGCTTTAATTTTCCCGCCTTTTTACTTAGTCGCACTTTAAGATTACTTGCCTTAGATTTATTTTACCCTTGCCTTAGTTTTAAGTTTTAGTTACGTTTTAAGTTTGCCTTAGTTAGATTTAAGTTTGCGTTATTTACTTTATTTTCCCTTTTAACTTTCGTCACGCTTTTAAATACCTGCCATTTACTTTAAATTAGAGTTAGATTTACTTTAAAGTCATTTTACTTTAATTGCTTTGCACATTTTTAATACTACAACGACACAACTTTTGCTTTCACCAAAGAACGACTGAGTCGCATAGTTAAACCAGATCAATTCGATTAGACCACTACTTCGAACTTTAATTTTTACGAGGTGTCAAAAGCCTTGTATCAAAAGGCGCCGCTGCCGGCTCTTTTCGTAAAGATTAACGGTTTTCTGTGAGAGACGCGTTGCTTTTTGGGATCTGTTCACTTGTGAGCGTTATTTTTCTTGCTTAAAAAATTCAAAAAAACCATAAAAATTAAAAACTGTTAAAATCCATAAAAATTAAAAATTTCAAAAATCCAAAAAGATTTTATTGTGTATATATATTGTCTTTATGTTTGGTATTGTTTTCTTTTGCCTTTGTAGGTGTATGCGTACTAGATCTTCTAATTATCAAGAGCCCGAGACTCGAGAAGATTTAAGTATGGCAGGTGTTAACAACAACAATAATCCATCGCACCTCAACAATAACAACAATGTTCATCCACAGCCCGATCTTCGGACAATGGAGGAGCTTTGTCAACCTACCATGTTTGGACGAGGAGGACAGATTGCACCGATGCAAATCACGGCTCCGGAGTTTTCGTTGAAGCACCACATGATTCAGCAAGTGCAAACTAACCCATTCGCCGGAATGCCTGATGATGATTCCAACAAACACCTCGACAAGTTCATTACTATTACCCAAAGCATGAAGTTGCCCAGTGCCACAATGGATGTTATTCGCCTTCAACTCTTTCCACATACTTTATCACACCACGCTGATAAATGGTTTGATCATATCCTGAAGAATTCCATTCATACTTGGGATGACATGACTCAACGCTTTTTGTCGCGCTACTTTCCACCATCCATGGTCACGAGCCTTCGCAATCAAATCAGCGGTTTCATGCAAGACCCCGATGAATCTCTTTTTGATGCTTGGGAAAGATATAATGTCTTGATCGATCGTTGCCCAAACTACAACATGCTCCCTGTGACCTTAATTGATACTTTCTACAACGGTTTGACTTTTCGTGATCGTGATACGATTAATGCAGCCGTCGGTGGCACATTTATGAAAAGGAGACCCGAGGAGTGTAGAGAGCTTATTGAGAACATGACTACTCGCCATAAAAACTGGGATTCCTCCGCTTCTTCAAGGAACAACCCGAGAGTCAATGTTTCTTCTACTTCAGCAAGCCCCGATATGACCGAATTCACCCGCATGATGATCGAAATGAACAAAAGTATCTTGCTTCTCGCTTCAAACCAACAACAACAAGTTAAAGCGGTTGCTAATCCTTGTGAAACATGCGGCGGTCCACACTCATACACTGATTGTCCTTCTACTCAAAGAAATCTGGAAAACGTGTATGCAGCTTATGGTAATTATTCACCGGAAAATTACCAAGCTCGACCTCAAGGGGATAGAAATTTGCTGAGTTACCGGTCAAACAACTACCTTTCACCCGGTTTTTCTCCTCAAAACCAAAACCCCCCCAACAACTACAATAGAAGCAACCAAATCCCACCAAGAGCTTCTAATCCTTATCACCCACCCGCTCAACAAACCCCACCCATTAATCCGGATGTTGAAGCCTTAATGAGAACCCAAGGTGAGCAAATCAAGAATCTGCAGAGCCAAATTATCAATTTGAAAGGAGATATCACCAAGCAAGGAAATGACATTAGATCCGAGCTTTGAGATAATATCCAATCCTCCTTCAGCAATCAAACGAATGATATAAAGAATATGTTGGCTAGTTTCTTTCCTACAACTCAACCACCTACTTCGAGTTCTCTACCTTCAAACACCGTCACCAATCCGCGAGTGAATGTGAGTGCTATTACTACCCGTAGTGGAGTTACCATCGTAGGACCACCTATCCCAACCCCATCATCTAAACCTCCTCCACCACCATTTATCCCTACTCGTACTACACCTAGTATTAGTGCACCATTACCGTCTCCGCCTCGTCATGACGATATACCTAGGAAGGACCCTTCAACATCTCAACCTTTACCTACACCTACACCTTCACCACCCAAACCCAATATCCCTTATCCATCTCGCTTAGGCAAGACCAAAATGCACACAAAGGATGACATTCAGGTGTCGAATTATTTGAAGATGATCTCTCAAATGACTTTCAACATTAGCCTTGTTGAAGCACTTGTCCACATGCCGAAATTTGTCAAAGCATTCAAGGAATTGCTTAACAAGAAGGAGAAGTTGATTGAGCTCGCCAACACACGCTTAAATGAAAATTGTTTTGCAGTTATTCTTAAAGAACTTCCGGAAAAGCTTGGAGATCCCGGTCGTTTTGTGTTGCCGTGCATTTTCAACAAAACCGAAGAATTTACTGCCCTTGCTGATCTCGGGGCCAGTATTAATCTTATGCCTTTGAGTGTTTGGAAAACACTATCATTACCCGACCTTTCTCCAACAAAGATGACTCTTGAACTTGCAAATCGCACTCTCGCTTACCCCGTTGGTATTGCCGAAGACGTGTTCATTAAAGTTGGCACATTTACTTTCCCGGTCGACTTTGTGGTTGTTGATTATGAAATGGACCCTCGTATTCCTTTAATACTTGGTCGGCCATTCTTGAGAACCGGACGAGCTCTAGTTGATGTTGCCAAAGGTGAGTTAATCTTAAGAGTCAGGGATGATGCACAAGTTTTCAAAATGGGGAAGCTTACAAGCAAATCCTATGGACGAGAATCTACGAATATGATTAACGTGTTCGATGATTTTGTCATCTACAACAATCTTCTATTCGAGTCTTGCATTGATAATCCACTTTTTGAAGATGATGTGGATGATTCTCTATCCAATTTGGAACCTTCCCCCATTTATGATTCTCCATCGATCTTTGATGCTTATGATGATGATTCTAGCTCAGATTCGGATGATTTTGATGATTGTACTTCCGAGTATCCCGACCTGCCCACATATGATGATTTTGATGAGGCCGATACTCTTTCGAGTGATTCTTCACATGACGAAGATCCTCCGCCATCACTTGATCCTACTTTGGACGATTACTCATTTGAGGAATACTTTTCTACATTTCTAAATACTTACTTCCCTCATGAGAGTGATGCACCTCCTTTAGACTTTGAAGATTATCGTCTTGATCCTACTTTGGATTTGAAAAAAATTATTTCAAAGGAGAAGCAACCGGTCGACACCACCATCTGCAGCACGTATGATTTGACACCTCTTTGTCCACCTTCTGAGGACGAGGTTGTGCATCTTCTTCGCGGATCTTCTTCACATTCTGCTGAGCCTGAGTGCTATTTTCCCCTAAAGGAAAAGGTGTTCGACCCCAGTATCGATATTATTCAGCCATCTCAGTATCCGTCTGATGAAATAAAAGGAAATATCTTTGGAACTTATGGAAATCTGCTTGCACCACTTCACCCTTGCTTCCACCGTGCTCCATCGCTGCTTAAGGGAACCTTGCCTATTCTTCTTTGGCTTGCCTTGTTCGCCTTAAGCTTGTGCTATTTGATGGACGAAAACTATGTCTTTGATCCCGGTGGATATGTTTCATGCTTCTTCCTATGATAATCAAGGTCGAGTCAGGCTCACGACTCGGTTAACAAAAATCAAGCGCTTCTTGAGAGGCAACCCATGTATCTATCTTTTAGCTTTCTTTATCCTAAGTGTGGGGGAGACCCGTTGGTGTTTGCTATTTCCTCTCCTCTCATCTTCAGGGATTCGAGCTCAATGATCCACTCTTGATGATTCTTGACAACCCGTGATTCCGTGTTCCCATTTTCCTGGTTCTATCCTAAACTCTTTTCGATTCACTATTTTATATTTCTCAATATTAAAATAGGAATCTCGTTAGTTGTCCTTTCCTTAGCGAGATTTAAACAAAGTGCACAATGTCCTAAGTGTAGGGGAGTTTACTCCCACATGCTTAAACATTAAGGACAATGTTTATATTAAGTGTAGGGGGACTTCTATCGAAGTTAAGTGGCCTTTTCCTTGTATTTGTCCTCATTTTAACCGGAAAATCAATTTTTCGACATTTTTCAAAATTTTTGATCTATATTAGCCTATTAGTTTTTACCTTTGTATAGTTATTTTCTTTCCTTATTAGAATAAATGTTTAATAAAGTGGTTTTAATTTTGAAACGTTGTGAATCTTTTGACTCAACCCGCGTTTACTTATCTTAGTTTACTCTAGCTAGTACCCTTAACGTGTTTAAGTCAAGTTTTGCTAGGCTTTTATATAGGGAGCTATAAAAGCGAAAGTCTTAACTCTCACGAGTTAAGAACAAGAAGTTTTCGCAAGTTCCTATAATTGATCCTAGAGATTCGTTTATCAAGGGAACTTTAAAATGCGATTTCTAAATTTGAAAAAGTCTAATAATTTTCAAGATCCTATAGGCGACTCGAAAACCCAAAACTTTGATTTAATAGGCTAAGCATCCACGAGTCTCATTCTTTGAGATTTTAAACTGTGGAGAACGAGAGATGATAGAGTCAATTATAAGTTTGGTATTCTTTCGTGAATTTATGTGAGTTAATTATAAGCCTATTCTCCCATTGCTTGCTAATAAATTTATCTGCAATAAATAAGGTTGTACGATTTGAAAAGTAACTTAGCTTCTAGCCCAAGATCGTTTAAAAGTTGCTCGGTATGGATTAGAGTTCATAGCCAAGGCATAACTTATTGAAGCGGGATGCGAAGATTGGCGAGTCCGAAAAGGCCCTAACAAGGCATGAGGGCTACATTTTGTTGCTAAATATCCAAAATTGATGTGAAGAATCATTTATCGAAAATCAATATGAAGGATCGAGACACACGACGGAAAGAAAAAACTCCCCAAAAGTCATGGAGAAGTCTATCCGAAAAGGCCCTAACAAGGTATGAGGATAAATGAAGCCAAGTCCAAAAAGGAGGCGGATCGTTGTATATCAAAGTCTAAAATAATGATTGGAGAAAAATGAAGAAGTCGTGGTCCATTTATGAAGAATCTCTCTAAACTTCAAGTGAAGAAATTCCTATTATGAAGAGAAGGCCATTATTTTATGAACGTCTCTCAATTTGAAGTATGAAGTCGCTGCCAAATATCGGTCCGAGAAAGGTCTCAAATCGCGAAGCGAGTTATGCCAAGATATGAACTTTTTGAGGTCCCGAGAAGCAGTTTTAAAAGATTTTGTCCTTTAGCTAACTATTGATTAAATTGTTCACTTTATTTTCGGCCTAATAAACTATCGAAATAAGTCAACAATGCATCCTGGTGATCATTCAAGACAATAATAAAATATAAGAGATAAACCTAGGAATAAGGGAGTCTAAGTGAATAATTGGCCCACATGAGTTCGTGTTGGTTTGCTAACTTATAATAACAATGATCTTGTTTTTAAGCTTGGTTTGGAGAAAGTGAAAACTTGAGGATGATGATCATTCACAACATTTCCAAAACCCTAAGGTATGCTTTTGATTTCTTTACTTGTTTTGTTATCTTCTATCTCTTTAATAAAGGCCAAGGTGGATTGATTGTGATGAAAAATGTAAATGTGCTTTGTAATTAATGCATTGCATGAGGACATTGCAATGGTCAAGTGTAGGGGATTTGATAGGTGTGTAAACACCCATCCTTTTTACCACTTAATTACAATAATAACCGAGCCAAAACGTGTATTTTATGTCATTTATGTCGGAATTATGCGTGATTTGTGTTTTTGTTGTGATTTAGGACGAAAAGGTGAAAAGTGGAGAAAACACGGGCATTTACGGGCTTTTATTGAAGAAAAAGATGAAAGACGAAGTCAAGAAGTCAAGAGTGCAAAAAGAACGGAAGTCCAAGACCAGTTCTGAAGATTTATCGAAGAAAAAGTCAAAAGACGGAAGTTTACTAAAAGCCGAAGAACTCAAGTCTTATTTATTGAAGAATTAAAAGACAAGTTCAAAGAAATCCCGAGCCAAAAGTCATTAAAGTCCAATATTAACAAAAGATTAAGAAGAGAAGGACTTGATGGTGCAATTAAGAAAAGATGAAAGAGGAAGGAAGCTTCCTAAGCACTCCTTAACCTCCCCTATATATAGATTAGGCTAGATTCATTTTCATTTTTGTTGGATAGTTTGACACACTATTTCTTCCATTTTATTTACCTTGTCATTTAACTTCATGTCCATTTAATTACTTGTCAAATTTAAATACTTGTCTTGCACCTTAAATTCCTTTAATTTCAAGTAAGTTTCTATTTTAATTCTTGTCAATCTTTACTTTTTCTTGTTAATCTCTTATCTACCTTTCTTCATTTGATCTTAATCTTCATGCTTTATTGTTTATGTTCATGTTCTTGATTTTTATTGATTTATTTAAGTGGGTTTTGATTATTTTGGTTATATTTGTTAGTTTTATTGTTTTGGATTGTTTGTTTATGATTATTAGATGTTTATTGAATAGTTTGATTTAATCTTGTGGTTGATTTTGGTTATTTTTATCTAGATCCGTATCTTTTTCTGCTTCCTTGTTCTTCGCTGCATATTTGTTTTCCCAGGAAACATTCCGAACCAAAGTGCTGTTCAAGAGATTTCAGATCAAAAGGGTGTTCATCCGGAATATTGGATATTCCGAATCAACTGAGTTTATTCGGAATAATTATTATTCCGCATCAAGGTTCTTCATCCGGAATAATTAATTATTCCGGATCAACCAAAAGTTCCGGATCAACCCAACATTCCGGATCAACAGAATATTCCGGATCAAGGGAATATTACGGATCAACCTCTCATTCCGAATCAAATAATATTCCGGATCAGCAAGTTCATCCGGAATAATTTATTATTCCGGATCAAGGAGTTTATTCGGAATATTAAGACATTCCGGATCAAGGGTTTTATTCGGAATATTATTCCAGATCAAGATATATTCCGGATCAAGGGCAACATTCCGGATCAAAGCATTATTCCGAATAAAGAAGTTTATTCCGGATAGGTGACATATTCCGAGTAAGCATTTTATTCCGGATCAAAGTTTTGGGGAAATATTCCGAGTGAAGAAGAACATTCCGAACGAAGGTGACATTCCAGATGAGTGTTTATTCCGAACGAAGGTTTATTCCGGATGAGCTATTTTTCAGGTTCTTTTAATTTCAGTTTTTAATTTTTAATTTTCAAGCTTTAATTTTCCTGCCTTTTTACTTAGTCGCACTTTAAGATTACTTGCCTTAGATTTATTTTACCCTTGCCTTAGTTTTAAGTTTTAGTTGCGTTTTAAGTTTGCCTCAGTTAGATTTAAGTTTGCGTTATTTACTTTAATTTCCCTTTTAACTTCCGTCACGCTTTTAAATACCTGCCATTTACTTTAAATTAGAGTTAGATTTACTTTAAAGTCATTTTACTTTAATTGCTTTGCACATTTTTAATACTACAACGACACAACTTTTGTTTTCACCAAAGAACGACTGAGTCGCATAGTTAAACCAGATCAATTCGATTAGACCACTACTTCGAACTTTAATTTTTACGAGGTGTCAAAAGCCTTGTATCAGTTAACACTGGAAGGATTTCCACTCATCATTGTGAATACTAAGTAGTATCACTCTGAGTGTTCTAGCAATATCACAAGGATATAGCGTAGGACTCTCTTGATCTTCATCCGTGTGTCCTAACCAGATTTGATTGATCTCTTGGCTCTAGACTCGATTTGTGCACTTTAGTGGTCGGAGGATGGAGCAGATGCCACCTATTCAATATCAACTATCTCGGAGTGAGAAAGTCAATAGAAATCATGTTGATCTCCGTGACAATAAAATAAACTTCTTTTGAGAGAAGTCTGAGTAGCTAGGAAAGGGTTGTGCTTCACATCACTGGGTCCATGATGAGTTTGTCTTCATGATGAGTTGACCCGGTTTCTGCCTAAGTTGTAAGAAGGGCTTATTTCTTTACACCCTTTATCCTTACATTTCTTTTTCATTCTTCAACCCCTTCAATGCTTACCAAGACATCATTAATAGCACCTTGTTGTGATTGTTCCAGTGCTATCATCAGTACTTAGTCGGCATTCAGCTACGTTCACATTCTACTCCATCTTTCCTAAGGACTTCTAATAACCTATTGGATTGTCCCTGAGAAGATCCCTCCGGTTCTGGTTGGATCATAGGACTTAAACCTAACCACCCTTTTGACACCAATAACGTCGTGAATTAAAGATGTTGTGGGTATTTGATCGTAACCATGAAAACCACTTCAAATGTCTAACAAGATGTTTGAAAAACATTTAACACCTTGAAAGTTTTGTCGTTTCAGAAATGCTCCCCCTTCACATGTGCATCGATAATCGAAAGTGTTTCGCACATGTAGGTAAGAGTTAAAGTGCTTGAGTCTTATATTAGATCACATTTTAATCACATTTTCTCCCCTATCTCTAATATATGAAATCTTTTGATATTAGAGATACCAAATTTGATTAAAATATATTTTGAAAATAGTCTTTAAAATCTCCGGGAGAAAGATGTGTTAATCTTTTGCATGAAGTTAAAATGCTCCCCCTCAAAAATTGATCCAATTGAATTGTCATTGTGAGGATGTGATCCACATTTTTCTTTTTGAGGATGGGAGTTGTTGAACACACAATTTTTGAAAGATTTTGAATAATCATTGAAAAATTCTTGAAAAAATTGTGTTCAACGCTATTTGAAAAATCCTATTTCTTTTTGTCGAAGAGGTTTTTCTAAAGCATAAACTTGAGTTCATAGACTTTGAATGTCTTGACGAATGCACCCAAGTGTAAGAAGATTTCTCTTCTTTTGCTGAGGGTAAGGGCACTAAATCGTACACTCCCCCGTGAATATCGATCCGGGTTGCAATCTGAAAGTGATTACAAGCCATTGTGTTGAGCTCAAAACGTTGAATGTTTTGTGACTAGCTCAACCCGTGATAGATTGCTCTACCCGTTGTTTGGAAATATTGCCAAAATAGAAAATTTCCTTTATAAAAAGAAGAAATGACATGTTTTGAAAGATATTTACAACTTTCATTCGAGATTTATGTACACACCCGTGTCGTTATTGAGCAACATTTCTAGGCACGTCCATATTATCGATACTGAAAGACATGTCGAGAAGAATATTTTTGGATTTTGAAAGATTTTTAATTTTGTGTTTTGTTTTTATATGTTTTATATTTTTTGTATTTTGCTTTTTCAAAGATATTTACAAGTTGATGTTTGATAGATAAATCAAGCAGGCACCTTTGCCAGAATCTCCAGCTCTGCTGGAGTCAAACATCTCATACCAATTTGCCTAACGAGGTACTCAAACCTATCTTTCGACAGAGCTTTCGTAAACAAGTCGGCTAATTGGTAATCCGTTCCAACAAAGTATAGTTCAACGATACCTCTTTCAACTTGTTCCTTAATTAAGTGGTATCTGACATCGATGTGCTTTGTGCGAGAATGCTGTACCGGATTGCAGGAGATGGCTATGGCCGACTTTGAGTCACAGTACATAGGTACTTTATCAAAGTGAAAGCCATAATCCGTGAGTTGTGTTGTCATCCATAGAACTTGAGCACAACACGCAGATAGAGACACATACTCCGCTTCGGCTGATGAAAGTGACGTGCAATCCTGATTCTTGGAAGACCATCCCACAAGCTTATCTTGACCTAGAAATTGTGCACCACCAGAAGTACTTTTTCGAGTATCAAGACACCCTGCATGATCAGAATCTGAATAGGCCATTAGAAAGAAACTGGTTTCCCTCAGATACTAGAGTCCCAAATGAATGGTATTCTTAAGGTACCGAAAGATCCGTTTAACCTCCTTGAGGTGCTTTTCAGTGGGTCGTGCTTGATAACGTGCACAATAACACGTAGCATGTGAAATATCAGGTCTGCTTGCTGTCAAGTACATGAGGGAACCAATCATGGAACGATATCTCGTTTGATCGATGGCATTTCCCTCCAAGTCAGCATCTAGTGATGTGGTTGATAATGGTGTCCAAACGGGGTCACATGAAGTCATACCATGCTTTTTGATTATCTCTTGACAATACTTAGCTTGGTTTATAAAGATACCACTTGGGGATTGGTGAACTTGAATTCCTAGAAAGAATTTTAGTTCGCCCATCATAGACATTTCAAATCTACTGTGCATTACCTTTTCAACCATTTTGAAAGTTTTGGGTTTGTAGACCCGAAAATAATGTCATCAACATAAATCTGCACAAGCAAAATGTCATCCCCATATTTATAAGTGAACAAAGTTAAATCAATGGAACCTTTTGAGAAGCCTTTGGAGACCAGAAATTTTGAGAGCTCGTCATACCACGCCCTTGGAGCTTGCTTGAGTCCATAAAGTGCTTTGTGGAGACGATACACCTTGTCAGGATAATGAGAATTGACGAATCCTTCCGGCTGCGTGACATAAACTTCTTCCTTCAAAGGACCGTTAAGAAACGCCGTCTTTACGTCCATTTGATAAACGATGAATCCCTTATGTGCAGCATAAGCAAGAAAAATCCTGACCGCTTCCATTCGAGCTACTGGTGCAAATGATTCTTCAAAATCAATACCCTCTTTCTGTCCATACCCTTTAGCCACTAGCCTAGATTTATTCTTGATGATCGTGTTCTCTTCATCCATCTTGTTTTTCCAGATCCATCGAAGATTTAACGATATTACATCGTATGGTCTGTCAACAAGTTCCCAGACTTTAAGTCTTTCAAATTGTTAAAGTTCATCCGTCATCGATTCAATCCAAGCATGATCTGCCATGGCTTCTTTGATGTTTTTCGGTTCAGCTGAACTCACGGCGAGTGCGAACATACAAACATCGCCATCAGTTGCTAGTTGTCGTCTTGTACGAATAGGCTGTGAAGGGTTTCCAATTACGTTAACCAAAGGATGATCTCGGGTCCAATGATGTGTTGAAGGATGTCGTTGATAAAACGTATGCATATTTGACGGATCAACATGGCGAGTAGAAGACTCTCCAGTTTCATGTATCGGTGTACCGAATGGGTTGTGAAAATCGTCATCGTCAGATAATGCACCGTCTGCTTGATTTGTGTTCTCTGGAGCAATGACAGTAGTTGTGGATGTTGTAGGATCGATTGTTGAAGTGATATTCTGAGGAGGTAAATCTGCAGCAACCCGTGTTGAAGTAGATGAAGTTGTATCCGGTTGTTGACGATGATCGGTATCATCATTCTTATCATGAGTAACAGCGGAAGACTTCGATACAACTTGTTTCTCCCCCGTGAAATATTCATCATACATTGGTCCATATAACATTTCCAACTCTTCAATTGTCGTGTCGACTGTCATATGAGCTCTAGGAACATGTTCAGGAACCAGCGTTGAACTTGATGGTTCATTGCTGTGGTCTTGAGTTCCGAGTTCCGTGCGGTTGTGAACATAAGTCATTTGTCGTTGTGGATCGGGACTTAAACTGCTTTATTCAAGTGCCATTGTGTTGCTTACTTGTGAAACTCCTGAGACACATATTTCTTTGATATTTGTTTCTTCAACAACCAAACTCTGAGAGTGTCTTTTGTTGAACGGTATAAATAAGGAAAACCTTTATGTTATTGTTGAACCTTTACTTGATTACCTGCACTTTCATCAGTAGTTTGTATGCTTGCATATTTGTTAGTGATATCTTTGTGAGAACCATGTGGGGGTTTACAGTGAACCTTTGTCGCGCTAGAGGGAAATATTTTTCCAGTAGGAACCCATTTAAGACCAGTTGTTTTAAAGATTCTACCTGTTTGTCTCCACTTAAGGCAGGGTCTAAGAAACTTTGCTTTCTCATGCACCGCGGAAGACTTAATTGGATAAAAACTATTTCCTATAGGGTTCCATCTTTGAGATGCTCTAGCTGTTTGGTTCACCTTGTTCAGGACTTTAGTGATGCAATCATCATGAATGGCATTAAACACACATTTGTTACATTTCGTGCAAACAAAGTGCTTAGAATCTGAGAAGGATCTAGTGTTCCTAGGATAGGCTGATTTGGGCACATCATAGAAGGGTCTAGAATTCCTAGATGTGTGATTAGCGCTCCTAGGTTTCGGTTGGGTCCTATCTCTTGCTTGTGTCTTTATCTTAGCATCCTCTAGATAGCTTTTATGACCCGTGTCATTTGAACTTCGCCTAGGCATGTTCTTGTGGATATTGCTAGATTTGCTTGAATCATTCATTTGATTGGGTTTTACATAGGCAGAATATCTTAAGGAGTATCTAGATTGTGGAGTGACAGTGTTTGGCAAATTGCTACGCATGTCATCTTGGGATGCAAACCTTGAGTTCAATGTTTTGGGTCGTTCAGATTTAAACGCATTCGGTTGTCTAGCAACTGAGTGGTTTCTGAATGGTTGAGTAGGAGGTTTCCCCAAGATAGACTGATTTGCTAACTTAATATCCACACTATTTCCTTTTAGCTTCCTTAATTCATTTTTCACTGCTGTTAATGCAAAAACCTTTTCCTGAATCTGAGCTTTCAATTGCTCATTTTGTAGAAGTAATTGAGCGACACGTTGTTCTAACTTAATGTTTATATTAGCAAATATGTCGTTATCAGCATTCGCGTCATTACTATCTACAGTGTCGATAGGTTGCACAGATATTTCACTTGCTGAAGCAGACGGAGGACTTGGATTTTGAGAAGCCAACTTTGATTCTAACAAATTTATTTGTTTCACAAAATGTTCTTTTTCCGCATTAGAATCTTGAATCTTACGATCCAGTTTTTGTTCAAGAACAACGTTTGCTTTTTCAAGTTTTTCAAAATAAGATTCAAATTTGTCATTTTTCTTTAAAAACTCGAGTTTGGCATCCTCAAAATCTTTTGTCTTTTGAGCTAACATAGTTTCAAGCTCATGAATCTTAGAATCAATATATTGATGATCATCATACACAGCATTTAGTTGTACCTCAGCCATTGGCTCTTCATCATAAATGTGTCTGATATCTGCATCATCGGCTGCTGGATCATTCCCTGAGCTGTGGATGGATTGTTGCTGTTCTGATTCTATCCCGCTGATTTCTGTGATAATCGAACAATCATCCAATGTTTGACCATCATCGACATTGATCTCGTTCGTCTGCATCAGTCTTTCATTCACCCGTCTTTCAATGGTAGTTTATGACTTGTTCTTTCGGCAATTAACTTCCTTACATCTCTCATGTGTTGAAGAAACGTCTCCTTGAATTCTTGAACTTCTAACCGAGTATATTTAAAGAAGTAATCGTTTATAAATTCTCGATCATAGTGTACAGACACATGTGTACCAATGAATTGCTGAAACTGATTTTCGAGAACCAAAACGGCATCTATGGATTCAACCTCTTGAAATTCATCGTTGGCAAGTTGTTGTTCAAGGTGAGCTGCATTGAGTAACATTGTTCTTGTGAATGTCTCAACATCTTGACCAGTTAGTGACATGAATACCCGTTTGAATCCAAGTTCGACGCGAGTGCCTTTTAAATCGTCATTTGAAATAACTTGAAGGTGTGACTAGAGTGATCTAAAGTGTGTCATGCATCGTTCTTTTGCAACCGACATATTGGATTTGAGTGCATGCACATCTTGTGTTACGGAATCCATAATAGATGACACAGTTGATGAATTGACTTTGGATCTTAAGTAGATATGGTGTGATTGGTTTGTGGTTGCAATTTCGAAAATTTCGATTTTTCCTTAGTCCGACAATAAATTCCTCAGTCCGACAAAACGGTAAACTGAAAATTTTGTCATACCAAATTTTGAAATCAAGTCCGAAATAGCCAAAAACTAATAGGGAAAAATTTTGAAAAGTGAAAAATTTTGACAAAAATAAAACATAAAAATGGCCTAAAAATTTGAATTTTGGTCCGAAAATTTGAATTTTTGGTCGAAAATTTTTTCGCATCGCCAAAATTTGAAATCGAAGCATAAATGGCCTAAAAATGGTCTAGGAAAAAATAAATTTTAAAATGTTTTCCCGCCAAAAAACTCAATTTTTTTTAATCTTCGTGTAAACGATATTACGAAACTAGTCTAGATGGTGGCTAAGTCGAAAAAATACTCGAACAAAATTTAGCTAAACAAGTCATCGGAATGTCCATCGGAATGTGCCATCGGAATGTCCATCGGAATGTTGGCTATCGGAATGTGGGCTGTCGGAATGTTGCTGGTATCGGAATGTTGGGTTCTATCGGAATAACAATCTATCGAAATGTCCTTCTGTCTGAATCCTAGATCGCAATGTTTTACCTGTCGGAATCCCAGATCGCAATGTTTACCTGTCGGAATCCCAGATCGCAATGTTTACCTGTCGGAATCCCAGATCGCAAAGTTCAGATCGGAATATGTTCAGATCGGAATATTCAGACCGGAATGTGGCTGAAACAAATTTGGCAGAGTAACGACTCAAAATTCCTTAAAACCGTCGGAATCCCATATCGCAAAGAACGATCGAAATGTCCAGATCGGAATAAGGTATCGTAATCCAGTGATCGCAAAGTAGAACCAGTTGGTTATTGCGATCGAATCACTCTCATTTGTACTTTTCGATGGTGATCTTTGCTTGAATTTCGGAATGAAGAACAACAAGATAGTTTTGAACGTTTGATCCAAGAAAGTTTGTGTTTTTAACCAAAACCAAGATACCCAAATCACTACAACACGATTAAAGAAGGTATACGACTTGAAGAACACTAAAAAAAAACAAAAAAAAATCTTGAATTCGTGGGAGAAATAAGGATCAAATCAAATAAATCAAATGAAAACTCAAAAACCAATCACAAAACTACCCCATGACGATTGATACCAATTGTTGTCCCTAATATATGATGATATAATAGCACGAATTCAAGAAAGAAAGGTAGATATGAGATGAATTTTAGAGAGAGAAAGTAGTGAGAGAAAGTAGAGAGAAATGGTTGGAACTTGTGAAATATTAGATTGAGAAGTGAGAATAAAATGAACCAACCAACCCTCCTAACATGCTAGGAGGGTAGTATATATAGTCCACCCACATGCGGGCTTTAATGGGCTATATATTGGGCCGGGCTTGTCTTTTTGACTTTAATTAGTTTAAATCCAAGCCCGTAAACCACGACTAATTAAATACCTATTACAACGTTCTAACTAATGTTACAATAATAACCTATGACCGAGCATTCTTGTTGACTCAATATTTTGAGGCTAACACAAAGGTACGGTTTCTCTTGACTCTATGACCATTGAAAATGTTGAGCACGTAGATAACTTAGGGTTTAACCTTTTAAGTATAGGTCAAATTTGTGACAATAAGTGTAAGGTCATCTTTTCGGAACATGACAGTGAAATCGTAAAAGATGGAAAAGTCATTGGAAAAGGTGTTAGAAAGCATGGGCTTTATGTCATGAAGGTCAATAAGAAGTCAAAAGACAACATATGTCTTGCGACTATAGATGATAGTTCTACTCCATGGCATAGGAGATTAGGTCACGCTAATATGCGTTTAATTCAATCTTTAGTCTCTAAGGAGTTGGTAAGACACCTCCCCAAGATGAAGTTTGATAATCACTTTTGTGATGCTTGCAAAGTTGGAAAGCAAGTTCACTCAAGTCATAAAGCCAAGAATTTGGTTTCGACCTCTCGGTGCTTAGAGCTCCTACATATGGATCTTTTTGGACCTTCCGCCATACGGAGTTATGGAGGTAACCTTTATACCCTAGTTATAGTTGATGACTATTCTAGATTCACTTGGACTAGATTTTTGGCATCTAAGAATGAAGCTTTCGATCATTTCGAAATCTTTAGTCGAAGAATTCAAAATCAACTAGGATGTCCAATTTTCTCTATTAGGACGGATCATGGTAGGGAATTTGATAATGAAGTGCAATTTGGTGCCTTTTGTGAAGCTCATGGTATTACCCATAACTTCTCGGCTCCTCGCACTCCACAATCAAATGGGGTAGTTGAAAGGAAGAATAGGACTCTCCAAGAGATGAGTAGGACGATGTTAAACGAGCAATCTTTGCCTCAAAAGTTCTGGTGCAATGCCGTGGACACATCGACTTATATTCTCAACCGAATTCTTATTCGACCTTTCCTAGGAAAGACCCCCTATGAGATTCTTAAAGGTAAGAAACCCTCATTGGAATAATTTAGGGTGTTTAGAAGCAAGTGATTTATCCTCAACACCAAAGACTACCTTACCAAGTTTTACCCAAAGTCTTACGAAGGTATCCTTTTAGGTTATTCCCAAACTAGCAAAGCCTACATTGTCCTAAATAGAACCATGGGGGTTATTGAAGAATCACTCAACGTAACCTTTGATGAAACCCCTCCTTCACCCAAGACACCACCATTAGTTGATGATGACTTGGATGAATTAGAAGTTGTTAAAGCCAAAGAGGTTAGAAAAATAGGAGTTGAAGACCTTAATGTTGAAAAGGAAGTAAACATTAAGGAGTCTAGGGATCATACTCTCAATAATATCATTGGTGACTTAAATCAAAGGACCCTAAGATCTCAAGTCCAAAACCAAAGCAACTTCTTTTGTTTCATCTCCTTGATTGAACCAAAGAATGTTAAAGAAGCTTTGATGGATGAAAGTTGGGTCATTGCGATGCAAGAAGAATTGAATCAATTCGTTGCCAATGATGTTTGGGAACTTGTTCCTCCACTTAGAAGTTCTACCATTATAGGAACCAAATGGGTATATAGGAATAAGTTAGATGAGAATGGTGTTGTGTCTCGTATCAAAGCTAGACTTGTAGCACAAGGCTATAATCAACAAGAAGGGATTGATTATGACGAGACATATGCACCGGTAGCTAGATTAGAATCCATTAGAATCCTTTTAGCCTACGCTTGTGCCTTAGACTTTAAACTTCAACAAATGGATGTAAAGAGTGCGTTTCTTAACGGTTTGATCAATGAGGAGGTATATGTGGCTCAACCTCCCAGCTTCATTGATTTTGAGAAACTGGATCATGTTTACAAGCTTAAGAAGGCACTTTATGGTCTCAAACAAGCACCCAAAGCTTGGTATGATAGACTTAAAGCGTTTCTTGTTAAACATGAGTATACCATGGGGATGATATACAATACACTCTTTACAAAGAAGAAAGGTTCTCATCTCATAATCGTACAAATATATGTCGATGACATTATATTTGGCTCAACTTGTCAAGAATTGTATGATGACTTTGCCAAAATCATGCATGATGAGTTCGAAATGAGTATGATGGGAGAACTTAACTTCCTTTTAGGACTCCAAATTAAACAAATGGACGATGGTATTTTCTTTAGTCAATCTAAGTACGCTAAATAAATGCTAAAGAAATTTGGATTAGAAGAATCTAGACCAATGAAGACCCCAATGGCCTCGGATACTAAACTCACCGTAGATGATGATTGTGAGTCGGTAGACAACACCAAATATAGATGTGACAATCCGTCAATTTATGGTCGATATTTTATTCTCAATATTTATTTGAAAACATTATTTTAATGTTACAATATGAACTCACTTATTTTTGGGAAGAAATTTGGATTTACGTCTTGAAGTAGTATCGACTACGTTTAAACCGGAGGATTCAACGTTACGTGCTTACGTTTACATACACCGTCTTTGGTGACAGTCCGACATTTCAAAAAATAAATTTATCCGTGAATGTTATTTTGGAGTTTTAAATTTGTGTTAGTTCATAAACTCACAAATTTACGAGAAGAGATTAGGACTTACGATTTAATTTTAACGTCCTTTACGACTAAACCGGAAACCCTAGGATTACGTATTTACGTTTTTGAACTCCGTTTTTGATGAGACAATTTTTATTGGATTCGTTTTGTGACGTTGATTCATAATTTATAAAAACGTTTTTCATAAAACGACCCGAGGGCACGCAAATCGAGGAAACTAGAATCGAGGAGTACCCGTAAATTAATAGGGGATGAAACAAGTTACACTTGTCCCACCCCCTCATCATGGGCGGCAAGCTTAACCAATACACCAAGAGAGGTGTCAACTTAATATACACACTAAGGACACATGTCCTTAGTGCATACACAAACCACCAACTAACAAAACTAGCTACTCCTAAACCACTTCTATCATTTTCCTTACATGCAAACAACCAAAAACTCTCTCAAATCTCTCTACCCTCTTGCCTTGGACGTCCATATACACCACCACCATAAAACATCATCTTCCTCAAAAATTTAACCATGAACTTAAGCTATGATCAACATATGTTGAAGCTTAGTTGAAGACTTGTTGATTGGAGGTGATTTTAACAACTATCAAGGAGTTTCCATGAAGATCAATGGCTGATTTTTGGAGAAGTCTACAAGTATTTGGTGATCCTAGAAGTGGTGTTGATATCTCATAAGATTGGTTACCCAAAACCAAGTCTTGTTCATCATCAACCTCATCTTTTCATCACTTTGGTGGTATAGAGATTGTTCTTCCTATCCTTTTTGTTATTTGAATATGTAATCATGTATTTTATTTCCTATTGTATATTTATATGATGATTATATGATGATAAAAATGTTATGTGGGGATTTGGTGTTGATAAACATGATTAAAAAGGTGAAAAACCATAAGAAACAAGGTTAAAATCTTGGTTAAATTTGTTGGCTGTATAAAACAGTAAAGAAACAGGTCATGGACTGATAAATGATGAAGTAGAATCTATTTACAGTAAGCTATATGTCTTGTACACATGTGAGAGTTGGCCATGCAATGGAATCATTGTAATGAGTGAGATATGATCAAAACAAGTTTAAGATACAAATCTGAGTTCACTGTTTTGGACGATTTTTAGAAAATATTTAGAAGATGATTCAACAGTAGCTATAGAAGAGTTAAATGTAGCACATATCATGTAGTTTATGTGATAAAAATTTGAACTTCTATCTCCATATAGAACTCAAGATATGGCAGTTTTGGTAAAGGTGAAGATAAAAATCAGATTTTTGGAAATTAAAGAATAATACTATTATATAAGCACTCAAAATTTAAATAGTATAAAATATAGATTAAAACCCACTAAATTATAAAACTTATTTATATAAATGTGTAAAAGGGTAAATGAATGAATAACTTATATAAATGGTAGTGAAATAATACTTATAAGTTATAAAACTATAAACCTTGTTTTTACGACTTTTTCGGCTAATACCGTAAAAATTAACGTTTTTGTTAAATAAAACTTAGATGGTTGGACCCGTCTAATGAAAACTTTATAAAACTTATATACTGATATATAGACATGTATAACAAGTAAAAACCGATAAAACCCTAACTATAGGGCATACGGGCATTAACGAGCTAAGTAAACATATTGGACTAATACTTGGACTAATACTTGGGCTAATAATTGGACTAAACAAGATGAACACTCATAAAAAAAGAACTTATTGGGCTTAACCCATTTGGGCCCAACATGGAAAGTATATATACTGATAATATAGGTATAAAATGGATTAAAACAAGTTAAAGAACTTATAATAAGTTTATTGGACTTAAAACGCGTAAATAGGTAAAACGAGAAAACTAGTATAAAAGTTATCGACACATAACACAAAAATGAGTAAATGAGGATATGTAAACCCACTTGATCATCATATATATAAAATCATCATATGTATACATAATTGTTATTTTTATAAAGTCATTGGACAAACGTCTAAGACCGATTATTATTTGTCTAGGTTTTCGTGATTGAAGCACGTACCGTACGTCCGAATTGCCGATAACCCGCCTTCCCACATCAACGTGAGTTCATAGCCTCACACTCTTTTAAATGTTTTTATAAATGTTTTATAAACCCGCGAGGGAGATAACATGTTAGTTTTTATAAAATAGGACACCATTTTTCCTGATTGTTTGTTTATTGATTTTGGACCCGAATGATTGAATGACCCGATTGTATGACCCGATAAATGATTAAAGGACCCGATAGATGAAATTAAATGGATTATTAAAGTTAGGTTATGTCACTAAAAGTCCCATTAGCATGAATTGTGAACTACCGGGATTTGGTAGACGCTTATGCATTTAATAGTACTATTTGGGGACGATCACCCCAGTTCGCGCCTTGACGGTTGATCCCCGTCGTGCCACATTGATTGGTAAGCGAATTTATGTATGAGAAGATTTCCATAGCGTGACCTTTGTGACGACACGCTACTTTAGATGGGCAAAATTGGTATCGGGTTAGCTACCCGTTTTGGTTTAGTAAGGTAACAATGTCATGCGGCTTGTAATAATCCAAAACTAACGAAATACTACTAGACGCTCCGAATTACGATGTATTGCCTGACTAGCAATACTGGGTCATACTATTGATATTATGTTCGTGTTTTGGTTTTATATAACCATATTCATATAACGGTTTTTATTTGATCTATACAACGTTGCAAAACGTATTGTATGGTGTTTTTAACGACAATGATTCGTATAATGGTTTTTCAGGAAAATGCCTATATTATAATTTTTGATAAGGATTTGTATAAAATGACTTTGGCTTTTTTATGGCCTATTAAAATGATTTGTACAAAATGATTTTCAGTAATACTTTTATACTGATATTATATTGATGGAATTTATTAAACTCTATGAATTCACTCGGCGTTATCGCTGACCTTTTCTTTTAACATGTTTTATCTCAGGTACTTGAAGGTAATTCTCGGGAAGACAACAAGAATTCATGGCTCGCACTTAAACTATATTTTCCATTCAAATACATTGTAAAACTTTGTATGAAATAATATGACTTGGGACCGATGTAACTTTGATGTATATGAATGGAAATGATTTATAAATAAACGACGCGATTTTTATGCGTTGTCTATGATGTGAGTAATGTGCTATCCCGTAACACCAACTAGTCTTCCGCTGTATTGAGTTGTATAAATTTGGGGGTGTTACAGTTTGGTACCAGAGCTCTCGTTATAGAGAACGAAAGATTTTTAAAACCAAGGTTTTGAATAAAACATTTCAAAATCTTTTAATTATAAACATTTTTCACAAAATGTCTAAAAATCTTTTGACTATAACGGTGCCGAAGAATTCCCGAGTTACCGACAAGGCCAAGACTGAGAAGTGTTATTTTAATATATATATAACTTAGATTATATATATATATGATGTAATTTTATTACATGATTGTTTGATGATTATTTTGATATTAATACGAGGTATTTATACGACGTAGATTGTCACAATGTACCCTAAATCCCCTAGTAAATTAATCGAATCTATTCTCGTAGGAATTCTAGCTATCCTAGATCTAAACCAAGTTGTGAATATTTATGATCCCAACAAATGGTTGATATTCGTAGAAATGTAGATATTAGTTGATGGTGATATTGAAAAAGAATTGGCGAAATTAAATCTGATATCGATGTCATGACGATCTTTCCTTATAAGAGTGGAGTTTGACAAAATGTTACCACCTAGGAAGATGTCATCTGATTCGTTGTCATCCAATTCTTAAATTGAAATCGAAAGGGTGAATGTTGCACTTGAGGCTGTCATTGGAACCATTACCCAAAAGCCTCATGGCACTAGTACCTTTCCGAGAAGTCTAGTTGAATGATCAAGTCATTTCATACTAGTGACTCATTTGATAATTGTTGTTGTAAGAACTATAGGATTGGAATTAAGTGTTGATCATATCAAGCTTTTATAGCCCTATTAAGGCCTAAGAATAAGATTGAAAGTATTGGAGAATGAGGTTGGATATCGAATTGAGTATAAAATTGGTTGAAACTTGAATAAAGTAAAACTTAACCTGTATGGAATATGAGATTGTTAAGAGGAAGTCGTTAAGCCCTGTGATTGAACTATAAGGTTTTAATTGATTGTTGATTCGTGTTAAGTGTTGTTCCTAGGCCATTGTCCACTGACGAGGATGCCCAGTGTCCAAGAAATAAATTGAAGAAATCTTCTTCTGAATTGGGACCGATGGATCTTCCGGGACATGTGAAACACCTAATGACTCTTGTAGATTAGTATTCCTTGTGGTATCTTTTAAAAATCCCTAACTTAACTGAGATATCAGTTGGTAGGATGAGTTCTGAGAATTGTATGACATAGTGACACGTAATGTGTTACGGTACAATTTTTACTTGTTTGTGATTAATGAAAAGACTACCTTTGATCGCTAAATTCTACATGTATTGATGTTATCTATCCTTTATTGCTATATCCTAATGTTCGCATTAGTGATGCGACCATTGAACAAGTACTCATCCTGAATCGAGTTACGTTGTGGATTATTCTCTTTGTATTCCTGAGTGCCATCGAGGTCATGAACCTAATGATTAATTGGCTAAGCTCATTTCCTATCATATCGTAGTTAGTTCTTGGTGAACAAGCTTTCATCACTCTTTTGCAGATCACTCATTCTTTTTATAAGATGAAACAGTATGCCTTGAGAAAAATTGAATTTTCATCACTATAAGGATTATTTAAAGTGAGATTTATAAGTAATTGTTATCGAAATGAAGTTGTTTATAAAACACCTTGGAAAACTTAATTGTTTTCATAACAAGGAAAATCTTTGTAAATATATTCTTGATTCTTATTTAAGAATTAAGCATGAAAATGTTTTTATTATAAACATGATGATAAAATTTTGACGAACTGAGTATTGCATCGTTAATCTTGAAATTTTATATAGTTGCGCGCCTACATACAATTTAGAATGGACCATGCAAGACTGACTAGTAGTCACCATAAAACTAATGAATAAACACTACATTTTCTTTGAGGATTGTGAAAGATTAAATTTTAATGAGATCTGCAAGAAGTGAGAAATAAGGACATAATGTTAGAGACATCTACATATGTGCCTGTAGCATCTATTCTTCTGAGTCGAATTTACTCATCTGTGGAAATTGCCTTATTTGACAATTGACAATTCTTTCTTGTTCAATTATCCCGTAGTGAGATTCTTAGGAAAAGTATCTGATTACCAAGTGTTGATACCCGACTGGATGTATTGACGTTCTTATCATTTCTTATGATTCGATTTCATTTGAATGACCTGGGTAACGATCCGAGGAGCTTTCGAATGCGTACTCAAATTATGAAAACATGGAATATATTCATATTCGTTAAATGTTTTCGTCTGTATCTGATTTGAAATTCTCTCGCATAGATTATGCGTTGACCTTACTCTTTAGATGGTAGTTGTATCTCCATATATCCTTGAACTTGTAAAGGATTATGAGTTATTATTAGTCTTTTGAGAAGTTCACATCTTATCGACGGCAATGCAACTAGAAATTTGATAGTGCCCGTAGAATGAATTGATTGATTATGACATGACGATATTGTCTTAATTGATGGGAACTCGAGTAGAATTCCCCTAAATGATAAGATGCTGATTATCGAAAGTGATCTAAATAATTCTTGATGAATGACCATATCCTGTATTAAGACTTGAAATTATACCGTGAATGGTTGTGAATTAGTCATAGATATTGTAATCTAGAAGAACCTAATATGAATTTATTAAAAGATGTTTATGTTATCTGAAACTTTAGGAAGTATTTGTTGGTGAATTACCTAGACCTTCGCCATTAAGGCAAGTTGAATTTGGTATTGATTATATTACCGGTGTTGCACCTGTGACTTGTGCACAGTACGTCAGCACCATCTGAATTAAAGGAATTACCGTACAACTGAAAGAGTTGTCGAAGAAAGATTTTATTATACCAAGCCTGTCATCATGAAGAGCTATGGTGATATCATTCCTTATATTTATAGATTACTATAAACTGAGTAAATTGACAATCGAAAACGATATCCATAAATCGAAATGGAAGATTTGTTCGATCATTTACAAGGTTTTAGCGTATGTTTTAAAAGATTTGATCCACGGCATGATTATCGTCAACTTCGCATCTGCAAAAAAAAAAAAGATTATGTATTCCAATCACTACATCCGGTACTTGTAATGAACATTATGAGTTTCACGTGATGTCGTTTGGATTGACTTATACACATGTAGTATTCATAAATTTGGTGAATCACGTGTGTAGGCTGTAATTTGATAAATTCATGCTCGTGATCATTAAGAACTATTTATTTGTTTATAAGAATAGAAAGGAGTTAATAATTATTTATAGATTGCCCTGAATTGGCCGAACAATTAAAACTTGTACCTTGAATAATTAACATGTGATTTAAGACTTAATACTTTACCTGATTTGTCTATGTGATTAATAAGATAATGGAATCTAAATTGACTCTTCAAAAAAAAATTAAGAGCCCTTTTAAGACTTTGGATTTTACTAAAAAGAAAATGGAAATATGTTTTAACAAAGGATTTTTAAGGGATTATTCCCTTATACACAAACCATTCAACTAAACTTCTGTTTAGGGGTAAATGTTTGTGTATACCTCAAGACAACCTAAGAGGGATTGAGGAAACCGTTAAACCATGACTTAAATTGTGAAATGACAATTTTTGCTTTTCAACTAAGAAAATTTTGACCAAAAGTATAAACAAAGATTTTTCAAACATTTACAAATCTTATTAATTATTTTCGATAAATTAGCAAAAATCTTGATAATTAAAATCAAATTTATTTTGAACATTTTATTATAATTGGTCGAACTAAGAAATTTAAAACGTTTACGTTTCATAAAAATTAAATAATTATTGTTAATTTACATGTAATAATTATCGACGCTTTAGACGTCGGATTGAGTAAAACAGATAAAGATAATAGTAAAGACGAAACTAAAACATAGAAGATATGAAGAAAGAATTTTGAATAAATACGGTTGTGATATTTATTTCATCAGGAAGGTGAACGTAATTACTGACGCATAATATAGAAAGAATATCTGAGTGAATTGTGGACATGATAATTATATCATCATGAGAAATGAATATAAATACCGACGCATTATGTAGAAAGGATAAAGAACCAATTAGGATGTGTTCCTTAATAATGAAGGTGCAAAATAAATTGCTAAACGATATAAAAATAGACGATGTTTGTGAAAAGGATAATATAGATAGTAAAAAGGGATTCGCGGCTAGTGTGAACCATTAGAATTGAGAAGCCGATGGCATTAAATGTATGAAAAAGACCACAGGTGATTGTCTAAATATGGAGATTGCGAGATATAGTTATGTTAGAATTTGTAAGTATAAGTATTATATGTATGTCATTTTTGACTAAAAGTATCTTTGTCTGAAGAAGTTGTACTGATGACGAATTATGAAGGCAGACATCGCCTCATACATTAGTAAACGTCTAGCTATTGCAAATGTCATCATCTGAATTTGATTCGATTTGGGTCATCATCGACAGACTGACCAAATCTGCTAATATCATTCCCGTTAATGGTAAATGCAAAAGAATTATGTAAACATAGTGTGCCTGTATCGAACATCTTTATCAAGATCCTCGCTTCCCATCGAATTTCTAGAGATTTGCTTAGAAATCATTGAGAACGAACCTTGATGAGAGTACTATGTACCACCCCAATCGAAGGGACGAGGTAAAGTAACGATACAAACTAATATAAGTGTTGTTTTATATTTGAATGAATGACCTTTGGTAATGAACCGTATAATCGTTTTCCTTTGGAGAGATTATCATTGATAATTATCGTATTAGGATCGAGATCTAATCTTGTTAGGATGTAAATCTTAGAGCATCTGTAAGCAAGAGTTGAGATGGAGACATCTGACATACACCCACTGTGAGTTGGACATGTCTTTTAGGTTTAAGGTTTCCTATGATGGCAAACCTAACCTTGCAAAATACCCGACCCGCGAGATCTGAAATGATTGTTGAAATTAGGATTTGATTATTGACAGCCGGTAGTGGGCAAGAGGTTATGTGAATATGAAATGTAGATCTTGAAGTGCCAAATGGGTAGCGAAGTTATGCCTCAATTTTTAACCTTGGAAAAATAAATTCATGATCTGACAAATCATGGGATATAAGTCCCCGTTGTATGGGACCATTGAGATGATGTAAAAGTTGGGATTGAAAGGCATATAAGCTGGATCTACCCTAGGACTTCAAGGACTGCGTAAATTATGTTTCGTAAATCAGCTTGATAAATATCTATCAAGTGAAAATCTGATTGTTCTTAGTAAAGATTAGGTCGGCGAAAAGTTGCATTCATCAGAAACCCGTGAACATCATGGATAGAGAAAGTAAGTCAACATTTAGCCTGATCTTATTCCCGTAGTTATGTTTGATGAAACTCGCTTATTGTAATGAATTGCACTTGTGAAAAAGACCGAATGTGGAGGAAATACCCACATGGCTTTAACTCAATAAGAAGCGAGTAGTAAGATGATCTTTGAGGACAAAGATCCTGTTTAGGGGTAAATGCTGTGACAATCCGTCAATTTATGGTCGATATTTTATTCTCAATATTTATTTGAAAACATTATTTTAATGTTACAATATGAACTCACTTATTTTTGGGAAGAAATTTGGATTTACGTCTTGAAGTAGCATCGACTACGTTTAAACCGGAGGATTCAACGTTACGTGCTTACGTTTACATACACCGTCTTTGGTGACAGTCTGACATTTCAGAAAATAAATTTATCCGTGAATGTTATTTTGGAGTTTTAAATTTGTGTTAGTTCATAAACTCACAAATTTACGAGAAGAGATTAGGACTTACGATTTTATTTTAACGTCCTTTACGACTAAACCGGAAACCCTAGGATTACGTATTTACGTTTTTGAACTCCGTTTTTGATGAGACAATTTTTATTGGATTCGTTTTGTGACGTTGATTCATAATTTATAAAAACGTTTTTCATAAAACGACCCGAGGGCACGCAAATCGAGGAAACTGGAATCGAGGAGTACCCGTAAATTAATAGGGGATGAAACAAGTTACACTTGTCCCACCCCCTCATCATGGGCCGCAAGCTTAACCAATACACTAAGAGAGGTGTCAACTTAATATACACACTAAGGACACATGTCCTTAGTGCATACACAAACCACCAACTAACAAAACTAGCTACTCCTAAACGATTTCTATCATTTTCCTTACATGCAACCAACCAAAAACTCTCTCAAATCTCTCTACCCTCTTGCCTTGGACGTCCATATACACCACCACCATAAAACATCATCTTCCTCAAAAATTTAACCATGAACTTAAGCTATGATCAACATATGTTGAAGCTTAGTTGAAGACTTGTTGATTGGAGGTGATTTTAACAACTATCAAGGAGTTTCCATGAAGATCAATGGCTGATTTTTGGAGAATTCTACAAGTATTTGGTGATCCTAGAAGTGGTGTTGATATCTCATAAGATTGGTTACCCAAAACCAAGTCTTGTTCATCATCAACCTCATCTTTTCATCACTTTGGTGGTATAGAGATTGTTCTTCCTATCCTTTTTGTTATTTTGAATATGTAATCATGTATTTTATTTCCTATTGTATATTTATATGATGATTATATGATGATAAAAATGTTATGTGGGGATTTGGTGTTGATAAACATGATTAAAAAGGTGAAAAACCATAAGAAACAAGGTTAAAATCTTGGTTAAATTTGTTGGCTGTATAAAACAGTAAAGAAACAGGTCATGGACTGATAAATGATGAAGTAGAATCCATTTACAGTAAGCTATATGTCTTGTACACATGTGAGAGTTGGCCATGCAATGGAATCATTGTAATGAGTGAGATATGATCAAAACAAGTTTAAGATACAAATCTGAGTTCACTGTTTTGGACGATTTTTAGAAAATATTTAGAAGATGATTCAACAGTAGCTATAGAAGAGTTTAATGTAGCACATATCATGTAGTTTATGTGATAAAAATTTGAGCTTCTATCTCCATATAGAACTCAAGATATGACAGTTTTGGTGAAGGTGAAGATAAAAATCAGATTTTTGGAAATTAAAGAATAATACTATTATATAAGCACTCAAAATTTAAATAGTATAATATATAGATTAAAACCCACTAACTTATAAAACTTATTTATATAAATGTGTAAAAGGGTAAATGAATGAATAACTTATATAAATGGTAGTGAAATAATACTTATAAGTTATAAAACTATAAACCTTGTTTTTACGACTTTTTCGGCTAATACCGTAAAAATTAACGTTTTTGTTAAATAAAACTTAGATGGTTGGACCCGTCTAATGAAAACTTTATAAAACTTATATACTGATATATAGACATGTATAACAAGTAAAAACCGATAAAACCCGAACTATAGGGCATACGGGCATTAACGAGCTAAGTAAACATATTGGACTAATACTTGGACTAATACTTGGGCTAATAATTGGACTAAACAAGATGAACACTCATAAAAAAAGAACTTATTGGGCTTAACCCATTTGGGCCCAACATGGAAAGTATATATACTGATAATATAGGTATAAAATGGATTAAAACAAGTTAAAGAACTTATAATAAGTTTATTGGACTTAAAACGCGTAAATAGGTAAAACGAGAAAACTAGTATAAAAGTTATCAACACATAACACAAAAATGAGTAAATGAGGATATGTAAACCCACTTGATCATCATATATATAAAATCATCATATGTATACATAATTGTTATTTTTATAAAGTCATTGGACAAACGTCTAAGACCGATTATTATTTGTCTAGGTTTCCGTGATTGAAGCACGTACCGTACGTCCGAATTGCCGATAACCCGCCTTCCCACATCAACGTGAGTTCATAGCCTCACACTCTTTTAAATGTTTTTATCAATGTTTTATAAGCCCGCGAGGGAGATAACATGTTAGTTTTTATAAAATAGGACACCATTTGTCCCGATTGTTTGTTTATTGATTTTGGACCCGAATGATTGAATGACCCGATTGTATGACCCGATAAATGATTAAAGGACCCGATAGATGAAATTAAATGGATTATTAAAGTTAGGTTATGTCACTAAAAGTCCCATTAGCATGAATTGTGAACTACCGGGATTTGGTAGACGCTTATGCATTTAATAGTACTATTTGGGGACGATCACCCCAGTTCGCGCCTTGACGGTTGATCCCCGTCGTGCCACATTGATTGGTAAGAGAATTTATGTATGAGAAGATTTCCATAGCGTGACCTTTGTGACGACACGCTACTTTAGATGGGCAAAATTGGTATCAGGTTAGCTACCCGTTTTGGTTTAGTAAGGTAACAATGTCATGCGGCTTGTAATAATCCAAAACTAACGAAATACTACTAGACGCTCCGAATTACGATGTATTGCCTGACTAGCAATACTGGGTCATACTATTGATATTATGTTCGTGTTTTGGTTTTATATAACCATATTCATATAACGGTTTTTATTTGATCTATACAACGTTGCAAAACGTATTGTATGGTGTTTTTAACGACAATGATTCGTATAATGGTTTTTCAGGCAAATGCCTATATTATGATTTTTGATAAGGATTTGTATAAAATGACTTTAGCTTTTTTATGGCCTATTAAAATGATTTGTACAAAATGATTTTCAGTAATACTTTTATACTGATATTATATTGATGGAATTTATTAAACTCTATGAATTCACTCGGCGTTATCGCTGACCTTTTCTTTTAACATGTTTTATCTCAGATACTTGAAGGTAATTCTCGAGAAGACAACAAGAATTCATGGCCCGCACTTAAACTATATTTTCCATTCAAATACTTTGTAAAACTTTGTATGAAATAATATGACTTGGGACCGATGTAACTTTGATGTTTATGAATGGATATGATTTATAAATAAACGACGCGATTTTTATGCGTTTTCTATGATGTGAGTAATGTGCTATCCCGTAACACCAACTAGTCTTCCGCTGTATTGAGTTGTATAAATTTGGGGGTGTTACAATAGAGGTATGATTGGTAGTTTTTTTACCTAACGGTAAGTCGACCGGATATCATGTTTAGTGTTTGCCTTTGTGCTCGCTTCCAAGAGGCTCCCAAAACCTCTCACTTCGAAGCGGTTAAGCGTATCTTCCGATACATTAAAGGCACTATACATTTAGGATTATGGTATCCTAAAGGGTCCGGCGTAGAAACCATTGTCTACGCGGACTCGGATCATGCGGGAGACTATGTGGACCGGAAAAGCACTAGTGGAGTTTGTACCTTCATGGGTTGTTGTTTAACTTCTTGGTTCTCCAAGAAACAAACCGCTCTTGCAATATCCACCACGGAAGCCGGGTATGTGAGTGCCGGAAAAGCATGCCAACAAGCTCTATGGATGAAGCAAGCGCTTGTTGATTACGGGATTTCTCTTGATGATGTTCCCATCATGTGCGATAATAAAGGTGCTATAGACCTTAGCAAGAATCCCGTGCAACATTCGCGAACCCAATACATAGAAATTCGACACCATTTCCTTAGGGATAATGTTCAAAAGGGTAACATTTCAATTGAGAAGGTACCCTTCGAAGACAACTTAGCCGACATCTTCACTAAGCCACTTAAGAGGGAACCTTTTAATTACTTGCGTCTAGGTCTAGGATTAATGGAACATCTTCCTTAATTTCCTTCTTTTCTTTTAGTGTGTTTTCTTTTCTTTTACCACTTTGAGTCATTGAGTCTTCCAAACTCTTTTTGAAAAACCCTCTCTTCTCCTTTTCAAAATTCTCAAAGTCTCTTTCGAAAATGGTTGAGAAATACGTTTGACATTGTTAATTCAATCTAAAAACGATTTTTCATAGATTCTCGCTATTAATCTAGATCTTACATAATTCATATGTATGATTCTCTCAAACATAGCAAGAACAAGATAGAATCATGGAGGATCATTGTGTCATGACTTAAGGTCTTGTCTTACACACCTCCTACATCGATTTTTTAATCCATGTATTTTGGTCAAATATCTATTTGGTAAGTTTGCATATGTTTTCTTTGTCTATCTTTGCTTTTAAGCATATCCCTATAATAAGTTAGACTAGAAAAATAAGATTTGCTGAAAAATCTTCCTCCAAACACCAAACACAGCCTCTGCAGGCGGTTCCATATGTGAACCGTGGTGCCTTAGTGATAAGGTACCGCCAGTCGTGATAAGGAACCGCCTACAGTGCCTTCCTTTTTTGGGTTTTTGTCTGAAACTCCAGATTTGCTCCAACATTTTTGAGAATCTTTGTTTCAAACCCTTTGACCACCCCAAAAATACCTTAAGCCTTCCCTATTTAAACCATAAGCATTTTGCCATACTTCACTTCCCAAAATGTCTTATTCTTCCAATGAAAGCCTTGAATCTCCTCCATTTTCTCTAATTGCTTTCAATCCCAAATCACCCAAGAACCATTACAGTCCAAACTCACCCAAGAACACTCTTAATCACATCTCTCCTACCAAGAATGTTGATTGTGGGACATCTTTTCTTCCACCACCACCCTTTAGTGTTCTTCTTGCTTCTCATGATAATGTCATGCACCATGGAACATATTGTCATTGTTGTCAATATCAACATCTTGCTATGTCACACATCTACGAGGAGTTGAGCTACATCAAGAGTCTCTTAATCAAACCTCTTGTTCACTATGATTATGAGATCTCCAACAAGCCACCACCACCACCCTCCGCCATTACCTTGTCTTTCATATAAGCATTGGTTGCTTATCCACAAGACACCAAATTTAAGCAAATGGGGGAGAAAGTGATAGCTATACCATTTCTGATTCATCCGATGTGTGTCATAATGGGGAAGAAAGTGTTCAAAATGCTAACAATCATGATAATTGTCTTATGACTGCTTAATTAACTGCTTCTGTACCAAGGTTAAAGAGCTCGAAATGACTGTAGCTCAGCAATCTAAAGATCTTGAAGATGCCAAACTTGAATTTTTGAAGAAAACGAACAAATTTGAAACATATTTTGAAAAACTTAAAAAGTCAAATGTTGTTCTTGAACGAAAATTGGATAAAAAAGTTCTAGAGTCTAAAGCTGAAAAGGATAATCTTTTGAAACAAATTAAGTTGCTAGAATCTAAATTGGCATCCCAAGATAAATTGCTCAAAGAGAATGAGACTTTAAAGGCTCAAGTTCAGGAAAAGGTTTTTGCAATAGCGGCTCTGAAAAACGAGTTGAGGAAAACTAAAGGAACTAGTGTGGACACTAAGCTTGAAAAACCATCAATCTTGGGGAAACCGCCTCAAAATCAGTCTGTTAGACAATCGACTGCATTTAGATCCGAGCGACCAAAATCCTCGAGACTGCGGTTTGCCTCCCAAGTTGATATGGTTCATCTTTCTAGACCAGTCACTCCACCAACTAGGGCCAATGTGACTAAAACAGCTTTTGCAAGACCTAATCACATGATTGCATCTAGTGTCCCTAGACATAGTCCAAAGAATACGTCTCGAGCTAGTTCAAATGACGTTCACCATAAATTTGGTTTAAGGGAAGCTAATCAAAAGACACAAGTAAGAGATAGGAAATTCATATCTAGTCAGATGCCTTCTAGATTACCCAACACTGCTAACTGTAGCATGTCATATCATAGGAGCATCAATCAATCACCTAGGAATTCTAGATCTTACTCGGACTTTAAATATGCTACTTGTAAAACATGTAGGAAATGTGTCTTTAAGGCAAATCATGACTCTTGTGTCAAGAAATTCCTTAATGAGGTGAACTCCCGTGCTAGAGTTCAATCCCAGTGGTTAGCTAAAATCAAACCCATTTGTAAAGTTTGGCGCCCCACTGGTAGAACTTTCACTCTTGTAGGAAACGAGTGCCCTTTAACTAGGATAGTTTCCAATCCTACCAAGACTACTAGGGAGGAAATTCAAAAGGATGATAAATCACTTAAGCCTAGTGATCCATCTCCTCAGGTTGTCTCTGGCACAAGAAAAGATAACTGTGAACCCCCACATGGTTCTAAAATAGATATCACTAACCCATATGAAAGCATACAAACTCGAAATGAGAATGCATGTACGAAAGTGAACGTTCAACAAGAACAAAGCGGTCCAATTGTTGTATATTGTTCAACTAAGGAAAATCTCATAGTTTGGTTGTTGAAGAAGCAAATATCAGAGAAACAAGTGTCTCAGGGGATTTGTAGTTAAGCTTACAACATGACGTGGCTTACCGTTAAATATCAGACGATAACCCAATCTTCAAATAAAGGAAAGTTTATCGCCGATGATAAACTTATCCTAACAAACGAGAAATTAAATTTTCTCGGACACGAGCTTACGTTAAAACAACTCCAAGGTTTTAAGCTCGTGTAAAATGGCTCATCGTTAAATATCAGACGATGACCCGATCTTCAAATAAAGGAAAGTTTATCGCCGATGATAAACTTATCCTCACAAACAAGAAATTAAGTTTTCTCAGACACGAGCTTACATTAAAACTATTCAAAGGTTTTAAGCTCGTGTATATGGCTCATCGTTAAATATCAGACGATGACCTGATCTTCATATAAAGGAAAGTTTATCGTCGATGATAAGCTTATCCTCACAAACGAGAAATTAAGTTTTCTCGGACACGAGCTTACATTAAAACTATTCAAAGGTTTTAAGCTCGTGTATATGGCTCATCTTTAAATATAAGACGATGACCCGATCTTCAAAAAAGGAAAGTTTATCGCCGATGATAAACTTATCCTCAAAAATGAGAAATTAAGTTTTCTCGGACACGAGCTTACATTAAAACTATTCAAAGGTTTTAAGCTTGTGTATATGGCTCGTCGTTAAATATCAGACGATGACCCGATCTTCAAATAAAGGAAAGTTTATCGCCGATGATAAACTTATCCTCACAATCGAGAAATTAAATTTTCTCGGACACGAGCTTACATTAAAACTATTCAAAGGTTTTAAGCTCGTGTATATGGTTCATAATCACATTACAGGTTGTAACCCGGACTTCAGATAAAGGGAAGTTTATCTATTCAACGATAACTTACCCTAAAAACGAGAAATTAAATTTTCTCGGACACGAGGTTACATTAAAACTATTCTAAGGTTTTAAGCTCGTGTAAACGGTTTCTGGTCACATGACGAAATGTAGTCCGCGCTTCAAAGAAAGGAAAGTTTATCATCGATGATAACTTATACTTACAACGAGAAATTAAATTTTCTCAGGCATGAGCTAATATTAAAAACATTCGAAGTTTTTAAGCTCATGCACAATGACTTACAGTTAAATATCAGACTGTAACTCAGACTTCAATTCTAGGAAAGAGTATCTTTAAATGATAACTTATCCTCGTAACGGAAAATTAATTTTTCTCGGTCATGAGCTTGTATTGAAACATTCCAAGTTTTAAGCTCAGAAAGGAAAGTGTATCTTTTCAATAAGAGAACTTTTCCTCATAACGAGAAATTCATCTTTCTCGGTCATGAGCTTTATGTTAAAAACATTCAAAGTTTTTCAAGCTCATGAAAACGACTTCTAAGTAAATGTCAACTTAGGACTCGTTCTTCAATCAAAAGGAAAGTTTATCGCCGATGGTAACTTATCCTTAACAACGAGAAGCTTACAAACTTCTCGGACTTGAGCTTTCCGTAAGATATTCCGAATCTTAAGCTCAAGTGGTTTCAAAAAGGGCATGTATTTTTTAATCGATAATATTTACGATCCTAGAAATGTCGTTTAATAATGACACGGAGTTGTAAATAAAGTTCGAACAAAAGTTTAAACCTTTTTAAAACATGCTCAAAAATGGCTTGTAGTTATTTCAGACTGCAACCCGCTTTTCATATTTAAGTCAAGCATTCCACCGGAAAGCTTTGACTCAACAACGGGAATTAATTTTCTCGGGCATGGTTTATTTTATAACCATGTAAGGGATTGTGTTTACGCAATAACACAATCTAACACGAATATGTGTAACAAGAGAAATATTGTTTTTATGAAGTTATCATCTCCATATACCGTAGCAATTTACAATTGATATCTACATACTCGACGATGCGACTACTCAAAAGACGACTACAACTCTTTAGATAGAACACAAGTTAAAAATTGTGGGGGAGAATTTTCAGGCGTTCAGAATCTTCGATGCCGAAAGTGCCAAGTTCACAAATTGGTGTCAAGACAACGATATCAATCGTACATGTGGTGTCATGAAAGACTACTGCTTTTCAAACAGGAGGAGATAATTTCAGACGTTACGGGGGAGACCAACATTCGTGAACAAGAACCATGTGATTTTATCATATGATGTTCTCATCATTCAGGTCCAACCTCGTAAATTATCAATCTTGTGAATACATTATAATATTTGATTTTGCACGTGATAAGTACCTCACACTTGTGTTTAAAAGGTACTTAACTTACGTCTCAAGTACACCCTCATTAATTTGAGGGGGAGCTTGTGAAAATCATGAAAATAATTGGATTTGCATTTTTCTTCCTAAATTTTCTTTAAATCAATTGATATTAAAAACATCGATTGGGTTAATATTTTTAATATGGGGGAGAAAATGTGATTTAATATTGAGATCAATAATGGTTTGAATTAATGTGTTGGCTGTAAAACTGATGAGATGGCATTTATACATGATCTCATCGTTCTTTTCGGGCTTTAAATGCATAAAAATGTCATAAAATACCATATATATGCTTGTGTTTGTTTACTTGTGTATTTTAGGTATGGATATCGTGAAAAAGACAAAAGATCACAAGTTACAAGGAATAACGGACACGAGAAACGAAGCCGTACAAAGAACCGGGCCCTGATCATGGAATTCTCAACAAATACCCTTGAAGAATTGAAGACATACAAGATTGATCCTCATTTATTGAAGAAATGACACTTAAAACCTTGAAACACTTTTTGGAAAGTTTGTGCCAAAAATGACAAGTTGTGAAACGTTGATACAAAGGAAATGGGCGCTGATAGAAGTTTACTTGCAAGTGACAAAAGAAAGGAAAAAGAAGGACTGAAAGTGTGCATATGAAACATTTAAACACAAAATTGCGCCAAACACACTCCCACTCCACCAAAACCGGATCAAAATGTTTACTATTCACCCCAAGAACCCAGTTACCACTTCACTTAAAACAAAGGGTAAAAACAAATTACCCAGGCACATGCTTGATTCACATGCCCAGAAACCTATCCCACACCAAAAACCCTCATCTCCACTCACCAAAGGGTCCCACCCATTCACCCGTCCACCTATCACATCATACCTTCCTATCCAAGGCTTGCCACGTGTCAAGATCAACAGCCCACATTCCTTGCTTCACCCCAAAGCTATTAAAAACGGTTTGGATGCATTTGGACAGCTCATTCCATCAAATGATCTAGAAGAACTCAAGGGCATTTTAGAGAAATCACATCTAGGGTTTGTGAATAGTGTAGCCAGGCATTTGCCTATAAAAGGAGACCTCAACATGTGAGAGTCCCTTTGTTCCAGTTTTAGGCTATTAATCTTTGTAATTCCTTTTTAAGTTAAATAAAATTTGAATTTCTGAAACTTTGAAATCTCTTTTTGATTTAGTTAAAAGTTTGGTGTTTGAGTAGCCTAATTCTGAGTTCCATTTGATTGTTAAGGCCTACCTTAATCTTGTGGTTAAGGCACGTCTTGTTTCATTAGGTTTTTAAGGTTTGAATACCTTGAAATCCTAGGTTCTGTTTTGGTTATTTTGTGTACTAACCCTTGACCATTTGCTATAAGCTCTTTCAAGCTTGTTGACACCAAGCCTGAGAAGGATCTAAGCCTTTGGTTGAGTTTATTTGCTGCTTGTGTTGAAGATATAAAGTCCTTGAGGTTCTACTTTGAACCATCAACCAAGGCTGTTTGCATCTCCTTATTTGAAGTACCTTGGTCTTGTTCTAGTTGTTGAACAAGGTCCAAGGAGCATTGTTGGCCTTCCTAGGATGTTGTGGAAGGCAGGTATAAGCTCTTGTTAAGATTCCCCTAAAAATTTCAAGTTTATGACTGTTTTGGATTTTGTGCTTTGATTTTGAGTATTTGTGTTTGTGCTGGTGATTTATGTGTTTGATTGTATTAGTTGCTGCCTAGTAAGTGTTTTTGATCATTAAAATCAGTAGGTTATTAGAAGGAATCACAAGTTTCTTTGATAAGTGACTGATTAAGGAGTGTTTGGGATTACTGCATAAGTTGGATTTGTGGCTTGTTAAGTGCTTGTGTGTTGTTTGCAAGAGTTGGTATCTGTTGTTTGGGTGATATTGTTCATCTGTTTGCAGGTTTTGAGGTTTTGAACACATTGATTCTTGATTTGGCTATAAAATCTTAAATACTTGGTAAAATTGGCTAGGATTTTGAGGACACCTAGATCTATGCTTAGGCTAGGGCTAACAAGTGCTAGATCATAGTTAATCACACCAGGGAAGAAGGATTTTAGGTTTGGAATTGGATCAAGTGTCAAGTATATCAGCAAAACTTGTCTGCATATTGTTCCTTGTTCATCAGAAACATTTTGTGCTTTGATCTTGCTATTTACTTTGATTCAGTGTTTGATTCTTGTTGCTTTGTGTTTATTCTTAATTTATATAGCTTGTGTATGCATCCTGTTAAGTTTGGTGGACTTATTCTGCTTAAATCTGCTTATTAAGTGCTTAACTGCTTATTTGCATATCTGGAGCATATCTGGTAACTGTTTGGCTTATTGTGGCTTATTGTGTGAACCATTTTGTGATTTTATTGTTGCTATTGACTCCTTGTGATTCACTGATCACAAGGGTGCCTTTGTTTCCAATTGAATCAAACCAGAACTCTCAAATAAGCTTGGTCAAATAGTCAAAGCAGTGGGAACTCCTTTCCCCTGCTAGTTTCCACTGATAGTGTTAATTTGTGGTCAGCTTATCAATAAGCTATAACAGCTTATTCCAACCTACAACAACTTTGTTTTTGTAATAGGTGCTCATATTTTGACCCATTTGTTCATACTGGAGCATTTGGGTGGTTGACTTTTAGGTTTGACTAGAAAACCAACTCCTTTGACTTTTACATAATTTCATTTGTGCTTATTCTGGCTTATTGGTTGTGCTTATTGGATTTTTGTTGATTTATATTGCTTATTGAGTCCATTTGAAAGCTTTTGCAAGTTGAATCAAGTCCTGAGGTGCATTATTTCTCAAAAACGACTATTTTGTCGTTTTGTGGATTTTTGCTTTTCTATTTTCTGGCTTATTGAGTGTGCTTTTTGGAAATTTCTTTTGACAGATCTCTTAAGCATCCTAAAAGAGGGTTGTGTGTCAAATTAGAGCTAATGGCATTAGCTTATGGCTTAATGGGCTGAAAAGCCCAATAAGAATAAGCTTTGTGTTCAATAAGTTGTGATAAGCTCACATTCAGCTTTTGGGCCTTTAGAGTTTTGTTCTTAGAATTAAATTTTAAGTCAGATAGGGCTTTTCCAAGTCAATTGGGCCAAGTTTGACTTTTTGGGCCCAAAAGCCCATTTGTGTTGACTGAATTTGGATTTGGCCCATTTGAGGGCCCAATAGGGGTATTTTGGTAATTTCACTTTGATTTTCTGATTATTTAGGTTAAAATAAACTAGTTTGCAAGTTTTTAGAATTTTTTATAATTTTTGGATTTTTAATATTATTTTATTATTATTTTTAAAATTTCACTTTTTCCAACTTTTTACATTTTTCTTAGGTTAATTACATTAAAATAGGAATTTAGCAACTTTTAGAATAATTTTATCTCTTTTAGATTAATTTTTATAATTATTTTAAGTTTAAATAGTTTTTAAATCATTTTAAATAGTTTTTATTAGTTTTAAAATTTCTAAAAATAGTTTTTAATCATTTTAGGTCATTATAGAGGTTTACCAATTGAAAAATATTTATTTGGGCTTTTTGATAATTTATTTGATTTTTAGGGCTTTAATTAGCATTTAAAAATTGAATATTTAATTATTTAAAAGGTTTGAAAAAGTTTTGATCATTGGTAAACTCTTAGTTTATTATTTTTGATTTTTGGTGAATTTTTGGTAATTTTTAGAATTTATTTTTATTCTTGTGATTTTTAAGGTTCTACGTTTTAACTTTCTAGTAGTGATTTTTTGTTAATTTTTACTTTTACGTCTTCGTCATCTTCTTTTCTAATCCCCTTCTAAACCAATTATTAATCACAAATCTTGAACATCTTAGTCACACACATATACCTCCTTGGGAAACGAACTTTCACACCATTAAGGGTCATTAGTGTTGATTTTCCTAAATCATCACTCGATACTTACCACTTTTACGCCTTTTCCCTAAGAGGTGTAATTTACCACAATCACTTTGGCGCCGCTGCCGGGGAGGTGTGTCGTGATTAATTTGCATTGTTGTTTTTAATATTAACCAAATAGTATTTGTATTAGTAGAACTCTACTAATACGTATTATCGGTTTTCTTGGTTTTTCTTGTACAAATATTACTACTATATTGTATTAAGTATCACAATAAATATACAATATCTCCAAAAGTGTGAAAACACAACCTTGATTGGGATTTCATCACTCAATTATTGTATTCGAATCTCAAACAAAAAGAAAAAGGCAAAAATAGATAAATACTTTCGTGAAGCTCGATTTTGAAAGATACAAACTATAAGGTGGGTATAAGGCGGGTATTATAAAATATACCCTAAGGAAAAAGGCTCTTAAGTGCTTCGCGCCGCCTCGTTTCCCCGCTTGCTTGTGAGTATTTTGAGATTGAAGGCCAATCGAGGGTTTTGCCGCCCAAAGTATTATTACGTATAATATATTTGCTTGGTTTCTTTGTGATTAAACCCTCTTGAACAATTTGGTTTTCACCAAAGTTCTAAAGTCATTCGAAGGCGTTCACTCCACGTGATCGTTTTCATTCCTTTGAGGCTTCTTTAATCAAGAGTTTGATTCGAGGAGAGATTTTGTAGATTGTTGTCTACGAAGATACACCAAAATCCAAAAAAATTAAATATCATCAAAAACACAAAAAAAATTGAAAATTCACAAAACACCCAAAAAGAATCTTCTTTGCTCACCTCCCATTCTTCGTGAAGTTTATGATCACTCGTAATCAAGCAAAACGAGCTCGTAAACGACTTCAAAAGCAAGCAAATCAAGAGACGTTGATTGTTGAAGAACCTCCAATTTTTGAACCTATTGTAGAACAAGAAGTCGTCATGGCTAATCGTACTATGATGGAGTTGCTACAAGCACCCACCGAGGGTTTTGGAGAGGCTATTGTGATTCCCGCCATCCTTGCGGAGAATTTCGAGATTAAGACGGGTTTAATGTCTATGTTGCAAGCAAATAAGTTTAGAGGTCATGAGAAAGACAACCCGCATTACCATATTAGGAATTTTAACCGTCTCACCGCCACTAGCAAGTTTAAGGATGTTCCACATGACGCCATTAAGATGATGTTGTTTCCATACTCGTTGGATGGACCCGCAAAAATTTGGCTCGAGAAAGAACCACCAAATTCGATTTTGACATGGGCCGATCTCGTTTCTAAGTTTGTAAACAAGTTTTTTCCACCATCTAAAACAACACACTTGAAAAATGAGATTTCACGATTTGTGCAAAGAAATAATGAAAGTTTTTCAATGGCATGGGAACGCTTTAAAGAAATGTTACATGAATGTCCACACCATGATTTTACGGAATTGAATCAAGTGGATACTTTTTATAATGGGCTTAATGATCATGAACGAGATTATTTGAACGCCGCCACGGGTGGTAATTTTTTGTGCAAGACGACAAATGAGGCTTTACAAATCATTGAAAATAGATCTAAGGTTTATAACCCTCGTAACACACCGAGTGTTGCCAATATGGGTTCGTCATCTTCGTCACAATCGTCTCGTAGCATTAACGCCTTACATGATGAAGCTAATGAGGAAAATCGGTTTTTTGATAGATTTGCTAATCTAATGTCCCATTGGAAGGCTCAAGAAGCTTCCAATTCCGCTTCGGTTAAAGCGGTTGCTAAGAGTTGTTTATCTTGTGGAGGAGCTCATGATCTTTCCGAGTGCATTACCGCGGATGGTAACACTTCGAGTGCTTATGTAGCAACGGGAACTTACAACCAAAACGGTCAAGGTTCCCGCCCAAATCAAGCTCCACCCAATCAAAATGTTAACAATTATCGAAACAACAACCAAGGTAATTACCAAGGCAACACACGCAATTACAACAAAGGGAATTATCAAAGTGGGAATGGACAAATTTCTAATCAAAACCAAAACCGTGATTTTCAAAACACTACACAAGGTTTTCAAAATGCGCACACTAAAAATTTGCAAGGAGAATTTTTGGATTATGCAAAAGCAAATGATGCTAAATTTGATAACATGCAACGTGAGATGATTAGCTTAAGATCCGAGTTGAAAAACGAGCTAACAAATGAACTTGCTAATGAACTTAAAACTCATGCAAACAAAATGGAAGGAAATATCCAACGTCTTCAACAAAATCAACAAAAGATGGAATTAGGACAACATGAGATTAAGCAAGAGTTATTAAAAGCGGATGCTAGGCAATCAAAATTTGAGGACCGAATGGCTAAGATGTTTGAAGCAATCATGTGTAAACCCTCTTCCTCGGGTGGTCTTTCTAGTGATACCATTGCAAACCCGAAGGGAGAAATGAAGGTTATTACTACACGAAGTGGTAAAACTTTCAAGGAACCAATCTCTCGTCCAAGTACTTCTAAGGAGAAGGAAATCGAGAAAGAACCCGAGGTGATGGTCGAAAAGAAGCATATTACAATCCCACGAAGTACCGCTCATACCACACCTACGGTTGAACCAATACCAATTGTGGAACCCGAGTTTCCAAGGCCGTTGCCTAATGTCCAACCCACACCACCTTTACCTTACCCTTCGAGACGAAACAAAGAGAAGTTGCAAGAACGTAACAAACAACAAATCGAGCTTTTTATAAAAATGTTTCAACAAGTGAATTTTGATGTGAGTTTAGCCGACGCGTTGTTATATATGCCTCGTTTAGCTTCCACTTTTAAAAGTATGATGAGCGATAAGGAAAAGCTTTCAAAGCTTGCTAATTGTTCTTCGGTTTATCTTAACCGCATACCGGAAAAAGTTGGTGATCCCGGAAAGTTTCTCATTCCTTGTGACATACAAGATATGAAAGAATGCCTCACCTTGGTCGATCTTGGTGCGAGCATTAATTTGATGCCATTTTCCATTTGGAAATCGCTTTCGCTTCCGGCTCTCATTCCTTCGAACATGTCCATCGAGATGGCCGATCATTCTACGATTATGGCATGTGGAGTAGCCGAAGATGTTTTCGTGAAAGTGGGGAAGTTCTACTATCCCGTTGATTTTATAGTAGTTGACATCCCAGCGGATCCTCAAGTTCCTCTAATTTTAGGTCGTTCATTTTTAGACACTTCGAGATCGCTTATCGATGTTCATGCGAGAACTAACACTTTGAGATTCAACGAAGAGGAACTTGTTATAAACGCTACTCAAAACTCGAAACCTTCTCATGTTTATGCAATCACTACCATCAATCACATTGACATCGTTGATGTGGTTTGTGATGAGTTTTCACAAGAAGTGTTAGGTTTTTCCGATAGCTCGTCAAGTGGCAATCCCACTATTTTGGATCCGATTCTTGCTAATTCTACACCAAATCTCACTCCATTCCAAGGAGGCGATTTCACTTCAAATGAAATCGACAATGAAGATGAGGTGTTGATTAGTGATGATACTTCTATTCCACCATTTCTTTCGCCGATGGAAGTTATGAGTGTTGAACCAAAATCTTCAATCGAGGAACCACCTATCCTTGAATTGAAAGATCTTCCTTCTCACCTTGAATACGCATTCTTGGAAGGTGATGACAAGTTGCCGGTTATTATTGCAAAAGGTCTTGCTAATAATGAAAAAACCGAGCTCTTGAAAGTTTTTAAGGCTCATAAAGGGGCAATTGCGTGGAAAATATCCGACATTAAGGGTATTGACCCAAAATTTTGTACTCACAAGATTTTAATGGAGGAGGACTACAAACCCGCAATTCAAAGTCAAAGAAGGGTGAATCCCAAAATTCACGATGTCATTAAAAAGGAGGTCCTTAAACTCCTTGACGCGGGAATGATTTATCCTATATCCGATAGCCCATGGGTGAGCCCAATCCATTGTGTCCCTAAAAAGGGAGGAATGACCGTTGTGCCTAATGAAAACAACGAGTTAATTCCCACTCGTGTTGTGACCGGTTGGAGGGTGTGTATTGACTACCGAAAGTTAAATGACGCCACTCGTAAAGACCACTTTCCTTTGCCCTTCATGGATCAAATGTTGGAGCGACTTGCGGGAAATGAATTCTATTGCTTTTTAGATGGTTTTTCTGGTTACTTTCAAATCCCTATCGACCCTCGTGATCAAGGGAAGACTACGTTTACGTATCCTTATGGAACGTTCGCTTATCGTAGGATGCCTTTCGGACTTTGTAATGCACCCGGTACGTTTCAACGGTGTATGATGGCAATTTTTCACGATATGATCGAGAAGTCGATGGAAGTGTTTATGGATGACTTCTCGGTGTTTGGTAATTCGTTCACGTCATGTTTATCTAATCTCGAACAAATGTTAAAACGTTGTGAAGAAACCAATCTTGTGCTTAATTGGGAGAAATGTCATTTTATGTGTAAACAAGGAATCGTCTTAGGACATAAGGTGTCGAAGGTGGGGATTGAGGTCGATAAAGCTAAGGTAGACGTCATCGCCAAGTTACCTCATCCCAAAACCATTAAGGGAGTTAGGAGTTTCCTAGGCCACGCGGGCTTTTATCGTCGTTTCATCAAGGACTTTTCGAAAATCTCTCGTCCTATGACACACCTTCTCGAGAAGGATGCTCCTTTTAACTTTAATGAGGATTGTGTTAAGGCTTTCGAAACTCTCAAAAGGAAACTTACCGAAGCTCCCATTCTTGTTTCTCCTAATTGGGAATTACCCTTTGAAATCATGTGCGATGCAAGTGATTACGCTATAGGGGCCGTCTTAGGGCAACATTATGACAAGCATTTTCGTCCTATCCACTATGCTAGTAAGATGATGATCGAGGCTCAATTAAAGTACACCACAACGGAAAAGGAATTCCTTGCCGTGGTCTATGCTTTCGAGAAATTCCGACCTTATCTCGTCTTGACTAAAAGCATCGTGTATACCGACCATTTGGCTATCAAGTATCTCTTTGCTAAGCAAGATGCTAAGCCGAGATTGCTTCGTTGGATGCTCCTCCTCCAAGAATTTGATGTCACCGTGCTTGACAAAAAAGGAGCCGAGAATCTAGCGGCCGATCATCTCTCTCGTCTAGAAGATCCTCACAAAGATGTTTTCGAGAACAAGGAAATTACCGAAACATTTCCTCTTGAGACTCTCGGTGTAGTGAATTCTAAAGACACCACCCCATGGTTTGCCGACATTGCAAATTACCATGCGGGAAATTTCATAATCAAGGGTATGACGACACAACAAAAACGAAAATTCTTTCGTGACGTCAAGTTCTATTTTTGGGACGACCCTTATCTCTTTCGGGTTTGTGCGGATCAACTCGTTCGACGTTGTGTGTTTGGTGCCGAAGCTTCTAATATCCTTAGAGCTTGTCACGAGGGACCCACGGGTGGTCACCACGGTGCTAATCTCACGGCTAAGAAAGTGTTCGATGCCGGTTTCTTTTGGCCTTCTATCTATCGTGATGCACACGCACTTGTGAAGTCGTGTGATTCGTGCCAACGTCAAGGAAAATCGTCTCAACGTGATGAAATGCCACAAAACATAATTCAAGTATGTGAGATTTTCGACATATGGGGAATAGACTTTATGGGGCCGTTCCCATCGTCTCATGGCAACAAATATATCCTCGTCGCGGTGGACTACCTTTCTAAGTGGGTGGAAGCTAAGGCTTTGCCTACTAATGATGCTCGTGTGGTAGTGAAGTTTTTGAAGCAACTATTCTCTCGGTTCGGAACCCCTCGTGCTATTATAAGCGATCGTGGAACCCATTTTTGTAATGACCAATTCGAAAAGGTTCTAAAGAAATATGGAGTTACTCATCGTCTTTCTACGGCTTATCACCCACAAACGAGTGGGCAAGTCGAGGTTTCGAACCGAGCTTTGAAGAGGATTTTAGAGAGGTCAATTGGAGAAAACCGTGCTTCATGGTCCGAAAAACTTGATGACGCTTTATGGACCTTTAGGACCGCTTATAAGACACCTATCGGTTGCACTCCTTATAAGTTAGTCTATGGGAAGAATTGTCATTTGCCCATTGAGTTGGAGCATAAGGCATATTGGGCCCTTAAGCATGCAAATTTTGACTTGAAGACCGCGGGAGATCACCGAAAAATACAATTGAATGAATTGGATGAATTAAGAGATAATGCTTATGAAAATTCATTAATTTTTAAAGAAAAGACTAAAAAGTTTCATGATTCAAAGATTAAAAACCGGGTTTTTAACGTTGGTGATCAAGTGCTGCTTTTTAACTCTCGTCTTAAGATATTTTCCGGGAAATTGAAATCTCGTTGGTCGGGTCCGTTCACCATTACACAAGTATTTCCATATGGGACCATTGAGCTAGCTCAAGATGATGTCCCTAATTTCAAGGTGAATGGACATAGGCTTAAGCACTACTTTGGTGGGGAAATTCCTTCAATGGTTGCCCTCGACCAAGTCACCTTCCCCAATGATAATTAGCATTGAGGGGATCGAGTCGAGCTCATTACTCGGTGACCTTTCAACTCGTTGTCTCGTGGTTGTTTGTGATTGTGTTATCTAGATCATCATCATCATCTACGATTGAAGACTCTCGTGTTCGTTTACGTGAGCCTCCATCGTTCGTTTGAAGAAGTTTTTCACGATTCCATGACATATCCTTTATTGTTCTAACAATTATCTTTTAGCATACTTAATAAACGGCTTTAGATATATTGTTGATCACCCTTTCCATGCTAGATCCTAAGCATTCGACTCTTCGTCTCTAGTATGGGGGTGCTCCACCTTTAGACTCGAAACATTGAGGACAATGTTTACTTTTAGTATGGGGGGGGGGGGGGGGGGGGTGAATAGGTACTTGCTTTGCTACGCCCTCACAATGTTTTGTTTTGCTAATAAGGCTAAAAATAGGCCAAATTTTAAAAATTTTCTTAGTTTTCATAAGTGTTTTTAAGACACGAATGTATATTTTCCGATGGGTAGAATAAAAGTTAATTTTTGACTTGATGGGCATTTGGAGCCATTTACATTCCTTAACCCGCTCAATTCAAGTTTTGCTAGACCTTTATATAGGGAGCTTTAAAACGCGAAAGTCTTAATTCATACGGGTTAAGAACAAGAACTTTTCGCAAGTTCCTATAATTGATTCTAGAAAGTCACTTATCAAGGGAACTATAAAACGCATTCTCTAAACTTGAAAAAGTCCAAGAAAGTGCAAGATCCTATAGGTGGCTTGAAAACCCAAAACTTTGATTTGATATAGTCTTAATGAAAGCTAATCCAAATTTGGCTTAAATTTTGACTTGCATGGCTAAGTATTCACGAGTCTCTTTAATTAGAGGTCTTTATATAGTGAAGAACGAGAAATGATAGAGTTAGACAAGTGATCATGCTAAACGTAGAACATGAAAGTGTTCTTTCAAAAACTCATATGTTTTTAATTGTGGCTTTTTCTTCCCATAAGATCAATGCATTAGGAATAAATCATAATTGCAATAAGTAAGGTCGTACGATTTGAAAGGTTACTTAGCCTCTAGCGCAAGATCGTTTAAAAGTTACTCGGGGTTGAATAGAGTTCATAGCCAAGGCATAACTTATTGAAGCGGGACGCGAAGATTGGCGATCATCCAAAAAGGCCCTAACAAGGCATGAGGAGCTCTATTTTTGCTAAAGATCCAAAGATGATGTGAAGTATCATTATTCCTAAATCAATATGAAGGATCGAGACACACGACGAAAAGCAATTACTCCCCTAAAGATCATGGAGAAAGTCTATCCAAAAAGACCCTAACAAGGTATGAGGATAAATATATCCAAGTCCGAAAAGGAGGCGGATCGTTGTATATCAAAATCCAAAGTTAAGATTGAAGAAAAATGATGAAGTCGTGGTCCAATATGAAGAATCTCTCAAAAACGTCAAGTGAAGAATTCCAATATGAAGAGAAGACCATAATTTCAAGAACGTCTTCCCAAGATTTGAAGTATGAAGTACATGCCAAATATCGGTCCGAGAAAGGTCTCAAATCGTGAAACGAGTTATGCCAAGATATGAACTTAAGGAGATACACGAGAAGCCGTTTTAAAAGATTTTGTCCTTCGGCTAACTATTGATCAAATCGTGCTACTTTGCTTTCGGACTAATAATTACTCAAATAAGTCAAATTGAATCACTTGTGATCCATGACAAATAGATAAAAAATGCTAGTAACCCATTTCCTTTTATAATAACTAGGATTGCGGGGAGAAAAAGTATTACACAATTTGGACGTATGAGTAGTGTTAGCATTTTGACTTGTACCAACAATGATCTCGTTTTTGCACTTAGCATGGAATGTATGACAATCAAGGATGACGAAGTTTACTCTAAGGGACATTCACTTGTTTCTATTCTTTGACCCTAAAAGTCACTTTTTGGTGATGAAAATCATACATTATGTCTTTACACATCATCGTGGTATGTTGCAAGTCTTTAACTCTTCAATAAAGGTTAATAAAATTGAACTTTGGTGATGCTTAGATACTTTATTCTAGCATTGCGTGAGGGCACGGCAATGGCTTAGTATGGGGGAGTGATGAGATGGCATTTATACATGATCTCATCGTTCTTTTCGGGCTTTAAATGCATAAAAATGTCATAAAATACCATATATATGCTTGTGTTTGTTTACTTGTGTATTTTAGGTATGGATATCGTGAAAAAGACAAAAGATCACAAGTTACAAGGAAAAACGGACACGAGAAACGAAGCCGTACAAAGAACCGGGCCCTGATCATGGAATTCTCAACAAATACCCTTGAAGACTTGAAGACATACAAGATTGATCCTCATTTATTGAAGAAATGACACTTAAAACCTTTGTATATTAATAATTACAAGTTTGGTCCCTTAAGTTTGTCAAAATTACACAAAAGGTCCCTCAACTTTGAAGAAATGGCAAGATTAGCCCCTCAACAATTTCAAATTGTCAAATATGGTCCCTCATCAAGCCAAAGATACATTGAAGACCTTTGAAGATCAAAAATGTCCAAGATCAGTCCTTCAAATATGCAAAATTGCCAAAAACAACCCTTGAAACACTTTTTGGAAAGTTTGTGCCAAAAATGACAAGTTGTGAAACGTTGATACAAAGGAAATGGGCGCTGATAGAAGTTTACTTGCAAGTGACAAAAGAAAGGAAAAAGAAGGACTGAAAGTGTGCATATGAAACATTTAAACACAAAATTGCGCCAAACACACTCCCACTCCACCAAAACCGGATCAAAATGTTTACTATTCACCCCAAGAACCCAGTTACCACTTCACTTAAAACAAAGGGTAAAAACAAATTACCCAGGCACATGCTTGATTCACATGCCCAGAAACCTATCCCACACCAAAAACCCTCATCTCCACTCACCAAAGGGTCCCACCCATTCACCCGTCCACCTATCACAACATACCTTCCTATCCAAGGCTTGCCACGTGTCAAGATCAACAGCCCACATTCCTTGCTTCACCCCAAAGCTATTATAAACGGTTTGGATGCATTTGGACAGCTCATTCCATCAAATGATCTAGAAGAACTCAAGGGCATTTTAGAGAAATCACATCTAGGGTTTGTGAATAGTGTAGCCAGGCATTTGCCTATAAAAGGAGACCTCAACATGTGAGAGTCCCTTTGTTCCAGTTTTAGGCTATTAATCTTTGTAATTCCTTTTTAAGTTAAATAAAATTTGAATTTCTGAAAATTTGAAATCTCTTTTTGATTTAGTTAAAAGTTTGGTGTTTGAGTAGCCTAATTCTGAGTTCCATTTGATTGTTAAGGCCTACGGTGGTTAAGGCACGTCTTGTTTCATTAGGTTTTTAAGGTTTGAATACCTTGAAATCCTAGGTTCTGTTTTGGTTATTTTGTGTACTAACCCTTGACCATTTGCTATAAGCTCTTTCAAGCTTGTTGACACCAAGCCTGAGAAGGATTCTAAGCCTTTGGTTGAGTTTGTTTGCTGCTTGTGTTGAAGATATAAAGTCCTTGAGGTTCTACTTTGAACCATCAACCAAGGCTGTTTGCATCTCCTTATTTGAAGTACCTTGGTCTTGTTCTAGTTGTTGAACAAGGTCTAAGGAGCATTGCTGGCCTTCCTAGGATGTTGTGGAAGGCAGGTATAAGCTCTTGTTAAGATTCCCCTAAAAATTTCATGTTTATGACTGTTTTGGATTTTGTGCTTTGATTTTGAGTATTTGTGTTTGTGCTGGTGATTTATGTGTTTGATTGTGTTAGTTGCTGCCTAGTAAGTGTTTTTGATCATTAAAATCAGTAGGTTATTAGAAGGAATCACAAGTTTCTTTGATAAGTGACTAATTAAGGAGTGTTTAGGATTACTGCATAAGTTGGATTTTTGGCTTGTTAAGTGCTTGTGTGTTGTTTGCAAGAGTTGGTATCTGTTGTTTGGGTGATATTGTTCATCTGTTTGCAGGTTTTGAGGTTTTGAACACATTGATTCTTGATTTGGCTATAAAATCTTAAATACTTGGTAAAATTGGCTAGGATTTTGAGGACACCTAGATCTAGGCTTAGGCTAGGGCTAACAAGTGCTAGATCATAGTTAATCACACCAGGGAAGAAGGATTTGAGGTTTGAAATTGGATCAAGTGTCAAGTATATCAGCAAAACTTGTCTGCATATTGTTCCTTGTTCATCAGAAACATTTTGTGCTTTGATCTTGCTATTTACTTTGATTCAGTGTTTGATTCTTGTTGCTTTGTGTTTATTCTTAATTTATATAGCTTGTGTATGCATCCTGTTAAGTTTGGTGGGCTTATTCTGCTTAAATCTGCTTATTAAGTGCTTAACTGCTTATTTGCATATCTGGAGCATATCTGGTAACTGTTTGGCTTATTGTGGCTTATTGTGTGAACCATTTTGTGATTTTATTGTTGCTTTTGACTCCTTGTGATTCACTGATCACAAGGGTGCCTTTGTTTCCAATTGAATCAAACCAGAACTCTCAAATAAGCTTGGTCAAATAGTCAAAGCAGTGGGAACTCCTTTCCCCTGCTAGTTTCCACTGATAGTGTTAATTTGTGGTCAGCTTATCAATAAGCTATAACAGCTTATACCAACCTGCAACAACTTTGTTTTTGTAATAGGTGCTCATATTTTGACCCATTTGTTCATACTGGAGCATTTGGGTGGTTGACTTTTAGGTTTGACTAGAAAACCAACTCCTTTGACTTTTACATAAGTTCATTTGTGCTTATTCTGGCTTATTGGTTGTGCTTATTGGATTTTTGTTGATTGATATTGCTTATTGAGTCCATTTGAAAGCTTTTGCAAGTTGAATCAAGTCCTGAGGTGCATTATTTCTCAAAAACGACTATTTTGTCGTTTTGTGGATTTTTGCTTTTCTATTTTCTGGCTTATTGAGTGTGCTTTTTGGAAATTTCTTTTGACAGATCTCTTAAGCATCCTAAAAGAGGGTTGTGTGTCAAATTAGAGCTTATGGCATTAGCTTATGGCTTAATGGGCTGAAAAGCCCAATAAGAATAAGCTTTGTGTTCAATAAGCTGTGATAAGCTCACATTCAGCTTTTGGGCCTTTAGAGTTTTGTTCTTAGAATTAAATTTTAAGTCAGATAGGGCTTTCCCAAGTCAATTGGGCCAAGTTTGACTTTTTGTCCCAAAAGCCCACTTGTGTTGACTGAATTTGGATTTGGCCCATTTGAGGGCCCAATAGGGGTATTCTGGTAATTTCACTTTGATTTTCTGATTATTTAGGTTAAAATAAACTAGTTTGCAAGTTTTTAGAATTTTTTATAATTTTTGGATTTTTAATATTATTTTATTATTATTTTATTATTATTTTTAAAATTTCACTTTTTCCAACTTTTTACATTTTTCTTAGGTTAATTACATTAAAATAGGAATTTAGCAACTTTTAGAATAATTTTATCTCTTTTAGATTAATTTTTATAATTATTTTAAGTTTAAATAGTTTTTAAATCATTTTAAATAGTTTTTATTAGTTTTAAAATTTCTAAAAATAGTTTTTAATCATTTTAGGTCATTATAGAGGTTTACCAATTGAAAAATCTTTATTTGGGCTTTTTGATAATTTATTTGATTTTTAGGGCTTTAATTAGCATTTAAAATTGAATATTTAATTATTTAAAAGGTTTGAAAAAGTTTTGATCATTGGTAAACTCTTAGTTTATTATTTTTGATTTTTGGTGAATTTTTGGTAATTTTTAGAATTTATTTTTATTCTTGTGATTTTTAAGGTTCTACGTTTTAACTTTCTAGTAGTGATTTTTTGTTAATTTTTACTTTTACGTCTTCGTCATCTTCTTTTCTAATCCCCTTCTAAACCAATTATTAATCACAAATCTTGAACATCTTAGTCACACACATATACCTCCTTGGGAAACGAACTTTCACACCATTAAGGGTCATTAGTGTTGATTTTCCTAAATCATCACTCGATACTTACCGCTTTTACGCCTTTTCCCTAAGAGGTGTAATTTACCACAATCAAAAACCCGCATGCTTTTACCATGAATAGTACCCTTAAGATCGTACGTACATGATTAGAACTTTCCTTTTATAGCACGTTTACGATTCACGAACAAGATTTACAAGTATTACGTACGTGTGATAACACGATAAGTATTTAATACATATTAAGACACGATAATTATTTCAATAATAATTATAATCATGAACATACGAACATGAAATCATGAACGTAAATAATCACGAGCTTAGTATTACGTATTTATGTATATTTATTATGATCATGAATAAATATAATAATACACGAACGATAACTATTTAAATCACGTAAAACACGAACACGAGAACAAATATAATATTAGACACGGAAAAACATTTGGGTTACCCCATGTGGGCCCTCTTACCCGCGGCTAAACACAAGAAAAGGGCCAAGCCCATGCAATTTTTACTAAACAAGGAAAAAGGGAAAAACTTATTTTCATAATTACAAGAATTAGAAAATAATCAAAACCCTAAATCTCTCTTTCTCTTCTCCTTGGCCGCTGGGTAGAACACACACCAAGGGTGTGTTGGTTGATTTTTGGTGATTGATTTATTGCAAGGGTGTTAGTGTGTTCGTTCTCCTTTGATTCACGTAATCGGTAAACCCTAAACCTCTTTTCCTTTATGTTTTTATTTAATCAAGAACAAATGAAAACATGAATGTTATAAAAACAAGTAATTACATGTTATAAAATCATGGGGGTAAAATTAATTAAGGTTAAGGACGTGTTTGTATTTGGCGGACGCAAGGAACCGAGACCCAAGGGGGTCTCGGCTTGTTTTTGATTCGCACCAAACGAGACCTCAAGCTCTCGGTGTGGTGTCGTGTGTCTCGGCAGCAGGAGGAAAAGGGAACCCAGACCTCGGTCGGGGTATGTTTCGTGTTTGGTGGGTCTCGGCTAAAACAAGAACCACCACCGGCTTATGCCGGTGGCTAAATAAGGAAAGCAGGGGGAACCCCCAAGCCGCGGAAGCAAGGGGAACCACCGGCTAGCCGGTGGGAACTTTTGCTAGCCGGCGACTAGCTTTGACCAAGGGTGCGTTTGCAACCGGTCACGGGTCCGGTTCATAGGGTTCACAAATACGGTTCACGACATGTTTAGATTAAAACACGGGTTCGGTTCATGGGTTATTTTTGCAAGTTAATTATTTTACGAGGTTAATTATTTTTACAAGATTAAATGAAATTAATTACAACATGCACATGATTAATTTAATTTATACATGACTTAGGTTATTAATATTATTATTAATACATAAATTTTAACCTAAGTAATTACCATTTTATTTAGACCATATAATTAATTAATTATTAAAATTATGACTTATAATTAATTAATTTGCATGACTTAGGTTATATTATTAGTAGATAATAATACATGTTTTAACCTAAGTATTTTTACCTTTATTTAATTAAATCATGTTATATTTAATTAAATACTTTAACCTATGGTTTATATAATTTACATGAAATAATTAATAAACTATACTATTTAATTACATGACTTAGAATATTAATCAGTAAACACATAAGCTTATATAATTAGCTTAATAAGCCAGCTTATTTATATTTATGGAAACTTTCTATTTTTAGAAACTTATTTAATTAAGGCAGCTAATCTATTTATGGAAACTTTCTATTTTTAGAAACTTATCTATTTTAAGCAGTAAATCCATTTTTGGAAACTTTCTATTTTTGGAAACTTTCTATTTTAGGAAACCTGCTATTTTTAGAAAGTTACTTATTATTACACAACAAGTATAATAATACATGAAATACAAGTAATACTTAATCAGAACAGACAGAATACATGATAAACACAGTATAAAGCTTTAATCAGTAAAACATGACATGAATATATAAAACAAGCTAAGACATGATATAAAACCAGTTACGTACTCAGTAATCAGATACTTATACACGTATGTATTTATGTAGCATTAGTGATACCCAAGTAGGACTCTCTTCCGTTCGTCTTCTTTGTTCACTGGACACAAGGTATGGATTCTCCGTCCTTTCAGTATGGACATTCTTCCTTATTAGGATTCCCCGTATGCAGCCAATTGTTTTCCCCAGTATATGTTTTATATGTTCTTGAATTGCTTATGTTTAATTAGATACCTAAAGCCATATACATGCATGACCAGTTTCACCTAGTTATGGAGGTACCATAACCATTACACTGGAGGCACCAGTGTTATGACTCCACCACGACGGAGTGATAGCTCGTGGCGTCCCTTCGGATTTTGGCCATTTTATTATTATCAGGTGGGCGTATGGGTGCATCCTAGTTTACATGTTTTCAGCAGATTATTCAGGTGAATGTGGTGTGTGCCTTGCATCCTTCACAAGGAGCTGATCCCTCCTACCCAAACCAGTATATTAAATTAGAGGCAGCTCCTCTAATTTGCATGACGAGGTCACCCTACAAATATTCATGCACGTGGATAATTCATGACCTATATTGGATAATGGTAAACATGTTAAACAGTTTTTATAAGATAAACATAAGGCTTTTTAAACTATAAAACCAGTTTTAATAAGATATACTAGGTTATCCAAGACTTAGTCTTTTCCGCTGCTCTATGCTTATATGCTTATGTCCCAAAACGGCAGGTACTCAGGGACGCTCGTAGACTTTAAGCGTACGTGCATATGGATTGGAAGCTTCCTAGCCTTCTTTAATTTATGCATTTTGTGGAGTCCATAGATCGTTTAGACTCAATGGTTAAGAACCATTCTATCTAGGATAATCAACATTCATATGATGTTAATCATAGCGGAATAGAATATTGATTAGTAACAAGATGTTATAAGAAAAAGATGAATTTCCCCAATGATTACTTGTATTAAATAATAAAACAAATAATCTCTAAGCGTGTATGCATTAAATCCCACGCCTAGAACACGAACTCATTTGTAGGTTTACATTATGAATGAATTGTTATGTAAAACCTACGTCTATGTCTCTTTATATATTAGAGACATAGCTTACAAAGAAAGCTAATATATTTATAAAACGACTCCACCAGCTTGTAGAATTGCTTCTTGTACATTTTAGTCCTTGTCTTCTTATTTTGTTTATTTTTTCACACCAACTCAATATTTGACCCAACAATCTTCCCCTAGTTGATATGACAAAACAAACTGCTTTCTTTCATGACACTAGTTCTTCAAGTTGCCAGCTTCCCCTTAATTTATTACTTCTTCCCCTTTTTGTCACATCAACAAGGAAGTAGTAAAACGTAGACAACTATGAAGCATACAAGTACCATGTAAATGATGTAACGCTTAGAACAATAAGCTTCCCCTTATACCATGCGTTCACCATTTCTTTTGAACATAAGTAGAAGTATCAACCATCAAAAGCAAATGAATAACTAACTACTTGCAGAAACGAATACTATGTAGTACCATCCATGATGAGAGCAGCACCAGAAATTAACATGTAGTGCCATCTTTAAATGACTAATAGTATACGTACCCAAGTAGTCGTATCTTTGAAAAGAGCAACTTCCAATGGTTGAATAGAATCAAATAAGATCAACTTTTGTCAAGTATCTTGAATCTTCAAATTCTGTAGGCTTTATGTAATGATGACATATGAAGATATCTAATTATGACTTACTTGATGATGAAGTAGAATAACCCGAACTTGTATTCCATATCTTGTACTAAACATGTGATTCCAAAACTCACGGCTATAATGAGTAGACTATAACACTCACGGCTATAATGAGTAGTCTCTTGACAAAAAGAATTCTCTAGCAAATATGAGCATAGAGCGTCTTAAGAAAAATCTCATACATTTGCTACCTTTTATCAAGTCCATTGTCACAACTTAAAGCACCTACAAGTTATCTTCAAACCCGCTGAAAGTTTGAAGATATGATAGAACACTAATCCGCAAAAATCTACTTCGTCTTCAAACAAGTAATAAAAACTTTTCTTCGTAATCAATGAAAATAAAATGAGCCTTTATACCTTTAAGAATTAGTTGCTGTGAATAAATCAAACTCCAAACCAAAATATCTTCAAAATTGTCTGTCAGCGGCCACTGTACCAATATATCACTTAGCTTCGTCCACTTTTCTCTTACTTTTTGATTGGACCGTAGTATACACAAATGTAGCCAAGCCAACATTTTATAAACTATGGACCACATCTTTTAGGGTCTCCATCTTTAATCATACTTCACGTTACACTGTTTGCTTTCAATTAATGAACCATCAAATGAAGACAAACATATATCCTAGGACTTTAATAGTCACGTGAGGACCATATATCAAAAGTACACCAACTCAGCTTATTGACCATCATATATATGTGAATTATTATTTTCTTATAGTATCACATCATTCGTACATACCTACACCCACGATGATCACAAAGCTGCGTCGTCCAATAACTCCAAAAGTAAAACTTACGTGATATTGGAACACTGCGTTTCAGAAACAAACACACGTCTTTTGCTTTAACAAACAGTATCACGTCCCGCTTCTATGTTTCAGGATCGATCCATCAGCAATCACCATCGATAGTTTACCACCAGAAACCATTGATTTCAATTAATACCAAAGTTTTTACAATCAAAACCTTAATACAGAGATCTTTTGATCAGGCACAGATTCCAAGAATGTGAATCCTAGATGAATCACAGCCACATAAATCTGCAATACTTTTCTTCGGCAGCCATGAATCCTGGACATTGAAACAACCACCAGATCATCAAGAAAGATCTGCTACTGTTCGTTCAGGCTTAACTAGGCCATGATTACCTGATGCTTCCATAAAGTACAATATCTTGTGACTCATAGGGTTTTAATAAAACCCACATCGTTACATAATGATCAGAAACCCTAGCAACATCATTGTGAACCATGATTGCAGAAACCAGCTATGTTTCAATAAGACGGATATAGGATTTATGCAAACCCTAAAATGAGGATCGTCACAGCAGATACAAACATCGATCATACTTCTAGGGTTCATCGTTGATTCATAAATCAATTCACCAAAGCTAGTATGACCACCATCATAAACAAGAACCTGCTATTTGTCACAGCAATACCAAAGAAAAATAGTAGCTTCATACGACTCATCTTCACAGCAACACAAATCATAAATCTAGGGTTTATAAACGAAACCCTAAAATTCAGATCTTTAGCGACACTAATTCTGTCGCAAATCTGTCACAGATCTTGCAAACTGTCGCTAATCTGTCACTAAAACTGTCACGAATTCTGGACAGCGGCTTCACAGCAACGAACACGAACATAACACCTTGTATCTCCTAGATATCATGAGCCACCCGCTCTGATACCAATTGTGGAGTCCATAGATCGTTTAGACTCAATGGTTAAGAACCATTCTATCTAGGATAATCAACATTCATATGATTTTAATCATAGCGGAATAGAACATTGATTAGTAACAAGATGTTATAAGAACAAGATAAATTTCCCCAATGATTACTTGTATTAAATAATAAAACAAGTAATCTCTAGGCGTGTATGCATTAAATCCCACGCCTAGAACACGAACTCAATTGTAGGTTTACATTGTGAATGAATTGTTATGTAAAACCTACGTCTATGTCTCTTTATATATTAGAGACATAGCTTACGAAGAAAGCTAATATATTTATAAAACGACTCCACCAGCTTGTAGAATTGCTTATTGTACATTTTAGTCCTTGTCTTCTTATTTTGTTTATTTTGTCACATCAACTCAATATTTGACCCAACACATTTCTTTATACTTTGATACTCATTTCCATGGACATTGTTAGTCCTTTTCATTTACAGTACTTATGTTTGTGTGTGACGAGTTATACTTTTGAGGTACCGATGTTTGATTCCGGTATTTCCTTTATGGTCATGTGATGTTTTATACATTTATCCTTGTATGCTTTGATGACACGCCATAATCACGCGTGACATTCCATTTACCAAAATGGGGTGTTACAATTATGGTATCAGAGCCAAGGCTTCGACGTGTAGGCTCTCAAAACACGACCTGTGATTAGTGGGTAGTCACTATGGTCTTCCTAGAACTGACAGTCGGTTTTCATGCATTCATCATTTTCATGCATACATATATATGTCATTGTCGCAGGTTTATGACTAAGTAATGGTTGGTACAGGACTGGCCCTATTTAGTCGCATGTGTTTTATCGAAACTTTTAAATTTGGGACCGACCCATTGGCGTCCCCTCGCCATGTCTTTTGTTTTGAGTGAACTGACCATAGGCGTTCACTCTCGCGCATACAAAAGTTTTCATAAAACTGCATCATGGATTCATGTACTAGTTTTTCCTGCATAAAATTTTTCTCATGATTTATTGGTATAATTTTTTTTCATGTATATAGTTTATGTTTTAATCACTTTAATCATGTATTTTATGTTATTGATAGGTGTGAAAACACCCATCCTTTTACCACTTATTTCTTGCTAAAACAAAATCAAAACGCGTATTTAATGTCATTTGTTTGGAATTATGCGTGGTTTGTGTGTTTGTTGTGTTTTCAGAGCCAACCGGATAAATATTGGAGAAAACATGGGATTGCACGGGTTTTATCGAAGAAAAAGACGAAAAGACGAAGTCTATAGTCCAAGAGATGCAAAAGATTTGAAGTCAATGGGCCTATTTGAAGATTTATCGAAGAAAAGGACCAAAGATGGAAGATTTACCTATGTCGAAGAAACTCAAGTCTATTAAATGAAGAAATTAAAAGACGAGTTGAATTTATTCGTCGACAAATCCCGAATCGATATCGAAATAGTCAACTTTTCTGAAAAGACGAGAAGACAAAAAGAAAGGGAGAAAGCCCACTCACCAACCAAGGGAGAAGCCTATAAATACTCCTCCCATTCACAAATTTCCACTAGTCTTTTTCTGTTACATTTCTCTCCGAGTTCTTAGGAAGAACCATCTCCCTTAAGGAGTGATTTTCATTTTCTTTAATTTCTTCTTGAATCATGTAAGTTTAATCTTTCCATTTTGTTTTGTTGAATCTTAATCATCAATACAAGTTTACTTTTAATCTTTCTATCATCTTGTTCTTCATCTCTTTATGATTAAAAGATATTAAGTTTCATTTTTATTGGTTTGATCATCAAAAACAAGTGGGTTTTGCGTTTTTGTTGTTTTGGATTGATGCTTTCTATGAGTAAATGATTAGTGGATAAATTGGTTTAAGTTTGGGTTAAAAATTTGTTTGATTTTTGGTTTAAAATTCGTGTTTTAGATTCCCCTGTTCTTCGCTTTCCTTGACTGAGTTTTCCCAGATTCCGTATAGAGGTTCTGTGATTGCACTGTTGGTTCGGAATATCCAGTTATTCCGGATCAAGGTGTGATTTTTTCGTTATTCGGAATATTCAAATTATTCCGAGTAGAGCTTAATTTTCTTGGTTAATCGGAATATCAAATTATTCCGGGTAGAGTAGTGATTTTATTGTCTATTCGGAATAACCAATCATTCCGAGTAGGGATATTATTCCGCATAGCCCGATTATTCCGCATAAGAGTAATATTCCGGATAGAGCTTTTTCCAAGTAGAGCACTTTATTCCGCATAGTCAAAATATTCCGCATAGAGAAATTATTCCGCATAGCCATCTTTATTCCGAGTAAGCTTGATATTCCGTATAGGATATTATTCCGCATGGCCATGATTATTCCGGATAGCACAAATGTTCCGGATAGACTAAAACATTCCGAGTAGAGCAGACATTCCGGATAAGCGTTTATTCCGAATAGAGTTTTCCAGCTTTATTCCGCATGAGAAGAAATATTCCGAATAAGTTGTTTTCTCCACGTTGAGGTACTTACTGTTTCGTTTAAATTCTAGCTTTATTCTCAGTAGTTGTCTTTAGTTTAATTTTATTATTTCCAGCACTTATCATTTTAGTAGATTTAGACCCAAGCTCCCCCTTTTTTAGTCACCAATTACAACGATTCCACTTTTAACCGTGATCGATTCGAGAAGATACCGAGAACGAAACAACGACATATATCAATTGGGTACGAGCAACACAAAGAAAGATCTTGCAAGAAAACCTTTTTAATCAACTAAAATAATAGTTATTAAAATGGCGCCGCTGCCGGCTCTTTTCGTAAGGATCAACGGTTTTTGTGAGAAAAATTGGATTTTGGGATCCGTTCTTTCGGGAACGTTATTTTCAAGCACAAAAATTTTCAAAAAAAAACCCATAAAAGTATAAAATTTTCAAAAATACAAAAACATTAAAAAACCTATAAAAACCAAAAATATTTTCTCTTGCATTTTCTTTTTAGTGTATGCGCACTCGATCAACGTCTTATTCAGAGCCCGAGACTCTCGAAGATTTAGACATGGCCGGTGTACACAACAACAACAATAATAATCCACCCCTCCCAAACAACAACAATAATAATCCACCCCACCAAAACATGAATAATCCACCCTTACCCGACCTACAAACCATGGAGGAGCTATGCCAACCTACGATGAACGGAGGTGGAGGCCCGATTGTGCTAATGCATGTCACGGCTCAGGAGTTTTCGTTGAAGCATCACATGATCCAACAAGTGCAAACTAACCCATTTCGCGGAATTCCGGATGATGATGCCAACAAACACCTCGAAAAATTCATTACCATAACCCAAAGCATGAAGTCCCCCGATGTTTCTATGGATGACCTTCGCCTTCAACTCTTTCCCCACTCGCTTTCTCACCATGCCGAAAAATGGTTTGACCGTCTCCCAAAGAACTCTATTCATACTTGGGACGACATGACTCAACGCTTTTTGTCGCGCTACTTCCCACCATCCATGGTCACGAGCCTTCGTAACCAAATTAGTGGATTCATGCAAGACAATGATGAATCGCTCTTTGATGCTTGGGAACGATACAATGATTTGATCGACCGCTGTCCAAATCACAACATGCTCCCCGTCACTCTCATTGATACTTTCTACAATGGTCTCACTTTTCGTGATCGTGACACGATCAACGCCGCCGCCGGTGGTACTTTTATGAAAAGGAGACCGGAGGAGTGTAGAGAGTTGATTGAAAACATGACTACTCACCACAAGAATTGGGATTCATCCGCATCCTCAAGATCTAACTCGAGAGTCAATGTTTCTTCTACTACTTCCAATCCTGAGATGACTGAAATTTCTCGACAACTCGCTGAGAGGAACAAGAATTTCATGAACATGGCCACAAACCACTTTCAACAAGCTAAAGCCGTTGCTATTTCTTGTGACACATGTGGTGGTCCTCATTCTTATAATGATTGTCCTTCTACCCAAGGCAATTTTTCTGAAAACGTTAACGCAGCATACGGTACTTATCCCACGGGAGGCTATCAAGCTCGTCCTCAAGGAGACCGTAGCTTGCTAAGTTATCGTTCAAATAACTATCTTGCTCCACCCGGTTTCCCTCCTCCAAACCAAAACCAACAACAAGGCTATAACCGAAACAACCAATCCCAACCTCGTGCTAACAATCAATATCAATCCCAAAGAAACCCATACCCACCTCAAGGAAATTCTCAAGCTTACCAAGCTCCACCTCTCAATCAACAATCGATGGCATTGAATCAAGACGTCGAGACGTTCATGAAGACTAATCGAGAGATGGTGACGAATCTTTAGAGTCAATTTGTCAACTTGAAGAATGACATGGTGAAACAAGGGAGCGATATTCGAGCCGAGCTAAGGAATGACATGGCAAAACAAAGCAATGAAATTCGCGCAGACATCAGAGACTCTTTCAGCACTCAAGCGCTTAACATACGTGATATGATCGGTTCGCTCATCCAAGGTAATCAACCCTCTTCTTCGGGTACTCTTCCGAGTAACACCGTTGTGAATCCAAGAGGGGAGATGAAAGCAATCACCACTCATAGTGGAAAAGGTTATATGGAACCCGAGCTTCCTACACCTCCACCACGTGATTGTGAACAAGGAAAAAGAGCAACTTTCCTCACCTCCTTCACCTTCTATCCCCATTTCCCCACCACCCGTGGTTGTGAGTGATCCTACTCCCCTAAAGCCTTCTTCTTCATCCAATTTACCTTATCCTTCAAGGTTGAGGAAAGAGAAGCAAAAGAGCAAGGATGATATTCAAGTTTCAAACTTTCTAAAAATGTTTAAACAATTGAATTTTAACATCTCCTTTGCCGAGGCTCTCGCTCACATGCTTAAGTACGCGAAAATGTTTAAAGATCTTCTAAGTGACAAGTAGAAGCTTCTTGACATTGCTCAGACCCAACTTAATGAGAATTGCTCCGCCGTTCTCTTAAGGAAATTGCCCACCAAACTTGGTGATCCGGGTCGCTTCTTGATTCCTTGCAACTTCCCGGGAGTAGAGAATTGCATGGCCCTAGCCGATCTAGGTGCCAGTATAAACTTAATGCCTTTAAGTGTTTGGAAGCAATTATCTCTCCCCGAGCTAGTCCCCACCAAAATGACTTTGGAATTAGCCAACCGTACGGTTGCTTATCCAGTGGGGATAGCCGAAGACGTCTTCGTTGGCGTTGACAAATTCACCTTCCCGGCGGATTTTGTTGTCGTTGACTACGAGATGGATCCTTGTGTTCCATTAATCGTTGGACGCCCATTCCTGAGGACCGGTCTCACTCTCATTGATGTAGCCGCCGACGAAATAATCATGAGAGTTGGTGACGATAAAATTTTCTTCAACATGGGTAAGATTTCTAAGCAACCTTATTCATATGAGAGTGTTAATGCTATTGATGTTCTCGATGAGGCTTGTGAAGAACATTTTCATGATGCTTGCAAAAGTACTCTCTCTTCTCTACCCAATGTTAAGACCGTTGCCTCAATTGCTCCGGCATTGACTCCTTTTGGAGAAAGTGACTTGGATGATTTTGAAGCTAGCTTGGGTCCTCTCGATATTAAGTATGATGATTCTTCCACTGATTGGGATGAAGACATTCGTACTATTGAGAGACTTCTCAATGAAGACCCGTTTCCTCCTCCCTCTCCTAAAGAGGTGACTAATGATGATCCATCGTTAGTTACACCATCTATTGAGGATCCTCCTACTCTTGAGCTTAAAGACCTACCTCCTCATCTAGAGTACGTTTTTCTTGAAGACAACGAGAAGTTACCGGTCATCATCGCGAAGGACCTGAAAGAAGAAGAAAAGTCCCGACTTATCGCCGTGTTGAAGAAGCATAAAAAAGCTATCGCTTGGAAAATCTCCGACATTCGCGGAATTGATCCTCACTTTTGCACACATAAAATTCTCATGGAGGACGACTTCAAGCCCACAATTCAAAGCCAACGAATGTGAATCCTAAAATCCATGAAGTCATAAAAAAAGAGGTTATCAAACTTCTTGATGCGGGTATGATTTACCCTATTTCGGATTCACCATGGGTTAGTCCAGTCCATTGTGTGCCTAAGAAAGGCGGAATCACCGTTGTGCCTAATGCCAACAACGAGTTGATTCCTACCCGTCTCGTTACTGGGTGGAGAGTCTGTATAGACTACCGCAAACTCAATGATGCCACGAGAAAGGATCATTTCCCTCTTCCTTTTATGGACCAAATGCTTGAACGTTTAGCGGGTAATGAATATTACTGCTTTCTTGATGGTTTCTCTGGATATTTCCAAATACCCATCGATCCCCAAGATCAAGAGAAGACAACATTCACTTGTCCATATGGCACATTTGCTTACAAAAGAATGCCTTTTGGCTTATGCAATTCCCCCAGGACTTTCCAAAGGTGCATGTTGGCTATCTTCCATGACATGGTTGAGCAAACCATGGAAATCTTCATGGATGATTTCTCGGTCTTTGGGGATTCCTTCTCTTCTTGCCTTGCCAATTTAGAATGTATGCTTAAGCGGTGCGAAGACACTCGCCTTGTTCTGAATTGGGAAAAATGCCATTTTATGGTAAAAGAAGGCATTGTGCTAGGACACAAAATCTCTAAAGCCGGTCTTGAAGTCGACCGTGCTAAAGTAGATGTCATAGACAAATTACCTCCACCTTCAACCGTGAAGGGTGTGAGAAGTTTTCTGGGTCATGCGGGCTTCTATCGTCGATTCATTCAGGATTTCTCTAAAATCGCTCGCCCGATGACCCACCTCTTGGAAAAAGATACTCCTTTTTATCTTTTCTAAAGAGTGTCTCGAAGCCTTCAATCTTCTTAAGGATAAGCTAACTGAGGCACCGGTCTTGGTTACCCCTAATTAGGAGCTACCCTTTGAGTTGATGTGCGATGCTAGCGACTTTGCTATTGGTGCGGTTTTGGGACAAAGGATCAACAAACACTTCCAACCAATCCACTATGCTAGCAAAACAATGACGGGGGCTCAATTGCATTATACGACAACCGAAAAAGAGCTTTTAGCTGTTGTCTATGCTTTTGAAAAATTTCGCCCCTATCTTGTTTTATCCACCACCATCGTATACACGGACCATTCCGCATTGAAGTACTTGATGACTAAACACGACTCTAAGCCAAGACTTCTTCGCTGGGTTTTACTCCTTCAAGAATTCAACATTGAAACTCGTGACAAGAAGGGTGCTGAAAACCTAGCCGCGGATCATTTGAGTAGACTTGAGGATCCATATCAAGGGGATCATCCGAACAAAGAGATCAATGACTCTTTCCCCCTTGAGACCTTAATGTCTATAAATCTCAATTTGGATGACACCCCATGGTTTGCCGATATTGCAAACTACTTAGCTGGTGGTGTTCTCATCAAAGGGTTAACATCCCAACAAAAGAAGAAGTTCTTGAATGATGTTAAGACTTACTTTTGGGATGACCCTTTTCTATTCAAACAATGCGCTGACTTGATTATTCGCCGATGTGTTGACGGACCGGCAGCTTTTGACATTCTCCAGGCTTGCCACAAAGGACCCACCGGTGGTCACTTTGGTCCCAACTACACCGCCAAAAAAGTGTTTGACTCGAGATTCTATTGGCCCACCATTTACCGTGATGCTCACGAGATGGTTAAACATTGTGATGCTTGCCAAAAACAAGGCAAGATCACACATAAAGATGAGATGCCTCAAAATTTCATACAAGAATGTGAAATCTTTGATGTATGGGGCATCGACTTTATGGGGCCATTCCCTTCTTCTAAAGGCAACAAATACATCCTTGTCGCTGTTGACTACGTTTCCAAACGGGTTGAAGCCAAGGCTTTACCCACTAACGACGCGAGGGTGGTTTGTAATTTTTTGAAACAACTGTTTGCTCGATTCGGTGTTCCTCGTGCTATTATCAGTGACCGCGGGACTCATGTTTGCAACGATCAATTTGCAAGAGTCATGGCTAAGTATGGTGTCAATCACCGTCTTTCCACCGCTTATCATCCTCAAACTAACGGTCAAGCCGAGATATCCAACCGTGGATTGAAGAGAATTTTGGAACGTACTGTGGGAGAGCATCGTGCCTCGTGGGCCGATAAACTTGATGATGCTCTGTGGGCTTTCCGTACCGCTTATAAGATACCTATTGGTTATACACCTTATCGTCTTGTGTACGGGAAAGCTTGCCACCTCCCCATCGAGCTGGAACATAAGGCATACTGGGCCTTGAAGTGGGCTAACTTCGACATCAACAAAGCCGGTGATCTTCGCAAGATTCAACTCAACGAGCTATAAGAATTGAGGAATCAAGCTTACGAGAACTCATTGATCTACAAGGAGAAGACCAAGATTATCCACGATGCTAAAATTAAGAACCGAGAGTTCCACGTTGGTGATCAAGTCTTACTCTTTAACTCTCGGTTGAAGATCTTCTCAGGCAAGTTGAAGAGCCGCTGGTCTAGTCCATTCACCATCGCCAATGTTTTTCCCTATGGTACCATTGAGCTTTCTCAGCCAAATGGGTCCAACTTTAAGGTGAATAGCCATCGTTTGAAATTGTACTTTGGTGAGGACATCTCTTATGAGATGATTCCATCCCTCGCCACGTTTCCCCTGAATTAGTTCGGGACCGAGTCAGGCTCGCGACTCGGTAAACAAAAACAAGCGCTCCTCGGGAGGCAACCCGAGTATCTATCCCCCTTTCCCATTTTTCATCCTAAGTGTAGGGGGAGCTATATAGGTTGCTTGTATTTGTATGGTGATGTGATTACAGGGATAAGTGCACTCTTGGAATCTTTGAAGAACCGTGCTCCCATGATTATCCGCAATACCGGTTCTATCTCTCAACTATCGTGATTCAATCTTCTTCATACTCACATTCGAAATTGATCACTTTAGTCGTCTCTTCCTTAGCTTGATTTAACCAACGTGCACAATGTCATAAGTGTAGGGGAGACTTTTCCCACATGCTTAAACATTGAGGACAATGTTTATCTTAAGTGTAGGGGAGACTTCTATCGAAGTTTTAAGTGGACTTTTCTATGAAAATGCCTTCATTTAACCGGAAAATCATCTTTTTCAGCATTTTTCAAATTTTTAATTAACTTTGGCCATTTTGTCGTAATTTTTAAATTTTTATCGTTGCTTTCATATGCATATATCCCGCAATAAAGTCAAAAATATTAATAAAGTGGTGTAGCTAGTTTTGAAATCTATGACATATTAGGCCCGTTGCGATTATTTTGACTCAACCCGAATAGACTTGTCTAAGTTTATTCTAGCTAGTATCCTTAACCATGTAGACCTTAATTGGTTTATTAGGCTAAGCATTCACGAGTCTCATTACTTGAGATTTTAAATTGTGGAGAATAAGAAATGATAGAGTCAATTATAAGTCGGTATTCTTGCACAAGCTCACTTGGTGTAATTATTTGCCTATTCTCCCATCACTTGCTAATATTTTATCTGAAATAAGTAAGGTCTTACGATTTGAAAGGTTACTTAGCTTCTAGCCCAAGATCGTTTAAAAGTTGCTCGGTAATGATAAGAGTTCATAGCCAAGGCATAACTTATGAAGCGGGGCGCGAAGATTTGCGAGTCCGAAAAGGCCCTAACAAGGCATGAGGATTCCATTTTATTGCTAAAGATCCAAGGTGATGTGAAAAGCATTATTCCCAAAATCGATATGAAGGATCAAGACTCACGACGAAAAGCAATCAACTCCCATAAAGATCATGGAGAATTCTATCCGAAAAGACCCTAACAAGGTATGAGGATAAATAGATCCAAGTCCGAAAAGGAGGCGCATCGTTGTATCTCAAAAATCCCAACTAGAGATTGAAGAAATAATCATGAAGTCGTGGTCAACAAAGTTGGAGTACCCTTCAAAAGTCTCCAAGTGAAGAAACTCTATTACGAAGAGAAGACCATTATCTCAAGAACGTCTCTCAAGATATGAAGTATGAAGTACATGCCAAATATCGGCCCGCGAAAGGTCTCAAATCGTGAACCGAGTTATGCCAAGATATGAACTTTTTGATATCCCGAGAAGCAGTTTTAAGAGATTTTGTCCTTTAGCTAACTATTAATCAAATCGTCCCACTTTGCTTTCAGCCTAAATAAACTATCGAAATAAGTCCAAAAATGCATCTTCATGATCATTCTAAGACAAAAATAAAATATAAGAGATACACCTAGGAATAAGGGAGTTTAAGCATATAATTAAGCCATGTGTGTAAGTGTTTGAATTTCTAACTTATAATAACAATGATCTCGTTTTTAAGCTTAGTTTGGGGAACGTGAAACTTGAGGGTGATAAATCTTCGCAGCACCAAAGCCCTAATGTAAGTCCTTGATCTCTTTGCAAGTTATTTCCATATAGCTATTTTCAAGTGAAAATGGTTTCTATCCTTTTGTCTCCTTTAAAGTTTTTAATTTCTCTTAGTATTTAAATTTTTGTTTAGTAGAATTTTAATAAGGCCAAGGTTGATTGATTATGAGAAAAGTGTATAATTGCTTTATCACTAAGCATTGAATGAGGGAATGACAATGGTTAAGTGTAGGGGATTTGATAGGTGTGAAAACACCCATCCTTTTACCACTTATTTCTTGCTAAAACAAAACCAAAACGCGTATTTAATGTCATTTGTTTAGAATTATGCGTGGTTTGTGTGTTTGTTGTGTTTTCAGAGCCAACCGGATAAATATTGGAGAAAACATGGGACTACACGGGTTTTATCGAAGAAAAAGACGAAAAGACGAAGTCTATAGTCCAAGAGATGCAAAAGATTTGAAGTCAATGGGCCTATTTGAAGATTTATCGAAGAAAAGGACCAAAGATGGAAGATTTACCTATGTCGAAGAAACTCAAGTCTATTAAATGAAGAAATTAAAAGACGAGTTGAATTTATTCGTCGACAAATCCCGAATCGAAATCGAAAACGTCAACTTTTCTGAAAAGACGAGAAGACAAAAAGAAAGGGAGAAAGCCCACTCACGAACCAAGGGAGAAGCCTATAAATACTCCTCCCATTCACAAATTTCCACTAGTCTTTTTCTGTTACATTTCTCTCCGAGTTCTTAGGAAGAACCATCTCCCTTAAGGAGTGGTTTTCATTTTCTTAAATTTCTTCTTGAATCTTGAAAGTTTAATCTTTCCATTTTATTTTGTTGAATCTTAATCATCAATACAAGTTTACTTTTAATCTTTCTATCATCTTGTTCTTCATCTCTTTGTGATTAAAAGCTATTAAGTTTCATTTTTATTGGTTTGATCATAAAAAACAAGTGGGTTTTGCGTTTTTGTTGTTTTGGATTGATGCTTTCTATGAGTAAATGATTAGTGGATAAATTGGTTTAAGTTTGGGTTAAAAATTTGTTTGATTTTTGGTTTAAAATTCGTGTTTTAGATTCCCCTGTTCTTCGCCTTCCTTGACTGTGTTTGCCCAGATTCCGTATAGAGGTTCTGTGATTGCACTGTTGGTTCCGAATATCCAGTTATTCCGGATCAAGGTGTGATTTTGTCGTTATTCGGAATATTCAAATTATTCCGAGTAGAGCTTAATTTTCTTGGTTAATCGGAATATCAAATTATTCCGGGTAGAGTAGTGATTTTATTGTCTATTAGGAATAACCAATCATTCCGAGTAGGGATATTATTCCGCATAGCCCGATTATTCCGCATAAGAGTAATATTCCGGATAGAGCTTTTTCCGAGTAGAGCACTTTATTCCGCATAGTCAAAATATTCCGCATAGAGCAATTATTCCGCATAGCCATCTTTATTCCGAGTAAGCTTGTTATTCTGTATAGGATATTATTCCGCATGGCCATGATTATTCCGGATAGCACAAATGTTCCGGATAGACTAAAACATTCCGAGTAGAGCAGACATTCCGGATAAGCGTTTATTCCGAATAGAGTTTTCCAACTTTATTCCGCATGAGAAGAAATATTCCGAATAAGTTGTTTTCTCCACGTTGAGGTACTTACTGTTTCGTTTAAATTCTAGCTTTATTCTCAGTAGTTGTCTTTAGTTTAATTTTATTATTTCCAGCACTTATCATTTAAGTAGATTTAGACCCAAGCTCCCCCTTTTTTAGTCACCAGTTACAACGATTCCACTTTTAACCGTGATCGATTCGAGAAGATACCGAGAACGAAACAACGACATATATCAATTGGGTACGAGCAACACAAAGAAATATCTTGCAAGCAAACCTTTTTAATCAACTAAAATAATAGTTATTAGTTATACTGTCAGATGGTTCTCACACGCGAGCAGGAACAACTCAATGCAGCAATCCAAGCTGCAATGCAAGCTATGCTTCCTCAGCTGAGCAACAAAATCAGGGCTGAGGTTCAGGCTGCCAACAACCAGCAGCAACACCCAGTAACTCCTCCTCCTCCTCCAACAACATTGGTCACATGGCTGGAGAGATTCAATAAGCTCTGCCCTCGAGCTTTCGAGAGAACAGATAGCCCCAGTGAAGCTAAAAGCTGGTTGGCTCATATTGAGAAGATCTTCGATGCTATGGGCTGTGACCCCGTCATCAAGTCGAGGTTGGCTTGCTACAGATTCGAAGGTGATGTACTATCATGGTGGATGGCACTGAAGTAGTCTGAGGGAGGTGATAATTGGGTGGCTGGTTTGACTTGGGCTCAGTTCAGGGATTTGGTGATGGGACAGTTCCTTCCCAAGGCCGAGCAAGACTAGCTGAATAAAGAGTACAATGGAATCCGACAAAGAGCTGGGGAGAATAGCTACGAGTTCATGCATCGCTTTCTTCGCTTGGTTGGTTTCCTTGGTGCAGCAACAGGTACTCCTGAAGAGTAAGCACGCCACTTCAGGTGGGCTCTTCGTACATCGGTCGCAAACAACTTGGTGTGTGCTACGTTCAACACGGTAGCACAAGGAGCCGATGCAGCACGTAAGCTGGAGATGCTACAAAAAAGAGATGAGTTCGGGGAAGTAGAGAGACCCGATAAGAGGTAAACATTCGTATTCAAATGGTGACCAATCCGTATTCTTTCAGTATATGTCGATATTTCATCTCTTTAAATTGTATCCTCCAGGCAGAAGACTGGGGACCGGTCTCAGCCGGCTACTCATCAACAGCCTTCTCAGCCCAAGGGAAACGGTCAGACTCACGACCGTTCTGCTACGGATAGGCGTGGCTATAATGATAGTTACCGTAACAACGCTGGACACTCCAACAGTAGCAGGTCCTTATACTTACTCTTTTTTCTTATGATTACATGTTATAATTCTTAATTATGACACATTAGCAAATCTTCTACCACCAATCATGGTAACGGGAGGGACCAGAACCCGAGAGGTTCACAGCCTAACTGTCCAGCTGTCACTGGTATTCAATCTTACGATTATCCGCATTGTCCTTTGTACCTATTATCATGTCTCATGTATATTGTTTTTATCAGGCTCTCAGCCAGTCAGGACACCTGCTGGGGGATATACTCATCCTCTTTGCTCTACTTGCCACCGTAGGCACCCAGGGCCATGTCGCAGCGACAACGACGCACTCTACAAGTGTGGTCTTCCTGGCCATCGCATGAAGGATTGCCGCAAGGGCGAGATGGAGGGTACATCGGGACATGCTGATACCAAGCCGTCTCCTACTAGTGGACGCGTTTACACGACATCTCGCGATCAGGCCAACAAGTCTATAGGTACCATCACTGGAATCTTGTATATGTATGGTCAAGCTGCATGTTTTCTGTTTGATAGGGTGCTACTCACTCGGTCATTTCTACTGCTTATGCCAAGAATGTTAGGATACTCCCCATGCCACTAGAGAATATACTGAGTATTTCCACGCCTTTGAGAGACTCTGTATGCATAACCCATGTGTACAAGAGCCTTCCCCTAGAGTTTGATGACAAGATTCATCCTGTTGACGCACTTCCGCTGGACATGAATGATTTTGACATGATTTGGGGCATGGATTGGCTATCCAAGCATCATGCTACCATAGACTTCCATTCATATCGAGTCATCTTCGGTGATGTTAATGTACCAGAGTACATTCACAACGGGTTCGTACCGGAAGGTCTGTATAAATCATATCAACCCTGCAAGCACGTGCATTACTTTCACTTGGTTGTGAGGGTTATCTGGCTACTGTTCATGACATGGATGCTAAATCCCCATCAATTCAGAATCAGCCGATAGTGACAGAATTTCTAGATGTATTTCTAGAAGAAATTCCGGGCATACCACCTGTACGTGAAGTAGAATTTAATATCGAGCTCATCCCAGGAGCTGAGCCGATCTCCAAGGCTCCTTATCGCATGGCTCCCATAGAGTTGAAGGAGCTGAAGGATCAACTGCAAGAACTTCTGGAACGAGGTTTTATTCGACCGAGCGCATCTCCATGGGGCGCATCGGTCTTATTCGTCAAGAAGAAGGACGGCAGTATGCGTCTTTGCATAGATTATCGCGAGCTCAACAAGATTACCATCAGGAATAGGTATCCACTACCACATATAGACGATTTGTTTGACCAACTCCAAGGGGCCAAACATTTCTCCAAGATTGATCTAAGGTCGGGCTATCATCAACTACGGGTTTAAAAGTAGGACATCGCCAAGACTGCTTTCCGTACACGCTATGGCCACTACGAATTTGTAGTCATGCCATTTGGCCTTACCAATGCTCCAGCAGTGTTCACGGATTTGATGAACAGAATCTTCCATGAATTTCTGGACAAGTTCTTCATCATCTTCATTGACGACATCCTGATATTCTCTTAGTCCAAGGAGGAACACGAAGACCGTCTTCGTACAGTACTACAGATTCTTCGCCATAAGCAGCTGTATGCTAAATTCTCCAAGTGTGAGTTTTGGTTAGACAAGGTGGCATTATTTGGTATTGTATCAGCAGAAAGAATCACGATGGATCCAACAAAGGTTGAGGCTATTACCAAGTGGCCAAGGCCGACATCAGCGACTGAATTCCACAGTTTCCTAGGCTTAGCTGGTTATTACCGTAGGTTGTTGGAGAACTTTTCCCGCTTAGCACTACCATTGACCAAACTGATGCAGAAAGGGTAGAAATTCGTCTGGACTGAAGAAAGAGAGAAGAGCTTTGAATACCTAAAGCAGAAGTTAGTATCTGCACCTATTCTTACTCTCCCATCTGGTACATGTGGATTTCAGATCTACAGTGATGCATCGGGGAAGGGACTTGGCTGTGTTCTCATGCAACATGGGAAAGTGATCGCGTACGCTTCACGGCAGCTTAAGCCTTATGAGGAAAATTACCCTACGCATGACTTAGAACTTGCAGCAGTCGTGTTTGCATTGAAGATATGGAGGCACTACTTATATGGAGAATCATGTGACATTTGCACGGACCACAAGAGCTTGAAGTATATCTTCACTCAGCGTGAATTGAACATGAGACAGAGGAGATGGTTAGAGCTATTGAAGGATTATGACATTAATCTGCAGTATCATCCCAGCAAGGCGAATGTAGTGGCAGATGCACTTAGCAGAAAGTCCGAAATGATAAACGGCATTAAAATTGAGGAGGAAATTATAAGATACTTGGAGTGACTAGACATAGAAATCATGGTACGTGGACAACACGGTTACTGGGCTAATCTTAGAGAGGAACCCGAGTTACTCTCTAAGATTAAGGAAGCTCAGAAGGACGATGGTGAAATATGGGCGATAATTCAGAATTTGGAAAAGCAGACAGAATTTCGAGTAGACGCAGATGGTATCTTATGGCAGGGCAGGAGACTTTGTGTTCCTGATGATCAAGAACCCCGGGAAGCACTGTTAGCTGAGGCTCATAGCTCCCCATTCTCTATCCATCCTGGTTCGACCAAGATGTACCATGACATCAAGCAGTACTTTTGGTGGAGTGGTATGAAACAGGATGTTGATACTTACGTCTCCAAATGTCTTACCTGCCAGCAGGTTAAGATCGAGCATCAGCGATCTGGCGGTCTTCTTCAACCGTTAGATATTCTAGAGTGGAAGTGGGACAAAATCACCATGGATTTTGTTACTGGTCTTCCACCGACAATGAAGAAGCACGATGCAATTTGGGTTATCGTTGATCGACTTACCAAATCAGCTCATTTCTTACCGATCCGTAAGGATGATTCGGTCAGTAAACTCGCCGATACTTATAGGAGAGAGATCATGAGGATTCACGATGCTCCATCCAGCATCGTCTCGGACAGAGATCCTCGATTCACTTCGCGATTTTGGCAAAGTCTGCAGAAAGCTTAGGGTACAAAACTTAAGCTTAGCACGGCTTTTCATCCTCAAACAGACGGGCAGTCAGAGCGAACGATTCAGACATTGGAAGACATGTTGAGGTCATGTGCGTTGGAATGGACGGGTGATTGGGACGATTATATCTGTTTGGTGGAGTTTGCATACAACAACAATTGGCACGCAAGTATCAAGTGTGATCCTTTCGAGATGTTGTATGGCAAAAAGTGTCGCGCCCCAATCTGCTGGGATCAGGTTGGTGAGCGAACACTTGAAGGACCAAAAATTATAGATTTGACTAATGAGAAGGTCGCAGTAGCTAAGCAGAAACTGCAAGAAGCACGGTCACGTCAGAAGAGTTATGCAGACAAGCATCGTAGGGACTTACATTTTAACGTAGGAGATCACATTTTCCTTTAGATTTCGCAGGCACGTGGTGACGTTTTAGAATCAAAGGGAAGCTCAGTCCTTGATTCATCAGACCGTTTGATGTCATTGAATGAGTCGGTGAAGTATCTTACCATTTAGCGTTACCTCCGCAGCTTTCTCATGTTCACGATGTTTTTCATGTGTCCTTACTCAGAGGATACAAGTATCATCCTCTTCACATGGTTCAATATCCACTGGAACAGATTCGTGAAGATCTCACTTTCATAGAAGAACCCGAACGAGTTCTTGACAAACAAGAACGAGTCATGAGAAGGAAGACAATTCCATTCGTCAAAATCCTTTGGAGGGATCATACCGAGCGGGAAACCACTTGGGAAACAGAGGAGTCTATCCGGGCTTGTTACCCTCATTTCATATTTTGAATTCGGGTATGTTCTTCTTTTATAGTTTACTTTATCTATAATTCGGGGACGCGTTATTCTTTTTAGGGGGGAAGAGTTGTAAAACCCGCATGCTTTTACCATGAATAGTACCCTTAAGATCGTATGTACATGATTAGAACTTTCCTTTAATAGCACGTTTACGATTCACGAACAAGATTTACAAGTATTACGTACATGTGATAACACGATAAGTATTTAATACATATTAAGACACGATAATTATTTCAATAATAATTATAATCATGAACATACGAACATGAAATCATGAACGTAAATAATCACGAGCTTAGTATTACGTATTTATGTATATTTATTACGATCATGAATAAATATAATAATACACGAACGATAACTATTTAAATCACGTAAAACACGAACACGAGAACAAGTATAATATTAGACACGGAAAAACATTGGGTTACCCCATGTGGGCCCTCTTACCCGCGGCTAAACAAAAGAAAAGGGCCAAGCCCATGCAATTTTTACTAAACAAGGAAAAAGGGAAAAACTTATTTTCATAATTACAAGAATTAGAAAATAATCAAAACCCTAAATATCTCTTTCTCTTCTCCTTGGCCGCTGGGTAGAACACACACCAAGGGTGTGTTGGTTGATTTTTGGTGATTAATTTATTGCAAGGGTGTTAGTGTGTTCGTTCTCCTTTGATTCACGTAATCGGTAAACCCTAAACCTCTTTTCCTTTATGTTTTTATTTAATCAAGAACACATGAAAACATGAATGGTATAAAAACAAGTTATTACATGTTATAAAATCATGAGGGTAAAAATAATTAAGGTTTAAAGGGGTGTTTGTTTTTGGCTGACGCAAGGAACCGAGACCCAAGGGGGTCTCGGCTTGTTTTTTATTCGCACCAACCGAGACCTCAAGGTCTCGGTGTGGTGTTGTGTGTCTCGGCAGCAGGAGGAAAAGGGAACCCGACCTCGGTCAGGGTATGTTTGGTATTTGGTGGGTCTCGGCTAAAACAAGAACCACCACAGGCTTATGCCGGTGGCTAAATAAGGAAAGCAGGGGGAACCCCCAAGTCGCAACATCAAGGGGAACCACCGGCTCGCCGGTGGGAACTTTTGCTAGCCGGCTAGCTTTGACCAAGGGTGCGTTTGTGACCGGTTCACGGGTCCAGTTCACAGGGTTCACAAATACGGTTCACGATATGTTTAGATTAAAACACGGGTTCGGTTCATGGGTTATTTTTGCATTAGTGATACCGAAGTAGGACTCTCTTCCGTTCATCTTCTTCGTTCACTGGACACAAGGTACGGATTCTCCGTCCTTTCAGTATGGACATTCTTCCTTATTAGGATTCCCCGTATGCAGCCAACTGTTTTCCCCAGTATATGTTTTATATATTTTTGAATTGCTTATGTTTAATTAGATACCTAAAGCCATATACATGCATGACCAGTTTCACCTAGTTATGGAGGTACCATAACCATAACACTGGAGGCACCAGTGTTATGACTCCACCACGACAAAGTGATAGCTCGTGGCGTCCCTTCAGCTTTTGGCCATTTTATTATTATCAGGTGGGGCGTATGGGTGCATCCTAGTTTACATGTTTTCAGCAGATTATTCAGGTGAATGTGGTGTGTGCCTTGCATCCTTCACAAGGAGCTGGTCCCTCCTACCCAAACCAGTATATTAAATTAGAGGCAACCCCTCTAATTTGCATGACGAGGTCACCCCTCCAAGTATTCATGCACGTGGATAATTCATGACCTATATTGGCTAATGGTAAACATGTTAAATAGTTTTTATAAGATAAACATAAGGCTTTTCAAACTACAAAACCAGTTTTAATAAGATATAACAGGTTATCCAGGACTTAGTCTTTTCCGCTGCTCTATGCTTATATGCTTATGTTATTCATGCTTTACTTGTATATCCATGCACTGAGCGTTATGCTCAGCCATTTTCCTTTTCATGTTCCCAAAACGGCAGGTACTCAGGGACGCTCGTAGAATTTAAGCGTATGTGCATATGGATTGGAAGCTTCCTAGCCTTCTTTACTTTATGCATTTCTTTATACTTTGATACTCATTTCCATGGACATTGTTAGTCCTTTTCATTTACAGTACTTATGTTTGTGTGTGATGAGTTCTACTTTTGGGATACCGATGTTTGATTCCGGTATTTCCTTTATGGTCATGTGATGTTTTATACATTTATCCTTGTATGCTTTGATGACACGCCATAGTCACGCGTGACATTCCATTTACCAAAATGGGGTGTTACACTGGCTCATCCCGACATGTGTGAAATGTTTTCAAATATCGTGGCATATGTTAAGGGGGAGCAAAATGGATTTGGATACCAAAATGGATTTCATGGTGACATACACTTACCCAAAACATCTCTATTCACGATGGTGAATATTGTGGTGACATAAGGATGGTAGGATAGGTTAAAGTCCAATGATTCTTCTAGAACCGGAGGAATCTTCCCAAGGACATTCCATAGCTAGAAATAGTAGTCCTTAGGAAAGATGGAGAAAGATTATAAATGTAGTTGAATGCCGACCAAGTACTTAAGTTAGCACTAGAACAATCACAACAAGGTACTAGTTATGACGTATTGGTAAGCATTGAAGGGGTTGAAGAATGAAAACGAATTGTAAAGATAAAGGGTGTAAAGAAAGAAGCCCTCCTTATAACTTAGGCAGAAACCGGGTCAATACATATGCTATTGACATTATATTTAATGATGCTCGATATTGAAGATAGACATCATGGACCCAGTGATGCAATGCACAAGCCATCCCAGCTAACTCATATATCTCTTCAAAGGTATTTGTTTTATTCACATGGAGAAAACGCATTATCTATTGATTTATTCACTCTAGATAAATTGGTATTAAAATGCTGACACTCCTCTCCAGCCTCCGATCACTAAAATCCAAAATACACGATCGAGTCTAGAGCCATTTGAGATCATCAATAATCTCATTAGGACACATTTCCATATTTACTTGCTTCTTCACACACTGTGAAAAGTAAGAAAGATCTTAAGAGTCCTACGCAAAATCTATATGATCTTGCCTGAACATCTGAGTAATATAAAAGTATTTACAATGAAGATGGAAATCCTTCTTGTGCGAATATCAAAAAGCTCATGGTAGGTGACTTGTGCGATTCTTTGTGAATCAAGCTTGTGATAACTGGAAAGCAACAGTGGTTTAATTCTTAACTGAACTTAAACACGTTCCAGGCCTCTACGCAATATCTTAGTGATCTTGCCAGAACACTGAGAGTGACACTCTATAGTGTTCACAATGATGAGTGGAAATCCTTCTAGTGTTAACATCAAACAGCACTTGGTAGGTAACTTGCAAGACTCTATATGAATCAAGCTCGTGACAAATGGAAAGCAACTATGGTGCGATTCTTTAATGAATCAAACTTGTTCCAGGAATCCGATTTGACGGCTTCAAATCATACGGATAATTTTATCCAAATGATTCACTCTTTACGTTCGCAGTCAGCTTTGGACGGTCGAGTAAAGAGAACGGGTTTACCCGCGAGATCTTGTCAAGGAGGTTCTTAATTGAAACTACCTGCCACAAGTACGATATTTAATATCGTCCAACGGTGTTCACCGGTCGAAGGTAAAATGCTACCAAATTAGAATGAAATGTTCAAGGCCATTTCATGCGTGTATATGTTTTGTTGCTAACTGTCTTATGCAGCGTAACAAGAAGGTGGCATTACAGTATACAATCCAGAAGAAGTCGTCAACACATGCTTATACTTTCTGCACTTAATACTTCAACAAATTCAAGAAAGCCTAAAAGTCAAGTCTTCCGCTGTATCAAACTCTGAAGCTTTCAAGAATTTGTAAAGGTGTAAGTATGTGGAACATGAAGTCACGAGGAGGAAAATTTCACAAGTGATGAATGCACAAGGTCAAGGCAAGGAAGCATGCTCAAAACTAAAGTCAAAGATCTCATTAGCATATTCACAAAAAAAAGATCGAAGACTCAAGCATAGTATGCTAGGTTTAAGATTTTGTAAAATGGTATGACCTCCCTTAGGGGGAGATTGTTGGAAATAAGTTTTTCCAAAGAAAGTCTCGGTCACATCATTGTTAGGATAGATCACGAGCTATAGACTATTTAGGACTTTGTAACTTGGAGTGACCTCCCTTAGGGGGAGATTGTTGGAAATACGTTTTTACGTATTTAGGAAGGATTGGTCACTCCAACTATATATACGTAGTATGGGCTCGTGATCTAATATGTAATAGTATAACCCATAAAGCCCACATGTAGGGTAGGCTATATATACCCCCTCCTAGCATGTTAGGAGGGGTTGTTGGTTCTCATTTCATTAATCAAACATTCCTTTCTCTCATCCTCTCATTTCTCTCTATACTTTCTCTCTCTAGTTCTTCATCTCTCTTCCTCTTTTTAGATCATCACAACACATTAGCAAATCCAAGGATTACGTGGACCTACACGTTGTTTTAGACGGTGGAAAAAAATGATCAACGAATTTAGATACGAGATCGTCTCACGTAGCTATGGAGTTAGGTGGTTCTTTCTCGTACCAATCCTTGGCGGAGCTATCGAGCGAGTATGGAAAAAGCATAAGTTTGATGACATCGATGTCAACGTTTTTGTACTTGCTCGTAGATAAAAGTTGATTGAAATTTCGAATGTGATCGTGAGGATTATCCACCTCACAACCTAAAAACTTTGTCGCTTGAATCAACGTCAACATTCCACTTTTTATTTCAAAATTTTCCGCTTCGATTGTGGGAATTACGATCGCGTCTCCATAACCCTCGGTGGGTGCTTAGAGCAATTCCATCATCGTACGATTATCGCCATCTCGTCTCTAGTTTCGACAACGATATTAGGAACGTTCGTTTCTAAATTACGTCTTCCTTGTCGATTCCTTAGATTTTGACTGCGTCTATTTGACACGTCGCTAAAATTAGAATAATCCTTCGATCAAGTGCGCATGCACTAACATAGAGAATGGAGGGTAGCAAAGAAGATTTTTTTAGGTTTTTCGGTTTTTCAATTTTTTTTTTGTTTTTGATGGTTTTTTAATTTTTTTTGGATTTTCGGTGTATTACATAGAAACTAATCCACAAAAATTATCCAAAAATTAAAGTATTGATTAATGAATCACAAGAGGAATGAAGGAATTTACGTCAAGTAAAAACCTTCGTCGACTTTGAAACGTTGGCGGAACGCCAAAACGTTTCGAGGTTCAATAATGTAAACTCACAAAATAGATGTATTAATACTTGAATGGGAAACCCTTAATCAATCGTTACTAAATCGATAAGCACAAGCGAGCAAAGAAAACGAGGCGGCGCGAAGCACTTAAGCCTTTTTTCTTTAGGTCGTGAAATACAACTGCCTTATACCAACCTTATAGTTTGTATCAATTGAGATTAAATAAACTAAGAGTATTTATCTATTTTACCTTTGATTTTTTTTTGAATTCGATACACTCGATAATGACCAGAACACCACTATCGAGGTGCGATTTCTCGCGTATTTGGATAATCTTGTGTATTTGTTGTTCGATGTAAATACAATATACTATTCACAATAAAAACGAAAAACGATTTTTATGTTAATTGATTTCAATTTAACACTTTTTTATTTACTTTTATGGCTAATAATAGTAGAAAATAACAAAAATGAGTATGTACGATATATACGCTTTCCAACAAATGAAAAGTAAAAACGCACTACTCACACAAACACGATATATATGGCACAAAAAACACCTCCCCGACAGCGGCTCCAAAATGATAGTAGTAAAATACGCTTTTAGGAAAAAGACGTATAAATGGCAAGTATTAAATTCTACGATTTAGGAAAACCGTAAAATCGATATTGCAACTTCGTTCTCGAAGGAGGTGTGTATTTGTGTGTCAAAAATACAGATACGTATTTGAATGACGTTTTTTGGTGTAGAAAGAGAGAAAAGTAAAGACGAGTTCCGCTAATTTTAAACTACGACGTAAAAATAAAACATATGACGTAAAAACGTACAAAACATGACAAAATTAAAAGATTTAAACTAAAAATTAATTAAATATCAAAATTAAATCTAAAATAATGTAAATAAGAATAAAAATTCAATAAAAGTATTTTAAAACTTATTATCAATTTAATATTTAATTTTAAATGCTAATTAAAGCCCTAAAATTAAATAAAATTTCCAAAATATGATTTTATCAAAAGCAAACCTCACTTATATTATTTTAATGCTAAAAGTATTTTTCTTGAATTTTAAAAACTAATTTCCTATTTTTAATTCACTAAAAACAATTTTAATATTAAAATAATGATGAAAAATAATAAAACAAAGAGAAAAATCCTAAATCTTTTTCTAAATGTCTATTATGAATTAAAATACCGATGAAAAATTATTAAGATAAAAAATTTAAAAATAAGCTAGAAAAGAACAATCAATAAGCTATGTGACCAAAAATAAGCCAAAACACTGTTGTTGTGGTGTCCGATATACCTACCAGAGAACTTTCACGTGCTATCCGATGTCGGATGACAAAGTAAAAAGGGAATCTCGGATGAATTATGTAGTAAGTTGCTGTTGGTATTGGGAGCCTTGATTTGGTTTTATTGATGGCCTTGTTTGGTACAATGGGCACCCTCACACCAATTGTAGTGTGGGGAGTCAAATATAACACAAGAAACACAAGTAGTAAACACCAAGAAATCAAATCACCAAAAATAGTCACTGTTGGCTAGAATGGGAGGTCTGGTGGTTTAATAAGCCTAACAGTGAGCTTGTATGCTATGTTTTAACAACCAAAAGCCACAAAACCTATAATACTAGATAACTTAGACCTAAAATACCCTAGGAACTATATAGTGGCCAAATTATAAACACTAAAACTCCAAAATACACCTAAAATCACCCACTTGGATAACAAGTAAAGGTCTGTGGGTCTAAATGCCAAACAGTGAGTTTCTAGGCTAACTTTGAGCCACCAAAACCTTGCACAAACCTAATATCAGCTAATTGAAACTATTGTTTAGCTTAGATATAATGTCCATCCAATTTTCAAACACCAATAAGAACACAAACACCCCTAAAATTCACTACTGTCCAGGCAATGAGATGTTTTTGATGTTTGTTGATGTAAAATGCAAGTTGGAGAAATTCTAACCAACGAAAGTTTGGTTTTAAGTTAGCCAAACCTCAAAACAACCACAAGGAATCCTAGACCTATCCTATTCTCTACTAATCACCAAGTTTTGCTTACCAAAACAACTAATTCTACTCAAGAAACCTATTGTGTATCTAAAATGTTTTAGGCAGAAACCATGAACATGTAAACTTTAAAATTTTACTCTAAACAAACCTTTCTTATGATTAAAATTTACTAAACCACCTAAACCAAATATGACTAGATAAGCCTTACCGCTACTGTGTGTCACTCACAAACCAAATCCAAACACATCTTTAACTTGTTGAAAACCAATTTTGACAAATCAAATCTTAACCAACTAACATGAAAGTCATTTTAAAACACTTAAACATGCATTTAACTTACAAATAACCCAAATAAAAACCAAATTGATACCAAGAACACTTAAACATGAAATTTTCACACAAAAGCATACCAAATAGACATATTTTAGCAAGATTAAGGTTCAAGCTATACCTTGACCTGATGCCTTCTATCCAAGCCTTATCTAGCCTGAAGAAGTTATTGTAGGAGACCCTTGTTGTGGTTCTACAATAGAATCAAAGGAGTGGTGCTATGTCTTTAAAAAAATGAAAGAATTAGAGAGAGATGCAAGACCCTTAGCACCTGCACACAACCAAACAAACAACGAGAACAAGTAGCAAAAGGGGCTCTCAAAAGCTTTTGTCACAAGCATTTGAGAGAGAAATTTTGCTACAGTTAGCTTATAACTAGAATAAAAGAAGATTTTTATGAAAATCTTAGAAAAACACAACTTTGGAATCAAACACTTGAAACTGAAAATAAAGTAGCTTTTACATATTTGGGTGTCAACCAAATAAGCACACAAAAGCTCCTATAAACCGAGACTAAAAACAAGGGCTTTAGCAAAGTGTCCTTGAACTAAAACCTTTGCTTATGATACACTAACTATACTGAAAAAATGAAATGTTTTACACTAAAAGAAAGCAGTAAAGGAACTCAGCTTATTTTAAAAATTAAAATCAAAATATTTCATTAATTTAAAACCTTTACAAAATAGAGCTGGAACAAAATACCAAGTCACATGCGACCTTGGCTTATACAAACAAAACATTCTAGGTCTAAGAATAACATGTAAACCCTACCAATACGAATTACAATGCTGCCCTTGTGAAAAATTTGAAATTTCAGTCAAAAACCCTCATGTGATTATCTCTAGAATCTAGCTGGTCTTGACTTCATCATGGCCCTTTATCTTTGCTTGGAGAGGTGGGTGAATGCATTTGAACAGTTGATTAAACTGTGGATTCCTTTCTTGCCAGAAAACGTGCCAAACATGGGAGCAGGGGAGGTACGTATGGGGCCTAAGGGTTCACGGGGTGTTGTTTTTGGAGTGGGGTATGGTTAATATTGGGGTTAATTGGTGTTCTTGGAACTAGCAAACTTTTTCCCTTTGTTTTGTTGTAGGATTAGATTAGGGTTTATGAGTGTTGGTTTGGGGGGATTAAGGGGTATGATGTGAGCAGTGGTGTGTTTCCCCCGTATAAAAATAATAAACAAAGTTTTAAACTTTGTTTAATACGAATTATGGGTTAAAGTGGGGGATGATGTGGTGTAGGGTAGTGGACCGGGTAGGGTTTGGGTAAAGGGTTGTATTGTGGGCTTATATTGGGTTTGACTGGGCTGATTTTAGGTATAAACCGGGTAGAGGTTTAAGTTTGGGCAAGAATACCCCCTGAGCTTCCAAGAAATAATCATAACAAGTTCAACAGCCAACATACTCCATTTCCTTTTGTTGGAAATACGTTTTTCGTATTTAGAAAGTCTCGGTCACTCCAACAATATAGTTAAGAGCTCGTATTGTAGTTTAATAATAGTTTATGTTAGCCCGACCCATGAGCATGTTCATGGGCCGGAGGCCCAAGTCCACTAAGTGACTTGGGTATATAAACCTGGTAGTAGTAAAAATACGTGTTTAGGAAAACAACCTATAATGGGCAAGTATTAAACTCGACGATTTAGGAAAACCGACGAATCGAATAAGTGCGGGTTCGTTCTCGAAGGAGGTGTAGTATTTGAGTGCCAATTATATAAAATCAAACTTTAGATTATTGTCATTTTTGGATGAGAAAAGAAGGAAAATAAGACGAATTACCCTAAAAATTATCCTACGACGTAAAAAACGTAAAACCGTAAAATTTGATAAAAAATGAAAGTCTTCTACAAGTTACCAAAAAATTAACATAAATCAAGAAAAATGTAATTAAGAAAAAATGAAAACCAAATTATCTAAATTTTTTTAATAATTTTATATTAATTTTTAAAGTTTAATATAAAACCAAAAATTAAATAAAAATAAAAAATAAGTCAAAATGAAAACTTTTTCTTTTGTATACCTCAAAAATACTATTTAAAGCCTAAAAATGATTTTTCCAAAATTTTAAAATACTTTTAACTATTTTTTAATAACTTTTTATAATTAAAACAAAAAATAATCATAAAAAAAACTGAAAACGTGAAAAATAAACTTTTTAAACCAAAAAGTCTTAAATTAAGTCTAAAACACAGAAAAAATGAAAACTGTTAAAAAGCTTATTAAATAAGCTGAAATGAGCTTATTTACAAACGGATGGAATTAATAAGCTAAAAACATTTACTCCTTAGATATAAAGCCCTAGGGATACTTGACAGTAAAGTCCCTAGGGCACATTTGGTTAACGCGTTTGAGTGTGAGAGGAGTGGCGCAGGTTCGAGTCCTGGCTACGTCCTTTTTGTAAAAAGTTTTTTTTTAATTTTCTTTTTATAAAAACTCAAAACCTGTGACCTAAACTTTACTAAAACACAAATAAAACTTAAAATCTAACAAGATAAACCTAAAACAAACTAAATACGTGCCCAGGAATGTAAAAAATGAAACAGTGTCAAAATACACAAAAGCCTTTGTTGTCCGACATATAAAAAAAACATGGACGTTCTTTGAAAGCTTAGAAAACTCACTGGGTGCTTATAGGCCTGATTTGGCTTGTAACTCTTTATTTCTGGGTTTCAACTGGAACAATGGGTACCCCCACACCAGTTGGGTTGTGGGGAGTCAAGGAAACAATAAAAATACCAAGTCTAACAGAGAAATCTCACCAAAATAGCATAAAACCAGTTACTGAAGTACTAATGTTATGGGACTGGTGGTTATGCTGGTTTGATTGACCACTTGGGTGAGATTTGGCTGACCAAATCTCACTCAAATCACAATCAAACTACAACAAACATATACCAAACCTTAAATTACCAGAATACCTAACAAACTACAAGATTTGAAGATCTAAAATACTAAAACAAGGCAGATTTACCCTACTGATTGTTCTAACAGATTTTTACCAAATTTTGAACATGTAAATTCAGTTTAATCCTACCAAACATGAATCAAACTAGCATTAAACACTACCACTACCAAATGAGGTATGGGTTAAGACTGATTTTAGGCCAAAAAGTGTCACCCAACTTAACCTAATATGCAAAACCAAACACCCCCTCAATTTCTGAATAACAAGATTTATAACCAAATCCTATCAAATCAATTCCAAACTGATTCTAATCAACCTAAACAAGCATATAAACCAATAACAAGCATAAACAAACACTTGAATAACTAATAATCACAGAATCACACCAATCACATAAGCATGCCAAAAATCAACAAAAAATTGCATAAAAAGGGTTCAAGCCACTTACAGCTGATGCCTTCTTTAAATGACTTTTGATGATCTTAGTGAGCTTATGTAAAAGTATAAAACCCTGTTGTTTGGAGTCCACAAAGGACCCAAGGGTGACAATGTCTTCACAAATGAAATCAAAAGAAAATGGGCATAAATCATGTTTGAGCTTTGTCACATGCACAAAACAACAAACCAAAGAGACAAATGCAAGTAGTATAGGCTTATCACAAGCTTGTCAGGCTTATGATGAGCTTATGCTATAGTAACAGTTAATAAATAAATGAAAAAAAGATTTTTATGAAAAATCTTTGAAAAACCTTGAAATAAACCACACTTTGAAAATCTTTGAACTATGATAACCAAAATTACAACACAAACGTAACAACCAAAATCACACTTCCGCTTTCACTTCCATGTGATTTTGGATTCACAATCCGGATAAAGTAAAAATTATTCTTGCCAAACTCTTGAAACCAAATTCCTTTTTTAAATAACCTTACACTAATTTTGCAAAGAAAGTAAATGTTAAGCTAATAAAACATTAAAAACAAACTTGGAACTTAGAATTTGCACAATTTAAAACCTTCACTTTCATTAATAATTTAAAAAAGTACAAAATCTGGAACAAAGGGCACATTCACAATATGAAGAGTCCTTTTATAATGGTTCATAGAACCCTCTAGAAAACATAAACCCTAATCACTGAAAGTCCTTGGAGTTCTTGGTCAAAATTCGTCAATGTGGTATCTTGTGACTTTGAAGGTTCATGTGGGTATGCCAGTTGGATCGATGCAATCTGGGACGTTTATCTTGTGTGGGGAGCACGTACATCATCACAGCCATTCAATTGGTCAGGGTTTTGGGGGTTTGTAGAAAGTGACTTGAGCAGGGGAGGGTCAGGGGTGTCACATGGGTGAGTGTGAGAGTTTGTTTGAGGTGGGGTTGGGTTTAGATTTAGGTTAATTAATGATCTAGAGCTGATTAGCCATAATTCCTTTGTTTTAAACAAATTAGGTTTTTAGGGTATATAGGGATGAAGGTGAGTAAACAGGGTTGATTGATTCGTTTATGGGAGATTAAGCTTCAAATCTTGTGTTTACCACCTTTTTATATAAACTGATATACAAATCAGTTAAATAAAAGAAGTGGGGTGTGACGTGGATGAGAGGGAGGGTTTGATTGGCTGGTTTGTGTAAGTAGGACACGTGGAGGGTGCTAAATGGCTGTAGGTGGTTTCCTTGTCTGGCCAAATTGGTCCTTCAAGTCCCAGCTTCTTGTCACATAAGTTTATAACAGCATCAAAACCAATTCACTTTATAATGAAAGTTTGTATTTTCTCAATTTGGCCACCAAACTTTTCCAAACATGTTCACAAGGGTTAAATGTGTAATATAACCAAACTTCATGGACCAATCTTGTATATACTCAACATTTTAGGGACCCAAATTCAATTATGAGTTTTGCAAGGGTATAAAATGTCAAGTATTCAAAAGTAGAGGGACCAATCTTGCCAAATATTCAAACTTCAAGGACTTGAATGAAAAATCATGATTCGGGTCCGGTTCTTTGTGCGGCTTCGTTTCCCGTGTTCCTTTTTGCTTGATTCTTATGATTTTTTGTTGATTTCACGATATCCGTACCTAAAATACACAATGAACAAGCACAAGCATATTTTATGGTATTTTAATGATATTTTAAGCGTTTTAAGCCCGATTTGGACAATGAGACTATGTATAATTGCAGTCTCATCACTCCCCTATACTAAACCATTGTCGTGCTCTCACGGAATGCTAGAATTAAGTATCATAGAACTTCTAAAATTCATTTTATGATGACATTTATTGAAGACATAAATTTAAATAAACTACTACACGTGTTTTAGACATAATGTATCGTTTTCATCATGATTAAGTGACTTTTAGGGTCAAAGAATAAGAACACTTGAATGCCTCATAGAGACAAGTTCGTCATCCTCGATTTTCACCCAATTCCATGCTAAGCGTGTAACGAGATCATTGTCATTATAAGTTAGCAACACAATTATTACTCATGAGTGTTAATTACATACCTAAACTCCCTTATTCCTAATTGGTATCTCTTATATTTTATTTTTGTCTTAATGATCACGAGGATACATGTTTGACTTATTTCGATAATTTATTTAGGCCGAAAATAAAGTAGGACGATTTAATCAATAGTTATCCGAAGGACACGATCTTTTAAAACTGCTTCTTGTAATCTCCTTAAGTTCATATCTTGGCATATTCGTTTCATGATTTGAGACCTTTCCCGGACCGATATTTGGCATGTACTTCATACTTCAAATCTTGGAAGACGTTCTTGAAATAATGGTCTTCATATATGGAATTTCGTCACTTGACGTTTTTGGACCACGACTTCATCATTTTTCTTCAATCGTAATTTGGGATTATGATATACAACGATCCGCCTCCTTTTAGGACTTGGATATATTTATCCTCATACCTTGTTAGGGTCTTTTTGGATAGACTTCTCCATGATCTTTAGGAGAGTATTGCTTCTCGTCGTATGTCTCGATCCTTCATATTGATTTTGGAATAATGATACTTCACATCATCTTGGATCTTTAGCAACAAAATGGAGCTCCTCATGTCTTGTTAGGGCCTTTTTGGAACTTGTCAATCTTCGCATCCCGCTTCAATAAGTTATGCCTTGGCTATGAACTCTATTCGAACACAAGCAACTTTTAAACGATCTTGGGCTAGAAGCTAAGTAACCTTTTAAATCGTACGACCTTACTTATTGCATTTATTTAAAACAAAAGCGTGGGGAGAATAAGCTTATAATTACTACATATGAGATCGTGAAAGATTACGAGACTTATAAATAACTATATCATTTCTCGTCCTCATTTAAGAGACTTAGCCTAACAAGTTAAGGAATCGAAGCTATGTGCTCAACACGCACGGTCGAGTAAAAAATTACTCTTATTCTCACCATCGGAAAACCTGTATTCTTGTCTTAAACACTCATGAAAAATACGAAAATTTTTAAAATTTGGCCATTTTTAGCCTTATTTTGCAACAAAACGATAACAAAAAGATGAAAATTGGATTGCGTGTTGACGTAAGAAAGGTGAAGTATCTACTCACCCCATACTAAAACTAAACATTGTCCTCAATGTTTCGAGTCTAGGGGTGAAAACACCCCCATACTAGAACGTAGTCGAATGCTTAATCTCGAGCATGGAAAGGGTAAAACGAATAAACTATAAGCCGTTTATGAATTATGCTAATAAGATAAACGTTAGAAAATAAAAGGATATCATCGGATATCGAAATCTCCAAAGGCAACGATCGAAGCTCGAGTGATCCATAAAACGAACACGAGAGGCTTCATTGATGACGATGAACCTAATGAATCACAATCACAAACAACCACGAAACAAAGGTTGGAAGAGCACAAGTCCCCTCGTTACACTATTAGAAAAATGATAATATTTACAAGGATAAGCATGAGAATCCCCCACGAGGCACCTTGTTTTTGATAACCGAGTCAAAAGCTCGACTCGAATCCCCATAAATGTGATCATTTAGGGATAATCTTGGTTTGGTTATTTTTGGTGGGGCTTACATGATAAACAATGCCCAAAAGTACATGGAGTACTTTAAAAACCTGGTATAAGTATACCGGGGTCAAAGATAGCGTCTTCATTTTCGGATGAAAGACGAAACAACGCTACTCCAACACGAACTAGAACCCCAAAGGGGTAGAAGAAAATAGATAAGAAGTAGAAGGGTGGGGAAATGGGTAAGACAAACTTATGAGCTACTCGAGGTAAGACTCACACCAAGCAAATAGATAATATTTCCGTTTATTGCATCGGTGGAAGACCGAGATTTCCCTTTACAAGCAATTCCGGGATCATAAATCTTATCCTCGGTGGAGAAATGTGAGGGAACATACGGGGCTTCCCCCACACTAAATCCACACACATCATCGTCAAAAGGAGTAGACGAGGTGGTAGCACTCATACAACGCGGTGATGACGGAGTTAAAATTTTAGAAAAATCTTTTAAATCAATTTTAAAATCTTTTCCTTTTTCATCGTTTAAAAACTCTTTATGAAAACCCGATTTTATGATGTTGAAAATATTTGGCGTTTCAAACTCAACATTAGTCACACTAAAAATCCTCACATTTAAGTCGCGGTTAGGGGGTGGTGGATTGTATAAGTTCTCAAAATGTCGATCAACAAAGAACACCGCCCCTCGGGGTCTACATACTCTTCATCCTCATGAACGTCGATCTCATCGATTTCTTCATCATAGATGAGTTTGTCAAACCAAGGTTTTTTATTCCCTTCACGTAAGATTTTAAAAACTCTCTCGAAGAGATCACGATCAAGCACGAAACCATCATTCCTTTGTGGGGATTATTGATAAGTTAGATCCTCACGAATGTGGTAAACGTCATTCTCATTTGAGGAGTGTTGATTAGGTAACTCCTCGAGAATGGGATTCTGGGTCTCGTGAGTTGGTTCGTCATAAAAAATAAGACGTTCCAACTCATTAAGTTCATCCTCGATTTTGGAAAAATCAACCTCACTCGTAGGTGGGAGTGGAGGCAAAAGAGCTAGCTCTTGTTCGATAATTTCCTCAATCTCGGGATCGAACTTGTAATCATTGTACTTCACACGTGAAGAGGTCTTTTTAGGAGAATCCTCAAAAATGGCATGTGGATTTCGAAGTACGTGATCAATCTCGGCAAAATCGCCATCGTCATCATCAAAGAAAGAGTCGATGTGAGCATTCACAACCATGGTCTTACAAGTCGAATGACTATGCTTAGGTGACTTTTCCAAGACGAGAGGATCGATGTCGATAAAACCTTTAGCCTCAACAGGTGTTGGGCTAGGAAATGGAGGCACTTCGATGGAGTTAGAAGTTGATGCCTCAAAGACGTGGTCCTTCGAAGGTGGTGAAGACGAGTCCATTTTGGTCATTGTCGTGATGGCACTAACGTCGCCCTTCGGAATCGGTGTTTCACTTGTTTCGCCAAATATTTCCCAAAGTGATTTTTCGTCCATAAATCTACGCATACCCTTTTGAATTAGGTACATGTATTCTTTATCGTTAAAATCATCATCTTTAAAACCGTTCTTCTTAATTCATTCAAAACATGCATTAAGCCTCATATTTTCTGCTAAAGTTAACATTTTGAAATCATTAGAATTTGAAACATTAGGTTTTGAAACCTCGGTTTTTTCATGATCATTAGACACTTGGGATTTATTTGCGAAAAAGTCCATTTTATCCTCCCCATATCTCATAGTAAGTCTCCCCTCGTGAACGTCGATTACGGTTCGTGCCGTTGATAAAAATGGCCGACCTAAAATAATGGGCCATTTAGGGTCACAATCGTAATTGGATATGACAAAATCCGCGGGAAAAACAAACTTTCCAACTTTAACATAGACATCCTCGGCTATTCCAATTGGTATAAGTGGTGTACAATTTGCAAGCTCGATAGTCATGTTCGTGAGGGTAAGTGAAGGCAATATCATCAATTTCCAAAGAGAATGAAGCATGAGATTGATGCTATCACCTAAATCGGCAATGGCTAAACATCCCTCAATCTCGGAAAAATTACAAGGTAGTAGAAATTGGCCCGGATCCTCTTCCTTTCTCGGCATATGCCTTTTGGGCTTTTTAAGAAGGATCGATGCACAAGTTTCTTCAAGGGTTACTTGGGTAAGGTCGATAAAACTCTCTTTTTGAACCGTGGATGGAATTTGAGGTACACGAGGGTGTGCACTCTTTTCCTTGGTCGCCACGTTCAACCCATCGACTTTAGAACAAGAAGACGTCTTATAAGTCGAGGGTTGAGAAGAAGGAACAACTCGAAATCCATCAAGGTTAGGGGTAATCATACGACTTTTTCCACGAGACGAGGTGGCTTTACATTGTTCCTTCTTATTTGTAATGGTGTCACTAGGTAACAAACTTGATGAAGCACCCGAGGCTTTGTTCATAATAGCCGAAAACATCTTTTTAATGTCAATTTGTCCTTGCTCAATTTTGTGTTTTGAATTTTCAAAGTATTAGAAAACTCATTTTTCAAAGTACCAATTTCTCGCTCTAATCGTCTCATATTAGCCTCATTCTTTTTCATGTAATTTTGAAATTCGTTTGACGAACTATTTTGATTTGAATTAAAGTGCCCTTGGTTTTGATTGTTTCTTTGAAAATTGTTTTGAGTACCACTTGAAAAATTGCTTCCTTGATTGTTGTTGTTTTGAAAACTCGAGTTTTGGTTGTTGTTGTTATCTCGGTTTTGCCAATTCAAATTACGACCTTGATTATAACCTTGGTTTTGAAAAGTCCCTTGTTGATTGTTTCCTTGAAAATTGTTACGATTTTGATTTGAAAAATTGTTGCCTTGGTTATAATTGCCTTGTTGCGATTGACCGACGTTATTTTGATTAGAAAAATTGTTGTTTAACGCACTCACATTCGACGTTTGGCCATCCGTAGCCGCACACTCATAATAATCATGAGGTCCATCGCAAAAACGTACACGAAGTCTCAACCGCTTTCACCGTAGCGGGAGCGTCTTTCTTTTGCATTTAGATGAGAAAATACGTAAACACATTCGTTAGCTTGTCGACTTTCGCATCAACCCTCTCAATGTCGCGATTAGAATTACTAACATTGGCGACATTGGCAACACTCGGTGTGTTGCATAGTTAGTAAACCTTGGATCGATTCTCGATAATCATCAAAGCGTCTTTCGGAGTTTTGCACAAAAAGTTGCCACCGGCGGCGGAATTCAACGAATCTTGTTCTTGAAAACTAAGACCGTTGTAAAACGAATCGATTTGGTGCAACTCGGAAAATCCATGGTGAGGACATTTCCTAAGCAATTCCTTAAAACGATACCACGTGTCTCTAAAAGATTCATTCGGTTTTTGCTCAAATCTCGTAATTTCATTTTTGAAAAACGTCGTCTTAGACGATGGGAAAAAATGATTAACGAACTTGGAAACAAGATCCTTCCACGTAACTATCGAATTAGGTTGCTCTTTCTCGTACCAATCCTTGGTGGCACCATCGAGCGAGTACGGAAAAAGCATAAGCTTGACGACATCGGTGTCGACGTTCTTAAACTTGTTCGTGGCTAAAAGACGATCAAAATTTCGAATGTGGTCGTGAGGATTATCGGCTTCAAGACCTCGAAACTTTGTAGCTTGGATTAACAAAAGCATTCCGCTCTTAATCTCAAAATTCTCCGCTTCGATAGCGGGAATAACGATCGCGTCTCCATAACCCTCATTGTGCGCTTGGAGCAATTCCATCATCGAACGTTTTGGAAATACGTTTTACGTATATAGAAAGTCTCGGTCACTCCAACAATGTAGTTATAGGCTCGTAGTAATGTTAAGTTTCATATATTAAATAGCCCGACCCATGAGCATGTTCATGGGACGGAAGCCCAAGTCCATTAAGGACTTGGGGTATTTAAACCTCTTTCCATCATGGAAAGAGGTGTTGGTTGTTTTCATTTCATATGTTCAATATAGAAAAGTTCTCTCATTTCTCTCTCTAAGTTTCTCTCTCTAGAAAACATCAACCCCCATTGTTTCACAAAGATTATCATTGTTCTTCAATTGGTATCAGAGCATGGGATGAGATATAGGTTAGTTTTTGTGTTGCGTATTGTTTTCTAAACATATCGTAGAGTGTTGGTTTGTTTTTGCCGAATCTTCAATTTTTTTTGTGTTTGATCGTAGTTTAAAGTAGTGTAACATAGGGATTCGTGTTAAAGTGTTCTTGGTATCTTGGTTTTCGTTAAAACATCATCTTTCTTGGATCAAAAGTGCAAAAAGGTCTTGTGTTCTTCATTCCGAAATTCAAGCAGAAATCTCCATCGGAAAGTACAAGTGAAAAGTGGGCTTCCATCGCAATAACCATCACCATCGGAAAGGGTTTTGGTTCTACATTGCGATAGTTGGATTTCATTACTTATTCCGATCTGGACATTCCGATCGTACTTTGCGATCTGGGATTCCGACTGGTATAAGGAAGTTTTTTAAGTCGTTACTCTGCTTAAATTTTGTCAGCTACTTTGCGATCTGAGCATTCCGATCTGAATCATTCCGATAGGCTTTGCGATCTGAGCATTCCGACAGGCTTTGCGATCTGAACATTTCGACAGCATTGCATTACGATCTAGGCATTCCGATATCATCATCATTCCGACAAAGTTACATTGCGATCTGAGCTTTGCGATCTGAAATCATTCCGACAGCCTTGCATTACGATCTAAGCATTTCGATAGTGAGATATTCCGATCTGGGTATTCCGACAAAAAGAACATTTCGATAGAACATGTTTTTAGATACTTAGGGGATTTCTTCTATTTGGCAATTAATTTGGTAATTTGGTAAATTTTATAAGCAAACACAACAACAAGATAACAACACAAAAAACTCATAACCTTATTTCATTGTTCGATCATCTTTGATAATCTTTATAAAGTGATCAAAATGAATCCGAGTTCATTAATGCCTCAAATGACATCACTTACGGACATTTCCGTCATTACGGGAACAGATAATCGCCCTCCAATGCTCATTAAAGAAGTCTTTGAAGCATGGCAAGGCCGTATGATGTCATACATTAAGGAAAAACCGACATATGGGAGGCTTATGGTCAAGTCAATTCTAAATGGTCCACTTGATTATGGTACCATCGTTGTTAACAATGTGACTCGACCACGGGAGTTTGAAGAACTTACACCAGCTCAACAACTTATTGTTCATGCAGACGAAAAGGCTCTTCAAACCATTCTCCAAGCTCTTCCACATGACATCTATCGAATGGTGAGTCAATATACGGTTGCAAAGGATTTATGGGAACGTCTAAAGGTTTTGCTACAAGGTACGTCTCTTACAAAACAGGAACGGGAATGTCAGTTGTATGATCTTTTTGATAGGTTCACGTACAGCCCAGGGGAAACGCTTCACGATACTACTTCAGATTCACTACTCTAATGAATGATTTGAATGTATACAATCTCGTGATTGCTCCATTCAAGGTTAACACCAAGTTTTTGAATACTTTAACTCAAGCTGAATGGGGTGAGTATATTACCAATGTTAAGTTAACCAGGGTTTTGCATAAGTGCAATTTGGATCAACTCTACGCTTTTCTCCAGCAGCATGAGAAACACGTGATCATACACCGTTCACCTCGAGGTATGTACCCTGATTCTCTAGCATTGATGGCTAATCAACAAAGCTTGTCATACAACAACACTCCTTATATCATGGGACACCAAGCTTATCATCCGTCACCGTACCTGACTCCAAGCTTCCCCCAATATTCGATTCTACCTCAACCACCCACCTCACATCAGCAACAATATCGGTTTAATGCACCTTCTTCTCAGAGAGAACCACAAGCATCACAATATGCCTCACAACATCACCCATATTCACCAGCAAGCATTGCACCTTATGGTCAGTCATCATACCCTTCTTATCAAGAAAATGCTGCATATCCATCAAGCTATTCTGACCACATGAGTATTCCTCAACAAGACCAAGCATTGTATTGTGATAATGATGAAGTTCCCATTCCTGAGTTCAAACAAGGAACTGACCCAGTTGAAGTGTTAGCCAATATGTCTGCTTATCTCACAAGGACATTGAGCAAACGAGGATTTAGAGGACCAACTCCTACTAACAATCAAGCTACCATTGATAATGGCAGGGTAATGGTTCAACCTATACAACCTAATCAGGGGAGACCCACTACATCAACCAATGCACGCATGGTCAATCCTACTCCAATGGTCAAAACTCCTCCACGGGCTAATTCCACAGGTAAGTTGAGAATGATTACATGCTACAACTGTAAGGAAGAGGGTCACATGTCTAGGGATTGCACAAAACCCAAGAGGTGAAGGGATGGTCAATGGTTTGTAGAGAAGATTTATTTGGTAAACGCTCAGGCACAAGGACAGGAACTTGATGAAGAGGAGCTTGCATTTCTTGCTGATCCAGGGATTGCGGAACAAGAAGTTGTCACTACACAAAATGCAGCATACCAAGCAGATGATCTGGATGCTTATTATTCAGACTGTGATGATCTTCAATCTGCTCAGGCTGCTCTTATGTCAACTATCTCTAGCTTTGGGTCAGATAAAATATCTGAGGTACTTACTAATTCCACTGATACTAGTATTCAACCACATCAAGCTGGGCAAGAGGGTGCTGATCTGAATGAGTCTTCGGTGGTGAGTCTTTTAAATGAGGAGACAAACAATGATAGCAATATCAATGCAAGTCCCCAGACTTTGAGTGAATCACAACCGGGAGTCATTTCGCATACACATACTCCTGCTCAACAAGATTTGGTCATGGTTCCTGCAAATTTACTTAGCCAAATGAATACTGCACTATTAGAAACCCTAGCTAAGAATAAGAATTTGTCTGCTGAGCTTGCCTTATGCAACGAAAAAGTTCAAACTTTGGAATTAGTTCCGTCGTCCAATGTTCTAACCAATCCCGAATATGATCATTTTCGAAACAAACAACTGGGTCATTTGCAAGAAATTGAAACCTTAAGAGCAGATCTTTCCAACGAACTTAAAGAAAAAGAATTACTGGTCACTAATTTTCGTAAACTTCAAACGGATTTTGAGTTACTCGAGTCTAAAAAGAATGAAATGGAAATTAATGCCGCTAATAAGATTAGAAGTTTAGATTATTTGCTTTTAAGACAATACGCTGCCTCTCAACTAGTGCACTTATTTGATGCTTCGTTTAGAGAATTTAACTTATCGCGTCAAAAAGGCCTCCCCCCTAACCTACGGTATGCAAGACAATCTTTTATCCATAGTCCTAGACTTTATAATGCAACCCAATTAGGATTGGTCTTAGATCCGATTGTTACTTTCGAGGATCGCACAAATAAGGATCTAGTTGATGAGAATCGGTCATACAACTTTGCAAAATATCCCTAGTGTGATTATTTTAAAATGAATCAGGAGCTTGCAAAAACGGACTTTAGAATTCGCTTCCATATGGATAAAGATCTCATCACAGCACCAACCTACATGTTAAATGAAGAAAACCCTAGTACACTTCCTACACTTGTCAAAATGGAAGGACCTAAGGAAATTCCAAAGGACCTTCCACCTGTTAGCACTGTGTGGTTAAACTTGCAAGAGATTAATCAATACTTTGCTAGTTTTGACAAGGTCATCCGGGAATGTACGAATTCAAATGGCCTAAACGCCGGAGAATGGGCTTTCGAACATATGAACGAGGTGTTTAAGAATGAGATCAATCCGTTTGTCGAAAGTCTTAAAGGAAGTTTTGCATCTCTTTCGGAAAATCTCGAGTTTGAAATTGCAGAAGTTCAAAAAGTGTTTTATGAAATAGACACCGCTTACGAACTACAATTAATCAAAAAGGAAAAGATTTTATCCGAATATGACCGATTCTTGTCCCAAGTAATTTCGTGTGATGTGCTTACTACTGTGAATGTTAATTATTCGAATGAGCTTACATTCGCTATGATTAAATGTGATGCTGTGAATATAAATGATGATGATGTGTGTGATCTCTCTGTAAATGTTGTTGATACTGTAAATGAGGTAGAAAATAATTCTTGTCACGAGTCTAACGCTGAATTTTTAAAGCTTCAAGACTCTTACAATTTACTTACAAAACGCTTTAATCAACTTGAACAACATTGTATATCTTTAGAATTAAAACAGCAAACTCTAAATGAGGCTCTTTTGATAACAAATGGTTGTGAAAACAGTGTTGAGACAAGTGACAAGATGCTTGAGATAGTTAAGGCATTAGAGGAAGAGATTATGAGATTAAAGAGAGATGTGTCATCGAATGAAACACTAAAATTGGAACTAGAGGCTGCAGAGTCTAAAAACCAGGACTTAGAAATTAGACTTTCGTCTATTCTAGGGGAGATGGATTGGGCAAGACAGGGACTATCCGCACTTTATGGTTCAATAGAAGAACGCTTCGCTTTTAATGCAGCACAGCAACAATCTTATGTTGAACAACTGAACCAAAAGTGTGAGGAAATCTCTGACTTAAATATCCAACTCATTGATAAAAACATGGTTTTAGCCGAGTTAAAGGAGACACTTCTTCTCACCCGACAAGAAGTTGTTAATAACTTAGCTACCAATTCTACACCGTCCTCTAGTGCTCCATCAACCAATTCAGTAGTGCTCTATAAGAACCCGCGCCATAGGCAAAATCCGATTACTTACGATGACTATATGCGGAATGCAATTAAGCACGTGGATCTTGTTAGGGATATTTTAGATGATTTGTATGCGTTAGATCCCTCAAGAAGTTACTATTATTCAGCTCATGAATATATTAAGCGTGTTCAATATTGCTTAGCATATTTGCAATACATAGGAAAACCGGGTTCTGCACTACTCACTAATAGACCCATTGCTGTAACTCCATTCAATAAGACCCCAGGAGCAAAAACGTCATTGGCACCATCAACTAAGGCACCGTTAAAATATGTTGCTAATGTTCCCACTTTGCCTTCTACAGGAGTAAAAGAGTCTACTAGGGCTAAAGGATCGCCACTCAAGAAAGATAAGATCAAACCCTCCACTAGTAGTACCATCAAGAAGAAAGTAGAAGCTCACCCTAGGAATGTTATTTCAGATTTAAATAAAAAGAATCATGTTGCTAAGACTAAAAGCTCTGCGCCTGTGTAGAAGTCTAAACCATTTGTGAATTCTAATTTGAAATGTTGGAATTGTAATGAATGCATGTTTTCCCAACGTCATGATTTGTGTCTTATTGATCATGTGAATGAAATGAATGCCATTAGGAATGATGTTGAATGGAAGCCAACTGGGAGAACTCGTACCCAAGTTGGATGGCAATGGCGTCCCATTGGTAGGACCTTTACATTAGATGGAAAAATGTGCCCTTTAACTAGGAATGCATCCATTGAGGTTAGGTCTCAGCGTCCTTTAATAAGGCACACTAGCAATAAAGTATGGAAACCGCGCCCTTTAATTAGGTCAGCCCCCACTATAGTGCCTATCAGTGAAGAAATACCTCAGGATTTAAGCCAACTTAAATCTACACCACCAACTAGGAAGAAGGCTAGGAAATCTAAGAAACCTAAGGTTAGCAAATCTAAGATCATTAAATCTGTACCTGCTAATAACAAGGAACATTCAGATCCCAAAACCTATACATTGTCCTCGTCTGGTGATATTTTCAGGTAGTCCAAATCATCCTCTGGTATTTGGACTCCGGTTGCTCAAAGCATATGACCGGAGATCGCTCGATGCTCCGAAATTTCGTCAGCACGTTTCTTGGAACGGTTAAATTCGGTAATGATCATATTGCAAAGATAATGGGGTATGGTGAATATCAGATTGGAAATGTTACGATTTCAAGGGTATACTACGTAGAAGGTCTTGGTCATAATTTATTTTCAGTAGGACAGTTTTGTGATTCCAACCTAGAGGTTGCTTTTCGACAACATACTTGTTTCATCCGCAACTTGGAAGGAAAAGAGTTGTTGAAGGGGTCTCGTGGTGCAAATCTTTATACTTTGTCCCTACAAGACATGATGGCCGCCTCTCCAGTGTGTCTTCTCTCCAAAGCATCTAAGACCAAGTCATGGTTATGGCATCGCAGATTCTCTCATCTAAATTTTGATGCTATTAATCATTTGGCTAAAAAAGAATTAGTTCGTGGTCTTCCAAAGCTCAAATTTCACAAGGACCATTTATGTTCCGCGTGTTCAAGGGGGAAAAGCACCAAGAAATCATACAAGTCCAAAGCTGAAGACACCAATCAAGAAAAAATTCATCTTTTGCATATGGATCTTTGTGGGCCAATGCGAACCGAAAGTGTGAGCGGTAAGAAATTCATTCTTGTTATTGTGGATGATTTCTCCAGGTTTACATGGGTTAGATTTCTACGTACAAAGGATGAAGCACCGAAGGCTATCATCACTTTTCTGAAATTCATTCAGGTACGTTTAAATACTACTGTCCGCCGTATTCGTACAGATAATGGAACAGAGTTCGTCAACCAGACTCTTCGTGATTACTATGAAGAAGTTGGTATTTCACATGAAACATCCGCTGCACGTACTCCACAACAAAACGGTGTCGTTGAAAGACGGAATCGTGTTCTTATGGAAGCTGCTAGGACTATGCTGATTTATGCGAACGCTCCATTGTTCTTGTGGGCAGAAGCTGTATCTACCGCATGTTTCACCCAAAACCGCTCTATCATTCGGAAACGCCATGGAAAAACACCTTACGAGCTTCTACATAATCGTAAACCCGATGTTTCATTCTTTCATGTGTTTGGTGCTCTTTGCTATCCAAACATTAATAGTGAGAACTTGCGTAAACTTCAACCGAAAGCCGATATAGGTATTTTCATTGGTTACTCACCTTCCAAGAAAGCATACCGAATTTACAACCGTCGTCTTGGTAAGATAGTAGAAACTATGGACGCAGATTTCGATGAGCTGACAGCGATGGCTTCTGAGCAACGCAGCTCTAAACCCGCGCTTCACGAGATGGGAACCGGTGCTATTAGTTCCGGATTAGTTCCCAATAATCCTACTTCTACATCATTTTTACCACCTACAAGGCCCGAGTGGGATAAACTATTTCAACCGTTGTTTGATGAATTCTTTGATCCCCCAAATAATGAAGTTCCAGCACCTGTAGTGATAGCTCCAATCCCTGAAGTTGTTGCTCTAGCTAATGAAGCTTTATCAAATGCATCTTCAATTAACATTGAACCGGATGCACCTCTACCAAGTAATTCTCAAACTACACCTGAATCGTCACCCTTACTTGTGCCTAATGATGTTGAATAGGATTCTATTGATCACGATTTGGAATATGCTCACCTACAAGAGCTTCCTTTCTTTGGTATACCGATACCTGAAAACCCTTCAGCCGCGTCTACCTCAGAAGAAGCTCCTACAATTGTTCACTCCAGACCACCACGGATTGAAAATCACAGCACCAAATGGAGAAAAGATCACCCAATTAAGAATATTATTGGAGGTATCGATCGACCAGTCTCTACACGCCATCAATTACAAGAGAGTGCACTCTATTGCTATTTTGATGCATTTCTCTCCGAAGTTGAACCTAAAAACTGGCAACATGCTATGACTCAATCATCTTGGATTGAAGCCATGCAAGAGGAACTAAATGAATTCCAAAGACTTGAAGTATGGGAATTAGTTCCTCTCCCTGACAAGGTAAACATCCTTACTTTGTTGTGGGTTTATAAGGTTAAACTCAATGAGATGGGTGGAGTCTTGAAGAATAAGGCTAGATTGGTTGCGAGAGGATATAAACAAGCCTTGGGTATCAACTTTGAAGAATCTTTTGCTCCTGTTGCTAGATTGGAGGCTATTAGACTATTCCTTGCGTATGCTGCTCATATGAACATGATCGTCTATCAAATGGATGTGAAGACGGCATTTTTGAATGGTGAACTAAGGGAAGAAGTCTATGTTAGTCGGCCGGATGGGTTCATTAGCACGGAGTTTCCTAATCATGTGTACAAGCTTAAGAAGGCTCTCTATGGGTTGAAACAAGCTCCACGCGCGTGGTATGATCTCTTTTCAACATATCTCATTTCGGAAGGCTTCTCCAAAGGCAAGGTGGACCCCACTCTATTCACTCTTAAGGAAGACAACGACATGATACTGGTACAAATTTATGTTGATGATATAATATTTGCTGCCTCTAACATAGAATTGTCAAACCGTTTTAAGAAGATAATGTCCACACGCTTTCAGATGTCAATGATGGGAAAAATTTCATTTTTCTTAGGATTACAAATTTCTCAGAATCCCAGAGGCATCTTTATTAATCAATCCAAATATGCTCTAGAATCTTTAAAGAAATATAACTTTGAAAATTGTGACCCCGTGGACACTCCAATGGTGGAGAAATCCAAGTTAGATGAAGATAGGAATGGGACTATTGTCGATCCGAAACTCTACCGTGGAATGATCGGCACCCTTCTCTATCTGACTGCTAGCAGGCCTGATTTGCAATTTGCTGTATGTATGTGTGCCCGGTATCAGGCTCGGCCTACCGAAAAGCACCTACATGTTGTTAAAAGGATCTTTCGGTATCTCAAAGGAACACTTCATCGTGGTCTATGGTATCCGAAAGATTCCTCTATTGCTTTAATATCATACACAGATGCCGATCATGCTGGGTGTCAAGACACGAGACGTAGCACTTCTGGTTATGTGCAACTCCTTGGAGACAGATTGATTAGTTGGTCTTCAAAACGGCAGAAAAGCGCTGCAATTTCAAGCACGGAGGCTGAATACATTGCCATGTCCGGTTGTTGTGCTCAAGTCCTTTGGATGAGATCACAACTAACTGACTACAGTCTTGGATTTAACAAAATCCCGATGTATTGTGACAACAAGAGCACCATTTCCCTTTGCTGCAACTACGTTCAACACTCCCGGGCCAAGCACATCGACATTCGCTACCATTTCTTTAAAGAGCAGGTGGAGAATGGAGTGATCGAGCTGTATTTTTTCACTACTGAGTATCAGCTGGCAGATATGTTCACAAAAGCATTAGATCGAGGACGAATCGAGTTTTTGATCGACAAGCTTGGCATGAAATCCTTCTCTCCAGTGACTCTCAAAGAGTTGGCAGAAGAATCAGCAGAATAGTGGTGGTAAACTATTGATATGAGCTTAAACTCATATCCTTTTATCAACAAATAACCCTAAAACATGAAGCAAAATACCAATTTATTTGGCAAAAACAGTATTATGTGGTATGTTTGTGTTTGTGTGCACTTGTGTAGGTAAGAAGATACATTTTCAAGCAAACAAAGAAAAAATCAAGCTCAAATGGATGAAAAAGACAAAAGAGGATCAAAAAGTGACAAGACTTTGAAGTATAAGGACCTATCTTGACAAGTTATGAAAGTTGAAGGACTAAAAGTGAAATAATGTAAAAGTCAAGATTCAAGTCAAACCTGGTCAACTATCAAGTCAACTCAGTCAAGGGATGATTTTGTTGAAGAATCAAAGTTAAAGGACCAAAAATGTCAAAAGAATGAAGATCCTGGCTTAAAACAGCAATCTGCCAAGTAGAGGGACCAAATCTGCCAACTTTGGAAAGACATGCAAGTTTAATCCATGTGATAAAGGGTTCAACCAATGGGAGGAGAGATAATCAATCACACGGATCAAGTATTAATTGTCCACTACCGCCGCCCACATTTATTACAAAATCTAAACAGTTTTGATCCGTGTGACACATTTTAAACCAATCAAAGGCCAACACGTGGCGTCTTCTTCAAAGTGAAAAATTGCCAGGATCGCGATTTTGATAGAAGCCATTTCATGGGAAGATTAAAACACCAATATTGCTCAATTTTGAGAGACGAGTTCAACGGTGTAAACCAATTAACAAGTTACTCATCCAATCAAAAACACCCAAATCTGTTCATAACCTTCAAAATGCAATTAAGCAGATTTTGTCACGTGGAGCTCAGAGATTGGTTCTGACACGTCACAAACTCCAACAAACTCTCCCTTCTTGCCTATAAATAGTTAGATTGTACTTCATTTTCACACGTAGCTTAAAATTGTAAAAACACCTAGTTAAATTTTCCCTTTCCTTTTTCCCTCACTTTTCCCCTAACTACTCAAGAGTCTGACAAACTCTTGAGTCAGTTAGTTAGTTACTACCTTTGTAACAGATTTGTAACCGTTTTCTAGCAATAAAATTCAAATTCATTTTTCCCGCCAATTCTGTTCTTCTCATTCCAGATTGATTCTTGCTGCTGTTGGATATTATTGTTGCTGTAGAGTGTTTGTTATGATCATCCATTGATCATAACTGACATTTGTGAAGTTTGTTAGCTGTTTGATCACATTTCAGCCATTGCCTAGTTCTAATGGAGATTTCAAGCAGTTTGATGGATTCCAGTTGATTGTTGATTGATTCTTGTTGATTTCTAGCGATAGGTGGTGGTTATCACTAGGGCAAGAGAGCTCAGCGCTCCTCTTCTTCTCAAAGGATATCTACATTAGGTTCTATAGTTCTTGTTTTAGTTCCACTCAACAAGTCAATTGCATGCTTATTTTCCTAGTTAATTCTGATGGCTGCATGATATAATTGCTAGTTGTTACTGTTTGATTGTATTTTGTGTGATTGTAGCTTAATCTTGCATACTTGTTTACTGATTTGAGAGTTCTTTGTAGTTTTCTGCATTTGTTCAGAACTTATCAGCCTTATAGCTTAATTGGAGTTTTAGTTGTGGTAATTGTTTGTTTTCAGCTCTAAAGTCTCTCATTGTGATCACTAAGACTGTTTTGCTTAAACATTTCCTTCATAGTTAACTAGAACTTAATAAGTCTTTGTAAAATTTTGTTAAAAGAAGTTAAAGGAGTGTTTGGGAATAGATCAATATCAGTTTTCAAGCATTGTGAATTGATGTTTTAGAGTTGATTTCCAGTCCTTAAGTGATAACAAGTTGTTTAAAGTCATTTGCAAGTCAAATATAAAGTCAAACAGGCAAATGGCACTTGATTAGTTTGGGTCAGCTTTTATTCAGCTTTGGTTTGAAAAACTTGCCATTTTCATTTGCTTATTTCTCATTCATTCCTTGAAGAAATTTCCTCAAATTTGTTTCCAGTTCTAGCTTATATCATAAAGTTTTAAATTCCATAAGGAAATTCTACAGTATTAGTTAATAAGCTGGGAAATAGCTTTTTGGTCCAAGGCTGAGCAAAGCTCATTCTCTGAGATAAGCATGTTACTGTTTTCCTAGATCTCCATATCTACTTCACAAATCTTGTGATTTTCTTTCATAAAATCAGTTAGTTAGTGTTCCTAGTCAATTTCTGAAAGTTTGAGCTTTTTGCAAAATTTGGTCAACGTTTGGTCAACATAAGCTTTTTTTTAGCTTATTTCAGTTTAAGAGCTTATTACTGGATGAAATTTGTTCTAGTTTAATTTCCCAATCTTCAAATCATTTGCTTAATCAGTTTCAAGAGAAAAATCCAGTTGTGGTTGACTAAATTTGGCTAGAGCTTATTTTGAGCTTATCAATAAGCACTCTTTTGCTTATTTTTGATCTTTAGCTAAAATCCTTGGACACACGTAGCTAAATTTGGATTTGAAACGTTTTGCAAGTTGTTTCACTGATTTTGGTTGAGTAATAAGCTCAAACGAGCTTATTCTTTCTTGTGTCCCGTTTTTAGTTAAAAAGTTCTCAAAATTGCACTTTGGTCCTTTCTTTTCTATCAGTTTTGAAAACTTGGCTAATCTTCCAAGTATTTAGGGTTTGCATAACTTTGGTCCTTGGACTTTGAAAGTTGTTAGATTTCAGTTAGTAGTTTGTTGGTTTGTTACATTTTTGGCAAGTTGGTTATAGCATTTACATTTTTGATCCTTATAGTTTACTGTTTTACATTTTTAGTCCTTATAGTTGTTAGAATTTACATTTCAAGCATTTACATTTCATAGAATTTACAATTTTAGTCCCTTTAGTTTCATAGTTGGCATTTTGAGTTTTTACTTGAATAAAAACGTGGTATTTGCAATTTGTTTTACATATATGTAGGAATTATTTTTCCTTTTGGCAAGCATTTGTTGAATTAGCAATAGATTACCAAGCAAGCTTAACAACCAAGAACAATTAAAAATCCGATATTGGTTGGACTTTCTATTGGTTAAGAACTGAGAAAACGAACTGCATTATACTACATTTCAAATGGCGCGTAACAAACCAACAAACTACTAACTGAAATCTAACAACTTTCAAAGTCCAGGGACCAAAGTTATGCAAACCCTAAATACTTGGAAGATTAGCCAAGTTTTCAAAACTGATAGAAAAGAAAGGACCAAAGTGCAATTTTGAGAACTTTTTAACTAAAAACGGGACACAAGAAAGAATAAGCTCGTTTGAGCTTATTACTCAACCAAAATCAGTGAAACAACTTGCAAAACGTTTCAAATCCAAATTTAGCTACGTGTGTCCAAGGATTTTAGCTAAAGATCAAAAATAAGCAAAAGAGTGCTTATTGATAAGCTCAAAATAAGCTCTAGCCAAATTTAGTCAACCACAACTGGATTTTTTTCTTGAAACTGATTAAGCAAATGATTTGAAGATTGGGAAATCAAACTAGAACAAATTTCATCCAGTAATAAGCTCTTAAACTGAAATAAGCTAAAAAGAGCTTATGTTGACCAAACATTGACCAAATTTTGCAAAAAGCTCAAACTTTCAGAAATTGACTAGGAACACTAACTAACTGATTTTATGAAAGAAAATCACAAGATTTGTGAAGTAGATATGGAGATCTAGGAAAACAGTAACATGCTTATCTCAGAGAATGAGCTTTGCTTAGCCTTGGACCAAAAAGCTATTTCCCAGCTTATTAACTAATACTGTAGAATTTCCTTATGGAATTTAAAACTTTATGATATAAGCTAGAACTGGAAACAAATTTGAGGAAATTTCTTCAAGGAATGAATGAGAAATAAGCAAATGAAAATGGCAAGTTTTTCAAACCAAAGCTGAATAAAAGCTGACCCAAACTAATCAAGTGCCATTTGCCTGTTTGACTTTATATTTGACTTGCAAATGACTTTAAACAACTTGTTATCACTTAAGGACTGGAAATCAACTCTAAAACATCAATTCACAATGCTTGAAAACTGATATTGATCTATTCCCAAACACTCCTTTAACTTCTTTTAACAAAATTTTACAAAGACTTATTAAGTTCTAGTTAACTATGAAGGAAATGTTTAAGCAAAACAGTCTTAGTGATCACAATGAGAGACTTTAGAGCTGAAAACAAACAATTACCACAACTAAAACTCCAATTAAGCTATAAGGCTGATAAGTTCTGAACAAATGCAGAAAACTACAAATAACTCTCAAATCAGTAAACAAGTATGCAAGATTAAGCTACAATCACACAAAATACAATCAAACAGTAACAACTAGCAATTATATCATGCAACCATCAGAATTAACTAGGAAAATAAGCATGCAATTGACTTGTTGAGTGGAACTAAAACAAGAACTATAGAACCTAATGTAGATATCCTTTGAGAAGAAGAGGAGCGCTGAGCTCTCTTGCCCTAGTGATAACCACCACCTATCACTAGAAATCAACAAGAATCAATCAACAATCAACTGGAATCCATCAAACTGCTTGAAATCTCCATTAGAACTAGGCAATGGCTGAAATGTGATCAAACAGCTAACAAACTTCACAAATGTCAGTTATGATCAATGGATGATCATAACAAACACTCTACAACAACAATAATATCCAACAGCAGCAAGAATCAAACTGGAATAAGAAGAACAGAATTGGCGGGAAAAATGAATTTGAATTTTATTGCTAGAAAACGGTTACAAATCTGTTACAAAGGTAGTAACTAACTAACTGACTCAAGAGTTTGTCAGACTCTTGAGTAGTTAGGGGAAAAGTGAGGGAAAAAGGAAAGGGAAAATTTAACTAGGTGTTTTTACAATTTTAAGCTACGTTTACAATTTTAGGGAAAATTTCATAGAATTTACAATTTTAGTCCCTTTAGTTTCATAGTTGGCATTTTGAGTTTTTACTTGAATAAAAACGTGGTATTTGCAATTTGTTTTACATATATGTAGGAATTATTTTTCCTTTTGGCAAGCATTTGTTGAATTAGCAATAGATTACCAAGCAAGCTTAACAACCAAGAACAATTAAAAATCCGATATTGGTTGGACTTTCTATTGGTTAAGAACTGAGAAAACGAACTGCATTATACTACATTTCAAATGGCGCCGCTGCCGGTTCTTTGACTACACGAGAGACTATCGATTGACGGTTTTCATTGGCTTTTGGGATCCGTTCACTTTGTGAACGTTATTTTTACGTATCATAAATCAAAAACAAATAAAAAATCAAAAATATAAAAATATATAAAAACTAAAACTTAACAAAACAATTCTTTTCCTAAAGAATTGACCAAAAAAAAAAATTAAAAAAATCCAAAAAGCAATCTTTTTCCTAAGAGATTGCACCCAAAAATATATATTATTGGATTCTATCGGTTTTTATGTACATATAGTATTTTCCTTTAAAAAACTCATAAATACAAAAATATTTTCCATATATTATTATAAGTAAATACGTATACGTATAAGAACAATCAATCTACATATCTTCCATAAGTATTGCCGAGGCAATACACCGTGTTGAGGGGCGCTCCGGTCCTTGACACGTGTATCGATCAAACAAAATAAAGCAAGAATAGATAAATACTCTCAATAAGCAACAATTCGAAGAATACGAACATTTAAGTGAATAGAAAGGCGATGTGCTATAAAATGCCATCTAAGGGTCAATAGGTACTTAAGTGCTTCGCGCCACCTAACCCCCCGTTCACTTGGGAGTATTCTAAGAAGGAAGGCTTAATTGAGGGTCTTGCACCCAAAGTAGTAACTACATATATTGTTATTTTCTTGTGGATATTTAATATTGAAACTCGAAGAGGATAATCCATTTCTCTTCAAAGTCACACGAGAGCTTCTCTCTCATTCCTCGTATTGAGTTGCATGCTCACTCGCGGGCGTGCACAAATACCGATTGGTGTACAACCTCTTCCTCCGAAAAGGAAGAAAAAGAGAAAGAGTAAGACCACCACCGTCCACCAAGCCGATCACGAGAATCGTGCTTTGTCACCACCACAAGAAGCCATGGCTATTGATAATCGTACTTTGTATGAACGTATGCAATCCAACATTCATGGATATTCTAGTGCCATTAAGATTCCCGACTTTCCCGCTAACACATTTGAGCTACATACATCTATGATCAATATGGTTGCTTTATCACCTTTCTTGGGAAAACAAAATGAGGATCCTCATGCTCACCTTAAGAGATTCCTTTCACTTTGCAATACCATTAAGCATAATGGGGTTCCACATGAGGTCATTAGATTGATGTTAGTGTCATTTTCTTTAGATGGGAGTGCTAAGCATTGGTTAGACACCCAACCACCCGATAGTATCACCACATGGGACGGTTTTACCACTAAGTTTTTGAACAAATTCTTTCCTCCACAAAAGACTATGGCTTTGAGGAATTTAATTATGGGCTTTACACAAAAACCTAGTCAATCCTTTAGTGATGCTTGGGAGGAGTATAGTGAGTTGTTGAGGCGATGCCCTAACCATGGATTGGATGATGTAAACCAAATCAATACCTTCTATAATGGCCTTAAACCTCACCACCAAGATTCACTAAATGCTTCCGCGGGAGGGAGTATTCTTCTTAAAACATACCACGAGGCTTTGAACATTATTGAGACTAAGGCAATGGTTCAAACAAACAATCCATTTGAAGAAAGGGTTCATGTTATCCAAAACACTTCTCAAACTCCTTGTGACATCCAACTTCTTAAAGAGATCCTTCAACAAGTCAAACAAGGACAAGAAATGACTAATGACATGTTTCAAAATTTTAAGAGCATGACATTGAACAATTCCTCAAATAATGTGAATGCCATCACCATTTCTTGTGTTACTTGTGGAGGCCCCCACTCTTATGAACAATGTGATAAGGTGCAAGGGTATCAAGGGGAATGCTATGCTTACCAAGAGGAACATCGTGAACACTTCAAGCCTAACATCAATCCAAATAACCTTTCTTACAAATCCCAAAATTACCTTACTCCACCCGGCTTCCCACCCCAACCACCCACCCAAATTCCACAAAATCCTCCTCAAATTTTAGCAAGGAATCAAGGGCAAAGACAACCATACCAAGGAAATAACTACAAGGCACCCAATCAATTTCAACCTCAAGCAAATACCTTTTATCCACCACAACAAGGATTTAATCAACCACTTCCATTTATTCCCAATCAAGCATATGCTCCAATACCAAATCAAGCTTACCATCAAAATCCAACTCAAGGATATGGGATGCAAGAGACTCAAGAGTATGTTGACAAGAAAATGCGTGAAATTGAGAAGAGAATGAATGACCAAGTGAAACGTACAATGGAGGAACAAATCAATAGGGTTTTAGTGGCGGTAACTCAAAGACCACAAGGGGCTTTACCTTCCAACACACAAACAAACCCTAGGGCCAATGTTAATGCTATTACAACAAGGAGTGGTACAACAACAAAGGATCCTTCACCTCCTAAGCCTACTATTGTTCAACCTACTTGTGCTCCTACTTGTGACAAGCCTTCTACTTCTACTCCACCTCCTCAAAATGCTCCTATTCACTCAAACTCACCTTCTCAACCACCTCATACTTCTCCTTTACCTTCCACACTTCCCAATGAAGAGGCTAACAAAGACAAATCTTCAACCACAACACCTATTCCACCTACACCAAAACCTACTCTTCCATACCCTTCAAGGTTGAAAAAGGACAAGTTAAAGAACAAAGATGACATCCAAGTCTCCAATTTCTTAAGGATGTTTAAGCAACTCAATATTAACATATCCTTTGTGGAAGCTCTTGCTTATATGCCAAAGTTTGCTAAGATGTTCAAGGATTTGCTCTCAAACAAAGAAAAATTGGTTGATTTTCCCAACACATCACTTAATGAAAATTGTTCCGCGGTGTTACTTAAAACCTTACCAACAAAACTTGGAGATCCGGGGCGCTTCTTGATACCTTGTAATTTTCCCGGTGTTGAAAATTGCATGGCTTTGGCGGATTTAGGGGCGAGCATAAATCTCATGCCTTTATCGGTTTGGAAACAACTATCTCTTCCCGAGCTCACTCCCACTAGGATGACTCTTGAACTAGCCAACCGAACCATAGCTCACCCCGTAGGTATAGCGGAAGATGTGTTTGTAGGTGTGGATAAGTTTACCTTTCCGGCCGACTTTGTAGTGGTTGATTATGACATGGATCCTAGAGTGCCTTTGATTGTTGGTAGACCGTTTTTGAGAACGGGTCGTACCTTGATAGATGTGGCGGAAGGAGAATTAATTATGAGAGTAGAAGATGAGAGAGTGGTGTTTAAGTTAGGCAAAGTTTGTGATAGAAAAGAGGTTAAGGAGTCTAGACCTTGTGAGACTATTAACATTGTGGATGTGCTAGATGAAGTGTGTAATGAACACTTTCATGATGCTTGTAAGAATGCTAGTGATGAGATTCCACATGTTGAAACCGTGGCTTCAATTGCTCCCTCTTTAACACCTTTTGGAGAGAGTGATTTCCTCTTGGAGGAATTTGAGTCCAACTTTCTTGGTGATGATGATTCTCCCATTAATTGGGAAGAAGATATTCTTATGATCCAAAAGTTGCTCAATGAGGACCCTATTCCTTCCCCTATTCCACAAGAGATTACCATTGAGGAACCTTCCATAGTAAAACCTTCCATAGAGAGTCCACCTCCCATTGAACTTAAGGAACTCCCATCCCACTTAGAATATGCTTTCTTAGAAGGAAAAGATCAATTACCGGTGATTATTGCTAAAGAGTTGAAAGAGGATGAGAAGGAGCAACTTATTGAAGTCCTTAAGAAACACAAGAAAGCCTTAGCATGGAAAATATCCGACATAAGGGGAATTGATCCACATTTTTGTACTCACAAAATCCTTATGGAGGATGATTATAAACCCGCCATTCAAAACCAAAGGAGAGTTAACCCAAAAATTCATGAGGTTATTAAGAAGGAAGTGATTAAACTCTTAGATGCGGGTATGATTTACCCCATTTCCGACTCTCCATGGGTTAGCCCGGTTCATTGTGTTCCAAAGAAGGGTGGAATCACCGTGGTGCCTAATGAGAACAATGAGCTTATTCCTACGAGACTTGTAACCGGTTGGAGAGTTTGCATTGATTATAGAAAACTCAATGAAGCAACTAGGAAAGACCATTTCCCGCTTCCCTTTATGGATCAAATGCTTGAACGCTTAGCGGGAAATGAGTACTATTGTTTTCTTGATGGCTTTTCGGGTTATTTTCAAATACCCATTGACCCTAAGGATCAAGAAAAGACCACATTCACTTGTCCCTACGATACATTTGCTTACAAGAGGATGCCTTTTGGCCTATGTAATGCACCGGGGACGTTTCAAAGGTGCATGATGGCGATTTTCCATGACATGATAGAGCAAACCATGGAGGTTTTTATGGATGACTTTTCCGTATTTGGAAGCTCCTTTAGCTCATGTCTCATCAATCTTGAGAGAATGCTTACGCGTTGTGAGGAAACACGTTTGGTGCTTAATTGGGAGAAATGTCACTTTATGGTGAAAGAGGGGATTGTTTTAGGACACAAGATATCCAATAAGGGATTAGAAGTTGATCGAGCTAAAATTGATGTGATTGCTAAGCTTCCCCCACCCACCTCGGTTAAAGGTGTGAGGAGTTTCTTAGGTCATGCGGGATTTTATAGGCGCTTTATATAAGATTTTTCTAAGATAGCTAGACCGATGACTCATCTCTTGGAGAAAGAAGCTCCTTTCATTTTTGATCAAGCTTGTTTAGAATCTTTTGAGACTCTTAAGGAGAAATTAACAAAGGCTCCCGTTTTGGTTTCTCCAAATTGGGAATTACCTTTTGAGCTTATGTGTGACGCTAGTGATTATGCGGTGGGGGCCGTCTTAGGACAAAGAGTTAATAAGCATTTTCAACCTATACACTATGCGAGTAAAACCATGACCGGTGCACAACTTCATTACACTACCACGGAAAAAGAGTTGCTTGCTATAGTATATGCTTTTGAGAAGTTTAGACCATATCTTGTGCTTTCCAAGACCATAGTGTATACGGATCACTCCGCTCTCAAGTATCTTATGACAAACAAGATGCTAAGCCTAGGCTTTTGAGATGGGTTTTGTTGCTTCAATAGTTTAAGATAGAGATTCGTGATAAGTAAGGGGCCGAGAATTTAGCGGCGGATCATTTGAGTAGACTTGAGCATCCTTTTCAAGGAGATTTCCCACATCAAGAAATCAATGAATCCTTTCCACTAGAGGAGCTCATGTCTATCTCTTCCCAAGAGGATGCCACACCTTGGTTTGCGGATATAGCAAACTATCTTGTGGGCAATGTGCTTATTGAGGGTTTAACTTACCAACAAAAGAAAAAGTTTCTTAAGGAAGTTAAGTATTACTTTTGGGATGATCCATATCTTTTTAGGCAATGTGCGGACCAAATCATTAGACGGTGTGTAGATGGGCCCGAGGCATTTAAAATCTTAGAAGCATGTCATAAAGGACCTACGGGTGGACATTTTGGGCCTAACTACACCGCCAAGAAAGTCTTTGATCCGGGTTACTATTGGCCTTCCATTTACAAGGATGCTCAAGAGATGGTGAAATTTTGTGATGTTTGTCAAAGACAAGGAAAAATTACACAACGTGATGAGATGCCACAAAATTTTATCCAAGAGTGTGAGATATTTGATGTATGGGGAATAGATTTCATGGGACCTTTTCCATCCTCTAAGGGAAACAAGTATATACTTGTGGCGGTGGATTATGTGTCCAAGTGGGTGGAGGCTAAAGCCTTACCTACTAATGATGCTAAAGTGGTTGTAAAGTTCTTGAAACAATTGTTTGCTAGATTTGGTGTACCTCGGGCCATCATAAGTGATCGTGGTACGCACTTTTGTAATGATCAATTCACAAGAGTTATGAAAAAATATGGAGTGAATCATAGACTTTCTACCGCGTATCACCCTCAAACAAATGGTCAAACCGAGGTCACAAATCGTGGTTTAAAGAGAATTTTAGAGAGAACGGTGGGAGAGCATAGAGCTTCTTGGTCGGATAAGCTCGATGATGCTTTGTGGGCATTTAGGACGGCTTTTAAAACACCAATTGGTTGTACTCCTTATAGGCTTGTCTATGGAAAAGCGTGCCACCTCCCATTTGAGTTAGAACATAAGGCATCTTGGGCTCTCAACTGGGCTAACTTTGATTTAAACCAAGCCGGTTCACATAGGAAAGATCAAATCAATGAGATGGATGAGTTGAGAGCCAATGCCTATGAGAATTCTTTGCTTTACAAGGAAAAGACTAAGAAATTGCATGATGCTAAGATCAAGAATCGTGAGTTCAAAGTTGGAGAGCCGGTTCTCCTCTTTAACTCAAGATTGAAGCTTTTTGCGGGCAAGCTTAAGTCGAGATGGTCCGGTCCATTCACTATTGCTCAAGTGTTTCCATATGGAACTCTTGAGTTGTCCCAACCCGATGGTCCAAATTTTAAAGTGAATGGTCACCGTGTTAAACATTACTTTGGGGAGGACATTTCCGTTGAAATGGTCCAAGAGGTCCCCATTTTCCCCATGAATTAATTCATTGAGGGACAAGTCGAGCTAGAGACTCATTAACTCAAGCATCGTATAACTAGGTTTAGAGTGTGGTAGGTTAGAAATAAAGGCATAGACTTGGAGATAAGTGTAGGGGAGACCTTCTTTTGTCTTCTTGATTCTTTGTAGGGTTGCTCACTCATCTCATGCTTTGGAGCTTATGGAGGAGGCCCTTGTATCCGGTTCACTTCGTTACTTTAGTGAATTTTCATTGACACCTTGTGCTTAAACATGATTTCACTAATAGTTGTCCTTTCCTTAACTTGGGTTAAGCAAAGTCTATTCATTGTCATAAGTGTAGGGGAAGTTTTTATACTTCCATGCTCTTAAACATTGAGGACAATGTTTAGCTTAAGTGTAGGGGGGTCTTCTATCGAAGTGACCTTACCTAGAACTTGTCATTGTCTTGCATGATAACATGATAAAAATGAATTTTCAACATTTTTCAAATTTTTGATCTACTTTGGCCACCAAAAATATGCATTCATAATTTTTGCATCAATCATTTTTGCATAACACACTTGCATTGTATATATTTCTTCTTTTATTTTTCATCAAAAATATATAAAAAAGGAAAAGTATAATAAAACATGGTTTTAACAAATTTAGACTTCTTTGACATATTAGGCCCGCCATGGATATTTTGACTCAACCCGAGTTTGCTTATTCATGTAGTCCTTTATTGGTCTATTAGGCTAAGCTTCCACCAATTTCATTAATTGAAATTTTAAATTTGTGGAGAATGGGAAATGATAGAGTTGAAGCAAGTATAAAAGGGCTAGATAGACTTCATGGCAATTACTTGTGGCTAAACCCTTCTCTTCTTTATCTCTACTTTCTTCGCATGTATATAATTGTTAATAAATAATCAAGTACGGTTTTAATTGGTTTGTAATCTCTTATGCATTTTTGTCTAATCATTTATGGTTGATATGAGTACGTCTTAAGATTCTAAGTTAGCACGTTTTATGTGTACTAGACTTATGTCATGCTCCATATTTAGCGGGTGTTTTTCCTTTTCTTCTTTTCAAATTTCTTAGTGAGGAATAAAGAAAAATAAGAGCGGCTTATGAAAAAAAATGAGTGGCTAGAAAAAAAAAAAGAAAAAGAAAAGAAAAAAAAATAATGCAAGACTCCCAAGAGGGGCAGTGTGGTGTTAATTATAGTGACTATTGAGTTCCAATATTACCTTGACGGGTTGCGGGGATTCAATAGCTTGCTCCAATCCAATATTACCTTGACGGGTTGCGGGGTTGAAGATCCAAAATCTCAAAAAGATGCGGATGTAAATTATTGCGTGAGTTTTATTTTTCTTTCCTTAGCGAGTGTGTAGTTACTTATGAAAGCATGACATGAGGATTTTACACATAAGGCGAATGACTTATTTCTCTTAATACGGACTTATATTAATTATGAGCGGATTTTCAAGTAATGGATGAGAAGATTACTTAGGATTAAAACTGTGCTTCCTTATTTTTGGATTTTACACTTATATTTCACACTTGAATAATGACAAATTTGCCCACAAGCAATTTGCTCAATTAATAACCGGTTCCACATTTAATTGTCATGAATAAGTTGATGCACTTTTTACTTGTGAATGCAATGATTCCATTTATAAGCTTGGTATGGGGAAAGTGAAACTTGAGGGTGATAAATGTCCATGGTACCCAAGCCCTAATCTAAGTCATTGAATTCTTTATGAGTTATTTCCATCAAAACCATTTCAAGAAAAATCAAAAAAATATAGATAGAATTGTAATTTTGATTCATTGCATTATTAAAAGTCAAAATCATGCATCATTTAGTTTAGAGTAGCATAGATGCATCTCATATGGCCAAGGTGGATTAATTATGAGGGAAATGTAAATTTTTAAGCCTTGAAATATAATATTGCATGAGGACATGACAATGTTCAAGTGTAGGGGAATTTGATATGAGCTTAAACTCATATCCTTTTATCAACAAATAACCCTAAAACATGAAGCAAAATACCAATTTATTTGGCAAAAACAGTATTATGTGGTATGTTTGTGTTTGTGTGCACTTGTGTAGGTAAGAAGATACATTTTCAAGCAAACAAAGAAAAAATCAAGCTCAAATGGATGAAAAAGACAAAAGAGGATCAAAAAGTGACAAGACTTTGAAGTATAAGGACCTATCTTGACAAGTTATGAACGTTGAAGGACTAAAAGTGAAATAATGTAAAAGTCAAGATTCAAGTCAAACCTGGTCAACTATCAAGTCAACTCAGTCAAGGGATGATTTTGTTGAAGAATCAAAGTTAAAGGACCAAAAATGTCAAAAGAATGAAGATCCTGGCTTAAAACAGCAATCTGCCAAGTAGAGGGACCAAATCTGCCAACTTTGGAAAGACATGCAAGTTTAATCCATGTGATAAAGGGTTCAACCAATGGGAGGAGAGATAATCAATCACACGGATCAAGTATTAATTGTCCACTACCGCCGCCCACATTTATTACAAAATCTAAACAGTTTTGATCCGTGTGACACATTTTAAACCAATCAAAGGCCAACACGTGGCGTCTTCTTCAAAGTGAAAAATTGCCAGGATCGCGATTTTGATAGAAGCCATTTCATGGGAAGATTAAAACACCAATATTGCTCAATTTTGAGAGACGAGTTCAACGGTGTAAACCAATTAACAAGTTACTCATCCAATCAAAAACACCCAAATCTGTTCATAACCTTCAAAATGCAATTAAGCAGATTTTGCCACGTGGAGCTCAGAGATTGGTTCTGACACGTCACAAACTCCAACAAACTCTCCCTTCTTGCCTATAAATAGTTAGATTGTACTTCATTTTCACACGTAGCTTAAAATTGTAAAAACACCTAGTTAAATTTTCCCTTTCCTTTTTCCCTCACTTTTCCCCTAACTACTCAAGAGTCTGACAAACTCTTGAGTCAGTTAGTTAGTTACTACCTTTGTAACAGATTTGTAACCGTTTTCTAGCAATAAAATTCAAATTCATTTTTCCCGCCAATTCTGTTCTTCTCATTCCAGTTTGATTCTTGCTGCTGTTGGATATTATTGTTGCTGTAGAGTGTTTGTTATGATCATCCATTAATCATAACTGACATTTGTGAAGTTTGTTAGCTGTTTGATCACATTTCAGCCATTGCCTAGTTCTAATGGAGATTTCAAGCAGTTTGATGGATTCCAGTTGATTGTTGATTGATTCTTGTTGATTTCTAGTGATAGGTGGTGGTTATCACTAGGGCAAGAGAGCTCAGCGCTCCTCTTCTTCTCAAAGGATATCTACATTAGGTTCTATAGTTCTTGTTTTAGTTCCACTCAACAAGTCAATTGCATGCTTATTTTCCTAGTTAATTCTGATGGCTGCATGATATAATTGCTAGTTGTTACTGTTTGATTGTATTTTGTGTGATTGTAGCTTAATCTTGCATACTTGTTTACTGATTTGAGAGTTATTTGTAGTTTTCTGCATTTGTTCAGAACTTATCAGCCTTATAGCTTAATTGGAGTTTTAGTTGTGGTAATTGTTTGTTTTCAGCTCTAAAGTCTCTCATTGTGATCACTAAGACTGTTTTGCTTAAACATTTCCTTCATAGTTAACTAGAACTTAATAAGTCTTTGTAAAATTTTGTTAAAAGAAGTTAAAGGAGTGTTTGGGAATAGATCAATATCAGTTTTCAAGCATTGTGAATTGATGTTTTAGAGTTGATTTCCAGTCCTTAAGTGATAACAAGTTGTTTAAAGTCATTTGCAAGTCAAATATAAAGTCAAACAGGCAAATGGCACTTGATTAGTTTGGGTCAGCTTTTATTCAGCTTTGGTTTGAAAAACTTGCCATTTTCATTTGCTTATTTCTCATTCATTCCTTGAAGAAATTTCCTCAAATTTGTTTCCAGTTCTAGCTTATATCATAAAGTTTTAAATTCCATAAGGAAATTCTACAGTATTAGTTAATAAGCTGGGAAATAGCTTTTTGGTCCAAGGCTGAGCAAAGCTCATTCTCTGAGATAAGCATGTTACTGTTTTCCTAGATCTCCATATCTACTTCACAAATCTTGTGATTTTCTTTCATAAAATCAGTTAGTTAGTGTTCCTAGTCAATTTCTGAAAGTTTGAGCTTTTTGCAAAATTTGATCAACGTTTGGTCAACATAAGCTTTTTTTAGCTTATTTCAGTTTAAGAGCTTATTACTGGATGAAATTTGTTCTAGTTTGATTTCCCAATCTTCAAATCATTTGCTTAATCAGTTTCAAGAGAAAAATCCAGTTGTGGTTGACTAAATTTGGCTAGAGCTTATTTTGAGCTTATCAATAAGCACTCTTTTGCTTATTTTTGATCTTTAGCTAAAATCCTTGGACACACGTAGCTAAATTTGGATTTGAAACGTTTTGCAAGTTGTTTCACTGATTTTGGTTGAGTAATAAGCTCAAACGAGCTTATTCTTTCTTGTGTCCCGTTTTTAGTTAAAAAGTTATCAAAATTGCACTTTGGTCCTTTCTTTTCTATCAGTTTTGAAAACTTGGCTAATCTTCCAAGTATTTAGGGTTTGCATAACTTTGGTCCCTGGACTTTGAAAGTTGTTAGATTTCAGTTAGTAGTTTGTTGGTTTGTTACATTTTTGGCAAGTTGGTTATAGCATTTACATTTTTGATCCTTATAGTTTACTGTTTTACATTTTTAGTCCTTATAGTTGTTAGAATTTACATTTCAAGCATTTACATTTCATAGAATTTACAATTTTAGTCCCTTTAGTTTCATAGTTGGCATTTTGAGTTTTTACTTGAATAAAAACGTGGTATTTGCAATTTGTTTTACATATATGTAGGAATTATTTTTCCTTTTGGCAAGCATTTGTTGAATTAGCAATAGATTACCAAGCAAGCTTAACAACCAAGAACAATTAAAAATCCGATATTGGTTGGACTTTCTATTGGTTAAGAACTGAGAAAACGAACTGCATTATACTACATTTCAACTATTCATGCGTATCCTTTGTTCGTGATCATGTATATCATTGTATATATATAAACCATAAAAAGAAAAATACAAAAATATAAATTCAAGAAAAACCATAAAAAATATAAAACCAAGAAAAACCATAAAAAATATAAAACCAAGAAAACCCAAAAATATTTTTCTTTTTAAATCGGGCATGTCTTTTAGTACGGTAATATTTACGGCCTTAGAAATGTCGATCAAAATTGACACGGCGCCATAAATAGAGTCCGTATAAAAGTTGTACATTTTTAAAACATGCCCATAATGGCTTGTAGTTATTTCTGACTGCAACCCGCTTTTCGCGTTAAAGTCACGTATTTCTTTTGAAAACGTTGGCTCACAACGGGAATTAATTTTCTCGGGCAAGGTTTACTGTACAACCTTGTAAGGGACTAAGTTTACTTTATAACTTGGTCTAACACAAATTTGTGTACGTTTCAGTGCACTTATTTTGTAAAAATAAGAGAAATCTTATTACCACCAGAATCGTTCTATAAAATCACTTAACCGGCAAATGTCCTCATTAATAGTTGTGTCCTTAATATCTTTGACTACTGCTCTTTAAATAGAAAACGGGTCAGGGATTAAGGGGGAGCAAATATTAATTCTTCGTGGAAACAAATTTGGTCGTTAAAAAGGATTGTCAGAAAATATTAGCTATTCTTCATCATCAGTTATGCTATGTGTGCCTTGTGTGATATAGAATCTCATGCATAGGTCACTAAAATTTTGGCGTTAAGTTTTTGTGGTCATGTTTGTGAGCGGGTTTATTTTTGTTAAGTTAATTCTTTTAACTTTAACTAGCATTCTAAAACAGGGGGACCATTATTGCATTTTTTGCAAAATGGTGGGTGTTTGATCAAATTTGACCAAGTCAAAACCACACCCCCCCTCTTTCCCCGTCATTACTGGAAACACACAAAACACATCCCTTTCCACCATTATTGCGACCTCGAGCTTCAATCGATCTTTGATTTGTGACTTATCTCTTGCTGCATAATATCTAGGTATTCTATCCTGTTTAAGTTGCTATCATTTAATCTGTATCATCTCAACACATCAAAACAGTAACGTTAGATCATATCCAAGATTTAGGGTTTCATGTTTTTTTGCTATGAATATGGTATTTAAGAGGTGGGATTTGTTAAGGATGCATAGATACACATTGGTTTTGCCCAGAATCTCTTAAAACATTGCCTAAGTTCCAGATCGAGAAGTCAACGTTTGAGATTGAATCCCTGTCACGGATTTCGATGCACATTTTGATACCATCATTGCGATGCCTGTCATTGCGATGAGTCATTCCGATGACTCATTGCGATGGGCTATTGCGATGAGTCATTTCGATGGCTCATTGCGATGGCTCATTGCGATGTGTCATTGCGATGGTTCATTGCGATGGGCCGTTGCGATGGGTCATTCCGATGGCTCGTTGCGATGGCTCATTGCGATGGTCATTGCGATGGCTCATTGCGATGTGTCATTGCGATGGTTCATTGCTATGGGCCGTTGCGATGGGTCATTACGATGTCTCGTTGCGATGGCTCATTGCGATGGCTCATTGCGATGGCGTATTGCGATGGCGCATTCCGATGGCTCATTGCGATGGCGTATTGCGATGGCGTCATGCAATATATGCGATTCTTAGAACTACACAAATTCAGTGATGGAACGCTAAAGAATGTTCGAGATGATCTGTCGGTTCTCAATGCCAACTTACCTCTTCCGGCAGTCACATACACCTGGACAACCCAGTGCAAAAAGGGATCATCGTACGCAATCAGGAATATTGAGGAACTTCTAAGCAAGCGCCGGTTGCTACGAAGCATAGAACGATTTGTCAGTGGACGACCATATGGAGCTCACCATCGGTTCACGGAACGAACCAATTAATTTTGGTTCGTCTCATTACAGGTCAACTCCATATGTCTATCATTGTGAATATGTTATCTTTTTGCTTTATCAGCTTTTGTGGCTTGTTGTAGTGTAAAAGTATGATATTTTTCAAGAATTTCTCTCGAGATTCTAAATCTTTCAAACAAATCATACTCAAGCACTACAACTTACCCTCATTAATTTGAGAGGGAGCATTAATATGTTCTTTGGCCAACATCTAATTTCATTTTATTACCCAAAGACCGGTTAATCCATTAGTATCCAAAATATTGATGGTTAACATTTTGGAAAGGGGAGAAAATGGGACTAAGGAGACTTAATGATACTTGGCTAAAACAATGAAAAAGACTTAAAAGATAAACCAACTTAACATGTGTAATGCACAAGTTAAGGGGGAGCGTTTTTTATGATCAAAACACTTAAGGCACAAAAACTTTGATTTTAATATCACAAGTGCTTTAAGTGATTTTCAAAGATTTTTCATGGTGACTATATCAACCCAAAACACACTTAACTCATGACGGATGTGGTGACAAAAGGGTGGTAGGTATAGATAATAGTCCAATGATTCATCAGAACCGATGAAGTCTTCCCAAGGACAACTCCCTAGATAGAACTAGAAGTCCTAGGAAAGATGGAGAATGAATATGAACATAGCTGAATGCCGACCAAGTACTTAAGCTAGCACTGGAACAATCACAACAAGGTGCTAGTGATGACGTATTAGTAAGCATTGAAGGGGTTGAAGAATGAAAAAGAATTGTAAAGATAAAGGGTGTAAAGAAAGAAGCCCTCCTTACAACTTTAGGCAGAAACCGGGTCAATACATATGCTATTGAGATCATTTATGATTCTCGATATTGAAGAAAGCCATCATGGACCCAGTGATGCAATGCACAACCCTCCCCAGCTAACTCAAATATCTCTCAAAAGGTATTTGTTTTAATCACACGGAGATCAACACGTTATCTATTGGTTTATTCACTCCGAATAGACTGATATTGAATAGGTGGCACTCCTCTCCAGCCATCGATCACTAAATCAAAACGCACTATCGAGTCTAGAGCCACGAGATCATAAAAAGTCTCATTAGGACACTTTCCATTTATTCCTTGCTTCTTCACATACTGTGAAAAGTAAGAGATCTTTTATGAGTCCTACGCAGTATTCTTGTAATATTGCCAGAACATCCTAGTAATACGCAAGTATTACAGTGAAGATGGAAATCCTGCTTGAGCCAACATCAAACAAGCTCATGGTAGGTGACACGTGCGGTTCTTTAAGAACTAATCTTGTGACAACTGGAAAGAAACAGTAGTTTAATTCTTAATTAAACTTAAACTCGTTCCAGGCCTCTACGCATTATCATATGATCTTGCCAGAACACTCAGAGTGACACTCTTTAGTGTTCACAGTGACGAGTGGAAATCCTTCTAGTGTTAACATCAAACAGCACTTGGTAGGTGACAAGCAAGATTCAATTTGAATCAAGTTTGTGACAACTGGAAAGCAACGATGGTGAATATCTTAATTGAAATTCACTTGTTCCAGGTTTCATGATTTGACGGCTTCAATCATAAGGATTTTTAATCCAAATGATTCACTCTTTATGTTCGCAGTCAGCTTTGGACGGTCGAATAAAGAGAACGGGTTTACCCGTGAAATCCTGTCAGGAAGTTACTTAATTGAAACTATCCGTCACGGGTACGATATCTAATATCGTCCAACGGTCTTCACCGACCGGAGGTAAAATGCTACCGAATTAGAATAAAATGTCAAAGCCATTTTATTCGTGTCTTATTATGTTGTTGACGGTGGCGTTGCTGTGTACCTGATGAAGACGGTGGCGTTGTTGTGTACCTGATGAAGACGGTGGCATTGCTGTGTACCTGTTGAAGACGGTGGCATTGCGGTGTACCTGTTGAAGATGTCCTCACATGCTTATTCCTTCTGCATCAAATTCAAGAAAGTATGACCTGAAAGTCTTCCGCTGTATCGACTCTGAAACTTTCAAGAATTCAACAAAGGATATGTGTGTGGGACATGAAGTCACAAAGAGGCGAAATCACAAGAAAATAAAGACTGCACGTGAAAGGCCAAAAGAACGTGTTCCAAGCAAAAGGCTGATATCATTCAACACATATTCACAAAAGAAAGAAAAAGAAAGAAAAGAAGACTACGAGATCAAGAACTAGATCTAACATGCTAGATTAGGACTTTGTAAATTTGGAGTGACCTCCCTTTAGTGGGAGATTGTTGGAAATACGTTTTACGTATATAGAAAGTCTCGGTCACTCCAACAATGTAGTTATAGGCTCGTAGTAATGTTAAGTTTCATATATTAAATAGCCCGACCCATGAGCATGTTCATGGGCCGGAAGCCCAAGTCCATTAAGGACTTGGGGTATTTAAACCTCTTTCCACCATGGAAAGAGGTGTTGGTTGTTTTCATTTCATATGTTCAATATAGAAAAGTTCTCTCATTTCTCTCTCTAAGTTTCTCTCTCTAGAAAACATCAACCCCCATTGTTTCACAAAGATTATCATTGTTCTTCAGAACGATTGTCGGCCATCTCGTCTACGGTCTCTTCAACAACGATATTAGGAACGTTGGTTTCTAATTCTCGTCTACGTCGTCGATTCCTTCGATTACGATTGCGTCGATTCGAAGCGTCGCTAGAATTAGAATAATTCTTTGATCGAGTGCGCATGCACTTAGCGTAGAATGGGGATAGCAAAGAAGATTATTTTTGCGATTTTTCGGTTTTTCAATTTTTTGGGTTTTTGATTGCTTTTTAATTTTTTTGGATTTTTTGTGTATTACGTAGATCAAATCTACAAATCTCTCCTCGAATCGATTTCTCGATTAAAGAAGCCTCAAAAAATGAAAACGATCACGTGGAGTGAACGCCTTCGATGACTTTAGAACGTTGGTGGAACACCAAAACGTTCAAGAGGGTTTAATCTTGAAAACAAGCAAATATAGTATACGTATATAATACTTCGGTTGGCAAACCCTTGGTTAACCCTCTTTTTCAAAACACGCACAAGCAAGCGGGGGAAACGAGGAGACGCTAAGCACTTAAGAGCCTTTTTCCCTTAGGTCGTGAAATACAACCGCCTTATACCCACCTTATAGTTTGTCTTAATCAAAATTAAGCCTCTTGAAAGTATTTATCTATTTTGCCTTTAAAATTTTGCTTTGGATTTGAATACAATAATTGAGTGATGAAATCCCAATTAAGGTTGCGTTTTCACGCTTTTGGAGATATTGTATATTTATTATGATACGTAGTACAATATATTAATAATTTTCACAAGAAAAACGAAACCCAATATATGTACAATATATTAAAAGATTGTTTTGTGTTTAATTTAGGAAAATTAAACACGATTTATTTGGATATTATAATATAATAGAGAAAAATAACAAAAATGATTATGTACGTTATATACGCTTTCCAAAAATTGAAAAGCAAAAACGCACTACTCACACAAACACGATAATAATAATGGAAACTCAAAAACACCTCCCCGGTAGCGGCGCCAAAATGATAGTAGTAGAAACACGTGTTTAGGGTTCCTTACTCTATAAAAGGAACATAGGTACGATGTCTTTCATGTACCTCATTCAAGTCGATTAATAAGAGAATCAAATAGTTAAAAGTAATTCTGGTCTTCTGTGCTTTATAAGTTAGATTCCGCATAACTTATTTAGTGTTAGTAAGAGTGCTCAAAGTGTTTTAGTTTGATTACAAACTACTATACTAATTCTTAACAGAATATAGATCCAACCAAAGGGATCAACAAGTGGTATCAGAGCATGTTGAGAAACTCTGAAAAAGAAGAACACAAACCCATACACTCCACATATACCAAAACTCAGTGTCTCAATCAGATGGTGATGATGCTCACTTGGATGATGTTCAGAACCCTGATCCTATACCACAGGGACAACCACAAGGTGTGCATCCTGCACCAGTACAAGGTGTTCAAGCCGTGAATGCAGTAGCTACCTCTACAACAACACCTTCTCATACTTTGTCTGCTGTTAAACTCCCAGTTCTCAAAGGTGACAATTATGAGACATGGGCTATGCAGATGGAACATTACTTGAATCACACAGATCACATTGTGTGGCAAGTTATCAAGAATGGGAACACACTAAAGAAGCTACACTGGTTACTAGACGGTACATGATATGCTCTTCCTGCTGTGACTGCTAAGGAGGTACAAGCAGAGATCAGAGAGAGAAAAGCCAGAACTGCTTTGGCTATGGCTCTTTCTGAAGACATCCTACCAAGCTTCTATCATTATAAGGATGCTAAAGCTATGTGGGATGCTATAAACTTAGATTTGGGGGTAATGACAAATCTAAGAAGATAAAGAAAATTGTTCTTAAGCAAGAATTTGATAACTTCTCAGTTACCAGTATAGAGGGGATACATGGTGGCTATGGAAGGTTCAGTAAGCTGGTTATTCAGTTGGCAGTTTATGGACAAGTAAATCCTAATGAAGAAGCTAATATAAATTTCTTAAGAAGTGTTCCACCAGAGTGGAAAGCAATGGCTATGCACTTCATCACAAGAGATGATTTGGAAACAATTCCTTTTGATCATCTCTACAACAATCTTAGAGCATAGAGATGGATGTGAAAGGCACTGAGGTAAAGGAAACGACTACTTCAAAGTCTAACTTGGCTTTTGTATCAGATGGGAACAGCGGTACTTAATTTCATAATACCGCTAGTGGATCTAGCAGCGGTACATACTTCATAAATACCACTGGAGGACTTACAAGCAGTACTTACCCTCAAAGTATTGAAGGAAGCCCTATAGTCTCTTAGAATCCACATGGAAGGTCTTCACTATTGTTTAGTGATAATGATGCCTTCTCATTCTTCGCTGGACAAGACAACATGCCAAGATTAATACTCAATGACTTGTTCCAAATGGATGATGCTGATGTTGAAGAGATGGATCTTAAATGGCAAGCTGCTATTGTGTTAGTAAGATCTAATAGGTTATTCAAGAAGACTGGAAGAAAAATGACTATTGATCCTAATGAGCCATTAGGATATGACAAGTCCAAAGTTTAATGCTATAACTGTGGAAGGAATGGACAATTTGTAAGAGAATGCTCTAGAGACAAAGCTGAGAATAGCAATCAGAAGTCCAAGCACAGCTATAGAACCAGTCCAAGAATAACTGAAAGCTTTCCAAAAGGAAACAGCAGGAGTCCTAAAGGAACCAAAGCATTGGTTACTGTAGATGGAGTGGTGAACTGGACAGAAGATGAAGATGAAGAAGAGCTTGGTTTAATGGCTCTCTCACATGAAGATACTGAGGTACATCCTTGTTCTAAAGACTGTGTTCTTAAATTTAATAGCCTAAAAGTAGAACTAGAGGAACAATATCAAAAGGTTAACACATGCACTGTAGAATTAAATGCTTTTAAACAGGGTGTTGTTAAATTAGAAGAAAATATAATTTTGTATAAAAAGGCTCAACAAAACTATGAAGAGAAAATAAGAATTTTGACTCTTCAAGTGAGGGAAAAAGATGTGGAAATAAAAGCTTTTGAAAGGCAACTGTTAAAAATATCAACAGAAAATGAAGCTTTAAAAGCCAGTCTTTATAATGAAAGGGAAGTGATTAATCATTGGCAAAAATCCTCTAAAGGATTGGGAAAATTGATTAATTCACAAATGGGGTATTATGATAAATCAGGCCTAGGATATATTGAGGACCAACCTGGGATAACTTTAACTGACAAGGACTTATTAAAAGGGATTTTTGATAGTTCTAGTGAGGTAGATGATACACCTGAGAATGATAGATATGCTGAAGGAATGAAAGCAGTTCCTCCACCACTATCAGGAAGTTTCATGCCCCCTAGTAATGAAACAAGTACAAAGTTAGAAGAACCAAAGGTTAAAAATACCTTAAACTCTAGTACTTTGTCCCAAGAAAAGACTGTTGTGACCAAAAATATTGTTTATCCACCTTTAATGAACAACTTTGTTTCTGAGGAATCTAAGACTAGTTCTGCTCCCAAGCAGGTAAAAACTCCTAGCAAGATATTGGAAAACAATGTAAAACATAATAAAGCCAAAAGGGGTGGGCTATGTTTTGAGAAAGTTAAGTCAAAACAACATTTTGGGTCTTCTTTAAGAAGAAAAGGATGTTATGTTTGTGGTAGTCTAAGTCATTTTATTAAAGATTGTACTTTACATGAAGATAAAATTGTGAAACAAAAGGGTGCACAAAGGGTCATGAAAAACAGTAATTGAAAAATGCACAGGTTAATAGGAATCAGAAACTTAAGAATGACAAACCTAAGTTTGATCACTCAAGGTTAGCTAAACAGATTAAAAATAACTCTACCAAAAGTTTTGTTCCTAGGGCAGTACTTATGAAACAAGGTCTAGTACCTTTAAAGTCTGGTAAACCAAGTACCGGAAAGTCTAGACCTGCAAGTACTGCTAGACCAAACTTAAGTACTGTTGGTTTAAATTCTGTAAAACCAAAGTTCTCCAAGACTTCTAAGAAGGTTTTTGAAAAAGTTAAAACACCTAAAAGTTAGGATAAAAACAAACCAGTGCAAATGTGGGTTCCTAAAAGAGATAAATCATGTGTTAAAGCAAGTACCGCTAAAGCAGTACTTAAGGCAAAGAAGTCTGAGCACATAGAGTCACCGTATGTCTTTGACTACATAAATGAAACCATGAAGTATAAGAGCAAAAGTACATTACTGGGAATGCTTCACTACAAACTATTAAATGTGTAGGTCCCACAAGATCCGAGCCAAATGTGGCTTGGGTCCCTGCTAAAAACTAATGAGTTTTATTTGTGTCCAGGGGTATCTAATTTATGAATTGAAAGATAAAGGTATAGTAGATAGTGGATGCTCAAGACAAATGACGGGAAACAAAGATTTTCTTGCTGAATTTGAAGAATTCAGAGGAGGTCCATGTGACAATCCGTCAACTTCAGGTCGTTATTTTAATCTCGACTATTACGTATTATATGTTTACTTTAATGAGAATTTTAAATTATCGTCTAACCAAGAAGGTTACAGTTTGAAACTTAACGTAAGAATGTCGTTTAGATGAAAACCGACAAGAAAAACATTAAGTATCGATAATATATTCTCAAATTTATCATATGAATGGTTTTATTATATTTATTTTTTTTCTCGTATTTTACGTTTTAACGAATGACGAGAACTACTGATGATCGCGATACCGACGGATGCCCAAATATTTATGTTTTATTATCGATTGTCTCGATATTTTATATTTTCGACGTTTTTGATTTAATTACGTTTTAAGTCGTGTCGAAGTGATATTATTATTTTTAAGAAGCGTTTTAACTTTTAAAAAGTATTTTTACGAAACCCGAGTCCCGTAAATATTTTCAAAAATTTAATATTTACATTTTCTACCCTTACAACTATTTAATTTCATGTTGGACCAACATATGTAAAATTGGCAAAAACTACCCCTCCACCCCACTATATAAGGATTTCCCACTACCTAATTTTTATATAAAATTCATTTTAATAAAACAAATCATCTCCCTCCTCTCCTTCTTGCTATTTCCGCCACCCTCACCCACATAAACCCATTTGATTTTCAATTTCTACTTTGAATCAATGAAAACTAATTAATATCCCATGTTGCAAATTTGATGGGGATCATTTTGATGTAAAAATTTACAACATGCAACAACTTTCAAATTTTGATGATGATCCAAGGTGATTTGATCTATTTTCTTATTATATAATTGTTACTAGTGTTGTTATATTATTATTTTAAGTATTGCATGTTGGATTTTTGAGTGGGTAAAATTTTAAATAATTATTCAAGGGTGTTATGGGTTAGATGATTTGTTTAGGATGATGATAGGGGTGTAAGATGATGAGTAAAATGGTTGGAATTGATCAAAAATATGATTTGGTGGGAGATTTTAGAAGGTGTTTTAGACCAGTGGGTAAAACGTAAATTTTGGAAATCTTACTGTTTGAAAATGATTAAACTAATACGATAGGCTTGTAGAGAATTCTTTTAGCTTCGATTTGCCGCTTGAATGAGCTTCTAACTCATTACGAGCGAAAAGTTATGCTACTTTTAGTATTTGTGTACCGGGAGACGGGTATCGGCACAATCCGAAAATTGTTGTCGATATTTGGATCGAATCTCGGGGACTATAGAATGAGTTTTAAAAATGTTCAAGGACTGATGTTAAAGTCTAAACCTCAGGTCATGAGTCTATTTTCAAACCCGAGTATCGGTTTTATAAATAGAGTTGTTTAAATATGTCAAAATAGTTTTACGAGTTGAAGACGTAAATCTGTCCGGTTTTTACAACACAAAGATGTGTCGGGCAGAAGGTCTTAGAAGTAATATTTTTGAATGAAATTTAAACTGAGTCTTATTCATATTATATGTGAGTTTGTGACCAAGTTTCGTCGAAAACGGACAAGTATAGATAGGGTAGATTGGTGTGTACATTTGGAGTGTACATGCTGATTGGTATTTTGGACACGTAGTTCAATACTTATGTGGCGTGAGTTGAGTATCCACTATTGGACATGGTGATTCACTCAAGTGATAAGTCATTATATAAATGACTTAGTTACTGGTCCGAGGGAAGAAAAATGATAATTGACTTCCGTTGACTTGGCGTCTTAAGACGAGTCAATATCGAGAGTGCAATTGTTTAAAAGAATAGTGTTGAATAAAAGGGTATTGTAATAACACTTGTATTATTAAATTTTTCGGGATTGTCTTGGTTTTGTAATTTTGATTTTTATATTATTTAAGTATGATTTATACTTAAGTCGATTTTTAACGAACGCACCTTATTTGATAGGTTGCGGTTTTCGTGTTTAAACGGGCATCACTAATCGTCAGCGATCGTCTCATTACCACTATTGGCTAAGGTGAGTCTATAGCCTCACTTTTAACATGTTTACTTGTTTTATAAACCCGCGAGGGGGATAACATGCTTGTTTTATTAAAATAAAAGGGTACAACGATAAGTTGTGGAAACTCTACTTATTGGAAAAGTATGGATGCAACGAGAAGTTGTAGAAACCCTATTATTGGAAAAGTAATTATTATAAATGAAGGGTACAACGAGAAGTTGTGGTAAACCCTCTTGTTTTAAAATTGAACACAAGGAACTTGATTGTATGCTTAGATGAAAATTATTGCATAAGTTAGTTTTAGCCTTAAAGGACCCATGAATCGTGAATTGTTAATCGAAGTAACGCTAATGCTATGGGTAGATCTATCGGGGTGACGCCCAGTCCGGTCGCGATTAGCTCTCGCGTGGTGTTGTGATGCACTAGTAATGAAACATCGGATGCATTGTATAAGAGAAATATACGCACTTGGCTAGGTGTGTTGGGCTGAAATAATATATGTTAACGTTCAATGTCACGAGGCTTATGTAATGAAACCGATAATTATGTCCGTACAACATAATGGTATTTCGGTAAATTATTAACCATGGAAGGTTATTTTGAATACTTGTGTTCTCTTTATTTAAATTTAAACTCTATAGATTCACTCGGCAAATTTTGCTGACTTTTTAAGCATGTTTTATATCAGGTCCATATAGAAGGCACTCGAGGAAGGCGGTTTCGTGAAGCTTGCATATTTGAAATGTTTTGGCCCGCTTTTCTAAAACATATCCATTCAAATAACTTTTATCATTTATAATAGTTTGTAAACTTTGGAATCATCTGGGACCGTGTATGAAATTATACTTTTATTAAACGAAAATGAATGGATGTTTATTAAAACGACTTGTTTTGAGCCGTTTTCTATGATTATGAGATTGAACCATGCTAGTAACACCCAATGACCCTTCCGCTGTTATGATCGAAATTTGGGGTGTTACAGATTGGCATCAGAGCTCAAGTTATAGAGAACGAAAAGATTTTCCAAAAATGAATTTTTGAAATCTTTTAACTATAACTGTTGCAAGCGAAACCTCCGAGTTGCCAATGGAAGAGAATGATAGTATTTATATATATATATGGGATTATATATATGTTGTAATCTTTATCGATTATTTGAACTTATGAATTACAAGGTATGTTTTCATTTATTTAATTATAAATGATGATTTTATATTTATACGAGATATTTATACGACGTCGATTGTCACGAAGCCACCCTAGTCATTTTTATGCTAGCGCTGAAGCTATTCCTGAAATGAATCCTGTTATTCTCGAGATTAACAAAGTTGTGGATAGACATGATCCAAACGAAATGGTTAATATTCTTGCTGATATTCTTCTGATTACGAGGATTTTGATTTCCTTGGTTCTTATTCTTGATTTATCGATCCGTTCATTTCGTTTAGCAAATTTAATTTGCCTTTTCATTAATATTTGACATTCTATTGTTTTGATAAAAACAAGTTTGTCCGAGATGGTACTATTGATTGTTAGGAATTGAGATTGATTTGTATGGTATTCACATGCCAACCAGGATTCCATAGCATATCACTGATCATTTTCTGTTAAATCAGTTTCTCATTTGTTTCGATCTTGATCTTTTGCGTTGAGCTGGCGATGCTTGAATAAAGTGATTTATAATCGTTGAAATAAATTGGCCATTTATTTGAACAAGGAAATTATAAATTGTTGAACTACAAATTTCTGAATCTTATTTGGAAGGACTTGATCAATCCATGGAATAATGATTCATAAAGGTGTGGGCTTAAGCATATAGCATCTGCATGATTAAACTCTTATTAAATTGTAATTCGTTTGCTCGATTCATCCTTTGATTTTGTTCCTTAATTCCTTGATCGTGAAATGGTTGTATTGAGATTGTCCCAAAAGCACCAATTGAGGAGGATATCAAGCGTCTCTGAAAGACATTGAAGAAATCTTCTTCTTGTGGGACCGAGGAGCTTTCTTAGCCATGTGAATTACCTAGTAACTCTTAGTAGATTAGTTTATCAATTGTAGTATCTTCTCATTAATCCCTAACTAAATTGTGACAACAGTTAGTAGGACTAGTCTTTTTAGTTGTATGGCATTAGACGATGATTATCTATAATGTTTGACAATACGACTTGTACTAGTTTGTGATCAATGGAATGACTATCTTTTGATTCCTAGTTCTACATCGTTCTATTATTTTCTTTCTTTGCCTTTCTTATTTAAATTCATGTGGTATAACGCAATCATTGAATGAATACTCATTATGATTTGATTTGTGATGCACAAGACTCATGCAGTCAAGGAAAGCTATGACTGAGGCACGAATGCGCCAAGTTATTAGTGAATAAGTGCTGTTTCTTTAGTTGAATTCATGGCCAACATGAATGATGGATCTGGATCCGGAGCTGAAGCTACAACTGGTGGGACCGGAACCAGTGGAGCTGGAGCTGGAGCCGATAATGTTCGTGGTACGGATGGAACAAATGTGCCCGAAATTAGAGGCTATAACTACACTTCATTCGTTAATTGCAACCGTAGACTCTTTAGGGGATCAAATATGATGGAGGATTGTGTCAGTTGTTGAAAAGCTGGCGTCAGTCTTTCGAATCAGTGACCCTAATCAGGAGGATAAGGTGTAGTTTATAATCGCTACTCTCCAAGGTCGTGCATTAATTTGGTGGAATGGCAGACTTGATTCCATATGTATCAATACTTATGGGACAGCATGGACTAAGGTGAGGAAACGGTTAACTGAGGAGTTTGTCCTCGAAGTATTTCCAAAGTATGGAGCAAGTGTTGTACAATCTGAAACTGAAGGGAACTAACATTGGTAGATATATCAAGTGTTTCCATAAGCTGACTCTTTTATGTCTAAGAATTTTGGAACCCGAACCGTCAAGGTCAAGCAGTATATTTACGGCTAACCAGGAATATATGCGGTGATGTGACTTCTTCTAAGCCGTTTACTATTTGTGAAGTGGTCGGCATGGCTGATTAGCTCATGGGACACATAATTCAAGGCAAGGCTGATGTTACTGAAGGGAAATATAATTCCATATTGAAAATTCTTTTCGTGCACTAGAGCTCGTAAGTATATCGAAAAAGGTTGTGGATTATTCATGGCTTAGGAATCGTAGAAGGAATCGTAAGAGAAGTAAGTAGAATTACTCTAGTCATTTGTGACTATTCTGAAATGTTTCTGGAAGATTTTCCAAGGCTTCCGCCTCAAAGACAAATAGAATTCCCAATTGATCTAATTTCTGGTACTGCAAGTGTGGCACATGAGCCATATTTATTAGCACCCTCTGAGTTGAAGTAATTATTTGTGCAGTTTTAAGAACTATCTTATTGATGTGTTATTCGACCGAGCTCGTTAGTTTGTAGAACCCCTATTCTATTCGCTAAGAAGAAAGATGATTCATTTCGTATGTGTATCGATTACCAAGAGCTGCATAGGCTCACGATCAAGAATCGTTGCCCGCTTCTAAGAATTGATGATCTATTTGATCAACTTCAAAACTCTCGTGTTTTCTCCTAGATTCTGGTGTTTTCTCCGAGATTGATCTTTGTTTTACTTATCATTAACTTCGCATACGCGAGGAAGATATTCCTATTACGGCGTTTAGAACTTGTGATGATCATTATGAGTTTAGGGTTATGCCTTCTGGTTTGACCAATACATCTGTTGTATTCATTGACTTAATGAATTCTATGTGTAAGCCATGACTTGATAAATTCGTAACCGTTTTCATTGATGATATTCTAATCTGCTCTAAGAGGGAGGAAGAACATGCCGAACACTTAGGGATTATCTTGAACTTTCTAAAGAACGAAAAGATGTACCCAAAAAATTTTAAAGTGTGATTTTTGGCTCTGTTCTGTGCAACTTCTCTGTCATGAGATTGACAAAAGTGGCATACATGTTGATTCTGCGAAAATCGAAGCCATCGAAAATTTGAATGTTCCAACTATTCCAACTGAAGTACGACAAATTCTAGGTTTGGCTGGTTATTACTGAAGGTTTAACGAAGGATTCTCTTTGATATCAAAACCATTAACTAAGCGAACTAAAAAGAATGAACCGTTTGTGTGTGGCGATGATGAAGAGAAAGCTTTTCAGACTATGAAAAGAAAACTCTGCGACACGTCGATCTTATCATTACTCGAAGGAAGTGAAGATTTTGTTGTTAATCGTGATATATCTCTTGAAGGATTTAGAGCTATTTGATTTGTAAATGCTTGTAGGAAACCTAGGAAGAATGAGGAAACTGCACAACCCATGACTTGTAATTGGGTGCGGTGATTATTACTCTTCGTCTATTGAGACATAAATTGTATGGCACTAAGGTACGGTATTCACCGATAGTAAGAGCCTACAATGTAATCTGGATTAAAAGAGGTAAATAAGCCTTCAAGTGATTACGATTATGTTATTCGTTATCATTTGAGAGGTAGGAGCAAATTACAATGGATTCATTGTTAAGCTCTCGAAAACTCAGTCTGTATATGACTTGATTTGTGTCAATGTTGATTGATTGACTCTGCTCATTTTATTTTGATAAATAAATCGATCGTGCTAATTAAGGATCGTTTGTTAACTACTCGTAGTATACATAGAAGTTATGACGATGTGAAGCGAAAAACTTTGGAAATCGAGGTAGGTGGAAAAGTTATGCCAAAGCTATCACCTTGAAAAGGTGTTATGTATTTTGGAAAACGTGGGAAGTTAAGTCCCCGTTAGTTTGGACCATTCGAGATGATATCGAGTGAAGGTCCAGCGGCATGAAAACTTAAATTACCCCGAGAACTACAAGGAATTCACAATACTTTTCATATGTCGAACCTAAAGAAATTCATGCCTGACGAAGATCTTATTATCTCTCTTGATGAAGTATGAATCGACGGTAAGTTGCATTTCATCAAAGTACTTGTTGATACTATCGATAAGGAAGTTAGGCAACAGAAACGAAGTCGAATTCCTATTGTCATGTGTGATGGAACTCTAGACGAGGACCAGAATACGTTTAACTCTTTGATTTCAACGAGCGATCGAGGAAGAACGCAAGTTGGTCTTCGGGACGAAGATCCCAATTTGGTGGGGATAATGTGACAATCCGTCAACTTCAGGTCGTTATTTTAATCTCGACTATTACGTATTATATGTTTACTTTAATGAGAATTTTAAATTATCGGCTAACCAAGAAGGTTACAGTTTGAAACTTAACGTAAGAATGTCGCTTAGATGAAAACCGACAAGAAAAACATTAAGTATCGATAATATATTCTCAAATTTATCATATGAATGATTTTATTATATTTATTTTTTTCTCGTATTTTACGTTTTAACGAATGACGAGAACTACTGATGATCGCGATACCGACGGATGCCCAAATATTTATGTTTTATTATCGATTGTCTCGATATTTTATATTTTCGACGTTTTTGATTTAATTACGTTTTAAGTCGTGTCGAAGTGATATTATTATTTTTAAGAAGCGTTTTAACTTTTAAAAAGTATTTTTACGAAACCCGAGTCCCGTAAATATTTTCAAAAATTTAATATTTACATTTTCTACCCTTACAACTATTTAATTTCATTTTGGACCAAAACTATGTAAAATTGGCAAAAACTACCCCTCCACCCCACTATATAAGGATTTCCCACTACCTAATTTTTATATAAAATTTATTTTAATAAAACAAATCATCTCCCTCCTCTCCTTCTTGCTATTTCCGCCACCCTCACCCACACAAACCCATCTGATTTTCAATTTCTACTTTGAATCAATGAAAACTAATTAATATCCCATGTTGCAAATTTGATGGGGATCATTTTGATGTAAAAATTTACAACATGCAACAACTTTCAAATTTTGATGATGATCCAAGGTGATTTGATCTATTTTCTTATTATATAATTGTTACTAGTGTTGTTATATTATTATTTTAAGTATTGCATGTTGGATTTTTGAGTGGGTAAAATTTTAAATAATTATTCAAGGGTGTTATGGGTTAGATGATTTGTTTAGGATGATGATAGGGGTGTAGGATGATGAGAAAAATGGTTGGAATTGATCAAAAATATGATTTGGTGGGAGATTTTAGAAGGTGTTTTAGACCAGTGGGTAAAACGTAAATTTTGGAAATCTTACTGTTTGAAAATGATTAAACTAATAGGATAGGCTTGTAGAGAATTCTTTTAGCTTTGATTTTCCGCTTGAATGAGCTTCTAACTCATTACGAGCGAAAAGTTATGCTACTTTTAGTATTTGTGTACCGGGAGACGGGTATCGGCACAATCCGAAAATTGTTGTCGATATTTTGATCGAATCTCGGGGACTATAGAATGAGTTTTAAAAAATGTTCAAGGACTGATGTTAAAGTCTAAACCTCAGGTCATGAGTCTTTTTTCAAACCCGAGTGTCGATTTTATAAATAGAGTTATTTAAATATGTCAAAATAGTTTTACGAGTTGAAGACGTAAATCTGTCCGGTTTTTACAACACAAAGATGTGTCGGGCAGAAGGTCTTAGAAGTAATATTTTTGAATGAAATTTAAACTGAGTCTTATTCATATTATATGTAAGTTTGTGACCAAGTTTCGTCGAAAACGGACAAGTGTAGATAGGGTAGATTGGTGTGTACATTTGGAGTGTACATGCTGATTGGTATTTTGGACACGTAGTTCAATACTTGTGTGGCGTGAGTTGAGTATCCACTATTGGACATGGTGATTCACTCAAGTGATAAGTCATTATATAAATGACTTAGTTACTGGTCCGAGGGAAGAAAAATGATAATTTGACTTGCGTTGACTTGGCGTCTTAAGACGAGTCAATATCGAGAGTGCAATTGTTTAAAAGAATAGTGTTGAATAAAAGGGTATTGTAATAACACTTGTATTATTAAATTTTTCGGGATTGTCTTGGTTTTGTAATTTTGATTTTTATATTATTTAAGTATGATTTATACTTAAGTCGATTTTTAACGAACGCACCTTATTTGATAGGTTGCGGTTTTCGTGTTTAAACGGGCATCACTAATCGTCGGCGATCGTCTCATTACCACTATTGGCTAAGGTGAGTCTATAGCCTCACTTTTAACATGTTTACTTGTTTTATAAACCCGCGAGGGGGATAACATGCTTGTTTTATTAAAATAAAAGGGTACAACGATAAGTTGTGGAAACTCTACTTATTGGAAAAGTATGGATGCAACGAGAAGTTGTAGAAACCCTATTATTGGAAAAGTAATTATTATAAATGAAGGGTACAACGAGAAGTTGTGGTAAACCCTCTTGTTTTAAAATTGAACACAAGGAACTTGATTGTATGCTTAGATGAAAATTATTACATAAGTTAGTTTTAGCCTTAAAGGACCCATGAATCGTGAATTGTTAATCGAAGTAACGCTAATGCTATGGATAGATCTATCGGGGTGACGCCCAGTCCGGTCGCGATTAGCTCTCGCGTGGTGTTGTGATGCACTAGTAATGAAACATCGGATGCATTGTATAAGAGAAATATACGCACTTGGCTAGGTGTGTTGGGCTGAAATAATATATGTTAACGTTCAATGTCACGAGGCTTATGTAATGAAACCGATAATTATGTCCGTACAACATAATGGTATTTCGGTAAATTATTAACCATGGAAGGTTATTTTGAATACTTGTGTTCTCTTTATTTAAATTTAAACTCTATAGATTCACTCGGCAAATTTTGCTGACTTTTTAAGCATGTTTTATCTCAGGTCCATATAGAAGGCACTCGAGGAAGGCGGTTTCGTGAAGCTTGCATATTTGAAATGTTTTGGCCTGCTTTTCTAAAACATATCCATTCAAATAACTTTTATCATTTATAATAGTTTGTAAACTTTGGAATCATCTGGGACCGTGTATGAAATTATACTTTTATTGAACGAAAATGAATGGATGTTTATTAAAACGACTTGTTTTGAGCCGGTTTCTATGATTATGAGATTGAACCATGCTAGTAACACCCAAAGACCCTTCCGCTGTTATGATCAAAATTTGGGGGTGTTACAGTCCAGTATCCTTTGGAGGTAACAAAGGTAGAATCACTGGAAAAGGGAAAATCAACACAAGAAAGTTGGAATTTAAAGATGTGTCCATTGTAAAAGAATTGAATGAGTTCAATCTCTTTTCTGTATCAACAATGTGTGATAAAAAGAACAAGGTGCTGTTCACAGACAAAGACTACTTGGTGTTGTCTAAAGACTTTGAGATGCCTAAGGAATCTTAAATACTGCTTAAAGTACCCAGGCAAGAAAATATGTACACCTTTAATCATCATACTATTACTCCAACATGTGGTATTACATGTTTGCTAGCTAAGGCTTCTTTAGATGAGTCAAATTTGTGGCATAGAAGGTTAGGTCATGTGAATTTCAAGAATCTTAATAGATTAGTGAATAGGAATATTGCTAGAGGTCTACCTAACAAATCTTTTCAAAATGATTTCACATGTGCTGCCTGTCAAAAAGGTAAACAACATAGAGCCTCTTGTAAGACCAAGACTGTTAACACTGTGACAAAACCTTTGCAGCTTTTGCATATGGATTTGTTTGGTCCAGTTTCTATAAGAAGCGTTAGTCATAAGACCTTTTGTCTAGTCATAACTAATGATTATAGTAGATTCAGTTGGGTTTTCTTTTTATCTCTTAAAAGTGACACAAATGAATTACTTAAGGTTTTTATCACTTTAGTTGAAAAGCAGTTCACTAAACAGGTTTTAATCATTAGGACTGATAATGGGACATAATTCAAAAATGCTGAAATTGATGAATTCTGTAGGTCTAAAGGAATTAAGAGACAATTTAGTAAGCCTAGGACTCCACAACAAAATGGAGTAGCTAAAAGGAAGAATAGGACACTGATTGAGGCTGATAGAACTATGATGGCTGATTCACTTTTTCCAAATACCTTTTGGGCAGAAGCAATCAACACTGCATGTTATGTGTTAAATAGAGTCCTAGTAACCACGCCTCAAAACAAAACACCTTATGAACGTTTGACTGGTGTAAAGCCTAACATAAGTCATTTAAGACCTTTTGGGTGTCCTGTGTCTATACTAAATACTCTTGATTATTTGGGAAAGTTCGATGGAAAGTCTGATCCAGGATATCTTGTAGGATATTCAGTGCAAAGTAAAGCATATAGGGTTTATAATTTGGCAACTAAGAATGTTGAAGAAAATGCTCATGTTAATTTCTTAGAAAATAAACCCAATTTCCCAAGAATAGGTTATGCTTAGATGTTTGATTTAGATGATTAACTCCATGGATTACTATTCTTTGGAAAAGGATTGTCAAACTAACAATGCAGGTGAGGAGTCAAGTGCAACTAATGCAGGTACTCAAGAAGATGTTTCTTCATCAAATGATGATGTTCATATCTATGTGCCTAATATGCCTACCGTTACTCCCATGTCTGCCACTCCCAAGAAGCAAACCATGCCATCAAAAGATGATCAAGCCTTCCAAGAGCTTCAAAGGCTTCAAGATCAAGAAAAGAATGCTACATCTGCCAATAAGCATTCAGGATAAGAATCTTTTGAGTCAAAACACTCAGCAGTACATACTACACCTAGCGGTACTTCATCTGCAAGTACTGCTAAGTCAAAAACTGCCAAATTTGTTGACTCACTAGAAGAGATTTTACAAGCTATGGACGATGAAGACTTATTTGCTTGTCCAACTGAAGGAATCTTCTCCAAAGCTTCCTATGATAAGCAGGGTGCAGTAACTAATTTCAATAATTTGGAAACAGAAATTCCAGTCAGTTTTATTCCCACTCATAAAGTCAACAACAACCATCCTACTACAAAGATTATTGGAGATCCCAAATCTGCTGTACAAACCAGAACACAACTTCAAACCAATATTGAAACTCATGCACTTGTGAGTTATGTCAAACAACAACATATAGCAAATCATAAAGATACTCTGCATTGTTTGTTTGCCTGTTTCTTATCTCAAGTAGAGCCCAAAAACATTTCTCAGGCTCTTGATGAAGAAAGTTGGGTAGATGCCATGCAAGAAGAATTAACACAATTTGAGCTAAAAAAAAGTTTGGATTCTTGTGGATCTTCCCTCATGTAGAAGAGTAATTGGTACTAGATGGGTCTTCAGGAACAAGAAGGATGAAAGAGGAATTGCTGTGAGGAACAAGGCAAGACGTGTTGCTCAAGGATATAGACAGGAAGAAGGGATAGACTATGATGAGGTTTTTGCACCAGTGGCAAGGATAGAAGCCATTAGGTTATTTTTGGCCTTTGCATTATATATGGGATTTATAGTCTATCAAATAGATGTGAAAAGTTCCTTTCTATATGGTACTATTTCAGAGGAGGTATATGTCTCACAACCTCCAGTTTTGTAGATCCTAAATTCCCTAATAGAGTCTACAAGGTTATCAAAGCACTTTATGGTCTGCATCAAGCTCCAAGAGCCTGGTATGCAACCTTATCCAGTTTTCTGCTAGAACATGGATATAGGAGAGGAACCATTGACAAAACTCTGTTCATCAAGAAGAATGCTCAGGATATCATTCTAGTTCAAGTTTATGTTGATGACATCATTTTTGGTTCTACCAAGAAGACATGGTGTGAAGAGTTTGAAGCTTTGATGAAAGGAAGATTTCAAATGAGTTCTATGGGAGAACAAACTTTCTTTTTGGGACTACATGTCAAACAAAGGAAATATGGAATATTTATCAGCCAAGATAAATATGTTGCTGAAATCTTGAAGAAATTTTCATGTATGGATACAAGGAGTACAAGCACACCTTTTGAAGCCAAGAAGTCTTTATCAAAAGATGAACATGGAGAGAATGTTGATATTCATCTATACAGATCAATGATTCGTTCATTGATGTATCTTACTGCTTCAAGTCCAGATATTATGTTTGCTGTGTGTGCCTATTCAAGGTTCCAAGTTCATCCAAAGGTGTCACATCTACATGCTGTGAAGAAGATTTTTAAATATCTTAAAAGTCAACCCAATTTAGGATTATGGTATCCTAGAGATTCCACCTTTGAATTAGAAGCTTACTCAGACAGTGATTATGCTGGAGCTAATCATGATAGGAAATCCACAACAAGAGGTTGTCAATTCCTAGGCAGAAGACTCATATCATGGCAGTGTAAGAAGCAAACCATTGTTGCTACTTCTATAACTGAAGCTGAATATGTAGCTGCTGCTCATTGCTGTGGTCAAGTACTTTGGATTCAAAATCAACTGTTAGATTATGGGTTTAACTTCATGAACACCAAGATTTACATTGATAATTAAAGTACTATATGCATTGTCAAGAATCCAGTATTTCACTCCAAGACCAAGCATATTGAAATAAGACATCACTCTATAAGAGATGCTTATGACAAAAAGCTTATTCAAGTCTTGAAGATTCATACAGACAACAATGTAGCTGATTTGTTCACCAAGGCATTTGATGCAAAGATATTTGAATTCTTGGTGACACACATTGGTATGCTCAACCAATAACCTGCTGCATATGTTGAGGGGAGGTAATAGCTGTACGAATTTTTATAATTTTTATTGTATAGTCTATGTTTTGTGTTTTTGATGTACTTGCAGGTTAATAGTAAAAGATAAAAGAGGGTACATTGATAGTGGAAAGCATGAACTGGTCAAAATTGTGAGGTACCGTTATAACTCCAAGTACCGCTAGCACAAATTCAAGTACCGCTAATGTTTCATGTACCGCTACATGTCCGTTGTACCGTTAAGGATCTCTTTTGTAAATTTGGCGGTTTCTTCGCGCTTGGGTTTGTTGTTTACTTAAATACTTACTCCAATTATACAATTGGTTCACCTAATATATTATTTTTATCTCTTGATTCTATAACCTTCTCTCTAATTTTTCGATCATCAAAAATACTAATGGCTGCTTTACAAGTGATCTCTAAGCATAACTTGGTTGTGAATCTTGCTACGAATGATGACTCTCTTGGTTTCCATGAGATTCTTGGTTTCCTATCTCGAAGTCATATTCGCTTTAAACTCACTGTAAGTCCAGTTGTCTCTATTTCCATTGTTGAACAATTTTGGAATACTGATGTATTAGGTACTCGGTTTAATCAACCTTGCATTAAAGCTAGGGTGAATCATAGAAATATATATGTAACTGAGGTACTGCTAAGAGCAAGGTTGAGATTAAATGATGAAAATGGACTTAGTATGCTTGATAATATAGAGATGCATGATGGCCTTGCAGCCATGGGCTATGGAGGTGGTAGGGAAAGTCTTACTTTCTTTAAAGCTTTATTTTCACCTCAATGGAAATTGCTTTTTCATGCTATTATTTAATGTTTAAGCTATAAAAGTACATCTTTTGATCAAATTCCTGCTGCATTGGCATCAGCTGGTATTTGTCTAGCAAATAACATAGTTTTTAATTTTTCAAGATTAATTTTTGAAGGCATGACTAGGAATTTGGAAGGGACTAAAAAGTTTTTGATGTATCCTAGATTCATTCAGACTTTAGTTAGTGACCAAATACCTAACCTACCAGAGTTAACTGATACATGGGATGTTCCTACATTCACAAAGAGAACTTTCTCTTTCTTGACCAAACAAGGAAATGCCTTTACAGGAACACTTACACCATTGTTTGCTCATATGTTAGCCCAACCTGCCAATCAAGAAGGTGAGGAACCTAGCAATGCTAGTGCTTCTCAACAAACTCCTTCTCACCAGAGTTCCCATTCCCTAGAAGATTCACAATCTTCTTCTCACAATGTTGGTGCTCCACCAAACAATGATGAGATGATCCACACACTTGTTTCTTCTGTTGCTGCTAGTGGTTCACCACAAGCACAAGCACCAAAGTAGCGGATGTTGCAAATTTAAATGCTTTGTGTACAAGTTTGTCCCAACAGGTATAGGTGTTGCAGAAAGAAAAGCTTGTTCAAGACAAGAAAATTACTGAATTGGAAGCTAGCCTAATCAAGTTGAGGAAAAAAGTGTCACCTTGGATGAGGCAACATAGATCTATTCAGAAGTCTGGAATCAAGAAGCAAAGCTTCAGGAACCACAAGAAAAAGCAACTGAATGCAACCAAACAGGGGAGGAATTATGAAGAACAACCACCTTCTTCTGATAATCAGACAAGGATCTCTGGAAATGACATCAATTATAAGTTGGATGAAGATGTCATAGGGACTAACGAAGATGGAACTAGTTTAGAGACTGGTGTGGATGGACCTTCAAATATGGAGATTCAACAGGAAGAACCATAGCCTACTCATGAGGAACCACAAGTTGAAGAAATAATGGTAACTCAGCCAGCACCAATACCTAAATCACTACTTCAAGTGAATTAGATTACTTTCTATGAGAAGTTGGAGGAAAATAACATTCAGTATCCTATATCTTCAACTCCATCACCACAAAGACAAGTATGGTTTCAAAGGAAACAGACTTTGCAAGTGCTGTCTAGATCAAGAATGAGCAATGGATCAGATAAGACTGAAGAGGTGCAAGTTGAAATGATGACTTCTTTGGAAGAAAGAGTATCTGGGGATACACAAGTGATTGAAGAAACAAGTGTGTCTAATACTGGTGAAATCAACATTGTTGAAGATCCAAGTACTGCTAAGCAAACTAAGCCGACTGCAAGTACTGCTGACATTGTTGAAGACCCAAGTACTGCTAAGCCAACTAAGCCGATTGCAAGTACCGCTTGTGATCATCCTTAACTAGAAATTCAAACTCCTTTGGGAGAGGATGAGACTTTAGCCCAATTGCTGCTTGAATTAAGAAAGAAGAATTTAGTTGAGAAGACTAAACAAGCAGAGGCAGAGAAAAAGACACAACAAGAAGTTCTTGCCAAAAGAATCAAACTCAAGGTAAGAAAGTTCAAGCTTCACACCCTACTAAAGGTATAGTTATTCAACAGCAAGCTAATGAGGATAGATCTACCAAGATGAAGAAGAAGCTACCTAAGATTGATCCAAAGGATAAGGGGAAGAAGCAAATATTATCAGAATCTGAAGATGAAAGTGATTCAGATGATGATATAAACAAAGTCATGTATAGATTTAATCAGTTAGACCATGATGAGGAATATGCTTATAGAATGCAAGCACAAATTCGTGAAGATGAATTACAAGAAGAACTTGCAGCAAAACAGCATTTTCTAGAAGCTAAAAGAATATAGCAAGAATGGAACATACAAGAGTATGATATGATTCAAGCTGAATTACATGCAAGTGAGCTTCTTGCAGACTCATTGATAGCTGAAGAGAGAGATGCATATGATGAAGAAGAGAAATCAAAGTTGATTGATGTTCTGGTAAGGGAGCAACAAATATTCTTTGATGCTTTGGAGTTGATCAGAATGGTTAAACAACAAATCAAGGATTTGAAAGATGAGGAAGAAGCTAAGAAAGAGCCTTAAGTGTTTGACTTTCAGTCACACTTCACAAATGGTTCTCAGTTCACCATGTCTAACACACATAAGAACTAGCTAGTCCATAAGAAAATGGTTTGTGGTAAAGACTTATCAAATTCGTTGAAAGCTGATAGTTTGCTAAAAACTATATGGTTCTAACTCACCTTGTTTCGAAACAAAGAGTTGCCTAGTCCAGGACAAACGGTACTAGGTAAAGACTTCATCAAATCCGTTGATGGTTGAAAATTTACCGAAAATTGTAAGGTTATTAGTACACCTTATTCTTTATGAACAAGGTATTGGCTATTCCAGAGTGTACGGCTAACTGGTAAAGAATTTATCAAATCCGTTGATAGTTGGTGATTTGCTAAAAATCATGAAGCCAATACAGATTGGTTTTTGTTGTTAATTGTTTTTTTTCAGGTATGAAGATTACAAGCAAAGAAGTATTCAAAGAAAAAATACTTAAAATGTTTTGTCTCATCAAATCAAGACTAAGGTTCATGATTCAGAGTTCAAAGATTTAACTCAAGAAGACAATGACTGATGCTGCAAAGATAAATGAATGTTTAGAAGACACAAATAAGATCATAGTTTGAAGACAAAGATGATACTCATGATGTTTGAAGATTATCTTATCAGAAGAAGATCTACATTTGAAGTGTTTGGCTACATTCAGTTGGATACAAATACAAATTACCAAGTTCAATCCAAGGATGAAGGTAAGACTGAAGACATGTATTTTAATACATCAAGTACAAGAGAAACAAGAAGACAACAAGTTATCATTCTTGTTTAGGGGAGGATTTTTGGGAATTATTTGTTAAGTGTCAAGTTCCGTTAGTTTATTTTAAGTACTGTCAATGTTATGTAAGTACCGTTAGTATTAACGCGATACATAGTAAGTACTGCTACTTATAAAGTAAGTACTGCTATGTTGATTAGGACGAATATATATTTGTATAAGATATGTCATAGTTATAGTTAGAGTATATCTTATGTGATATACTTAAATAGTTAGAATATTGATAATATATCGTCTTTGATATAGTTATCTTTATAGAATATTCTAAGGTTTCTAGGGTTCCTTACTATATAAAAGGAACATAGGTACAATGTCTTTCATGTACTTCATTCAAGTCGATTAATAAGAGAATCGAATAGTTAAAAGTAATTCTATTCTTCTGTACTTTATAAGTTAGATTCCGCATAACTTATTTAGTGTTAGTAAGAGTGCTCAAAGTGTTTTAGTTTGATTACAAACTACTTTACTAATTCTTAACAGAATATAGATCCAACCAAAGGGATCAACAACAGTAAAGTCCTTAGGGCACGTTTGGTTAACGCATTTGAGTGTGAGAGGAGTGGCGCAGGTTCGAGTCCTGGCCACATCCTTTTTGTAAAAACTTTCTTTTTTATTTTCTTTTTATCAAAACTATAAACCTGTGACCTAAACTTTACTAAAACACAAATAAAATATAAAATCTAACAAGATTAAACCTAAAACAAACTAAAAACGTGCCCAAAAATGTAAAAAATGGAACAGTGTCAAAATACACAAAAGCCTTTGTTTTCCGACATATAAAAAACACATGGACGTTTTCTGACAGCTCAGAAAACTCACTAGGTGCTTATCGGCCTGATTTGGCTTGTAACTCTTTGTTTCTGGTTTTGAACTAGAACAATGGGCACCCCCACAACCAGTTAGGTTGTGGGGAGTCAAGGAAACAATAAAAATACCAAGTCTAACAGAGAAATCTCACGAAAATAGCATAAAACCAGTTACTGAAGTTCTAATGTATGGGTCTGGTGGTTATGCTGGTTTGATTGACCACTTGGGGTGAGATTTGGCTGACCAAATATCACTCAAATCACACTCAAACTACAACAAACAAAGACCAAACCTTAAATTACCAGACTACCTAACAAACTACAAGATTTGAAGATCTAAAATACTAAAACAAGGCAGATTTACCCTACTGGTTGTTCTAACAGATGTTTACCAAAGTTTGAACATGCAAATTCAGTTTAATCCTACCAAACATGAAACAAACTAGCATTAAACACTACCACTACCAAATAAGGTATGTTAAGACTGATTTTAGGCCAAAAATTGTCACCCAACTTAACCTAATATGCCAATCCAAACACCCCCTCAACTTCTGAATAACAAGATTTATATAACCAAATCCTATCAAATCAATTCCAAACTGATTCTAATCAACCTAAACAAGCATATAAACCAATAACAAGCATAAAAAAACCCTTAAACAACTAATAATAACAGAATCACACCAATCACATAAGCATGCCAAAAATCAACAAAAAAATTGCATAAAAAAGGTTCAAGCCACTTACAGCTGATGCCTTGTTTAAATGACTTTTGATGATCTTAGTGAGCTTATGTAAAAGTAGAGAACCCTGTTGTTTGGAGTCCACAAAGGACCCAAGGGTGACAATGTCTTCACAAATGAAATCAAAAGAAAATGGGCATAAATCTTGTTTGAGCTTTGTCACCTACACAAAACAACAAACTAAAGAGACAAACGTAAGTAGTATAGGCTTATCACAAGCTTGTCAGGCTTGTGATGAGCTTATGCTACAATAATAGTAAATAAATAAATGAAAATAAGATTTTTTATAAAAAATGTTTGAAAAACCTTAAAATAAACCACACTTTGAAAATCTTTGAACTATGATAACCAAAATTACAACACAAATGTGACAACCAAAATCACACTTCCCCTTTCACTTCCATGTGATTTTGGATTCACAATCCGGATAAAGTAAAAAATGTTCTTGCCAAACTCTTGAAACCAAATTCCTTTTTTAAGTAAACCTTACACTAATTTTGTAAAGAAAGTAAATGTTAAGCTAATAAAACATTAAAAACAAACTTGGAACTCAGAATTTGCACAATTTAAAACCTTCACTTTCATTAATAATTTAAAAAAAAGTACAAAATCTGGAACAAAGGGCACATTCACAATATGAAGGCTCCTTTTATAATGGTTCATAGAACCCTCTAGAAAACATAAACCCTAATCACTGAAAGTCCTAAAAAGCCCTTGGAGTTCTTGGTCAAAATTCGTCAATGTGGTATCTTGTGACTTTGTAGGTTCATGTGGGTATGCTAGTTGGATTGATGCAATCTGGGACGTTTATCTTGTAAGGGGAGCACGTACATCATCACAACCATTCAATTGGTCGGGGTTTTGGGGGTTTGTAGAAAGTGACTTGAGCAGGGGAGGGGTTAGGGGTGTCACATGGGTGAGTGTGAGAGTTTGTTTGAGGTGGGGTTGGGTTTATGTTAGGAATAAAATGAAGCCAAGACACTTAGACGCTGACAAGAGGAATTTGGACGTTGATAAGAAGAAATCAAGTGTTGTCAGGTCAAGCGTTGACAAAAGGAAGTCAAGCATTAATGAAAAGAAGTCAAGCACTGATAGGATACTTAGTCTACACGTTTTATGTTTCTAGTAAAGATATGTTCGACAATGTATTTCTTATGTTTATCTTTACCTAAAATAGCTGATACTTAGACTCTTGTACAAGGTTCCTTAATATCTAAAAGGAGGCCTTTTAGGTTAAGTTCAATATATGTTTTACACTTTCATTGTACGCAAGTTCGATTAATCAATCAAAGTGAAAGTTTGGTTTATTCTGTTTGTATGTTCTTGTTTAAATATTAATTCCGCATAATACTTAGATTGTTTCATATACAACAAAGTTTCTCTAAGTGTTTAACTTGATTCATTCTTGTTTCACAAAGCTAAATCGATCTATGTTTGGGATCAACAAGTGGTATCAGAGCTTGTTAAGGAACTTTGATCTAAAGAACACAAAACCCTAAAAACCCTAAATCGCCAAAAACCCTAATTTTTCAAGAAACCCTAAAAACCAGACAACATGTATACTCCAGAGTTGACCTCCTCCTCAAGCCATAACCTAAAAATACCTATGCTAGACCCCTAACAACTTTGAGCTATGGAAGTTCAATTTTGAGCAGTACCTTCAAATCCATGACCGCACCCTATGGGAAATTATTGAATATGGAAACACATTCGATAAGGATGCCAAGATTCAAGCTGCTATTACTTTAAGATCAACTCTAGGCTCAAGTGAGGCGAATCGAAAAGAAAAACCTACAGATGGGAGAGCTGTCTCAACTGAGGACATTGCAAAGAGAAGGAACGACATGAAAACTCTAAGCATTCTCAAACTTTCTATGGGACCAGCCAATTAGCACAAGTATAGAGGTTTTGAGTATGCCAAAGAGCTTTGGGCAGCCCTTCAAGTCACTTTTGGTGGTAATGATGATACTGCCTCAGAGAAAAAGAAGCAACTCTTGTATGAGTATGCTGTGTTCAAAGCTCTTCCCAATGAAAAGCTAAGTGCATAATGATGCTAATATCATTACCACTTTCCTTAAAAGTCTTGGTGATTCATGGAAGATTGAAGCAAGGTCTATGATTGCTAATAATGCTCACAAAAGTTCCACTTTTGATGACGTCTACAATAAACTGAAGATTGTAGAGAGTGAAATCCTTTTGGATCAAGGAAGCAAATATACTAATGGAAATATGGCCTTCTTTTCACATAGTGAAGGTCAGTTTGATCAAAGGGAGTCATACATGCACCCCGTTATTGGATCACCTTGTGTCAACATTGGATCAAGCTTTGTTAGCGCCCCGCATTCAGACGGTGACACATACAATGTTGACTCACCAAGAGTTAAGCATGTTGGTATTGATCTAGATACAGTGTGTGCATACATTGCTTCATTGCCCAATGGTTCAGTGATTACACATGAGGACCTTGAACAAATTAGTGATGAGCATTTGGAGGAGATGGGTATAAAGTGGAATATGGCACTTGCAAGCAAAAGGGCCAATAGATGGAATAGGAGATTCAGGAAGAAGATGACCTTTAATGCTAAAGATACTGCTGGGTTTGATAAATCCAAGGTTGAGTGTTACAATTGCCATAGAATGGGTCACTTTATGAGAGAGTGAAGATCTCCAAGAAGATCTGATGCTGGAAAGCCTTCAAGCCAAATAATCAAGGTTGAAGATACAAAAGCTATGGTTGCCATGCAAGAGATTGATGGTGTTGGCTGGGACTGGAGCTTTTTGGCCAAAGATATGGAAGGGAACAAAGCATGGTTGCAGAAAAGAAGGAAGAGGAGCATGTTCACTATGCTCTCATAGCACATTTTTCATCTTCATCAGACAATGAGGTATATGATGATGCATTTTGTAGTAAAGGTTTTCGTTTAAACACTGAAAAACTTAACAAAGAAATTTTAAAGTTAAAATCAGCTGTTTTTGATGAAAAATGCAAGTTATCTAGTTATCAACTTGCACTTGTTCAAACTGAAAAGACTGTGGCTGATATATAAACCTATAGAACAAGTAAAAACCGATAAAACCCGAACTATAAGACATACGGACATTAACGGGCTAACTAAGCATATTGGACTAATAATTGGACTAAATAAGATAAACACTTATAAACTTATTTATTGGGCTTAACCCATTTAGGCCCAACTTTTAAAGTGTAGATACTGATATATAAGTATAACATGGATTAATACAAGTTAAAGAACTTATAATAAGTTTATTGGACTTAAAACAAGTAATAAGGTAAAACTAGTAAACTAGTAAGAAGATACCAATACGTAAACACTAAAATGGGTAAAAGAGAACATGTAAACCACTGGATCATCATATATATATAAAATCATCATATGTATACATGATTATTATTTTTATAAAGTCATTGGACATGAATCTAAGACGAGTATTATTTGTCTAGGTTTCCGTGATTGAAGCACGTATCGTACATCCGAATTGCCGACAACCCGCCTTCCCACATCAATGTGAGTTCATAACCTCGCACTCTTTTAAATGTTTTTATGAAATGTTTTATAAACCCGCGAGGGAGATAACATGTTAGTTTTATAAAATAGGACACCATTTGTCCCGATTGTTTGTTTATTGATTTGGACCCGAATGATTGAATGACCCGATTGTATGACCCGATAAATGATTAAAGGACCCGATAGATGAAATTAAATGGATTATTAAAGTTAGGTTATGTCACTAAAAGTCCCATTAGCATGAATTGTGAACTACCGGGATTTGGTAGACGCTTATGCATATAATAGTACTATTTGGGGACGATCACCCCAGTTCGCGCCTTGACGGTTGATCCCCGTCGTGCCACATTGATTGGTAAGCGAATTTATGTATGATAAGATTTCCATAGCGTGACCTTTGTGACGACACGCTAATTTAGATGGGCAAGTTGAGTATCGGGCTAGCTACCCGCTGTTTGTTTTATTAAGGTAACAATGTCATGCGGCTTATAATAATCCAAATTAATAAAATACTGCTATACGCTCCGAATTACGATGTATTGCCTGACTAGCAATACGGGGTCATACTATTGATATTATGTTCATGTTTTGGTTTTATATAACCATATTCATATAACGGTTTTTATTTAATCTATACAACGTTGTAAAACGTATTGTATGATGTTTTTACGACATTGGCTCGTATAATGATTTTTAAGGCAAATGCCTATATTATGATTTTGACAAGGATTTGTATTAAATGATTTTGGCTATTTTATGGCCTACTACATGGATTTGTACAAAATGATTTTCGGTAATAATTTTATACCGATGTTATATTAATGGATTTTATTAAACTCTATGAATTCACTCGGCGTTATCGCTGACCTTTTCTTTTAACATGTCTTATCTCAGGTACTTGAAGGTAATTCTCGGGAAGACAACAAGAATTCATGGCCCGCACTTAAACAATAAATTTCCATTCAAATACTTTGTAAAACTTTGTATGAAATAATATGACTTGGGACCGATGTAACTTTGATATTTATGAATAGAAATGCTTTATTATTAAACGACGCGATTTTTATGCGTTGTCTATGATGTGAGTAATGTGCTATCCCGTAACACCAACGAGTCTTCCGCTGTATTGAGTTGTATAAATTTGGGGGTGTTACAGTTTGGTACCAGAGCTCTCGTTATAGAGAACGAAAGATTTTTAAAACCAAGGTTTTGAATAAAACATTTCAAAATCTTTTAACTATAAACATTTTTCTAATAATGTCTAAAAATCTTTTGACTATAACGGTGCCGAAGAATTCCTGAGTTACCGACAAGGCCAGACTGAGAAGTGTTATTTTAATATATATATATATATATATATAACTTGGATTATATATATGATGTAATTTTATTACATGATTGTTTGATGATTATTTTGATATTTATACGAGGTATTTATACGACGTAGATTGTCACAAGAAACCCTAACTTCCCTAGAAAATTAATCGAAGCTATTCTCGTAGGAATTCTAGCTATCCTAGATCTAAACCAAGTTGTGGATGTTTATAATCCCAACAAAATGGTTGATATTCGTAGAAATGTTGATATTAGTTGATTGTGATATTAAAGAAGAATTGGCGAGATTAAATATGATATCGATGTCATGACGATCTTTCCTTATAGAGTGGAGTTTGACAAAACGTTACCACCTAGAAAGATGTCATTTGATTCGTTCTCATCCAATTCTTAAAATGAAATCGAAAGGGTGAATGTTGCACTTGAGGCTGTCATTGGAACCATTACCCAAAAGCATCATGCCACTAGTACCTTTCCGAGAAGTCTAGTTGAATGTGTGAGTCATTTCATACTAGTGACTCATTTGATAACTATTGTTGTAAGAGCTTTAGGATTGGAAATTAAGTGTTGATCATATCGAGCTTTTATTGCCCTTTTAAGGTTTAAAAATAAAGTTGAAAGTATTGGAGAATGAAGTAAAATTTAACTTTTATAGAATATGAAATTGTTAAGAGGAAGTCGTTAAGCCCTGTGATTGAATTATAAGGTTTTAATTGATTTTTAGTTTGTGTTAAAGGTTTTTCCTAGGCCATTGTCCACTAATGAGGATGCCCAGTGTCCAACAAATAAATCGAAGAAATCTTCTTCTGAATTGGGACCGATGGATCTTTCAGGACATGTGGAACACCTAATGACTCTTGTAGATTAGTGTTCATTGTGGTATCTTTTAAAAATCCCTAACTTAACTGAGATATCAGTTGGTAGGATGAGTTCTGAGAATTGTATGACATAGTGACACATAATGTGTTACGGTTCAATTTTGACTTGTTTGTGATTAATGAAAAGACTACCTTTGATTGCTAAATTCTACATGTATCGATGTTATCTATCTTTTCTTGCTTGTTCCTAATGCTCGCATTAGTGATACAACCATTGAACAAGTACTCATATCGAATTGAGTTACGTTGTGAATTATTCTTTTTGAGTGCCATCGAGATCATGAACCTCATGATTATTTGGCTAAGCTCATTTCCTATTATATTGTAGTTAGTTCTTGGTGAACAACTTTTCATCACTTTTCTGCAGATCACTCATTGTTTTTATAAGATAAAACAATATCCCTTGATAAAGATTGAATTTTCATCACCGAAAGGATTATTTAAAGTGAGATTTATGAGTAATCATTATCAAAATGAGGTTGTTTATAAAGTACGTTGGAAAACTTAGATGTTTTCATAATAAAGAAAATCTTTGTAAATTTATTCTTGATTCTTATTTAAGAATTAAGCATGAAAATGTTTTTATTATAAACATGATGATAAGATTTTGACGAACTGAGTATTGCATCGTTAATCTTGAAATTGTATATAGTTGCGCGCCTACATACAATTTGGAATGGACCATGCAAGGCTGATTAGTAGTCACCATAAAACTAATGAATAAACACTACATTTTCTTTGAAGATTGGGAAAGATTAAAATTTTATGAGATCTGCAAGAAGTGAAAATAAGGACATAGTGTTAGGGACACCTACATATGTGCCTGTAGCATCTATTCTTCTGAGTCGAATTTACTCATCTGTGGAAATTGTCTTATTTGACAATTGACAATTCTTTCTTGTCCAATTCTCCCGTAGTGAGATTCTTCGGAAAAGTATATGATTATCTAGTGTTGATACCCGACTGGATGTATCGACGTTCCTATCATTTCATTTGATTTGATTTCATTTGAATGACCTGGGTAACGATCCGAGGAGCTTTCGAATGCGTACTCAAATTATGAAAACATGGGATATATTCATATTCGTTAAATGTTTTCGTCTTTATCTGATTTGAAATTCTCTCGCATAGATTATGCGTTGACCTTACTCTTTTAAGTTAGTTATGTCTCCAGATATCCTTGAATTTGTGAAGGATTTTGAGTTATTATTGGTCTTTTGAGAAGTTCACATCTTATCGGCGGCAATGAAACTGGAAAGTTGATAGTGCCAATAGAATGGATTGATTGATTATGACATGACGACATTGTCTTAATTGATGGGAACTCGAGTAGAATGTCCCTAAAAAGATAAGATGTTGATTATCAAAAGTGATCTAAATAATTCTTGATGGATGACTTGAAATTATACCATGAATGGTTGTGAATTAGTCATAGATATTGTAATCTAGAAGAACCTAATATGAATTTATTAAAAGATGTTTCTGTTATCTGAAACTTTAGGAAGTACTTATTGATGAATTACCTAGACTTTCGCCATTAAGGCAAGTTGAAATTGGTATTGATTATATTACTGGTGCTACACTTGTGGCTTGTGCACTGTACGTCAGCACCATCTGAATTTAAGGAATTACCGTACAACTGAGAGAGTTGTCGGAGAAAGATTTTATTCTACCGAGCTCGTCATCATGAAGAGCTATGGTGTTATCATTCCTTATATTTATAGATTACTGTGAACTGAGTAAATTGACAATAAAAAACGATATCCATAACTCGAAATGGAAGATTTGTTCGATCATTTACAAGGTTCTAGCGTATGTTTTAAAGATTTGATCCACGGCATGGTTATTATCAACTTCGCGTCCGCGAAGAAGATTATTTATTCCAATCACTACATCCGGTACTTGTAATGAACATTATGAGTTTCACGTGATGTCGTTTGGATTGACTAACACACATGTAGCATTCATAAATTTGGTGAATCACGTGTGTAGGCTGTGATTTGATAAATTCATGCTCGTGATCATTAAGGACCATTTGTTTGTTTATAAGAATAGAAAGGAGTTAATAATTATTTATAGACTGCCCTAAAATTAGTCAAACGATAAAAACCTGTATCTTGAATATTTAACATATGACTTAAGACTTAATCCTTTACATGATGTAACCATGTGATTAATAGATAATGGAATATAAATTGACTCTTCAAAAATTAGAAGTCATTTAAGACTTTGAGTTATACTAAAAAGAAAGTGCAAATATATTTTGACAAATGTTTTAACAAAGGATTTTAAGGGATTATTCCCTTATACACAAACCATTTAACTAAACTTCTGTTTAGGGGTAAATGTTTGTGTATACGTCAAGATAACCTAAGCGGAATTGAGGAAAACATTTAAAGCATGACTTGAAATTCGAAACGATAATTTACGCTTTTCAAAATTTTGACCAAAATATAGACAAAGATTTTTCGAATATTTACGAATCTTATTAATTATTTTCGATAAATCAACAAAAATCTTGTTAATTAAATTCAAATTTATTTTTGAACATTTTTATAATTGGTCGAACTAAGAAAATTAAAATTTTTACGTTTACGTTTCATAAAAATTTAATAATTATTATTTAATTAATTGTAATAATTATCGACGCTTTAAACGCCAGATTGAGAAAAACTGATAAAAATGATAGATGAGATGAAACTGAAACTTAGAAAATATGAAGAAAGGTGAACGTAATTACTGACGCATAATATAGAAAGAATATCTGAGTGAATTGTGGACATGATAATTATATCATCATGAGAGGTGAATATAGATACCGACGCATTATGTAGAAAAGATAAAGAACCAATTAGGACATGTTCCTTAATAATGAATGTGCAAAATGAATTGCCGAACAATTTAAAATATAGCCGATGCTTATAAAAAGGATAATATAGATAATAAAAGTGGTTCGAGGCAAATATGAACCATTAGAATTGAGGAGCCGATGGCATTAGATGTATAAAAGGCCACTTGTGGTTGCCTAAGTATTGTGAGATATAGTTATGTTAGAATTTGTAAGTATAAGTATTCTATTCCTGTCGTTTCTGATTTAAAGTATCTATGTCTGAAGAAGTTGTACTGATGGCAATTATGAAGGCAGACATTGCCTCATACATTAGTAAACGTTTAGCTATTGCAAAGGTCATCATCTGAATTTGATTCGATTTGGGTCATCGTCGACAGACTGACCAAATCTGCTAATATCATTCTTATTAATGATAGATTCTTGATGAAGAAATTGACTCTTTTGTATTTAAAAGAGTTATGTAAACATGGTGTTCCTGTATCGATCATCTATATCAAGATCCTCGCTTCGCATCAAATTTCTAGAGATTTGCTCAGAACTCATTGAGAACGAATCTTGATGAGAGTACTATGTACCACCCCAATCGAAGGGACGAGGTAAAGTAACGATACAAAATAATGTAAGCGCTGTTCTATGTTTGAATGATTGACCTTTGATAATAAACCGTATAATCATTTTCCTTTGGAAGGATTATCATTGATAATCATCGTATTAGGATCGAGATCGAATCTTGTTAGGGTCTATATTAGGGCATCTGTAAGCAGGAGTTGAGATGAAGACACCCGACATATACCCATTGTGAGTTGGACATGTCTTTTAGGTTTAAGGTTTCCTATGATGGCGAACCTATCCTTGCAAAATACCCGACCCGCGAGACCTGAAATGATTGTTGAAATTAGGATCTGATTATTGACTGCCGGTAGTGGGCAGGAGGTTATGTGAATATGAAATGTAGATCTTGAAGTGCCAGATGGGTAGCGAAGTTATGCCAAAATTTTTAACCTTGGAAAAATGAATTAATGATCTAACAAACCATGAGATATAAGTCCCCGTTGTATGGGACCATTGAGATGATGTAAAAGATTGGTTTGAAAGGCATATAAGCTGGATCTACCCAAGGACTTCAAGAGCTGCGTGAATTATGTTTCGTATATCGAACTTGATGGAATATCTATCAAGTGAGAATCTGATTATTCTTAGTAGAGCATAGATCGGCGAAAAGTTGCATTCATTAGAAACCCGTGAACATCATGGATAGAGAAAGTAAGTCAACATTTAGCCTGATCTTATTCCCGTAGTTATGTTTGATGAAACTCGCGTATTGTAATGAATTACACTTGTGAGAAAAGACCGAATGTGGAGGAAATACCCACATGGCTTTAACTCTATAAGAAGCGAGTAGTAAGGTAAGATGATCTTTGAGGACAAAGATCTTGTTTAGGGGTAAATGCTGTGACAATCCGTCAATTTATGGTTAATATTTTATTCTCAGATATTATTTAAAAACATTATTTTAATGTTATAATATGAACTCACTTATTTTTGGGAAGTAATTTGGATTTACGTCTTGAAGTAGCGTCGACTACGTCTAAACCGGAGGATTCTATGTTACGTGCTTACGTTTACATACACCGTCTTTGGTGACAGTCCGACATTTCAGAAAATAAATTTGTCCATGAATATTTTTTTGGAGTTTTAAATTTGAGTTGGTTCATAAACTCACAAATTTACGAGAAGAGATTAGGACTTACGATTTTAATTTAACGTCCTTTACGACTAAACCGGAAACCCTAGGATTACGTATTTACGTTTTCGAACTCCGTTTTTGATGAGACAATTTTTATTGGATTCGTTTTGTGACGTTGATTCATAATTTATAAAAACGTTTTTCGTAAAACGACCTGAGGGCACGCAAATCGAGAAAACTAGAATCGAGGAATACCCATAAATTAGTGGGATGGGACAAGTTTTACACTTGCCCACCCCACACATGGGATGGCCAAGCTTACTCCACCACACCCTTTGAGGTGTCAAGTTGTAGCTACTACTACTACACTTGTCATTTTTAAGCTTAACTTGTAAGCTACTTCTTCCACCAAAACCACAAAACCACCTACACTAAACCATTTCCTCACTTTGTTACATGCAAAACTCACACACTCTCTCTCTCTACTCCTTATGAACGTCTATCATTCATCAACAACACCACCATTGATCAAAAAAATCAACCATAAATCATATGTATAATTTACATATGATGAAAACCCATTGAAAAGATGAAGATTGGAGGTGGTTATAACATGTGGAAAGGAGTTTCCATGGAGTTCCTAGACTGATCTTCATGAAGATATTCATCCATTTGAAGGACCCAAGAAGTTCATTTACCAAGTTGAAGATTTGATAAAAAGAACCAAGTCTTGTTCATCAAAAACCTCATCTTTTCATCACTAATGGTGGTATAGAGATTGTTCTTCCTATCCTTTTGTTATTTTGATTATGTAATCTTGTATTTTCTTTATTTATGTATATGTATATGATGATGAATGATGATTAAAAATATTGTGTGGGGATTTGGTGTTGATAAACATGCTTAAAAAGATGAAAAATTATAATAAACAAGGCTAAAATCTTGTTTAAATTGTTGGCTGTATAAAACAGTAAAGAATCATATGATGAACTGATAAAAATGGCATAGATTAATAGATATACATTAAGTAATATGTCTTGTACACATGTGAGAGTTGGCCATGCAATGGAATCATTGTAATGAGTGAGATATGATCAAAACAAGTTTAGAGTACCAATCTGAGTTTACTGTTTTGGACGATTTTTATAAGATTCTTAGAGGATGATTCAACAGTAGCTATAGAAGAGTTAAATGGAGCACATATCATGTAGTTTATGTGATAAAAATTTGCGCTTCTATCTCCATATAGAACTCTAGATATGGCAGTTTTGGTGAAGAGGAAAATAAAAATCAGATTTTGGAAATTAAAGTATAATACTATTATATAAGCACTCAAAATTATATTGTATAAAATGTAAAACTAAAACCCACTAACTCATGGTTTTTATTTATATAAATATGTTAAAGATTAAATAAATGGATAAATTATAAAAATGGTAGTGGAATAATATTTATAAGATATAAAAACTATAGACTTGATTTTACGACTTTTTCGGCTATTACCGTAAAAATTAACGTTTTTGCTAAGTAAAACTTAGACGTTTGGACTGTTGGGAATAAATTAAGGCCAGATCACTTGAACGCTGACAAGAACAACTCAAGCGTTGACAAGAGCAAAGTGAGCGCTGACAGCTTAAGCGTTGACAAGTTAAAGTCAAGCGTTGACAGATTGAAGACAAGCACTGATGGAAGATGTGAGCTACACGTTTATTATGTTCTAGAATACTTCTAGTAAGGATAGAAACGACAATGTATTTTCTATGTTTATCTTTACCTAGAATAGTTGATACGTAGCTTATTGTACAAGGCTTCTTAGTCTATAAAAGAAGGCCTTTAGGTTAATGTTTAGAATCAAGTTTTCATTAAGTTTTCATTCGTAAACATCTTTCATTGTAAACAAGTTCGACATTCATAATCAAAGTGAAAGTTTTGTTTACATCTTGTGTTCTTGTTTAAGTATTAAATTCCGCATAATACTTAGATTCAGAAAGCATATAACAAAGGTTTCTCTACGTGTTATACTTGATCTAATCTCGTATACACAAAGCTAATCGATCTAAGTTTGGGATCAACAAGTGGTATCAGAGCTTGTTGAGGAACTTTTGATCTTTGAAGAACACCAGAACGATATACGAACACCAAAACCCTAATTTTCTCAAAACCCTAAAAACATCATGTCTGAAGCGATAAATTCCTCCTCCTCATCCTTACCAAACATCAAGATTCCCATGCTTGATGCAACCAACTTTGACTTATGGAGGTTCAACTTTGAACAATATCTGGGGATCTTTGACTACACACTCTGGGACATTATTGAATATGGAAACTCATTCAAGAAGGCTCAAAAGATTCAGGATGCCATTACGGCAAGATCAGCTGTTGAAGGATGTCCTGATGAAGATAAGAAAGAAAAACCTGGAGATGGTAGAGCTGCAAGTGCTGAAGATATTGCAAAGAAAAGGGCTGACATGAAAGCCCTAAATATTCTGAAAGTCTCTTTGGGACAAGAAAATCAGCACAAATATAGAAGCTATGAATCTGCTAAGGATCTTTGGGAAGCAATTGAAGTTGCATATGGTGGTAATCCAGAAACTAAGGAAGAAAAGAAAAAGCAACTTCTGCATGATTATGCTGTCTTCAAAGCTCAGCCCAATGAGAAACTGAGCAATGTGAGAAGCAGATTGCTTGACATCACAAGCAAATTGTCCTTCATGGGGACACAAGTTGGTGATATTGACACCAATGCTACTTTTCTGAAAAGTCTTGGTGAGACATGGAAGATTGAGGCAAGATCTATTCTTGCCAATAATACTTACAAGAGCTCTTCGTTTGATGACATCTACAACAAACTAAGACTGTTGGAAGATGAAACTCTTTCAAGCAAAGCTAGCACCAACAACATGGCCTTCTTCTCTCATAGTGAAGGTCAATTCAATCAGAAGGACTCTTTTATGCATCCAGTTACTGGATCATCATTTGTCAGCGCTGGAACAAGTCCTGTCAACGTATCCTTTTCAGACGCTGACACATTCATGCTTGACTCCCTAAGAGTTAAACCTGCTGGTTTGGATTTGGATACTGTTTGTGCTTACATTGCTTCTTTGCCCAATGGTTCAGTGATTACATATGAGGACCTTGAGCAGATAAGTGATGAACACTTGGAAGAGATGGACATCAAGTGGAACATGGCTCTTGCTAGTATAAGAGCAAATAGGTGGAATAGAAGGTTCAAGAAGAAGATAACCTTCAATGCTAAAGACACTGCTGGATTTGATAAATCCAAAGTTGAGTGCTACAACTGTCATCGCATGGGGCACTTCATGAGGGAATGCAGATCTCCTAGAAGATCTGATGCTGGTAAACCCTCAAGTCAGGTTGTTAAAGCTCAAGACTCCAAAGCCATGGTTGCAGTTCAAGGAATTGATGGTACTGGATGGGATTGGAGCTATCTGGCTAAGGATGCTGAAGAGGACAAAGCTTTGATTGCTGATATTGAAGAAGAAGAGCATGTTGAATATGCTCTCATGGCACACTCCTCCTCTTCATCTGATAATGAGGTATATGATGATGCTTTTTGTAGCAAAGGTTGTAGGTTAAACACTGACAGACTTAACAAAGAGGTGTTAAAACTAAAAGAGGATATGAGCACTGAAAGGTGTAAATTATCCAATTACCAACTAGCTCTTACTGAAACTGAGAAAACCGTTTCTGAATACAAGAAAATGGAATTTGATTTAAAAGATAAGATAAATATCTTAAAACATGAGCTAGAGGGTAGTATGGATATTAGAAATATCATGTCGAAGGTCAATAAAGACCTACAGGCTAAGTTAGATGAGGCCATTAAGAATAAAGATAATGTTGACCTCAAGATTCAAAGATTTGATAGAGCCACCCAAGCCCTAGGAGACTGTGTAGCTAAACAAAGAGATCCTAAGGATATGACTGGGCTTGGGATGAATGAGAATGATTACTCTCTGGTTCCACCACCAGCTGGTGACTTCTATGGTGTCCTTAGAAAGGATTTATCTTGGACTGGTATACCAGAATGCCAAGAAGAGGAATTCATTCCTCCACCAAGAGTTGTCACCCCAGTAGAAGAGTATCAACAAAAACTGACTGACCTAAATGAGTGGAAGAAAGCTAACCCTACTTTATTTGTTAAGGGAGGTTTGCTATGTGAAAGTCCCAATGAATCTCCACCCATTAAGGTTACTCACCCAGTTACTGGTGAAGCTGTTGACCTAGGTTCCAACACTGTTAGAAGACCTACCATTAAATATGCAGAGATGTATAGGAATAATAGGTCACCCAAGAGCCAAGTTAACAATCATGGAACAGGTTTCTTTGCTTCTAGACCTAAGAATGTATCTAAGAAAGCCTGTTACACTTGTGGTAGCTTTTCACATTTGGCATACAAGTGTGTCAACGCTCCCAAAGCCAGCGCTGATAGGAACAATTTCAGCGCTGATAGGAAGAAAGTCAACGTTGTTAGGAAGTCAAACGTTGTCAGACCCAGACCTTGTGTGCAGCAAAGTCCACAAGTGATTAGACCAGCCCCATTCTTTTCTAGAAGGTCTAACACTCATGGACAAAGACCTTTTCAAAAGACAAATACCTGGTCAAATAGGCAATGGGTTCCTGTAGCAAACCCTAGGTTCAACGCTGACAAGGGTAATTTCAGCGTTGACAGGACAAAATCCAACGCTGACAGAATCATGACCAGACCTAAGTATTTGCAGCCACAAGGTAAGGGGTCTAAAGCTTCTTCAAGCTTAACATGGAGACCCAAGAAAGATCAAAACCCTAATAATAATGGAATTTCAATGACTTGCAACAGGTTTAATTACATTTCAAAAGTCATTACAAAACCAATTGGGGTTAACTGGGTATTTCATCCTAAAAGGGATGAGAATGGGGTTGTTGTGAGAACTAAGTCTGTTCTTATTGAACAACCAGATGAATCCAAGTCTTCTGAGACTTGGGTTCCCAAAGAAAACTAATTTGTTTTCTTTATGTGCAGGGCATTCAAAAGCAGATCAATGATTATGGATATTGGGATAGTGGATGCTCAAGGCACATGACAGGAAAGGAGGACTATCTGACGAACTTCACTCCTATTCAAGATGGTGATAAGGTATACTTTGGAGGTGGATATGGCACCATTACTGGCAAAGGAACCCTTCTCACCAATAATCTACGTTTTGAAAACGTCTTCCTGGTAAAAGAACTGGATTATAATCTGTTTAGTGTATCACAAGTGTGTGATAACAAAAATAAGGTTCTTTTCACTAATACTGAGTGTTTGGTGTTAAGCAAGGATTTTAAGATCCCTGATGAGAAGTATATTGAGTATAGAACACCTAGGCATAAGGACATATACAATGTGAATATAAATGGGATTAAAGTGAATACAAATATGTCTTGTTTTTATGCTAAAGCCTCAGTAGATGAAAGTAATTTGTGGCACAGGAGACTAGGGCACATAAACTTTAAAAATATAAATAGACTTGTGAGGCTTGGTTTAGTTGATGGTTTGCCTGAGAAGGCCTTCCACAATGACCACTCTTGTGTTGCATGTCTTAAAGGCAAGCAGCACAAGGTCTCATTCAAGTCCAAGCAGGTGCATACTAGTTCCAGACCTCTTCATATGCTTCACATGGACCTCTTTGGTCCAACTAATATAGAAAGTTTGAATGGCAAGTCATATTGTTTTGTTGTCACTGATGACTTTTCTAGGTTTACTTGGACATTCTTTCTAGCTATGAAGAGTGATACAGCTGATGTTCTTATTGAATTTATCACTCAAATTGAGAAAAGGTCTGGCAATGAGGTTAAGATGCTTAGGAGTGATAATGGTAGAGAATTTAGGAACAAGAAGCTAGATGATTTTTGTGCCAGGAAGGGAATTACTAGGCAGTTTAGTATTGCTAGAACCCCACAACAAAATGGGGTTGCTGAAAGGAAGAATAGAACCCTAATTGAAGCAGCCAGAACAATGTTGGCTGATGCTCACTTTCCCATAGCCTTTTGGGCTGAGGCTGTGAATACAGCATGCTATGTGCAAAATAGAGCATTGGTTAACAAAATTCAGAACAAGACACCTTATGAGTTACTTTGGGGAAGAAAACCTAATATTGGTTTTCTCAGACCTTTTGGATGTCATGTAGTAGTCTTAGACACTAGTGATGCCTTAGGGAAATTTAGTGCAAAAGGTGATGAAGGTTACTTCATGGGGTATTCAGTGCAGAGCAAGGGTTATAGGGTTTATCTTAAGGAGGACAAACGTATTGTTGAAAGAGTACATGTTAGGTTCTTAGAGAATAAACCTAGTGATCCTGAAAGTGGTCCTAATTGGTTGTTTGATTTGGAACCCTTATCTAGAACTTTAAATTATATGCCTGTCACTAATCCAGACATTGTGAAGGTAACTTCAAATGTTGTGGAGGAACAAGTTGTTCATGTTTCAGGTACACAGGTTGACGAGAGGGTTGGATCACAAGCAGAAAAGGCATCTCCTACATTTGAATATGTCACAATTCCCATTTGGACTGATGCTTTTGCTGCTGCTGCTGCTGCTGGACAAGATAATGGTGGTTTCCAAATACCACCAAATACAAACATGCATGGTTCTTCAGGCGCTGACAAAGGAAAATCCAGCGCTGACAAGACCAATTCAGACGTTGACAACAACATTTCAGGCGCTGTCAGCCCTGACGCTGACAACCAAGATTCAAACGTTGACAACACTTATGGGCATCTTTTCTCTTCCAATTTTGAACAAGGTGGACCTTCCAATGTCCATGAAGAGATTCTTGTTGCTCAAAGAGAGTCTGATGAAGAAGATATTGGCAACATGGAGCGTGAAGTTGAGGACACCAGACTTTTTGAAGGAGGAGTTCTCACTTCCACAATGAAGAATCACCCCCCATCTCAGATCATTGGTGATGTTATGACTCCAGTTCAGACAAGAAGATCCCATCAAAGTCTTGGTGGATTTATTGCCAATATACACAAGAAGGTTGATACCCCTCTTGTGCAAGCATGTTTGTTTGCATGTTTTCTGTCACAAGAAGAACCCAAGAAGATATTTGATGCTCTCAAAGAACCAAGTTGGGTGGAAGCAATGCAGGATGAGCTTCACCAATTTTCTATTCAGGATGTTTGGGAGCTGGTTGATTGTCCTAGATATGTCAGACCAATAGGGACAAGATGGGTTCTCAGGAACAAAAGAGATGAAAGAGGTATTGTGGTCAGAAACAAGGCAAGGTTAGTGGCTCAAGGTTATACACAAGAGGAGGGGATAGATTATGAAGAAGTATTTGCACCAGTTGCAAGGATTGAAGCTATTAGGATTTTTCTAGCCTATGCATCTTGCATGGGCTTTACAGTCTATCAAATGGATGTAAAGAGTGCATTCTTGTATGGCACCATAGTTGAGGAAGTTTATGTCATGCAACCTCCTGGTTTTGAGGATCCTGAGCATCCAGATAAAGTGTATAGAGTCAAAAAGGCTATGTATGGCCTTCATCAAGCCCCTAGAGCATGGTATGGTACTTTGTCCACTTACTTGGTGGACAATGGATTCAAGAGGGGCACCATAGATCAGACACTATTTACAAAGAAGAAAGGCAAAGATGTGTTGCTTGTGCAGGTCTATGTTGATGATATCATTTTTGGGTCTACTGATCCAAAGACGAGTGAGGATTTCTCCAAGCTTATGACAGACAAATTCAAGATGAGTGCTATGGGGGAGATGAACTTCTTTCTTGGTTTACAAGTTCAGCAGAAAGAAGATGGTATCTTCATCTCCCAAGACAAATATGTTGCTGAAATCTTGAAGAAGTTTGGCTTTTCTCCACATGAAAAGAGGGCTTCTACTCCTATGGATAGAGAACACCCTTGGGGAAAGATTGGAGATGGGAAAGATGTTGATGTCAGGCATTATAGATCCATGATTGGATCCTTGATGTATCTTACTGCTTCCAGACCTGATATCATGTTTGCTGTGTGTGCATGTGCACGCCATCAAGTGACTCCCAAAGAATGTCACCTTTATGATGTGAAGAGGATCTTCAGGTACCTAAGATGTTTCCCTAATCTTGGTTTGTGGTACCCAAAGGATTCACCATTGGAGCTGATTGCATATTCAGATAGTGATTATGGTGGTGACAAGTTTGATAGGAAATCCACAACTGGTGGATGTCAATTTCTTGGGAGCAGATTAATATCTTGGCAATGCAAGAAACAAACAGTGGTGGCTAACTCTACAACTGAAGCAGAATATGTGGCTGCAGCAGCATGTTGTGGTCAAGTGTTGTGGATTCAGAACCAGCTGTTGGATTATGGGTATAATTTCATGCATACTAAGATATTTGTTGACAATAATAGTACTTTATGCATCATTAAGGATCCTGTGCATCATTCTAAAACTAAACACATAGAAATTAGACACCATTTTATAAGAGATTGCTTTGAGAAAGGTTTAATACAACCAGATAGGGTTGACAGTGAGGAAAATGTGTCAGATTTATTAACTAAACCTTTTGATACTGGAAGATTTCAATACTTGGTAACAAGTATTGGAATGGTTAATCTCACTTAAGTATGTGTTTTGGATTCTTTTTGTAAAAGTATGTACAGGATGATGCATTATTATTATTGGTCTTATTGATAATTTAGATTTTCCACTATATTTTTCTAACACTGACAAAGGTTGTTTGAACACTGATAAGTGTTTTTGCAACGTTGTCAGCAATATAATTGTCTAACGCTGACAAAGCTTCCTTCAACGCTGTTATGTGTTATCGGGGCGTTGTCAACAACAATGTTAGTTTTGTGGTTTTCAATCTAAATGTGCAGATGGTGTTAGCAGTATACCATTGGATACAGAGTTGCTTATGGATCAAAGGAGAAGCATTTGGACATGTTTTTATTTATGGATGATGGTTGGAATGTTTCATTCCTATCTTGACATAAATTTTTTATGTTCATGCATGTTTTTAGCAAACTCTTTGTATCTTTGTTTAAGGGGAGGTTTTAGGAACCTTTAGGATTTTTGGGTATCCATATGATACTCTTATCACAATTCTAGATTGTGTCCACAGGTGAGTATGGGTTAGTTTTACTAAACCATGAGGCACTGTAGCATGCATAGTATATCAACTTTGCATGCTGCCAAGACATTTTTGGCCTAGAATTGGTTGTGGTCTGTTGGGAGACTTGGGAATCATTTTGATATGGGATTTACCTGGGAGTAACAAGGATTTTATAAGGTAACTTGGTTGTTAAGAATTTTGGTTAGCAAGGGACACTAGAGGACTGTTATGTCTATCTTGCTTATGCAAGTGTGCATAACTGGATGGTGCTTGCCGCCCTATGATAATTATCAGCTTTTGGTTATCTTCTCTAGGATAAATTACTTGTTAAGGTCATTTTTCACTTTTTAAAACAATTTTATTTTTGGACGCTGACAAGATTTTTCCAAGCGTTGTTGTGACCAAATTGGACGCTGACATGGCTTTAGGCGAACGTTGACAAGATTATAGCCGTTGGGCGTTGATGGGTTATATTTGACCGTTGACACTCAATGGGACCTACCCAGTTGTTACTTTTTGACATATTTTCAAGCCGTAATTTTAGGAGTTGTTACTTTCATTAAATGCATGAGATAACTTATAACTTTTTCAATATTTTCATGATTAGTTTTTGAAAATCTTTGCCTATTTTTGGGCCAATCACATGCATTGTTTATCTCCTATAAATTTGGCTCCTATTTTTAAACAGGGTATCTATATTCTTGTCTAACACTTTTATCTTATCAACCTTCATCTTCTACACTTCAAATTAACAGCTTTCATCAATGGCACCAAGATTTAACTCAGCAGAATTGGATTTGGGGTTCAAGTCTCAACACAACATGATTGCTTATCTTGTTGCTGATAATACTTTGTTCCCTCAATACACACAAATGGTGGCGTATTTGAATGCATCCCTATTAAGGTATGCTCTTTCTCATGCACCACTCATTCCAGTCACACACATTAAACAGTTTTGGAACACTGTTAGTTCCTCAACAGTTAATGGAGTGACCACATTAACTTCTATTGTTCATGGGAGATCTTGGGTGGTTACTGAGGCCTTGGTACGCCAGGCCTTACATCTTGATGATGCTGATGGTATAACCATTCTTCCCATAACTGAAATAGAACAAGGGCTTAGGGCTTTGGGATATCCTATTCCTGATGAAGGTACTCTTAATAAGTACCATAAGCAGGAATTTCCCCCAGCCTGGAAGTACCTCATTCACATTCTCCTTCAATGTTTGAGTCCCAAATGTACTGCACACAATGAGATCAATAGATCCATTGCAACTGCTATTGTGTGTATTGCAACAGGGCAAAAATATAATTATTCCAAAATGATTTTTGAAGGGATGTGTAAAAACAAGGGGACAAAAATGACTTTAGCTTATCCCTGTTTTCTGCAAATGATTTTTGATGATCAAAGATATTGTTCAAGGTATCACAATGATTTTTATAAGATCCCTGAACAAAAGAAAGCTATTTTTACCAAGATGAATTCACCACCTCATAGAGACCTACCTTTAACCCCAGCTATGCTTGCTGTTATTACAGCAGCACAACCCCAACCAGACCCCCAACCTCATATTGACCCTCACCCACAACTTGAACCTATCCCTGAACCTTTACCCTCACCTGAACAAATGCAAATTGACCAAGAACCCTTTGACGCTGACACATCTAATGTGGGCGTTGATGTGCCTATTTCCAACGCTGACACCCAACCATCACAATCCCAAACACCCCTTAACCAACCCACATCTACCCATTCTTCCACACCATCTTCCACACCACCTGAATATAGGTTGATCAAACGCCAAAGGACTACTGGAGAGTTCTCCTCTGGTGGTCCTAGCCATGAAGCAGAGAGAACCACCACCACAAGTGTGGCTGGTGACCTGGATGAGGCTGGGACTATTGGTTCTGGCTTAGAAGCTGGCCAAGGCAGTCCCACCATAATTAAGTCCTCATCCATGCCCAATGAACCTGACTTGGGAGGTCAAATCCCCATTTCAGAAGAGGGCAGACTGGAACCAATGACTCTTTTGGAATTGACGGTTGTCTGCATTCGCTTGCAAAAGCAAAATGCAGACTTAGTACAAATTGTCAGCTCACAAGGCCTTGAACTCAAGCAATTGAGGGAGAGGATTGTTGTTTTGGAGAGTGATCATGCTAGGAGAGGTATGGAGGAGTCTTCCAAAGGGGAGGAAGATCAAAGAAATCTGAGTGATAAGAGCAGTCAAGATGGTCAATCATTGGATGTTGCTGAAGCTCTTACTACTTTGAAGGAACAAACAGGTTTTGATACGTCCTTAATCTCTCCAACCAATCTAAATTTATCATTTACAGATATGTTGAGAGAGGTTACACAAGGCGCTGAGGGAAAATATTTGAGCGTTGAAAAGACAAGTTTGGACGCTGATAGAGGTATTTTGGGCGCTGATAGAGGAAATTTGGGCGTTGACAGATCTGCATATGGAGGTGATGTATTCCAGTCATCATCTATCATCAAGGATGTTCCTACTCAGGTATTACCATCTACCTTACCAACCATTGCACCATCAGATAAGGGTAAGGGTAAGTTGGTAGAAGAAATTGTTCCAAAGAATGCAGCCCAAGTTGAATTTGATAGAAGATTGGCTGAGCAAATGATGGAACAAGGTGAAAAGGAAAAGTCACCTTTTGTTGTGACTTCTGAAGAAGAAAGTGATGGAGCTATCTCAGATTCAAGTGTAATGATTATTGAACCAGAAAGACTTGAGTATGGTGATGAGCTTGCTAGGGAAAAGTTGAGAGATTTAAAGTTGTTGATTGATTTTGATATGCCAGAGGTGGTTCAGATGTACAATTCTTGGGAAGAAAGCTGTATGGATAATCCAGACTTGACCATTTCAGATCAAATATGGGGTTTGGAGATTCTTCTTAGAGTTCAGAAGGATTGTAAGGTGATTTTGAAGCACAAGGCAAGCAACATTCTCTCTGAGTTGAAAAGGGATAGAAGGAAGCTCTACTTTATGTTGCTCAGATGTCATGGAGTTGGATGGACACATCAGAAGTTGAAAGCTTTGACATTTGATGAGTTGGAACATAGAGCTTATCCTATTTGGGTGAAAGTGCAGGAAGAAAACACTTTCAAACTTCTTTCAGATGAAAGAAAGGAGCAACTTGTAGAAGAGATGGAAATCAAGAAAGCTATGATAGTTCCCAGACCAGTGAAGAAGGGATTTACACTTGAGTTTCCAAAAGATATGAATCAACTATATCCAAGTGAAGTAGTTATTAGAAAGAGCCTCAAGCTCTCCCCATTAGAAGCTTCAGATATGGTGCATGTGTTACCACTAGATTCCAGGAATCCAATTGTGAGTTATGATGAGGATGAATGTGGATTCTGGAAGATTGGAAGATATGGCAAGGAGGTACACACTTTTACCACTCTCATATCTTTATTTGCAAGTTGTGATAGAGAAGACTTGGTGGACCTTTGGAGGTTGCTAGAGACCAAGTATGAGGCTGAAGCACCAACTTCAGCTAATGGAATAAAACTTTGGAGCACATTCAAAAGAATGTGTGGGACAAATGAGGAAGATCCTGAAATATGGAAGGATCTTGAAGATGACCTCAGTGCTCTTCAATGGAGGTTATATTCAGCTGCTGGTGTATACCATTTGAGTTCTACAAAGTTTGCTGAGTATTTACTTGTAGATGCTCAGTATTTCATATCCAAGGCTGTTTTGGAAAAGATGAAGGACACCCAGTTGGAGATAGATTATACAAGTGACGTGGCAAAGAATTTGATCAGATTTATTAATTACCAATATGATAAGGTTTGTCAGACTCCTCCAAGTTCTTAATGTTTATTCAGAAACTTGATCATAAGAATGGATATCAAGTTTAGGGGAGGATTGTTGGGAATAAATTAAGGCCAGATCACTTGAACGCTGACAAGAACAACTCAAGCGTTGACAAGAGCAAAGTGAGCGCTGACAGCTTAAGCGTTGACAAGTTAAAGTCAAGCGTTGACAGATTAAAGACAAGCACTGATGGAAGATGTGAGCTACACGTTTATTATGTTCTAGAATACTTCTAGTAAGGATAGAAACGACAATGTATTTTCTATGTTTATCTTTACCTAGAATAGTTGATACGTAGCTTATTGTACAAGGCTTCTTAGTCTATAAAAGAAGGCCTTTAGGTTAATGTTTAGAATCAAGTTTTCATTAAGTTTTCATTCGTAAACATCTTTCATTGTAAGCAAGTTCGACATTCATAATCAAAGTGAAAGTTTTGTTTACATCTTGTGTTCTTGTTTAAGTATTAAATTCCGCATAATACTTAGATTCACAAAGCATATAACAAAGGTTTCTCTACGTGTTATACTTGATCTAATCTCGTATACATAAAGCTAATCGATCTAAGTTTGGGATCAACATGGACCCGTCTAATGTGAACTTTATAAAACTCTTATACTGATATATAAACATATAGAACAAGTAAAAACCGATAAAACCCGAACTATAGGACAACGGACATTAACGGGCTAACTAAGCATATTGGACTAATAATTGGACTAAATAAGATAAACACTTATAAACTTATTTATTGGGCTTAACCCATTTAGGCCCAACTTTTAAAGTGTAGATAATGATAATATAAGTATAACATGGATTAATACAAGTTAAAGAACTTATAATAAGTTTATTGGACTTAAAACAAGTAAATAGGTAAAACTAGTAAACTAGTAAGAAGATACCAATACGTAAACACTAAAATGGGTAAAAGAGAACATGTAAACCACTGGATCATCATATATATATAAAATCATCATATGTATACATAATTGTTATTTTTATAAAGTCATTGGACATGAATCTAAGACGAGTATTATTTGTCTAGGTTTCCGTGATTGAAGCACGTATCGTACATCCGAATTGCCGACAACCCGCCTTCCCACATCAACGTGAGTTCATAGCCTCGCACTCTTTTAAATGTTTTTATGAAATGTTTTATAAACCCGCGAGGGAGATAACATGTTAGTTTTATAAAATAGGACACCATTTGTCCCGATTGTTTGTTTATTGATTTGGACCCGAATGGTTGAATGACCCGATTGTATGACCCGATAAATGATTAAAGGACCCGATAGATGAAATTAAATGGATAATTAAAGTTAGGTTATGTCACTAAAAGTCCCATTAGCATGAATTGTGAACTACCGGGATTTGGTAGACGCTTATGCATATAATAGTACTATTTGGGGACGATCACCCCAGTTCGCGCCTTGACGGTTGATCCCCGTCGTGCCACATTGATTGGTAAGCGAATTTATGTATGAGAAGATTTCCATAGCGTGACCTTTGTGACGACACGCTAATTTAGATGGGCAAATTGAGTATCGGGCTAGCTACCCATTGTTTGTTTTATTAAGGTAACAATGTCATGCGGCTTATAATAATCCAAATTAACAAAATACTGCTATACGCTCCGAATTACGATGTATTGCCTGACTAGCAATACGGGGTCATACTATTGATATTATGTTCGTGTTTTGGTTTTATATAACCATATTCATATAACGGTTTTTATTTAATCTATACAACGTTGTAAAACGTATTGTATGATGTTTTTACGACATTGGCTCGTATAATGATTTTTAAGGCAAATGCCTATATTATGATTTTGACAAGGATTTGTATTAAATGATTTTGGCTATTTTATGGCCTACTACATGGATTTGTACAAAATGATTTTCGGTAATAATTTTATACCGATGTTATATTAATGGATTTTATTAAACTCTATGAATTCACTCGGCGTTATCGCTGACCTTTTCTTTTAACATGTCTTATCTCAGGTACTTGAAGGTAATTCTCTGGAAGACAACAAGAATTCATGGCCCGCACTTAAACAATAAATTTCCATTCAAATACTTTGTAAAACTTTGTATGAAATAATATGACTTGGGACCGATGTAACTTTGATATTTATGAATGGAAATGCTTTATTATTAAACGACGCGATTTTTATGCGTTGTCTATGATGTGAGTAATGTGCTATCCCGTAACACCAACGAGTCTTCCGCTGTATTGAGTTGTATAAATTTGGGGGTGTTACAGAGTTGGATGAGGCCATTAAAAACAAAGATAATGTAGGGATAAAAATTCAAAGATTTGATAAAGCTTCTCAAACACTAGAAAAATGTGTTAGTGAACAAAGAGACTCTAGGGATATGACTAGGATTGGGATGAAAGAGTATGTTGGTGTTCCACCACCTGCTGGGAACTTCTATGGTGTCCTTAGAAAGGATTTTTCTTGGACTGGTATTCAAGAACTCCAAGAAAAGGAATTTATTCCTCCACCAAGAGCTCTTACTCTAGTAGAGGAATACAAGCAGAAATTGACAGATTTGGACCAATGGAAGAAAGCTAATCCTACTTTGTTTGTTAAAGGTGGCATGCTTAGTGAAAGCCCAAATCAGTCCACACCCATAAAAGTGACCAACCCCACTACTGGAAAGACCGTTGACCTTGGACTGAACGTTGATAGAAAACCTAGTATTAAATATGTAGAAATGTATAGAAAACCTAGGTCACCAAAAAGTCAACTTAGTGATAATGGGACAGGTTTCTTTTCATCTAGACCTAGAGTTATGTCTAGAAAAGCCTGTTATATTTGTGGGAGTTTTTCACAGGCTTATAAGTGTGTCAATGCTTAAAAATTCAACGCTGATAGGAAGTCAACCATGGTCAAACCCAAACCTTTTGTCCAGCAAAGTCCACAAGTCATTAGACCAGCTCCATTCTTTACTAAAGGGTGTAATACTTATGGACAAAGGCCTTTTGTACATGGTCTAACAGACAACGGGTTCATGTAGCAAAACCTAGTTTTGGCGCTGATAAGTGTAATTTCAGCATTGTCAAGAATAATTTTAACGTTGACAGGAAGGTTTCCAACGCTGTTAGACCAAGTAATGCCAAATACTTGCAAGCAAAGGGAAAGGGGTCTAAATCTTCTTCTAGCTTAACATGGAGATCCAAACAAGACCAAAACCCTAATCCAGATAGGATTTCTATGACCTGTAACAGATTTCATTATATTTCAAAGGTCATAACTAAACCAGTTGGGGTTAACTGGGTGTTTAATCCCAAAAGGGATGAACGAGGGGTTGTTATAAGGACTAAGTATGTTCTTGTTGAACAACCAAATGAATCCAAGTCTGCTCAGGCTTGGGTTCCCAAAGAAAACTAATTCGTTTTCTTTATGTGTAGGGCATTCAAAAGCAGGTTAATGATCATGGCTATTGGGATAGTGGATGCTCTAGGCATATGACGGGGAAGGAAGATTATTTGACCAACTTTACCCCCATTAAGGATGGTGACAAAGTGTACTTTGGAGGAGGATATGAAACTATTACTGGCAAAGGCACTCTTATCACCAACAATTTGTGTTTTGAAAACGTATTTCTGGTAAAAGAACTTGACTATAATCTGTTTAGTGTATCACAAGTTTGTGATAACAAAAATAAGGTTCTTTTCATTCATACTAAATGCTTGGTGTTAAGCAAAGATTTTAAATTACCTGATGAGAAATTCATTGATCATAGAACTCCCAGGCATAAGGACATTTATAATGGGAATCTTAATGGAATTAGGATGAATAATAATCTGTCATGTCTATATGCTAAGGCTTCAGTTGGTGAGAGTAATCTTTGGCACAGAAGGTTAGGGCACATAAATTTTAAGAACATAAATAGACTTGTGAGACATGGTTTAGTTGATGGTTTGCCTGAAAAGGCTTTCAACAATGACCACTCTTGTGTTGCATGCCTTAAAGGCAAACAACACAAAGTCTCCTTTAAGTATAAACTTGTGCATTCTAGTTCTAAACCACTTCACTTGCTGCATATGGACTTGTTTGGTCCAACTAATATAGAAAGCTTAAATGGTATATCTTTTTGTTTTGTCATAACTGATGATTTTTCTAGATTTACTTGGACTTTCTTTATGGCTTTGAAAAGTGAAATTGCTGATGTTTTGATTAACTTTATTATCCAAATTGAAAAGAAAACTGGGAATGAGGTTAAAATCCTTAGAAGTGATAATGGTAGTGAGTTTAGAAATAAGCTGCTAGATGACTTCTGTGCCAAGAAAGGGATTACTAGGTAGTTTAGTGTAGCTAGAACCCCACAACAAAATGGAGTGGCTGAAAGGAAGAATAGAACACTCATAGAAACAGCTAGGACAATGTTGGCTGATGCTCACTTTCCTATTGCATTTTGGGCTGAGGCTGTGAATACAATCTGCTATGTTCAAAATAGGGCATTGATCAACAAAATCCACAATAAGACACCTTATGAGCTATTTTGGAATAGAAAACCTAATATTGGTTTTCTTAAACCCTTTGGATGTCATGTAGTTGTTCTTGATACTAGTGATGCCTTAGGTAAGTTTAGTGCTAAAGGTGATGAAGGCTACTTTATGGGATATTCAGTGCAGAGTAGAGGATATAGGGTTTACCTTAAGAAAGAAAAAACGTATACTTGAAAAGGTACATGTTAGGTTTTTTAGAAAGTAAACCTAGTGATCCTGAGAGTGGACCAAATTGGTTATTTGACTTGTAACCTTTATCTAGAACCTTGAATTATATGCATGTTACTAATCTAGACATTGTGAAGGTGAATTCAAATGTTGTGGAAGAACCAGCTGTTGAAATTTCAGGTATACTGGTTGATAAGGAAGTAGGATCACATGCAGACAAATCAGCTCCCATACTTGAGTATGTCACCATTCCTATATGGACAGATGCATTTGCTGCTGCTGCTGCTGCTGGAAAGGAAAAAGTTGGTCCACAAGAAACACCAGTTGATGAAAACATGCATGAATCTTCAAGCGCCGACAAAGGAAAATCTGGCACTAACAGGCCTAATTCAGGCGTTGATGGCTCAAACGTTGACAGCCCTAATTCAGGCGTTGACAACTCTTTTGACCATTGATTCTCTTCCAGTGTTTTTAAACAAGGTGAACCTTCCACAATTCATGAAGAGGTTCATTCAGGTGATGATGGGGGAGATTTTGAAGATGATATTGGCAACTTAGAGACTGAAATTGAAGACAACACAATTATTGAAGGAGGAGTACTTACATCTACTATCAAGAATCATCCTTCTTCTCTAATCATTGGTGATGTGATGTCTCATGTTCAAACTAGAAGGTCTCATCAGAATCATGGAGGTTTTATTGCCAATATCCACAAGAAGGTTGATAACCCTCTTGTTCAGACATGTTTGTTTGCTTGTTTTCTATCACACAGGAACCCAAGAAGATATTTGATGCTCTCAAAGAACCAAGTTGGGTGGAAGCAATGCAAGATGAGCTTCACTAGTTTGCTATTCAAGACATTTGGGAGCTAGTTGATTGTCCCAGATATGTCAAACCTATAGGGACAAGATGGGTTCTTAGAAACAAAAAGGATGAGAGAGGAATTATGGTCAGAAACAAGGCACGCTTAGTTGCTCAAGGCTATACACAAGAGGAAGGGATAGACTATGAAGAGGTTTTTGCACCTGTTGCAAGGATTGAAGCAATAAGGATTTTCCTAGCCTATGCTTCCTGCATGGGCTTCACAATTTATCAAATGGATGTGAAGAGTGCTTTTCTTTATGGCACAGTTACAGAGGAGGTTTATGTAATGCAGCCTCCTTCTGAACATCCAAACAAGGCGTATAGAGTGAAGAAAGCAATGTATGGACTTCATCAAGCCCCAAGAGAATGGTATGGTACATTGTCCACCTATCTGGTGGAAAATGGATTCAAGAGGGGCACCATAGATTAGACTTTGTTTACAAAGAAGACTGGTAAGGACTTTTTACTTGTTCAGGTCTATGTGGATGATATCATCTTTGTTTCTTCCAGTCCAAAGATGAGTGAAGACTTTTCCAAGCTCATGACAGACAAATTCAAGATGAGTGCAATGGGAGAGATGAACTTCTTTCTAGGGTTACAAGTTCAACAGAAAGAAGATGGTATCTTTATCTCTCAAGACAAATATGTAGTAGAGATCTTGAAGAAGCTTGGCTTTTCTACACATAAGAAACGGGCTAGCACACCCATGGATAGGGAACACCCTTGGGGAAAGGTTATAGATGGAAAATAGGTGTATGTCAGGCATTATAGGTCAATGATTGGATCATTGATGTGTCTTACAACTTCTAGACCTGACATTATGTTTGCTGTGTGTGCATGTGCACGCCATCAAGTGACTCCTAAAGAGTGTTATCTTCATGCTGTCAAAAGGATTTTTTGATACCTTAGGTGCTATCCCACCTTGGGATTATGGTATCCAAAGGATTCTCCATTGGAGCTTATTGCTTATTCAGACAGTGATTATAGAGGTGACAAGTTTGATAGAAAATCCACAACTGGTGGATGCCAATTTCTTGGGAGTAGGTTGATATCTTGGCAATGCAAGAAACAAACAGTGGTGGCCAACTCTACAACTGAAGCAAAGTATGTAGCTGCAGCTGCTTGTTGTGGACAAGTCTTATGGATTCAGAACCAGCTGTTGGATTATGGGTATCATATCACGCATACCAAGATTTTTGTAGACAATAACAATACTTTATGCATTATTAAATATCTTGTACATAATTCTAAAACAAAACACATAGAAATTAGACATCATTTTATAAGAGATTGTTTTGAAAAAGGTTTAATACAACCAGATAGGATTGACATAGAAGAAAATGTGGTAGATTTATTAACTAAACCTTTTAATACTGGGAGATTTCAATACTTGGTAACAAGTATTGGAATGATCAATCTTGACCTAATATTTGTTTTTGAAACTTATTGTAAGAGTATGTACAGGATATACATTGTTATTGGTCTTTGTATAAAATTAGGTTTTCCACTTTATTTGTCTAACGCTGACAAAGGTTATTTTAACGCTAACAAGTGTTAAAATGACGTTGACAGCAACATGTTAGTTTTGTGGTTTTTGATCTAATTATGCAGGAATTATGAGCATTGTACAAATGGATACAGAGTTGCTTATGGATCTTTGGAGCTTATTTGTAGCAAGTTCAAGTTTATGGATGATGGTTGGAATGTTTACATTCCTATCTTGACATAAATTTTTATTGTATATATTTTGTTTGGCAACTTGTATATCATATTTTAGGGGGAGGTTGATATGAGTAAAATCTCATATCAATTAATCAACAAATCACCCTAAAACACATAGAAAATACCTAACTTTTGTGCTATAAAGCAGTATTATGTGGTATGTTTTGTGTTTGTGCTTAAATAGGTAACAAGGATACAATTTTAAGCAAATAAGAGGAAATCAAGATCAATTATGATGAAAAGACAAGAGAAGGATCAAAGTTGACAAGCTATTTAAAGATGAAGGACCTATCTTGACAACATTCAAAAGTTGAGGGACTTAAATGCAAACTTTGGAAAAGTCAAGATTAAAGTCAAACTTGGTCAAACTTCAAGTCAACCAAGTTAAGGGAGTCAAATAAACAAGAATGCAAGTCAAAGGACCAAATTTGCCATTTAAATGAAGAAAGGAGATCATTTGAATAATCTATTGGGGCTGAAAGTGTAAAAATTACATCAAGTTTGGCCTTGATCCGAGTCAATATCATTTCAACCAATCATAATGCAAGAACTTAAAGGTTTGGATCGCCAGCTAGCCTGCTAGCTCACCCCTTCATTTAATAAATCGGATCTAAGAACAATAAAACACACTACACTTTTCAACCAATAAAAACAAGCCACTCAATAATCCTTTTATCCATTTTGGGATAATGCTCTGTGTGCTACACTAGGAGCCAACAAAATCATGACACGTGTCACTTTCTCCATCAACGAACCCAGAATCGAAGAGGAGCTACAAGGCATTTCATAACAAACTTTCTACATGAAATTTACTCAGAATGAGATGACGAATCCAACTACAAAGTTTAATTAGACTGAAGATCAAAGGATAAGAAAACCCCTTTGGTGTTCTTGATGAAGAATCTGCAATTCACTCATCCTTGACACCTGACACCTCCTCATTGGTTGAGACACGCCAGACTACCCCAACAACTCATCTTCAACCTCTATAAATAGTAGCTAGTCACTTCATTTTCAGAGAGTAGTGGAGTGTGCAAAAACACACACTTATAGTTTTTCCTCTCAATTCTGTTCCTTCATTCAGTTAGATAACAAATCTTAAGTGTTTGACACACACTTAAGAGTTTGTTAGATAGTTAGTTGAGCTGTTGTAACTACTTTTCCCTCCTAAATCAATAAAAGCACACAAAATATTCATTCATCTTCTCAATCTCAGTTACTATACTCAATCTGCATTACTGTTGTTATATTGTGAAGTCATTGATCATCATTGATCAATGAAGTGTTTTTGAGACGTTTTGGAAGCTCATTAGTACTCAGTTCAAGTTCCAGTTCCATTTTTAGTAGATTGAAGCTGTTTGGGTTGATTTGAGCAGAAGTAGATTTTGGAGGTGATAAATTGGGTTAATGATGGTGTATTGGTGGTGTTCTAGAAGATTTTAGTTGGCTCAACGCCATACTACTCCATCAATGGAGGCTTCATAGCTAAAAGGCACTTTTTCTCTTGTTTGATTTCCCCTGAATTGAATTGCATGCTAAATTCCTAGTGTACACATTATTTGCTGATATGATGATGTGTTTAGACTTGTTTTAGTGTAATTGTGTTAGCTTGATCATATTTGAGTAACCTGTAGCTTTAATTCTAGTTTGATAGCATTCTGTTAGTGATTTCATCAGATTTTAGCATTAGAGTCTATTTTAAGTTAGAATCTGTTTACTTGCCTGATTTCAATTCATTTGCATCTCTTTTGGTCATCTAAACTAGCTTTGATAATAGTCAATATCTGTTTCCTTCTTGAGATTAGTTTTCATTTGTAAAAGTTGATAACAGTTTGGTAAAGTAGTGTTTGGATTTAAGTGATTTTGATAATTCAGGTTTGTTAATGTTGGAAATTCACTTTATGTGACGATATTTAAAAATTCCCATTAGTTATCATAGTCACACATGCTTAGACTAGACTAGGAAACAATGTATAGTTAAGTGTGGTGTGTGACTATATATACCCCCTCCAAGGCTTCCAAGGAGGGGTGTTGCTTGTGTTTCATTTGTGTTTAATACATCTTTTCTTTCTTTCACACACAACCTCTCTCTCTACTTCATCCATGGCTTCCAACACCTTCCACCACCCACCTAGACCACCGGATTAGTAAATAGAAAACCCACAAGTTTCATTTTTCTCAGCTTATAATCAATATTGGAAGTTTTTAGCTCTTTTGGTTAAGCTTTTACAAGAAAATCAGCTTATTGTGCTTTTTTTAGAGTGCTTATCACCTTCTACAGCTTATTTGATTTAGCTTTTTGGAAATTTTATTGTTGATTATTCTTAGTTAAGCCATTTAGAACATTTTGCAAAAAGAATCAGCTCTTGAATCAGCTTAGAAATAAAAAACGACTAGTTTGTCATTTTCTATAGAGAGCTTTGGCTTATTTCAGGCTTATTTATTGAACTTTTTCAAAATTCTTTTTACAAACTGCTTTATAATAACAAGAGAAGGATGTGTGTAAATTTTCAGCTTATGGCATTAGCTTATGGCTTAATGGGCTTATTGGCCCATTGAGAATAAGCTGAGTGCTTATTAAGCTGTGATAAGCTCACTTTCAGCTTTGGGGCCTTTAGAGTTTTTTGTTTAAAATCAAATTTTAAGTAAGACTGTGCTTTTTTGGGCTTATTTGGTTGACTTTTTTCTTATTGCGCTAAAAAGCCCATTTAGGTAGACTATTTTTACTTTTGATCCATTTGAGGGCCCAATAGGTGTATTTACGTAATTTCACTTCCATTTTCTGATTATTTAGGTTAAAATAAACTAGTTTGCAAGTTTTTAAATTTTTTTATAATATTTGAATTTTTCATTATTATTTTATTATTAAAAATTGTTTTTAGGGTTTTTAAATAGATTTAATAGGCTTAAAATTTTGGAAAAATAGTTTTTAGCTTAATTAAGACATTTTTGAGGTTTACAACTTGAAAAATCTTTGTTTGGGCTTTCTGATAATTTATTTGATTTTTAGGGCTTTAGTTAGCATTTAAATATTAACTATTAGTTAATTAAAAGGTTTGAAAAAGTTGTGATCATTTGTAAACCATTACTTCATTTTTAGGAATTTTTGGTAATTTTTTGGGAATTTTTAGAGTAATTTTTTATTTTGTCACTATTCACGATTTTACGTCTTAGTATAATTTTCACCGTAATCCGTCATTTTCTTTTCCCCTTTTTCGTTCATCAATATTAATCCAAAATCATACAAATTAAACACACACTTTAGTCCTCATTGGTGAACGAACTTACTTTGGGTCATTAGCATTTGATTTTCCTAAATCATTTGTTTAATACTTACCATACATAAGTTCTTTTTCCTAAAAGACTTATTTTACTACACAATCAATATCCATGGTTTGCACCCATACGGTTAGTAGGCCCTATATCATGTGTAATATGTGCAATTGAGCTCATCTCTAGGATGATTGTTTAATCCCTTAAGATACCCAACTACTCCATAATTTGTAGTTAAGATATTACACATTTGGAATTGAAATATTCCAAGGATGTTGTCATTATAATCCCTAGCAATGATATTTGTCCGATCATGTGGGAGAGAAAGTGAATCTACATTTTGCTCATTGTTTTAAATAGCATTAAGACTACTATTGAAAATGATCTTAATCTATTTTGTACAAAATTGCTTGATATAGTTCATTACCAAAGCCGTTTAAGCTTTTGTCGGAAAGCCACGTCTTAAACGACTATAAATGACACAAGCTCTTCGTTTCTGCTACTTAAAGTTTGTCACTTAGTTCTTGAGCATTGACCTTGGTCTCGATTCACTCCCCTTGGATTCTGTCTACTTTGCTTCTTTGCTACGAGTAGTCGTTTCTCCGTTTCAATCTCTTTCGGTCTTGATTCCACTTGTAATAATTCACTTAGGCATTATCTCCTAGTATTGAAGTGGTCTAATGATTTCTAAATGGCTGAAGATATATTTAAAGTATTTTAGAAAAATTTGGTTTTGAAAAATTCTTTGTGTTTCTTTGTTAAAAACCCGCCACTGTGCGCGGATCCTTAATTGTCACGGTGCTAACCCATGGTGTCGTATCGATAAAGCACCACGGCCCCACCAGGCGACTAAAGTAATCAATTTTTAATTAAAAACACTATTTCAAACAAAACCTCCCTTTCTTCTCCTTAGAGGCGACGGGTTCCCTTCATTCAACCATTGTTGAACCTTCAAAAACACCAAATCACTCAAGATTAATTGATTCCAATTCGTAGGTTTCACTCAACCCTCTTCCAACATAAATTATCTGTAAGTAATTTCATTCAGTTTCAATTAATTTGTTCTAGGGTTCTTATTTTAATAATTGGGATTTTTAAAATTAATATTGAATTAGAACCTTGCTAGGAATGTGGGTTGACATAGTTGTTTTACTATGATTCCTTAGGTTCGAATACATAGAGATTTCTCTAAAACCCACTTGTAGAACAATCCGAATTTTGACTAAATATTTTTGGTTGAATGATGGAATTGATAGGAACCCTTGATAAAATTGATAATTGCCTTGTTAATGCTTACCCAAAAATGTTTTGGAAAACCTTTGTTCAAAATTCATGGTTGATTTTACATTGTTCATATGTTATAATCAATGATGAATTTAGTTCATTGTGAACATGAAAATGTTATGGATTAATCCTTCGTTTGACAAATCATTTAATCAAACACATTTCATGATTTTGGTTTTCGGTAATTATGTAACATATGAGTGATTGGAAAATAATTTATTTATTTTTTTCTTATAGGTAACTAAATATGCCTTCGGAATACCATAAACACCACCAAAATACTAAAGCTTATATGCCAAACCTTGCCGAATTTTGTCCCTCGCCAACCCTTGCCAATACCTTCTGTTCACTCCAAAACCGTTGCTTTCATGAGGTAGAGTTGTCGAAGAGAACATTGGGGGTTATTCTTACATCAAACAATGTTTGCTCAAATTGGGTTTGATTGTTTGCTATATATCAAAGAAGATATTTACCCCGGATTTCACTTGGTGTTCTTAGCGGATATTCCCTTATCTCTAATGATAATGGAATATTTGTTAGGTTCACCTTAAATGGTAAACTCATCCAATACTCTCTCGAGTATTTTGGCGCGGCTCTTCGTGTACCATTTGTCGGTACTTGTCGGTTCACGGTTGCTTGGAAACTTGATGCTCTAATTGAGTCTTCCGGTAGTGCTCCAAATGACGACGAAGAACTAGACCTTGAAATCATCCTTGATGTCATTACCAAAGAGCGTAGCTCAACAGTTGTTCGAAGTATCCATTCTTCTAAGCAATCTTTAAATCGTCATGAGATACTCGAAAGTGACCTTAATGATTGCATGGTCCGATGGGCTGCCATTCATAGGGAAAACGTATTTTGTCTTGGTGGAAACCAGGATCATATCCCGGCGTGTATGGAACACATGATGTGTTGCATCTTTACCGACACCAAGTACAATCTTGCATTTTACATCGCTCGACGGATTACCTATTCTCTCTCTCGACCAACCATAAATCTCCCATATGCCTTGCTCCTCACTCGCCTTTTCAAAAAGGTTGGTGAAGACTTTCCCGAGCTCGATCTTTCTCGCTTTCATCCGGTCAATCGTGTCATGATGCCTATTCGACAGGTACAACAACGAAATCCGAGAAGTGATTATGGTACTGATGTATTGAGGAAACGTCGGTGTACTTTAATTAGATACGTTATAGGGAAAATTTAGGAAATTACCCTTAGGAAAAGGTAATAATCTATAAATAAGCCAAAGACGGATTCAATTAAACACGTGAGCGATCCAAGTTCGTTGTACACAAGGATCTTTTGAATTTGATACGTTTTGTTTTAATTTTGACAATCGATTTGAATAGGGTTTCGGTTTTTAATCTAAAATTAATCCTACAATTTTTTAAATCCTAAGTGCATGAATCGTTCCCCAATTAATATTTAATAGACAAATATTTAAACTATTAAACTATTTAAAAGTAACAATCTATTTAAAATCTATCTAAAATTAATCTATTTAATTAAAATCAATTTCAAAACTATTAAAAATTTTAAACCAATAAATCTATTTTAGAAAATTACTTTAACAAAATCTATTTAAAACTATTTTTATTTAAAAACTAAATTAATTAAAATCTAATTATTTAAAAACTAATTTATAAAAACAATTTAAATTATATAAAAATAATAAAATATATTTTTATTTGCTCTATTTGTTAATTATCATTTCTCTTTTTTTCTTTAAAACTTTATAAAGTAAATAAGTAAATTTTAAATAATGATTTAAAAAGTAATTGATGAAAACTTGTATTAATACTAAATTAAAAGCTGAATGTCGACTTTAATGAAGCTATATTAAATATTGAATTGGTATTTAAACACAAACAAGTTGCTAGATGAGATGGTTAACATGTTTGGCCCATGACCAGGAGGTCATGGTTTCGAGTCCCATAGTGGACATTTTTTTGTGAACTATTTTTTTTACAATGAGATAAAAACTAACAGTCACGGGAGTGACTTTTGAGATTGAATTTTGGACTGATAAATGAAATCAACCAAGCCAAACAGACCAAGAGGGTCTATTGGCTAATATTGTTCAGCAATAAAACTCAAAAACCAGCAATTCAATAACAATCCAAATACATGTAAACATTCTAAATAATAGACCAGTAAATTGCACTTAATCAAAAAGCTTATCACAAAAAAATAGATAAAATCAATATCCACAATGAAACATTTTATCAGATACAAAACTGATATAGCAACTCACATTTAAATACAAATCTAGTAGACTTTATACAAATTCCAAACCTTTAGCAATCAATTCACAGGTCAAAATCAGATCTAGCAGACTTTATGCAAATACTAAACCTATATTAAGCAGTTTACTCTAAATCAGTTCTAAACATTATCTTAGCACATAAAACCAGTTCCAATCACTTGTCTGATGACAAAAACTTGCATATAAGATTGTATAGCAGCTTAACACCAAAATCAGACAAAATAAACAGCATACAATTTATTCAGCAGACAAAGAGTTCAATCTAAACATACTACTAAATTAAACTTGTAACACTCTCATTTTTCGTATCGGTACAACGGAAGGGTCTTTCAGAGTGTTACGGGATAGCACAATAACTCCAATCATAGACAACACATAAAAATGGTTGTACAAGGTTTAACAAACATTCATTCGATTTAAAGTTTCAAAAGTGTACAACAGGTCCCAAATTATACAGGTCATTAAGTTTACAAAACACAGATCGAATGAACATTTTTAATATTAAGTGTGGGCCATCAGAGTCGATCTCCATCCGGATTACCTTCAAGCACCTGAGATAGAAAACATGCAAAAATCATATCAGCGAATGCCGAGTGAATTCATAGAGTTTAATGAAAACCGTTATATAAAACAATCATTTACAATCATTTCAAATCAGAACACAAGTATAATATCGGAAGTAAGTCCTCATATTGCTAGTCAGGCAATATATATCAAGCATACATCTTAAACCGTCCATGAGACCGTAGTCTCTATATTACCATGATAGGTAATATATTCATCGTAATAGCGTCGTCATCGTTTATTATTTATGTCTTATAGCATACGTTGTATATTGTATAGGATTATTATTAGCCGCATGACATTGTTACCTTACTGTGAAAACAGCGGGCCGCGAACCCGACAAACGATTTGCCCATCTAAGTTAGCGTGTCGTCACAAAAATCACGCTATGGAATCTTCTCATACATAAATTCGCTTACCTATCAATGTTGTACGACAGGGATCAACCGTCAAGGCGCGAACTGGGGTGATCGTCCCCAAATAGTACTATCACATGCATAAGCGTCTACCAAATCCCGGTAGTTCACAATTCATGCTAATGGGACTTTAAGTGACATAACCTAACTACTAATAATCCTTTTAGTCTCGAATATAGGGTCATAGCATCATTCGGGTCCATATCATTAAGCATACAATCGGGACTACTTGTGTTCTATTTTTATAAAAATCTAGCATGTTATCTCCCTCGCGGGTTTACAAATCATTTTATAAAACATTTAAAAGAGTGCGAGGCTATGAACTCACGTTGTTAATGAAAGGCGGATTATCGGCTACGGGCGTGCTTCGGTCACGGAAACCTATATAAATAATAATCGGTCTTAGACTCGGTCCAATGACTTTTATCAAAATAACAATATACATATATGTGATTTTTGTACATATGATGATGATCAAGTGGGTTTATAAATCCTCGTTTACTCATTTTAGTGTTTACGTTTTGGTAACGTCTTACTAGTTCACTAGTTTTATCGATTTTACCTATTTTAAGTTCATTAAGTCTTTTATAAGTTCTTTTACTTGTTTTTACCCATTTTATACCTATATGATCAGTATATATATCTTTCATGTTGGGCCCAAATGGGTTAAGCCCAATAATTCTTTTTACAAGTTTTTATCTTATTAAGTCTAATTATTAGTCCAATAGGTTTAGTTAGCTCGTAAATGTCCGTAATTCTTAGAGTTCGGGTTTTATCGGTTTTTACTTGTATTAGTTACTTATACATCAGTATATAACTTTTATAAACTTTACATTAGACGGGTTTGGTCGTCTAAGTTTTATTTGGCGAAAAACGTTAATTTCACGGCGATAGCCGAAAAAGTCGTAAAAATCAAGTTTATAGTTTTTATTATTTATAAATATTATTTTATCACCATTTATATAATTTACCCATTTAATTAACCTTTTATACATTTATATAAATAAGTTTTATAAGTTAGTGGGTTTATATTTTACATTTTATACATTATAAAGTGAGTGCTTATATAATAATAATAAACATTATTTCCAAAATCTGATTTTTAACTTCATATTCACCATTTTTATCATATCTAGAGTTCTACAATGACTTAGAAGCTCATTTTTGGATGACAACTTCTTCATAATATGTGCTACATATAACTTAGTTATAGCTACTGCCCATTTTGAGTTTAAGTTTCCTTAACAGTCCCTACAAAACTGCTTATTCAGATTATACCACCTAACATGTTTTGATCATATCTCACTCATTATTTTGATTCCATTGCATGGCCAACTCTCACATGTGTATAACATCATCTACTTACTGTAAATGGATCAAACCATGCAATTTTATCAGTTCATCATTTAGTTATCTACTGTTTTTATACAGCCAACTAATTAGTCAAGATTTTAGCTTCATTTCTTATAGTTATCATCATTTTTAAGCATGTTTATCAACACTTGATCCCCACACAACATTTTTATCATCATATATACATCATATACATATACAAAATGAAAGAAAATACATTTGTTCTTTACAAAATAATAAGAGAAAAATGTAGAGGATGATCTTCTTTACCAATCTAAGTGGATTTCTTGTTTTAGGAAGACAAGAACTTGATGAACACAACAAGTATCTCCAAGACCATCAAATATCAAGAACATAGGTTGGAAAATCAGCCCTAGGACACAAGCAAATCACCTCCAAAGTTGTTTATATGGCCACCAAATGATCAAGGCTTCAAGGAAACACCTTAATAGGACTAGTAAACATGTGGTTTGTGGCTAGAAAAGATCAATGATGGTGTTTGTTGCTTTATTTGGGACGGCAAGGAGGGAGAGATTGAGAGAGTTTTAGAGTGGATTGCATGGAAGGAAATGGTAGAAATGAAACCATTTGCTAGTTTTGTGTTAAAGTGGAAATGGTTAGCTTAAGGTGTAAGCACAAGCTTACACTTGTGTAAACTTGCTAACTTGATGCCACCTATGTGTGGTGGTGTCAATATTGCCGTCCCATATAAGCTAGTGGGGTGGGGCAAAGTGTTTTGTCCCATCTCACTAGTTTACGGGTATTTCTCGATTCTAGTTTTCTCGATTTGCGTGCCCTCGGGTCGTTTTACGAAAAACGTTTTTATAAATTATGAATCACCGTCACAAAACGAATCCAATAAAAATTGTCTCATCAAAAACGGAGTTCAAAAACGTAAATACGTAATCCTAAGGTTTCCGGTTTAGTCGTAAAAGACGCCAAATTATGCACGTAAGCCCAAATTTAAATCCGTAAATTGTGAGTTCGTCAACCAACACAAAAATAAGTTTCAAAATATTATACAAGAAAATATTTCACTACCTGAAAATGTTAGACTTGTCACAGCTTTTCCTCCTAAAAGGGATCAACGTCCTCGTGATCCATTTCATTTGGATGTCCGTTTCTTATTGAAATCGAAGAGGTGCGGATATTTCTTCCACATTTCATCCTCTCGTTCCAAAGTATACTCCGGTCCATGCTTTGAATTCCATCGGATCTTGACAATAGGTATCCGACTTTGTTTCAGTTGCTTTACCTCACGGTCCATAACTTCTACGGGCTCTTCGATAAAATGCAACTTCCCATCTATTCGAACCTTACCTAACGGAATTTTCTCATCACTCACTGCTAGACATTTCTTCAGATTAGATACATGGAATGTGTTGTGAACACCATGAAGTTCTGGGGGTAACTCTAGTTTGTAAGCCAACGGACCTACTCTAGATAAAATCTTAAAGGGTCCAATATAACGGGGATTCAATTTTCCTCGTTTTCCAAATCTTATAACGCCTTTCCATGGCGATACTTTCAACATTACTCGGTCACCCACTTCAAACTCCATTGGCTTCCGCCGCACATCCGCGTAACTTTTCTGTCTACTACGGGCAGTCAACAACCTCTTCTTAATCTGAACTATCATCTCCGTAGTCTCCCGGATCAATTCCAGTCCCGTGAGCTGGGTATCCCCAACTTCACTCCAACATACAGGAGATCTACACTTCCTACCATACAAAGCTTCAAACGGTGCAGCCTTAATACTAGAATGGTAACTATTGTTATACGAAAACTCTGCTAACGACAAATGTTTATCCCAATTCTTACCAAAGTCTAACACACAAGCTCTCAACATATCTTCCAGTGTTTGTATCGTCCTTTCACTCTGCCCATCAGTCTGGGGGTGATAAGCAGTGCTCATATCGAGATTCGTTCCCAAAGATCTTTGGAGAGATTTCCAAAAATTCGATGCGAATCTAGGATCTCGATCTGAAATGATCGATACAGGCACTCCATGCTTGCATACAACATTATCAAGGTATATTCGAGTCAGCTTCTCCAGTGAGAACTGCTCCTTAACCGGAATGAAGTGTGCTGATTTGGTCAGTCTATCGACAATAACCCAAATCGAATTGTTTCCAGATGATGTTCTAGGAAGCTTGGTGATAAAGTCCATCGTAATTCGCTCCCACTTCCATTCAGGAATCTTTGGTTGTTGAAGTAGTCCTGATGGCTTTTGATGTTCAGCTTTGACTCTAGCACAAGTCAAGCATTGAAGAACATACATAGCTATGTCAGCTTTCATATTCGGCCACCAATACAACTTCTTCAAATCATGGTACATCTTATCAGATCCCGGATGAATGGAATACTTAGATTTATGGGATTCTAACATAATCAAATCTCTTAAGCCTCCAAACTTAGGTATCCACATACGACCTCTTAAACATTTCACTCCATCAGCTCTAACCTCTAAAGGATCTCCTTCTCCTCGGAACCCTTCATTAACAAAATTCTCCTTCTTACAAGCTTCTTTTTGCGCATTTCTAATTTGCTCAGGCAAATTATTGTGCACGGTCAAGACTAGAGAACGCACCCTGATAGGCTCTCTATCTTTCCTACTCAACGCATCAGCAACAACATTGGCTTTTCCTGGGTGATACTTTATATCACAGTCATAATCACTTAACAACTCTATCCATCTTCGTTGCCTCATGTTCAATTCCTTCTGGTCGAGAATATACTGTAGGCTTTTGTGATCGGTGAATACCGTACACTTGGTGCCATACAGATAATGTCTCCATAACCTAAGAGCAAAGACCACCGCTCCTAGCTCAAGATCATGAGTAGCATAATTCTCCTCATTCTTCCTTAATTGCCTAGAAGCATAAGCTATCACTTTCTCTCTCTGCATCAAAACAGCTCCATAACCTCTAATAGATGCATCACAATACACTACAAAATCTTCACTCCCATCGGGTAATGATAAGATTGGCGCACTACATAATTTTTGCTTCAATGTCTGAAATGCTCCATCTTCATCACTTCCGCAAACGAAAGGTTTATTCTTCTGAGTAAGCTTAGTCAAGGGTTTAGCTATCAAAGAAAATTCTTTAATGAATCGCCTATAATAGCCAGCCAATCCTAAGAACTGTCGCACTTCCGTTGGCGTTGTCGGTGCAGACCAATTCTTAATAGCTTCAACCTTTGCAGGATCAACATGAATTCCATCTCTGTTAATCACATGACCAAGAAATTGCACATAATCCAACCAGAAATCACACTTTGAAAACTTAGCATACAACCTTTCATCCTTCAACAACTTCAAAACAATCCTCAAATGTTCTCTATGTTCATCTTCATTCTTAGAATAGATTAGAATATCGTTAATAAACACAATCACAAATTTATCCAAGTAGGGCTTGCACACTCGATTCATTAAATCCATGAAAACCGCAGGTGCGTTAGTTAACCCAAATGGCATTACTTGAAATTCATAGTGTCCATAACGAGTTCTAAATGCAGTTATAGGAATATCTTCTTCACGGACGCGAAGTTGGTGATATCCTGACCGCAAATCTATCTTAGAATACACACTAGATCCTTGCAGTTGATCAAACAAATCATCAATCCTAGGTAAAGGATATCGATTTTTAATTGTCAACTTATTCAGTTCCCTATAATCAATGCACATACGAAAAGATCCATCCTTCTTCTTAACGAACAAGACTGGAGCTCCCCAAGGCGACGAGCTCGGTCGAATAAAACCTTTATCAGACAACTCCTTAAGTTGCTCAGATAACTCCTTTAATTCAGAAGGGGCTAATCGGTAAGGTGCACGTGCCACCGGTGCAGCACCAGGAATTAAATCGATTCGAAACTCTACTTGCCTTATCGGTGGAATTCCGGGTAAATCTTTAGGAAATACCTCAGGAAATTCACAAATAATAGGTACATCTTCCAATCGTTTCTCCCTAGACTCATTCCCGGTCACTTGAGCTAAGAATAACTCACAACCGTTCCTGATGTAATTTTGGACTTTAATACATGAAACGATTTTCAAACGGGATTCACCTCGACTACCATCAATTACTAACGTCCTATTCCTAAGAGGAATCTTAACTTTCTTCTCTCCACATAAAATAGTAGCATTATTCAACGACAACCAATCCATACCAATAATAATATCGAAACTACCTAATTCTATCAACATCAAATCAATCGGAAAGGAATGGTTCAAGAGATTTATAGAGCATCCTTCTAATAGCTTATTAGTTTTCACTAATTTACCATCAGCCAATTCCACCTCGTAACTGGTACTTATCTCAACAGGTTCAATATCAATAAGGGCACTAAATTTAGTGGATACAAAGCTCCTATCGGCACCCGAATCGAATAAAGGAACAGCATAATGATTGTTGAGTAAAAACGTACCGGTAACGACATTCGGATCCTCTTTCTTCACCTCAATTGTTCCAAGTTGGTAGATACCACCCTGGGGGTTTCTTCCAGGTACAATCGCTTTCAACTTGGGGCATTCCGATTTCCTATGACCTTCTTCATTACAGTTGAAGCAAATGGTTCCCTTCTTACACCTTTCAACCTTGTGTCCAAGCTTTCCGCAATTTTGGCACTTCCAGTAGTCGCCAGGATGCCTCTTGTTGCCACACTTAGGACATCTATCATCGTTGCGCGGTGCATTGTTGGTAAGAGCATTTGCATTCCCCTTTCTCTTGTTCTGACGGAGATTGAAATTCTTCCTATTATCACCTCTATCTACACGCTCACCGTCTCCCTTTCTTTTCTCACCAACACGGGCTTCATCTTCCTTATCCTGAATTATCTGTCCAAGGAGTTGGTAAGCCATTCGAACAGCATCATCAATGGTCAGTGGTTTCGATGATGTCACGTCCCCCCGGATATTCCTGGTCAACCCTTTCACATATTTCTCAATTCGGATCTCTTCGGGTTCAACCAATCGAGGACATAGCAAGGCCAACTCATGGAATCGATTCGTGTAACTATCAATGTCCACACCTTTCATTCTCAGATGAATCAACTCCTGTTCTAACCTAATAATCACACTACGAGGACAAAACTCCAAAGTCATCCACTTCTTAATTTTAGCCCAAGGAGTAGCATTAGCAGCATCAAGACCCATGAAAGCAATTCTCCCGTTCCACCAAGTCAACGCACGACCTTTAAGAGTAGCCATAGCAAAAGTCACCTTATCTTCCTCCTTACACTTACTAATCCTAAACACCGATTCAATCTTCTCGATCCACTGGCTTAGTCCTACAACACCTTCAGTTCCATTAAAAGGTAGAGGTTCACACTTCATGAACGTCACATAAGTACATCCACCAACTTCAGGTGCATTCGTTCCAAGTCCTCCTATATTTCCTCCAGCATTAGCATTCACATTATTAGCATTCACATTCACATTAGTACCGCCAATTCCACTACCGCCAGCTCCACTACCGCCAGCTCCACTACCGCGAGCTCCACTACCGCCAGCTCCACTACCGCCAGCTCCACTACCGCCAGCTCCACTACCGCCAGCTTCATTTCTATCATTTGCCATAAATTCAGTCATAGATGCGGTAACTTGCTCCGTAATAATCCTACGTACATCATCCTCAGTCACAGCCTTCTTGGGCAGCATAGTTCTATAATTCCACAATTTCAAAGCATTAAGCATTCATCCAACAAAGGATTCATATAATATGGATCGAATTCATAATCAAGATACAAATAAGGCACAATATGGAATTCAAGACAAGATACATATTTCATTCGATCTGAAACAAAAGTATTGTCTTAGTACATCCATATCAAAGTTCTAGCACTATATACACTTAAAATTCGTGCCAAGTCTACTACTAACAAGTCGGTTCAGTCAAAGCTACAAACACAAAAGATATAAAGGTCACTACTAAACACAGACTGGTCTACTGAGAACCGCCAGATGGTCCATCATCCATCGTCTTTTGGATCTTCGCCGGACGATCACTAGACACATCTTCAGCTGGGCGCTTACGGATTACTCCTCTTTCAACCATGTCGGCATAAAATCTACTGTTCCAACCCACAGATATATTCAACTCCTTTTCAGCTTTCTCACGCATCGCACGAGCCACACTCAACTGAATCTCCATAGAATTCACCTTTCTCTTCATGGCAGCATACTCACCACTTTCCAACACCGATAACCTCCTAAAAGCCTCATTCAAACCACGTTCTACATCACTCAAATCCAAACTAAGCAATTCTCGCTCTTTCTCGCCAACCTTAGTCTTCGACTCCAAATAAGCAACCTGAGTCTGAACAACACCTAATCCAACCTCTGTCACACAACTCTTAACACGGGAAGCATCTAGATCACGTCTCAAGGCCCATGGTGCAAGACCATCAATATGAGTAGCCTCTCGAGTACTAGACGACTCTCCTATCTCACGTCTACGAGTATCAATACCATCAGTACCGTCAGGTGCATCGTCATCCTCATCCTCCTCTGATTCAGAATCAGATTCAGACGATTCAGACATTTCATCCCTAGGTAACTCATCCTCAGAATCAGACAAACAAACTGGTGGGGGCAAAGGCTCGCCCTCTGGAACATCATACGGATAAATAAGCTCAGCTTCCTCATCGTCATCAACCTCAACATCTATACCTACATCTTCCTCGACTTCCTCGTCGTCAATCTCATCATCTAACTCATCTAACCCAATCTCATCATTGTTCTCAATATCAGCATTCTCAATATCCACGTCCTCAATATCCACATTCTCAATATCCACATTCTCATTACCCACATTCTCAATCTCCACATTCTCATTACCCACATTCTCAATCTCATTCTCTACTAAGTCAACCTGAGGGGCAATCTGATCTCCTAGTCCTAACTCGGGCTCGGGATCCTCAAATGGTTCCTCCTCATCATCGATATCAAAATCTACTAAGTCTAAATAAGGATCATCTTCTATATTAGGTTCGGGAATAGCATGGTTTTCTACAGGAATATTAGGGTCAGCCATGACAATCTGCATTTATATATATTTATCTCGTATTAGGATAACATACTAGTTAAACAATTACATAATGAAATCACGATATATACATATATATAAATTAAATTATATATATCAAAATATATATCTTCTCAATAGGGCTTGTTGGTAACGTCGGAGATCTCTGGCACCGTTATAGTCAAAAGATTTTTCAAATATTTTCTCAAATGTTCATTGTCAAAAGATTTTGAAAAGTTTTGTTCAAAACCTTGGTTTTTTTTAAATCTTTTGTTCTCTACAACGAGAGCTCTGGTACCAAACTGTAACACTCTCATTTTTCGTATCGGTACAGCGGAAGGGTCTTTCAGAGTGTTACGGGATAGCACAATAACTCCAATCATAGACAACACATAAAAATGGTTGTACAAGGTTTAACAAAAATTCATTCGATTTAAAGTTTCAAAAGTGTACAACAGGTCCCAAATTATACAGGTCATTAAGTTTACAAAACACAGATCGAATGAACATTTTTAATATTAAGTGTGGGCCATCAGAGTCGATCTCCATCCGGATTACCTTCAAGCACCTGAGATAGAAAACATGCAAAAATCATATCAGCGAATGCCGAGTGAATTCATAGAGTTTAATGAAAACCGTTATATAAAATAATCATTTACAATCATTTAAAATCAGAACACAAGTATAATATCGGAAGTAAGTCCTCATATTGCTAGTCAGGCAATATATATCAAGCATACATCTTAAACCGTCCATGAGACCGTAGTCTCTATATTACCATGATAGGTAATATATTCATCGTAATAGCGTCGTCATCGTTTATTATTTATGTCTTATAGCATACGTTGTATATTGTATAGGATTATTATTAGCCGCATGACATTGTTACCTTACTGTGAAAACAGCGGGCCGCGAACCCGACAAACAATTTGCCCATCTAAGTTAGCGTGTCGTCACAAAAATCACGCTATGGAATCTTCTCATACATAAATTCGCTTACCAATCAATGTGGTACGACGGGGATCAACCGTCAAGGCGTGAACTGGGGTGATCGTCCCCAAATAGTACTATCAAATGCATAAGCGTCTACCAAATCCCGGTAGTTCACAATTCATGCTAATGGGACTTTAAGTGACATAACCTAACTACTAATAATCCTTTTAGTCTCGAATATAGGGTCATAGCATCATTCGGGTCCATATCATTAAGCATACAATCGGGACTACTTGTGTTCTATTTTTATAAAAATCTAGCATGTTATCTCCCTCGCGGGTTTACAAATCATTTTATAAAACATTTAAAAGAGTGCGAGGCTATGAACTCACGTTGTTAATGAAAGGCGGATTATCGGCTACGGGCGTGCTTCGGTCACGGAAACCTATATAAATAATAATCGGTCTTAGACTCGGTCCAATGACTTTTATCAAAATAACAATATACACATATGTGATTTTTGTACATATGATGATGATCAAGTGGGTTTATAAATCCTCGTTTACTCATTTTAGTGTTTACGTTTTGGTAACGTCTTACTAGTTCACTAGTTTTATCGATTTTACCTATTTTAAGTTCATTAAGTCTTTTATAAGTTCTTTTACTTGTTTTTACCCATTTTATACCTATATGATCAGTATATATATCTTTCATGTTGGGCCCAAATGGGTTAAGCCCAATAATTCTTTTTACAAGTTTTTATCTTATTAAGTCTAAGTATTAGTCCAATAGGTTTAGTTAGCTCGTAAATGTCCGTAATTCTTATAGTTCGGGTTTTATCGGTTTTTACTTGTATTAGTTACTTATACATCAGTATATAACTTTTATAAACTTTACATTAGACGGGTTTGGTCGTCTAATTTTTATTTGGCGAAAAACGTTAATTTCACGGCGATAGCCGAAAAAGTCGTAAAAATCAAGTTTATAGTTTTTATTATTTATAAATATTATTTTATCACCATTTATATAATTTACCCATTTAATTAACCTTTTATACATTTATATAAATAAGTTTTATAAGTTAGTGGGTTTATATTTTACATTTTATACATTATAAAGTGAGTGCTTATATAATAATAATAAACATTATTTCCAAAATCTGATTTTTAACTTCATATTCACCATTTTTATCATATCTAGAGTTCTACAATGACTTAGAAGCTCATTTTTGGATGACAACTTCTTCATAACATGTGCTACATATAACTTAGTTATAGCTACTGTCCATTTTGAGTTTAAGTTGCCTTAACAGTCCCTACAAAACTGCTTATTCAGATTATACCACCTAACTTGTTTTGATCATATCTCACTCATTATTTTGATTCCATTGCATGGCCAACTCTCACATGTGTATAACATCATCTAATTACTGTAAATGGATCAAACCATGCAATTTTATCAGTTCATCTTTTAGTTATCTACTGTTTTTATACAGCCAACTAATTAGTCAAGATTTTAGCTTCATTTCTTATAGTTATCATCATTTTTAAGCATGTTTATCAACACTTGATCCCCACACAACATTTTTATCATCATATATACATCATATACATGTACAAAATGAAAGAAAATACATTTGTTCTTTACAAAATAATAAGAGAAAAATGTAGAGGATGATCTTCTTTACCAATCCAAGTGGATTTCTTGTTTTAGGAAGACAAGAACTTGATGAACACAACAAGTATCTCCAAGACCATCAAATATCAAGAACATAGGTTGGAAAATCAGCCCTAGGACACAAGAAAATCACCTCCAAAGTTGTTTATATGGCCACCAAATGATCAAGGCTTCAAGGAAACACCTTAATAGGACTAGTAAACATGTGGTTTGTGGCTAGAAAAGATCAATGATGGTGTTTGTTGCTTTATTTGGGACGGCAAGGAGGGAGAGATTGAGAGAGTTTTAGAGTGGATTGCATGGAAGGAAATGGTAGAAATGAAACCATTTGCTAGTTTTGTGTTAAAGTGGAAATGGTTAGCTTAAGGTGTAAGCACAAGCTTACACTTGTGTAAACTTGCTAACTTGATGCCACCTATGTGTGGTGGTGTCAATATTGCCGTCCCATATAAGCTAGTGGGGTGGGGCAAAGTGTTTTGTCCCATCTCACTAGTTTACGGGTATTTCTCGATTCTAGTTTTCTCGATTTGCGTGCCCTCGGGTCGTTTTACTAAAAACGTTTTTATAAATTATGAATCACCGTCACAAAACGAATCCAATAAAAATTGTCTCATCAAAAACGGAGTTCTAAAACGTAAATACGTAATCCTAAGGTTTCCGGTTTAGTCGTAAAAGACGCCAAATTATGCACGTAAGCCCAAATTTAAATCCGTAAATTGTGAGTTCGTCAACCAACACAAAAATAAGTTTCAAAATATTATACGAGAAAATATTTCACTACCTGAAAATGTTAGACTTGTCACAAAACTGATAAACAGTAAGCTTATACAATACTTCACGAAATCAGGTAAAACCATCAACCATCAATTACAAATAACCAAACAGATTCATTAACACCGTAATCATATCCATACAACCCTAATCCATTTATCAAAAAATTCTTAAAATCACTTAAACAGATTCATCTAAAATATAAACAACATAAAAAGTAAATAGAATCAAACCTATTGGAGAAATCCTTTGGGAAAAAGAGCGGCACTGAGCCGTCTTAATAAACCGAATCAACACCACCATTCGTCACCATACGAACCACCACCATTACTCGAACTCCTTTGAACCCCAAACTCGAACCAAATTATTTGTAAAATCAAACTTTCCAGTGGGGAAAGTTTTCCCCAAATTTTACTTAAAATATTTAATTGAAGCTATTAATTAGCTTAATCAAATAACACTCAAACCATCACAATATAATTTTATTGAAGATTAATTGCACTTAAGTTTAAACAGTATTAAAAACAAGACAAATTAAACTCAAAATAAATTTTTTATTAATAATGAAAATAAGATTACAATACCATTAAAAGAAAAATTACAATAAATTATCTAAATCTATTTTTGCAGAATAACACTAAAATAAAAAATGGGATAACAATTACAGAATATTTGGGGGTTTTTATAGGCCAACCCCCAAGGCCTACTAGTGAATTTGTTGAAGAAGCATCTTCCATCTCAGCCATCCATTCTTCATTTTCTCTTTCTTTTCTTGATCTTGCGGCTGATATTTGCACACTAGCACACGGGTCGCCAACGTGGAAATGATGTGTGCTAGTTGTGCTACTTGTAAGATGATATGGCCTTCTCTTATTGGTGGATTGGTGGGAGTGATGTGTTTAGACCAATCACAACAGGGAAGAGAAGCCACATCATTTGGATAGGACCATCTCTTTGCTCCGATAAACTTGGGAATTAATTGCCAAGCGTGTGTCTACACGCTCTATGAAAAAACCCCCAATTATTTATTTTCTAGGGTTTGGGTGAAAAGAGTTTGGTGTATGGTTATTTCTTTGGGAGAGAGAAAGGGTTATCTTGGATGTATCGACATGTATGAGGGGTGTGTTGGTTTGACCAAGTGAATAAATCAAAGGTTATTTATCTTTTCACCGTTCATAGCAATCTAACAAAATGGGCTTGATGAAAACCTAAAATGAAAACATTACTCACGTCTCATGATTTGTGTTTAAGAAATTAGGCTTGGGCCCTAACAATTCCATCTGTTTCTTACTACTTATAAATTGGGCTTTGTATTGGGCTTGTTCACCATAAGTAGATAACTTGCTCCTTAAATGGGCTTTTAGGCCCATTAATCCAATGTGGGACTCACAAGGTCCAAATAACCTTCATTAATTTAAATCCACTAAAAACGAACTCGATTTTGGCTTCCTTGATTTTTCTTCAAAACCCGTGTCGATTTTGCCGGTTTTCGTGAACTTCGGTACCTACACACATTAAACAACAAAAACACATTTACAAGGCAATATTCATTGGTTTTATGCATTTTGTGCTTGTTATTTGATATAAATGATATGAGTAAAATCACTCATATCAAACTCCCCCTTGCTAAGCAATTGTCGTGTTCTCACGCAATGATAAAATAAAACTACTAACTACACTTTTATTCAACTTTTGAAACTTAATTTTTCAAAGACATAATGTAATGATTTCATTATTTGAAAAATAACTTTTAGGATCATAAAACTCAAATAGATTCATCGTCCTCGACTTTTCACTTTTCTAAACCAAGTCTAAAAACAAGATCATTGTCAATCATAAGCCCCAAAGTTAACACCACTTATACAAATAATTTGTGTTAAACTCAATCTCCTTTTATTCCTAATTGTATCTCTAGATTTTAATTTTTTTTTGTCATTCACCCAAAGGCTCATTTGACTTATTTGATATTTATTAGTCAAAAAATGATGGCAAAAACGGTGTAAACTCAACACTCAAAACCTAACCTCGACTTCAAAAACCGTTGTCATTAAAGAAAGCCCACATCAAGGATAACTTAACACGATTTGAGGGATAAATCCTCGGATCCGAAATTTGGCTAATAGGTCTACTTAAAAGCAGCAATAAATCCTCCAAAGTCAATTTTGACCTTATTAATGTAGCAACAATTACATCATATCAGCTTGAGGCTCTTTAAGATGTAAAAGTGCTCCTTATTTAATCAACACCCGAAGGCTTCTTGGACAAAAACAAGGGAATTGACATTCACCATCCCACCTTATGGCTCATGATGATGAAGCAATTTTTATTAAACACGTCCCCATGCCATACACCCTAAGGCTCTAATGACAAGGTTAGTGCTACATGACTCCCAGCCGAAGGCTCATAGAGAACATGTTTTTATTTATTCTTCTTATTATTATGATATTTATAGTAAGCCAAATTTCCGCAATCCCAGGATCAAAAGTCCATGACGCTGACACCCTTAATGTGTTCTCACTTTAATTATAAGGGAAGAAAAAGAAGGAGTTACGAGTTAAGATATTAAGCCTAAACCGCTAAACTCTTCATTTATTAAGCAATTAATTATTCAAGCGTGAAAAATAAATACGAGGAGATTAAATCAAACACAAAAATACTTACACTAGGAAGACTTAACCTTTAAAACTTATGATTAAACTTTATCATCTCTTGTTCTCCATATTGTAAGATTTCAAAAATGTGAAATTAATGGACACTTAGCCAATTAAATCAAAGTTTTGTGTTTTCATGTCATATATAGGATCTTGCATCTTCTTAGACTTTTTCAAGTTTTATAATTTGCGTTTTAAAGTTCCCTTTATAAACGACTTTCTAGGATCAATTATAGGAACTTGCAAAAAGTTCTCGTTCTTAAACTCGTATGAGTTAATAATTCGCGTTTTAAAGTTCCCTATATAAAAGCTTAGTAAAACTTGATTTAAACACGTTAAGGAAAAAGCTAAGGTAAAAACCGATTCGAGTCAAAAACTATTTTAATTTTCACCAACGGAAAGCCTACATTTGTGTCAAAAGCACTTATTTTCTTTATTAAAACTTAAAATAACACTAAAAATTTAATTTTTTTATGAAAAACGAGACAAACGATTACGTTTAGACATGACAAAAGCAATTGCAAGCGATAATATCGATTGACTCCCCCATGCTAAAACCAAACATTGTCCTCAATGTTTCTTAGCTCAAGAGTAACACCCCCTTGTTAAAACAAGAAGAGTCTAATGAAAAAGTCCTAACATGGAAAGAGCACGCAAATCTATAAGCCGTTTATTAATTATGCTTCAAGATAAAACGTGATACAACTATGGTTGAGACCCGGTGGTATCGAATCATTAGAAGCAAGAAATATGTCAATCTCCTCCATAAGCGGATCACTATCCTCAACGGGAATAGGAAATGGAGAGAAAGACTTGCATTAGGCTTAGAATTCAAAGCTTCGATCTTAGAAATGATAAGATAGACGTTGGATAGTTTTTCACGAAGAATCACGTCTTCCACATCTAAATGAGTAGGTTCATCGGAGAACTTTTCAAGGATCGGAATAGTAAAATCAACCTCATTACCCGGTGGAAATGGGTCTAAAGGAGCAAGGTCAAAGGTGAACTCTCAAAAATCGGATCACTATCATCCTCATTTCCTGGTGGAAATAGGTGAAGAAGAGTAGGTTCATCGGGAAACCCCTCAAAAACCGATTCGTGAATATCATCTTTATAAGAAAGTTCATTGGAGAACTCCTCATTAGAAAATTCACTAGAAGTCGAATCATTCTCAAAATCTTCATTTCCATCACAATTTTCATCATTAGAAATGGAGAAAATCTCAAAGTGAATGGACGAAGGAGAGTCATCACAATGTGGCAAATCACATATTTCATTGGAAATACCATCGAACTCTCTTGGGTTTTGGACAAGGATCACAACACTAGACTTTATTACTTCTCCGATTCCGTTTCTGGAATAGTGCTAATATGCCCGTCCCCCATGCTTAGAGAATTGTCGGGTTCCACGGTGGAAGAATCAAGGATAGGAGTAGTGATGTCATGAGACGGAGTGAGATCAAAGATATACTCATCATCTAGGATGGGTGAATTCTCAGGTTCCATAGCCGGCAAGACATGAAAAGGAAGTACGATTGTACTAGACAAAGGATGTAGAGCAATAAGATCTCACAAAGAAATAGTACTCTCCTCGTCATCATCAATAAGAAGTGAACACTCGAGTTCACGAGTAGCAAGATATTTTGCTTCCTCTTGAGCTTGTTCTTACTCTCGAATCTCAATTCTTAATCCATTATAATCTTGCGAAAGTTGTCTAATCTTAATTTCACACTCTCTTTTAAATTCCTCATCAGTTATTTCTCCATGATATCATCGACTTTCCAATTCATTAGTTATGTCATTAATCTCTTGAGTGATTTGTCTCTTTTCTAGCAACATATCTTCAATGCTCTTTTTAACAATTTAAATTTCTTTGATTCATTATTTGTTGGAACAATGTTTCAATTCGTTTAAAATTTTCACTCTCGAGAGAAAAGGGCTCATAAATTTTTTATCCCTCGGTTGAGAATTAAAACTTCGTGAGGACCTCCACAATACTCACAACACGCCTGTCACGCCTGTCACGCGGGTGACCCGGGTTCGATCCCCGACAGCGGCGCCAAACTTTTTGATGTATTGAGGAAACGTCGGTGTATTTTAATTAGATACGTTATAGGGAAAATTTAGGAAATTACCCTTAGGAAAAGGTAATAATCCATAAATAAGCCAAAGACGGATTCAATTAAACAGGTGAGCGATCCAAGTTCGTTGTACACAAGGATCTTGTAAATTTGAGACGTTTTATTTTAATTTGGACAATCAATTTGAATTGGTTTTCGGTTTTTAATCTAAAATTAATCCTACAATTTTTTAAATCCTAAGTGCATGAATCGTTCCCTAATTAATTTCTAATAGACAAATATTTAAACTATTAAACTATTTAAAAGTAACAATCTATTTAAAATCTATTTAAAATTAATCTATTTAATTAAAATCAATTTAAAAACTATTAAAAATTTTAAACCAATAAATCTATTTTAGAAAATTACTTTAACAAAATCTATTTAAAACTATTTTTATTTAAAAACTAAATTAATTAAAATCTAATTATTTAAAAATTAATTTATAAAAACAATTTAAGTTATATAAAAATAAAAAAAATATATTCTTATTTGCTCTATTTATTTATTATTATTTGTTTTTTTCTTTAAAACTTTATAAAGTAAATAAGTAAACTTTAAATAATGATTTAAAAATTAATTAATGAAAACTTGTATTAATATTAAATTAAAAGCTGACAGTCGACTTTAATAAAGCTATATTAAATATTGAATCAGTATTTAAACACAAATAAGTTGCTAGATGAGATGGTTAACATGTTTGGCCCATGACCAGGAGGTCATGGGTTCAAGTCCCATAGTGGACATTTTTTTGTGAACTATTTTTTTCAACAATGAGATAAAAACTAACAGTCACAGGAGTGACTTTTGAGATTGAATTTTGGACTGATAAATGAAATCAACCAAACCAAACAGACTAAGAGGTTCTGTTGGCTAATATTGTTTAGCAATAAAACTCAAAAACCAGCAATTAAATAACAATCCAAATACATGTAAACATTATAAATAATAGACCAGTAAATGCACCTAATCAAAAAGCTTATCACCAAAAAAACAGATAAAATCAATATCCACAATGAAACATTTTATCAGATACAAAACTGATATAGCAACTCAGATTTAAATACAAATCTAGCAGAATTTATTCAAATTCTAAACCTTTAGCAATCAATCCACAGGTCAAAATCAGATCTAGCAGACTTTATGCAAATACTAAACCTATATTAAGCAGTTTACTCTAAATCAGTTCTAAACATTACCTTAGCACATAAAACCAACTCCAATCACTTGTCTGATGACAAAAACTTGCATATAAGATTGTATAGCAGCTTAACCCCAAAATCAGAAAAAATAAACAACATACAATTTATTCAGCAGACAAAGAGTTCAATCTAAACATGTTACTAAATTAAACTAATAAACAGTAAGCTTATACAATACTTCATGAAATCAGGTAAAACCATCAACCATCAATTACAGTTAACCACACAAATTCATTAACACCTTAATCATATCCATACAACCCTAATCCATTTATCATAAAATTCTTAAAATCACTTAAACAGATTCATCTAAAATAAAAACAACATAAAAAGTAAATAGAATCAAACCTAATGGAGAAATCCTTTGGGAAGAAGAGCGGCGCTGAGTCGTCATAATAAACCGAATCAACACCACCATTCGTCTCCATACGAACCACCACCATTACTCGAACTCCTTTGAACCCCAAACTCGAACCAAATGATTTGTAATATCAAACTTTCTAGTGGGGAAAGTTTTCCCTAAATTTTACTTTAATTATTTAATTGAAGCTATTAATTAACTTAATCAAATAACATTCGAACCATTACAATATAGATTTATAGAAGATTAATTGCAATTAACTTTAAACAGTATTAAAAACAAGACAAATTAACCTAAAAATAAACTTTTTATTAATAATGAAAATCAGATTACAATACCATTAAAAGAAAAATTAAAATACATTTCCTCAATCTATTTTTGCAGAATAACTCTAAAATAGAAAATGGGATAAAAATTACAGAATATTTGGGGGTTTTATAGGCCAACCCCCAAGGCCTACTGGTGAAGTTTTTGAAGAAGCATCTTCCATCTCAGCCATCCATTCTTCATTTTCTCTTTCTTTTCTTGATCTTGCGGCTGATATTTGCACACTAGCATACGGATCGCCAACGTGGCAATGATGTGTGCTAGTTGTGCTAGTTGTAAGCTGATATGGCATTCTCTTATTGGTGGATTGGTGGGAATGATGTGTTTAGACCAATCAGAGCAGGGAAGAGAAGCCATGTCATCTGGATAGGACCATCTCTTTCCTCCGATAAAATTGGGAATTAATTCCCTAGCGTGTGTCTACACGCTCTATGACTAAAAAACCCCCAATTATTTTTTTCTAGGGTTTGGGTGAAAACGGTTTGGTGTCTGGTTATTTCTTTGGGAGAGAGAAAGGGTTATCTTGGATGTATCGACATGTATGAGGGGTGTGTTGGTTTGACCAAGTGAATAAATCAAAGGTTATTTATCTTTTCACCGTTCATAGCAATCTACCAAAATGGGCTTGATGAAAACCCAAAATGAAAACATTACTGACGTCTCATGATTTGTGTTTAAGAAATTAGGCTTGGCCCATAACAATTCCATCCGTTTCATACTACTTATAAATTGGGTTTTGTATTGGGCTTGTTCACCATAAGTAGAAAACTTGCTCCTTAAATGGACTTTTGGGCCCATTAATCCAATGTACGACTCACAAGGCCCAAATAACCTTCATTAATTTAAATCCACTAAAAATGAACTCAATTTTGGCTTCCTTGATTTTTTCTTCAAAACCCATGTCAATTTTGCCGGTTTTCGTAAACTTCGGTACCTACACACATTAAACAACAAAAACACATATACAAGGCAATATTCATTGGTTTTATGCATTTTATGCTTGTTATTTGATATAAATGATATGAGTAAAATGACTCATATCAAACTACCCCTTGCTAAGCAATTGCCGTGTCCTCACGCAATGATAAAATAAAACTACTAACTACACTTTTATTCAACTTTTGAAACTTAATTTTTCAAAGACATAATGTAATGCTTTCATTATTTGAAAAATAACTTTTAGGATCATAAAACTCAAATAGATTCATCGTCCTCGAATTTTCACTTTTCCAAACCAAGTTTAAAAACAAGATCATTGTCAATCATAAGCCCCAATGTTAAGACCACTTATACAAATAATTTGTGTTAAACTCAATCTACTTTTATTCCTAATTGTATCTCTAGATTTTAAATTATTTTTTGTCAATCACCCAAAGGCTCATTTGACTTATTTGATATTTATTAGTCCAAAAATGAAGGCAAAAATGGTGTAAACTCAACACTCAAAACCTAACCTCGACTTCAAAAACCGTTGTCACTAAAGAAAGCCCACATCAAGGATAACTTAACACGATTTGAGGGATAAATCCCCGGCTCCGAAATTTGGTTAATAGGTCTACTTAAAAGCAACAATAAATCCTCCAAAGTCAATTTTCACCTTATTAATGGAGTTGGCAACAATTACATCATATCACCTTGAGGCTCTTTAAGATGTAAAAGTGCTCATTATTTATAATCCACACCCGAAGGCTCCTTGGACAAAAACAAGGGAATTGACATTCACCATCCCACCTTATGGCTCATGATGATGAAGCAATTTTTATTAAACACGTCCCCATGCCATACACCCTAAGGCTCAAATGACAAGGTTAGTGCTACATGACTCCCACCCGAAGGCTCATAGAGAACATGTTTTTATTTATTCTTCTTATTATTATGATATTTATAGTAAGCCAAATTTCCGCAATCCAATGATCAAAATTCCATGACGCAGACACCCTTAATGTGTTCTCACTTTAATTACAAGGGAAGAAAAAGAAGGAGTTATGAGTTAAGATATTAAGCCTAAACCGCTAAAAACTTCATTTATTAAGCAATTAATTATTCAAGCGTGAAAAATAAATACGAGGAGATTAAATCAGACACAAAAATACTCACACTAGGAAGACTTAACCTTAAAAACTTATGATTAAACTTTATCATCTCTTGTTCTCCATATTGTAAGATTTCAAAAATGTGAAATTAATGGATACTTAGCCAATTAAATCAAAGTTTTGGGTTTTCAAGTCATCTATAGGATCTTGCATCTTCTTATAGTTTTTCAAGTTTTAGAATTTGCGTTTTAAAGTTCCCTTGATAAACGACTTTCTAGGATCAATTATAGGATCTTGCGAAAAGTTCTCGTTCTTAAACTCGTATGAGTTAAGACTTTCGCGTTTTAAAGTTCCCTATATAAAAGCCTAGCAAAACTTGATTTAAACACGTTAAGGAAAAAGCTAAGGTAAAAACCGAGTCGAGTCAAAAAATATTTTAATTTTCACAAACGGAAAGCCTACATTTGTGTCAAAAGCACTTATTTCTTTATTAAAACTTAAAATAACACTAAAAATTTAAATTTTTTACGAAAACGAGAAAAACGATTACGTTTAGACACGACAAAAGGAATTGCAAGCGATTATATCGATTGACTCCCCCATGCTAAAACCAAACATTGTCCTCAATGTTTCTTAGCTCAAGTGTAACACCCCTTGTTAAAACACGAAGAGTCTAATGCAAAAGTCCTAACATGGAAAGAGCACACAAATCTATAAGCCATTTATTAATTATGCTTCAAGATAAAACGTTAGTTGATAAAAATCAAAGAATAGTGAGTGCCCCTTTTTTACAATCAAAGTATGGAAGATCAAGTGGACCGACAAAAACCGAACACGAGAGTCTTCAATGATTAGGGTCGTACCTAAGATTCACAACACAACAAAACGCGAGCACGAGCTTGAAAAATCAAGCCTTATTAGTGTTAGAATATAGATAGAAGATAGAATGTACGGGGCTTCACCACAAGGCACCTCGTTTTTGTTAACCGAGTCATGAGCTTGACTCGATCCCCGCATTCATTGGTCCTTAGGTAAAGTGGTAAAAACCGACATAATGGAATAAAATCCATAATAAAGCTAGATGACAGGGTCAAAGATTACATCCTCGTTGTCGGATGACAAACGAAAGGATAAAACTCCAACATAAATCTCCAAAAGAGATGGTGGTCACAAATCATGATATGGATATAGTATGCTCCCCGAGATAAACTCGCACCAAGATGATCGAAAAGTCTTTCAATTATTGCATCGGTGAAAGGCCAAGATTTCCCTAAATCAACGGTTCCGGGGTCGAATACCTCGTCCTCGGGAGAGAAAGGAATAGACAACACGGTGTCATCCCCCCATGCTAATCCAAAATCATACAAAACACATGGTAATGGTGGGATAAAGGTCTCAACCATAGTTGTATCAACTTTCTAGCTTTAATGACCATTTCACCCTTAGAAATGTGATCAATCGGGTCATGGTACTCAATATGAGACACATGAAAATCCCGCACATTAAGATCAAAGTGGGTGGGAGGAGGACTTGGGACGAAATCATCATCAAGTAAATTCTATAAAAAGAGAGCGTCCCCCTCCGGGTTAATTTCATCAACACCCGGTGGTATCGAATCATTAGAAGCAAGAAATATGTCAATCCCCTCCATAAGCGGATCACTATCCTCAACGGGAATAGGAAATGGAGAGAAAGACTTGGCATTAGGCTGAGAATTCAAAGCTTCGATCTTAGAAATGAGAAGATAGACGTTGGATAATTTTTCACGAATAATCACGTCTTCCACATCTAAATGAGTAAGTTCATCGAAGAACTTTTCAAGGATCGGAATAGTCAAATCGATCTCATTTTCCGGTGGAAATGGGTCTAAAGAAGCAAGGTCAAAGGTGAACCTCTTAAAAACCGGATCACTATCATCCTCATTTCCCGGTGGAAATGGGTGAAGAAGAGTAGGTTCATCGGGAAACCCCTCAAAATCCGAGTCGTGAATATCATATTTATAAGAAAGTTCATCGGAGAACTCCTCATTAGAAAATTCACTAGAAGTCGAATCATTCTCAAATACTTTATTTCCATCACAATTTTCATCATTAGAATTGGAGAAAATCTCAAAGTGAATGGACGAAGGAGAGTCATCACAATGTGGCATATCACACATTTCATTGGAAATACCATCGAACTCTCTTGGGTTTCGGACAAGGATCTCAACAATATACTTTATTACTTCGTCCGATTCCGTTTCCGGAATAGTGCTAATATGCTCGTCCCCCATGCTTAGAGAATTGTCGGGTTCCATGGTGGAAGAATCAAGGATATGAGTAGTGATGTCATGAGATGGAGTGAGATCAAATACATCCTCATCATCTAGGATGGGTGAGTTCTCAGGCTCCATAGCCGGCAAGACATGAAAAGGAAGTACGATTGCACTAGACGAAGGATGTAGAGCAATCAGATCTCGCAAAGAAATAGTAATCTCCTCGTCATCATCAATAAGAAGAGAACGCTCGAGTTCACGAGTATCAATATATTTTGCTTCCTCTTGAGCTTGTTCTTTCTCTCGAATCTCAATGCTTAATACATTATAATCTTGCGAAAGTTGTCTAATCTTAATTTCACACTCTCTTTTAAATTCCTCATCAATTATTTCTCCATGATATCATCGACTTACCAATTCATTAGTTATGTCATTAATCTCTTGATTGATTTGTCTCTTTTCTAGAAACATATCTTCAATGCTCTTTTCAACAATTTCAACATTTCTTTGATTCATTATTTGTTGGAACAATGTTTCAATTCGTTTAAAATTTTCACTCTCGAGAGAAAAGGACTCATAAAAAATTTTATTCCTCGGTTGACAATTAAAGCTCTCGTGAGGACCTCGACAATACTCACAACACGCCTGTCGCGCGGGTGACCCGGGTTCGATCCCCGGCAGCGGCGCCAAAATTTTTGATGTATTGAGGAAACGTCAGTGTATTTTAATTAGATACGTTATAGGGAAAATTTAGGAAATTACCCTTAGGAAAAGGTAATAATCCATAAATAAGCCAAAGACGGATTCAATTAAACACGTGAGCGATCCAAGTTCGTTGTACAGAAGGATCTTGTGAATTTGAGACGTTTTGTTTTAATTTGGACAATCGATTTAAATTGGGTTTCGGTTTTTAATCTAAAATTAATCCTACAATTTTTTAAATTCTAAGTTCATGAATCCTTCCCCAATTAATTTCTACTAGACAAACATTTAAACTATTAAACTATTTAAAAGTAACAATCTATTTAAAATCTATTTAAAATTAATCTAATTAATTAAAATCAATTTCAAAACTATTAAAAAATTTAAACCAACAAATCTATTTTAGAAATTACTTTAACAAAATCTATTTAAAAACTAAATTAATTATAATCTAATTATTTAAAAACTAATTTATAAAAACGATTTAATTTATATAAAAATAATAAAACATATTTTTATTTGCTCTATTTATTTACTATTATTTCTTTTTTTTCTTTAAAACATTATAAAGTAAATAAGTAAATTTTAAATAATGATTTAAAAAGTAATTAATGAAAACTTGTATTAATACTAAATTAAAAGCTGACAGTCGACTTTAATGAAGCTATATTAAATATTGAATCAGTATTTAAACACAAACAAGTTGCTAGATGAGATGGTTAACATGTTTGGCCCATGACCAGGAGGTCATGGGTTTAAGTCCCATAGTGGACATTTTTTTTAACTATTTTTTTTATAGGAGATAAAAACTAACAGTCACAGGAGTGAATTTTGAGATTGAATTTTGGACTGATAAATGAAACAAGAGGGTCTGTTGGCTAATATTGTTCAGCAATAAAACTCAAAAACCAACAATTCAATAACAATCCAAATACATGTAAACATTCTAAACAATAGACAAGTAAAATACACGTAATCAAAAAGCTTATCACCAAAAAAACATATAAAATCAATATCCACAATGAAACATTTTATCAGATACAAAACTGATATAGCAACTCAGATTTAAATACAAATCTAGCAGACTTTATACAAATTCCAAACCATTAGCAATCAATTCACATGTCAAAATCAGATCTAGCAGACTTTATGCAAATACTAAACCTATATTAAGCAGTTTACTCTATATCAATTCTAAATATTACCTTTGCACATAAAACCAACTCCAATCACTTGTCTGATGACAAAAACTTGCAGATAAGATTGTATAGCAGCTTATCACCAAAATCAGACAAAATAAACAACATACCATTTATTCAACAGACAAAGAGTTCAATCTAAACATACTACTAAATTAAACTGATAACAGTAAGCTTATACAATACTTCACGAAATCAGGTAAAACCATCAACCATCAATTACAATTAACCAAACAGATTCATTAACACCTTAATCATATCCATACAACCCTAATCCATTTATCATAAAATTCTTAAAATCACTTAAACAGATTCATCTAAAATATAAACAACATAAAAAGTAAATAGAATCGAACCTATTGGAGAAATCCTTTGGGAAGAAGAGCGGAGCTGAGCCGTCTTAATAAACCGAATCAACACCACCATTCGTCAACATACGACACACCGCCATTACTCGAACTCCTTTGAACCCCAAACTCGAACCAAATGATTTGTAATATCAAACTTTCCAGTGGGGAAAGTTTTCCCCAAATTTTACTTTAATTATTTAGTTGAAGCTATTAATTAGCTTAATCAAATAACATTCGAACCATCACAATATAGATTTATAGAAGATTAATTTCAATTAACTTTAAACAGTATTAAAAACAAGACAAATTAACCTCAAAATAAACTTTTTATTAATAATGAAAATCAGATTACAATACCATTAAAAGAAAATTTACAATAAATTTCCTAAATCTATTTTTGTAGAATAACTCTATAATAAAAAATAGGATAACAATTACAGAATATTTGGGGGTTTTTATAGGCCAACCCCCAAGGCCTGCTGGTGAAGTTTTTGAAGAAGCATCTTCCATCTCGGCCATCCATTCTTCATTTTCTCTTTCTTTTCTTGATATTGCGGTTGGTATTTGCACACTAGCATGAATCGCCAACGTGGCAATGATGTGTGCTAGTTGTTTTAGTTGTAAGATGATATGGCCTTCTATTATTGGTGGATTGGTGGGAGTGATGTGTTTAGACCAATCAGAGCAGGGAAGAGAAGCCACGTCATCTGGATAGGATCATCCCTTTGCTCCGATAAACTTGGGAATTAATTCCCAAGCGTGTGTCTACACGCTCTATGAATCAAAAACCCCCAATTATTTATTTTCTAGGGTTTGGGTGTTTGGTGTCTGCTTATTTCTTTGGTAGAGAGAAAGGGTTATCTTGGATGTATCGAAATGTATGAGTTGTGTGAGTTGGTTTGACCAAGGGAATAAATCAAACGTTATTTATCTTTTCACCGTTCATAGCAATCTAGCCTAATGGGCTTGATGAAAACCCAAAATAAAAACATTACTCACGTCTCATGATTTGTGTTTAAGAAATTAGGCTTGGGCCCTAACAATTCCATCCGTTTCATACTACTTATAAATTGGGCTATGTATTGGGCTTGTTCACGATAAGTAGATAACTTGCTCCTTAATGGGCTTTTGGGCCCATTAGCCCAATGTGGGACCCACAAGGCCCAAATAACCTTCATTATTTAAATCCACAAAAACGAACTTGATTTTAGCTTCCTTGATCTTTTCTTCAAAACCCGAGTCGATTTTGCCGGTTTTCGTGAACTTCGGTACCTACACCACTATACAACAAAAACACATATACAAGGGAATATTCATTGGTTTTATGCATTTTATGCTTGTTATTTGATATAAATGATATGAGTAAAATCGCTCATATCAGGTACGAAAAGGAATGAACCACAAGAGTTCGATGATGAGGACACTCCTATGTCACCAAGTGATGGTGGTGAAGAAGGTACAGGTGCTCATTTCGGCTATTCGAGTGACTCCACCCCATCTATGAACATTTTCATGGACGGGTTAGACCCTCTTGTTCCTCCTCCTCACTGTGCCACTAGTGACCTTTCGAAAAAACCTCTCACTTGAGCATGTTTATCGCTCAAACCTTCAAACACGTGGTGAGTTACATTATTTTAGAGCTGAACATAGGGGAACATTCAAGAGCTTTAGGAAGATGATCAAGAAACTTGGTAAGAAGAAGAAATGAAGGTATGGTAATGGAAAAAAGATTAACATGTTTGTGAACATGTTTTGAAGTGTTAAACAATTTCCTTTATTTTGACTTTTTAGGTTTCTTGTTCTTAGAATTTGGTTTTAAGTAACTAATACTTTGTGTTGGATCGTTTAGTACTTTAATCCTTAGATGTTCATGTGATTGTTGTATCGATTCACATATCTTTGTGCATTTTATGTGTTTGTTAGCGCTCTATATTTTGGCTTATAATCCACTTTGGCTTGATATAGACTTGTGAAAAATCTAGGGGTTTGAAAATTGCAGCAACATCACTTTTTTGAGACCACTGTCCACGGTACCTTAAATGCCTACGGTTCCTTAGTGATAAAGAACCGCAGTCATATTTAAGGAACCGTGGGCTCTGGTCACGATAGAATATTTACTTTACACTGATTTCTCTAAAATTTTGTAAACATTGATAAAATTCTTGCTAAAAGACCAGCTTTTTCCAAAATTATCCTACCTAATTTCATTGTTCACCAAAATAATTTTTAACCTATTACTAGTTTGGATCATCCCCTTCCCTTCTTAAACCTCCTTTATTTAATCTTCTTCTTCATCCTTCAAACCTTCTTCTAAACCTTGACACACAACCATGGTGTCTACAAGATCATCAAATTCTTTCAAACAATCCTCATCCAAAAGAAACCTTAAGATCAAAATCATGTTTCCTAAACTTGACTCTTCTTCCTTCCTCACACCTAATAGTGAGATTTCTTTAATTCTCATCTCTTCATCACCTTCACCACCTCTTGCACCATGTAAGACAAATTCAACTCATGGTACCAACCACTCTCATGGGTCTACCTCCTCTTCATTCCAATCTAGAATGAATGAGTTATCCTCACCATTCACTCCTTCTCCTCTCATGTATGTGAACCCTCAACCTCTACAAAGCATTCCCATTGTGAATGACTTTGTTGAGCCATTGTTTACCTCACCTTTCACCCCTCCTAATTCACCTATCTCACCCTTGGACACAATGCCTCCTCCTTGTTGGAAATACGTTTTACGTATTAAGAAGGGATCGGTCACTCCAACAATAGTCCATGTAATAGCTCGTAGTTTAGTTAGTTATCTTTATTTAACAAACAAACCAAAGCCTAGCCTACAACATGTGTAGGCCGGCCCAAATGTAAGCCCAAGCCCATGACAAGGGCTTGGGTATATAAACCCTCTCCTTAGATGGAGAGGGTGTGTGGTTATTCATTTTTTCACATACTTCTCTTTGGTTTCTCTCTCTAGAATTGTGTGTAATCCACCATCTCTCTATCTCTTTCTCTCTCTAAAAACATAAGCAAGATTTACATATCCTACAAATGGTATCAGGAGCCATGGGATGATTGTTTAGTTCTTGTGTTTGTGTTCTTGATTCTCTCGCCATTTTTGATCCATTTTCACACGAACCAAATTTTTTTTGTGTTTTTATGGGTTAATCTTGATATACTTCATCTTGTTACTTGTTATAGTGATTTGGTATTGTTATTTGGGTTAAAAACACAAAATGTTTGGTTGTTTGATTCATATTTTGGCTTAGAATCTCGAATTGATTGTGTTTTTGTACTGTCCGAGAAAAGTGGTAAGTTGGTATCCTCAGTACGATCTGACTTTGTGTTTGCATAAACCCTGGGGGTTTCTACTTGCGATCCATAGTCACGATCTATTGTTACGATCTAACTGCGATCATTAGTACGATCCAAGTTACGATCTTGACTTCGATAGCTCACTATGATCCTTAGTACGATCCATCAGTCTGATTGCTTAGTACGATCCACACTACGATCAAGGTACGATCGTTCAGTACGATAGCTCACTTCGATCAGAGTACGATCACTTGCAGAGTACGATCCATCAGTACGATTGCAGAGTACGATCCATCAGTACGATTGCAGAGTACGATCCATCACTACGATTGCAGAGTACGATCAAGGTTTCAATCAGAATACGATCACTGACTAGGATAGGGGAGTACGATCGCAATACGATCTGGGAGTCCGATCTGAGTACGATCATAATGAGTGCGATCACAACTACGATCTGAGTACGATCATAGTGAGTACGATCTGAGTACGATCTCCACTGCGATCAGGTGTTGCGATCCAACATTTTTTTCAAAAACGTGTTTTTGGAAATTTTTAACAATCGTGTGCAATTTCATCTTGGAATTTTTGGTTTATCGAGAACATAATTTAGGGGATTAATACACGGCTTTTGCCCGTATAAAAATTAAGGATTAAGTTCGTGTTCTCGGAATCTTAACGAATTGATCTAGGCCCCTATGTGTGACTTTGTTTATTTTGGTGGAACAAAAATGTGTCGTTGTAGTTTTAAAAATAAAAGGTGCAAAACAATTAAAGTAAAAGTGCTCTTAAGGTAAATCTAAGTCTAATTAAAATAAAATACAAGTATTTAAAAACGTGACTAAAATTAAAGGGCACTAAAGTAAAATGACGTAAACTTAAATCTAACTAAGGCAAACTTAAAGTGCGACTAAAACTAAGGCAAATAATCTAAAAGTGCAATTAAATAAAAGGCAGGAAAAATAAAGCTTGAAGATAAAAATCAAAGACAAAAGCTAATAAGAACCTGAATACAGCTCATTCGGAATAAACCTTCGTTTGGAACAATCACTCGTCCTAAATGTTACCTTTGGTTGAAATGATTCTTCTTCACTTGGAATATTACCAAAATCCTTGATCCGGAACAAATTGGTCTGAATATGTCACCTATCCAAAACAATGCTTCGTTCGGAACTTACTGATTCGGAACTTGTAAAATCTGCCTTGATTCGGAACTTTTAGGTCACCCATTTGATTCGGAAGTTTCCGGATGAAGCTCTTGATTCGGAAGTTTTGAACTTCCGAATGAACCTTCCTTGAGTCGGAAGATGACCCTTGATCCGGAACTTTTGGAAGTTCCGAATGAACAACCTTGACTCGGAAGTTTATGACTTCCGAATGAAAAGCCTTTATTCGGAACTCTGTTCCTTGATTCGGAACTTTAAGTTGATTCGGAACTTTTGAAAAGTTCCGAATGAAACCCTTGGTTCGGAACTTTGGAGTTCCGAATGAATCCCTTTGGTTCGGAAGTTTTAACTTCGTCCGGAACTTTGAAAGTTCCGGATGAACAAGCTTGGTTCGGAACTTTTGGAGTTCCGGATGAAACCTTGATTCGGAACTTTGGGAGTTCCGAATGAGCTCTTCCCTCCTTCTTTGGTTCGGAACTTCTTCTGGAAATATCAGAAACAAAGCAAAAACCCCCGAAGAACAAGGAGATAGATACAGTAGCAGATATAAACACAAAGTAACCAAAATCAAACACAAGTATTAATATAAACAGTAACGATTTAACAAATAAACATCAACAAGCAATTTAAGACACGAAATCAAACAACTTTAACCACAATAATCAAAAACCATTTAGAACAAACTAAAAGCATTAACATGAACATATCATAAACACATGAATCAAAGAATAAGAAAGGTAGATAAGAGATTGACAAGATAAAATAAAGATTTGACAAGAATTAAAATGAAAACTTACTTGGAATTAAATGGTAATTAAGGTGCATAACATGAATTTAAATGACATGAAAAGTAAATGAACAAGTATTTAAATGGTGGAAGACTAATTGTCACCTTAGCCAACAAGAGTGAAAAATGACTAATCCTAATCTATTTATAGGGGAGGATTTAGGAAGCTTCCTCCCCTCTTTCCTTTTCTCTTAATTGCATAATTAAGTCCCTCCTTCTTTTAATCTTCATTAATTGCGTACTTAGTCCTTTTCTTATAATCTTCTTTAATCTTGGACTTAAGGGACTTTTGACTTCGGGATTTCTTTTGAACTCGTCTTTAAATTCTTCAATAAAATAGACTTGAATTCTTCGGCTTTTGATAAACTTCCGTCTTTTGACTTTTTCTTCGATAAATCTTCCAAATTGGTCGTGGACTTCCGTTCTTTTTGTACTCTTGACTTCTTGACTTCGTCTTTCATCCTTTTCTTCAATAAAAGTCCGTAAATGCCCGTGAATGTCCGTGTTTTCTCCACTTTTCACCTTTTCATCCTAAATCACAACAAAAACACAAACCACGCATAATTCCGACATAAAAGACATAAAATACACGTTTAGGTCCGGTTATTATTGTAATTAAGTGGTAGAAAAGATGGGTGTTTACACACCTATCAAATCCCCTACACTTAACCATTGCAATGTCCTCATGCAATGCATTAGTTACAAAGCAAGATTACACTTTTCATCATAATCGATCCACGTTGGCCTTTATTAAAGAGATAGAAAATTAAAGACATTCAAAATAAAGAAATCAAAAGCATACCTTGGGTTTTGGAAATGTTATGAATAATCATCATCCTCAAGTTTTCACTTTCTCCAAACCAAGCTTAAAAACGAGATCATTGTTATTATAAGTTAGTAAACTAACACGAACTCATGTGGGCCAATTATTCACTTAGACTCCCTTATTCCTAGGTGTATCTATTATATTTTATTATTTGTCTTGAATGATCACGAAGATGCATTGTTTGACTTATTTCGATAGTTATTTAGTCTGAAAATAAAGTCCACGATTTAATCAATAGTTAGCTAAAGGACCAAATCTTTTAAAACTGCTTCTCGTGATATCAAAAAGTTCATATCTTGGCATAACTTGGTTCGAGATTTGAGACCTTTCTCGGGCCGATATTTGGCAGTGACTTCATACTTCAAATCTTGAGAGACGTTCATGAAATAATGGTCTTCTCTTCATAATTGGAATTTCTTCACTTGAAGTTTTGAGAGATTCATACTTGGACCACGACTTCTTCATTTTTCTCCAATCATTATTTTGGACTTTGATATACAACGATCCGCCTCCTTTATTGACTTGGATCTATTTATCCTCATACCTTGCTAGGGTCTTTTCGGATACACCTCTCCATGACTTTTGGGGAGTTTTTGCTTTACGTCGTGTGTCTCGATCCTTCATATTGATTTTCGATAAATGATTCTTCACATCACTTTGGATCTTTAGCAACAAAACATAGCCCTCATGCCTTGTTAGGGCCTTTTCAGACTCGCCAATCTTCGCGCCCCGCTTCATAAGTTATGCCTTGGCTATGAACTCTCGTCATTACCGAGCAACTTTTAAACGATCTGGGGCTAGAAGCTAAGTAACTTTTCAAATCGTACAACCTTATTTATTAGCAAATAAATTATTAGCAAGCGATGGGAGAATAGGCTCATAATTAACTCACATAAATTCATGAAAGAATACCGAACTTATAATTTGCTCTATCATCTCTCGTTCTCCACAGTTTAAAATCTCAAGTAATGAGACTCGTGGATACTTAGCCTATTAAATCAAAGTTTTGGGTTTTCGAGTCGCCTATAGGATCTTGCAAATTCTTAGACTTTTTCAAGTTTAGAAATCGCATTTTAAAGTTCCCTTGATAAACGACTCTCTAGGATCAATTATAGGAACTTGCGAAAAGTTCTTGTTCTTAACCCGTGAGAGTTAAGACTTTCGCGTTTTATAGCTCCCTATATAAAAGCCTAGCAAAACTTGACTTAAACACGTTAAGGATACTAGCTAGAGTAAACTCGGATTGAGTCAAAAGATTCACAACGTTTGAAAATTAAAACCACTTATTAAACATTTATTCTAGAAGAGAAAGAAAATAACTATACAAAGATAACAACTAATAGGCCAAAATAGATCAAAAATTTTGAAAAATGTCGAAAAATTGATTTTCCGGTTAAAATGAGGACAAAAACAAGAAAAAGACCACTTAACTTCGATAGAAGTCCCCCCTACACTTAAGATAAACATTGTCCTCAATGTTTAAGCATGTGGGAGTAAGCTCCCCTACACTTAGGACATTGTGCACGTTGTTTAAATCTCGCTAAGGAAAAGACAACTAAAGAGATTCCTATTTTAATATTGAGAAAATATAAAATAGTGAATCGAAAAGAGTTTAGGATAGAACCGGGAAGAAGTATAACACGGAATCACGGGTCGTCAAGAATCATCAAGAGTGGATCATTGAAGCTCGAATCCCTGATTAAGAAGTGAGGAGAGGACATAGCAATCCAAAGGGTCCCCCCCTACACTTATGGTAAAGAAAGCGAAAGGATAGATGCATGGGTTGCCTCCCAAGAAGCGCTTGATTTTTGTTAACCGAGTCGTGAGCCTGACTCGACCTTGATCATCAACGGAAGTAGCATGAAACAAATCCACCAGGATCAAAGACATAGTTTTCATCCATCAATAAGCAAGAACTTAAGGCGAACAAGGCAAGCCAAAAGAGAAGTGGCAAGGTTCCCTTAAGCAGCGATGGAGTACGGTGGAAGCAAAGTTGAAGTGGTGCAAGCATGTCTTCAATAGGTCCAAAGATTTTTCCTTTTATTTCATCAGGTGGATACTGAGATGGCTTAAAGACTTCAATACCGGGGTCGAACACCTTTTCTTTCAAGGGAAAATAGCACTCAGGCTCAGCCGAGTGTGAAGAAGATCCGCAAAGAAGCACAACCTCGTCCTCAGACGTGGGACAAAGAGGTGTCAAATCATACGTGCAACGGATTTTGGTGTCGACCGGTTTCTTCTCCTTTGACAAAATGCTCTTCAAATCCAAAGTAGGATCAAGGCGATAATCTTCAAAGTCCAAAGGAGGAGCATCACTCTCATGAGGAAAGTATGTATTAAGAAATTCAGAAAAATCTTCCTCAAATGAATAATCGTCCAAAGTAGGATCGAGTGATGGCGGAGGATCTTCATCATGTGAAGAATCGCTCGATAGAGTATCAGCCTCATCGAAATCATCGAAAGTGGGCAGCTCGGGATACTCAGAAGTACAATCAAAATCATCCGAGTCTAAGCTAGAATTATCATCATCATAAGCATCAAAGACCGGTGGTGAATCATAAATGGGAGAAGCGTCCAAAATAGGGAGAGAATCATCCACATTATCTTCAAAGAGTGGATTATCAGTGGAAGACTCGAATAGAGGATTGTCATAGACGGTAAAGTCATCGAGCACATTTATCATATTCACTGATTCTCGTCCTCCAAAGGATTTGCCTGTAAGCTTCCCCATTTTAAAAACTTTAGAATCATCCCCGACTCGTAAGATTAACTCACCTTCGGCCACATCTACTAAAGCACGTCCGGTTCTCAAAAATGGCCGACCAAGTATTAAAGGAATACGAGGGTCCATTTCATAATCCACTACGACAAAAACGACCGGGAAAGTAAATGTGCCAACTTTGATGAACACGTCTTCGGCTATACCAACGGGGTAAGCGAGAGTGCGGTTTGTAAGTTCGAGAGTCATCTTTGTTGGAATGAGGTCGGGCAATGATAGTGTTTTCCAAACACTTAGTGGCATCAAATTAATACTAGCCCCGAGATCAGCAAGGGCAGTAAATTCTTCAGTTTTGTTGAACACGCAAGGCAACACAAAACGACCGGGATCTCCAAGCTTTTCCGGAAGTTCTCTAAGAAGGACTGCAGAGCAGTTTTCATTTAAGCGTGTGTTGGCGAGTTCAATAAGCTTCTCCTTCTTGCTAAGCAATTCCTTGAATGCTTTGACAAATTTCGGCATGTGGCAAAGTGCTTCAACAAGGCTAATGTTGATGGTCATCTTAGATAGCATGTCCACGTATTTCGATACTTGGCAATCATTCTTGGTTAGCTCGTTGGTCTTGCCTATGCGAGAAGGGTATGGGATTCTGGGTTGATAAGGGTTAGGTGAAGGTGTAGTTGGTGAAGGTTGTGATGTTGAAGGGTCCTTCCGAGATACATCGTCATGACGAGGCGGAGGCGATAATGGTGCACTAACACTAGGTGTAGGAGGAGTAGGGATACATGGTGGTGGAGGAGGTGTAGATGATGGTGGTGGAATAGGTGGATCGACAATGGTAAGTCCACTACGCGTAGTTATAGCACTCACATTAGCTCGCGGATTAGTGACGGTGTTTGAAGGTAGAGAACCCGAAGAAGAAGAAGGTTGAGCTTCGGGCAAGAAACTAACCAACAGATTCTTTAATTCAGTTGTTTGAGTGATGAAGGAGGATTGAAGGTTTTCACGAACCTCGGTTCTGATGTCATTACCTTGCTTCAAGATATCTCCTTTCAAATTTATTATTTGGCTCTGTAGATTCTTGATTTGCTCACCTTGAGTTCTCATGATGGTGTCAACATCGGGATTAATGGGTGGGTGTTGTTGGGTGGGTGGTTGATAAGGGTTAGAAGCACGAGGTGGGATTTGGTTGCTTCTATTGTAGTTGTTGGCGGAATTTTGGTTTTGAGGAGAAAAACCGGGTGAAAGGTAATTGTTTGAACGGTAGCTCAGCAGATTTCTATCCCCTTGTTGTCTAGCTTGGTAATTCTCCGGTGAATAATTACCGTAAGCAGCATACACATTTTCCGGATTTCCTTGTGTCGAAGGACAATCGGTGTATGAGTGAGGACCGCCACATGTTTCACAAGGATTAGCAACCGCTTTAACTTGTTGTTGTTGTTGGTTTGAAGCGAGAAGCGTAATACTTTTGCTCATTTCAGCCATCATGCGGGTGAGTTCGGTCATCTCAGGGTTTGTTGAGGTAGAAGAAACATTGACTCTCGTGTTGTTTCTAGAAGAAGCAGAGGAATCCCAATTCTTATGATGAGTAGTCATGTTTTCAATTAACTCTCTACACTCCTCGGGTCTCCTTTTCATGAAAGTGCCACCGGCGGCTGCATTGATCGTATCACGATCTCGAAAAGTCAATCCGTTGTAGAAAGTATCGATCAAGGTGACCGGAAGCATATTGTGGTTTGGACAACGGTCGATCAAGACATTATATCTCTCCCATGCATCAAAAAGAGATTCATCGGGATCTTGCATGAAACCGCTAATCTGATTTCGAAGGCTTGTGACCATGGATGGTGGAAAGTAGCGCGAAAGAAAGCGTTGAGTCATGTCATCCCAAGTGTGAATAGAATTCTTCGGGAGACGATCAAACCATTTCTCGGCATGATGCGATAAAGTATGTGGAAAGAGTTGTAGGCGGAGAACATCCATCGTGGCACCAGGCAACTTCATGCTTTGGGTGATTGTAATGAACTTGTCGAGGTGTTTGTTGGCATCATCATCAGGCAATCCTCTAAAAGGGTTTGTTTGTACTTGCTGAATCATGTGGTGCTTCAACGAAAACTCAGGAGCGTTGATTTGCATCGGCGGAATCGGTCCTCCTCGTCCAAACATTGTTGGTTGACAAAGTTCCTCCATGGTCCGAAGATCGGGCTGTGGAAGAGCATTGTTGTTATTATTAAGGTGCGGTAGTTGATTATTGTTGTTAACACCTGCCATATCTAAATCTTCTTGAGGCTCGGGCTCTTGATAATTAGAAGATCTAGTACGCATACACCTGAAAATGCAAAAGAAAACAAAACCAAACACAAAGACAATATATATACACAATAAAGATGAAATCTTTTTGGATTTTTGATATTTTTAATTTTTATGGTTTTTTATCAATTTTTAATTTTTTATGATTTTTTGGAATTTTTAAGGCAAGAAAATAACGTTCACAAGTAAACGGATCCCAAAAAGCAACGTGTCTAGCACAGAAAACTGTTGATCTTAACGAAAAGAGCCGGCAGCGGCGCCATTTAATACACGGCTTTTGCCCGTATAAAAATTAAGGATTAAGTTCGTGTTCTCGGAATCTTAACGAATTGATCTAGGCCCCTATGTGTGACTTTGTTTATTTTGGTGGAACAAAAATGTGTCGTTGTAGTTTTAAAAATAAAAGGTGCAAAACAATTAAAGTAAAAGTGCTCTTAAGGTAAATCTAAGTCTAATTAAAATAAAATACAAGTATTTAAAAACGTGACTAAAATTAAAGGGCACTAAAGTAAAATGACGTAAACTTAAATCTAACTAAGGCAAACTTAAAGTGCGACTAAAACTAAGGCAAATAATCTAAAAGTGCAATTAAATAAAAGGCAGAAAAAATAAAGCTTGAAGATAAAAATCAAAGACAAAAGCTAATAAGAACCTGAATACAGCTCATTCGGAATAAACCTTCGTTTGGAACCATCACTCGTCCTAAATGTCACCTTTGGTTGAAATGATTCTTCTTCACTTGGAATATTACCAAAATCCTTGATCCGGAACAAATTGGTCTGAATATGTCACCTATCCAAAACAATGCTTCGTTCGGAACTTACTGATTCGGAACTTGTAAAATCTGCCTTGATTCGGAACTTTTAGGTCACCCCTTTGATTCGGAAGTTTCCGGATGAAGCTCTTGATTCGGAAGTTTTGAACTTCCGAATGAACCTTCCTTTAGTCGGAAGATGACCCTTGATCCGGAACTTTTGGAAGTTCCGAATGAACAACCTTGACTCGGAAGTTTATGACTTCCGAATGAAAAGCCTTTATTCGGAACTTTGTTCCTTGATTCGGAACTTTAAGTTGGTTCGGAACTTTTGAAAAGTTCCGAATGAAACCCTTGGTTCGGAACTTTGGAGTTCCGAATGAATCCCTTTGGTTCGGAAGTTTTAACTTCGTCCGGAACTTTGAAAGTTCCGGATGAACAAGCTTGGTTCGGAACTTTTGGAGTTCCGGATGAAACCTTGATTCGGAACTTTGGGAGTTCCGAATGAGGTCTTCCCTCCTTCTTTGGTTCGGAACTTCTTCTGGAAATATCAGAAACAAAGCAAAAACCCCCGAAGAACAAGGAGATAGATACAGTAGCAGATATAAACACAAAGTAACCAAAATCAAACACAAGTATTAATATAAATAGTAACGATTTAACAAATAAACATCAACAAGCAATTTAAGACACGAAATCAAACAACTTTAACCACAATAATCAAAAACCATTTAGATCAAACTAAAAGCATAAACATGAACATATCATAAACACATGAATCAAAGAATAAGAAAGGTAGATAAGAGATTGACAAGATAAAATAAAGATTTGACAAGAATTAAAATGAAAACTTACTTGGAATTAAATGGTAATTAAGGTGCATAACATGAATTTAAATGACATGAAAAGTAAATGAACAAGTATTTAAATGGTGGAAGACTAATTGTCACCTTAGCCAACAAGAGTGAAAAATGACTAATCCTAATCTATTTATAGGGGAGGATTTAGGAAGCTTCCTCCCCTCTTTCCTTTTCTCTTAATTGCATAATTAAGTCCCTCCTTCTTTTAATCTTCATTAATTGCGTACTTAGTCCTTTTCTTCTAATCTTCTTTAATCTTGGACTTAAGGGACTTTTGACTTCGGGATTTCTTTTGAACTCGTCTTTAAATTCTTCAATAAAATAGACTTGAATTCTTCGGCTTTTGATAAACTTCCGTCTTTTGACTTTTTCTTCGATAAATCTTCCGAATTGGTCGTGGACTTCCGTTCTTTTTGTACTCTTGACTTCTTGACTTCGTCTTTCATCCTTTTCTTCAATAAAAGTCCGTAAATGCCCGTGAATGTCCGTGTTTTCTCCACTTTTCACCTTTTCATCCTAAATCACAACAAAAACACAAACCACGCATAATTCCGACATAAAAGACATAAAATACACGTTTAGGTCCGGTTATTATTGTAATTAAGTGGTAGAAAAGATGGGTGTTTACACACCTATCAGGGATTTTAACATTATTTCTCGGTTTTAACACACTACAACAAACACATTTACTTTCTTTCATTGACCGATCAACTTTGTAAATCTTAACTTATTGAAATGGAGTACACATCTCTTACGGATAAGTCCATCCTCTCGGGTACGGATAATCGTCCACCAATGTCGGAGAAGTCTATGTACGAGGATTGGACTTCCCGAATGGAACTTTACATGTTGAACAAAGAGAATGGACATCTCATTTGGGCATCGGTGCTCAATGGACCATTAGATTATGGTACAGTGACGGAAGGTACGACTACTCGTCCTCGCACAACGGGTTAGTTGACTGGAGATATGAAGATTCAAGACTGATAGGTGTGTAAACACCCATCTTTTCTACCACTTAATTACAATAATAACCGGACCAAAACGTGTATTTTATGTCTTTTATGTCGGAATTATGCGTGGTTTGTGTTTTTGTTGTAACTTAGGATGAAAAGGTGAAAAGTGGAGAAAACACGGACATTCACGGGCATTTACGGACTTTTATTGAAGAAAAGGATGAAAGACGAAGTCAAGAAGTCAAGAGTGTAAAAAGAACGGAAGTCTACGACCAAATCTGAAGATTTATCGAAGAAAAAGTCAAAAGACGGAAGTTTATCAAAAGCCGAAGAATTCAAGTCTATTTTATTGAAGAATTTAAAGACGAGTTCAAAAGAAATCCCGAAGTTAAAAGTCCCTTAAGTCCAAGATTAAAGAAGATTAGAAGAAAAGGACTAAGTACGCAATTAATGAAGATTAAAAGAAGGAGGGGCTTAATTATGCAATTAAGAGAAAAGGAAAGAGGGGAGGAAGCTTCCTTAATCCTCCCCTATAAATAGACTAGGATGTTTATCATTTTATTTTGTTGGTAAGTGTGACAATTAGTCTTCCACCATTTTTATATCTTGTCATTTACTTTTCATGTCATTTAAATTCATTTTATGCACCTTAATTACCATTTAATTCCAAGTAAGTTTTCATTTTAATTCTTGTCAAATCTTTATTTTATCTTGTCAATCTCTTATCTACCTTTCTTATTCTTTGATTCATGTGTTTATGTTATGTTCATGTTCATGCTTTTATTTTGATCTAAGTGGTGTTTGATTATTTTGGTTAAAGTTGTTTGATTTCGTGTTTTGAATTGCTTGTTGATGTTTATTTGTTAGATCGTTACTGTTTATATTTATACCTGTGTTTGATTTTGGTTATTTTGTTATTATATCTGCTGCTACTGTTCTCCTTGTTCTTCGGGAGTGTTTGCCTTGTTTCTGATCTTTCCAGGAAGAGTTCCGAGTCAAGGCAAGGAAAGGACTGAAGTGTTCATTCGGAAGTCCAAAACTTCCGAACCAAACCTGTTCATTCGGAACTTTCAAGTTCCGAACGAAGCCAAAACTTCCGAACCAAGACTCTTCATTCGGAAGTCCAAAACTTCCGAACCAAACATACTCATTCGGAACTCCAAAGTTCCGAACCAAGGGTTTCATCCGGAACTTTTCAAAAGTTCCGGATCAACTTAAAGTTCCGAATCAAGGACCAAAGTTCCGAACCAAGGCTGTTCATTCGGAAGTCAAAAACTTCCGAGTCAAGGTTGTTCATTCGGAACTTCCAAAAGTTCCGGATCAAGGATTTTCTTCCGACTCAAGAAAGGTTGATTCGGAAGTTCTAAACTTCCGAATCAAGGAGCTTCATTCGGAAACTTCCGAATCAAGGGGTGACCTTATACTTCCGAATCAAGGCAGATTTTACAAGTTCCGAATCAGTAAGTTCCGAACGAAGCATTGTTTTGGATAAGTGACATATTCAGATCAATTTGTTCCGGATCAAGGATTTTGGTAATATTCCAAGTGAAGAAGAATCATTTCAACCAAAGGTGACATTTAGGACGAGTGATTATTCCAAACGAAGGTTTATTCCGAATGAGCTGTATTCAGGTTCTTATTAGCTTGTGTCTTTGATTTTTATTTTCAAGCTTTATTTTTCCTGCCTTTTATTTAATTGCACTTTTAGATTATTTGCCTTAGTTTTAGTCGCACTTTAAGTTTGCCTTAGATAGATTTAAGTTTACGTCATTTTACTTTAGTGCCCTTTTAAGTTCAGTCACGTTTTTAAATACTTGCACTTTACTTTAATTAGACTTAGATTTACTTTAAGAGCACATTTACTTTAATTGTTTTGCACCTTTTAATTTTAAAAACACTACAACGACACATCTTTGATTCCACCAAAATAAAACGAAGTCACATAGAGAGCTAAGATCAATTCGATTAGACCAACACAACGAACTTTAATATTTAATATTTTTAACCTGGTAAAACCTAGTTATCAAATGGCGCCGCTGCCGGCTCTTTTCGTTAAGATCAACAGTTTTCTGTGCTAGACACGTTGCTTTTTGGGATCCGTTCACTTGTGAACGTTATTTTTCTTTCATAAAAAAATTCAAAAAATCATAAAAAAATAAAAATTGATAAAAAACCATAAAAATTAAAAATTTCAAAAATCCAAAAAGATTTTATCTTTATTGTGTATATATATTGTCTTTGTGTTTGGTTTCGTTTTCTTTTGCATTCTCAGGTGTATGCGTACTATATCTTCTATTTATCAAGAGCCCGAGCCTCAAGAAGATTTAGATATGGCAGGAGTTAACAACAATAATCAACTACCGCACCTCAACAATAACAACAATGCTCTTCCACAGCCCGATCTTCGGACCATGGAGGAACTTTGTCAACCAACAATGTTTGGACGAGGAGGACCGATTGCGCCGATGCAAATCAACGCTCCTGAGTTTTCGTTGAAGCACCACATGATTCAGCAAGTACAAACAAACCCATTTAGAGGATTGCCTGATGATGATGCCAACAAACACCTCGACAAGTTCATTACAATCACCCAAAGCATGAAGTTGCCTGGGGCCACAATGGATGTACTCCGCCTACAACTCTTCCCACATACTTTATCGCATCATGCCGAGAAATGGTTTGATCGTCTCCCGAAGAATTCTATTCACACTTGGGATGATATGACTCAACGCTTTTTGTCGCGCTACTTTCCACCATCCATGGTCACAAGCCTTCGCAATCAGATCAGCGGTTTCATGCAAGATCCCGATGAATCTCTTTTTTGACGCTTGGGAGAGATATAATGTCTTGATCGACCGTTGTCCAAACCACAACATGCTCCATGTCACCTTAATCGATACTTTCTACAACGGATTGACTTTTCGAGATCGTGATACGATCAATGCAGCCGCCGGTGGCACATTCATGAAAAGGAGACCCGAGGAGTGTAGAGAGTTAATTGAGAACATGACTACTCACCACAAGAACTGGGATTCCTCTGCTTCTTCTAGAAACAACACGAGAGTCAATGTTTCTTCTACCTCAGCAAACCCTGAGATGACCGAACTCACCCGCATGATGGCTGAAATGAGCATAAGTATTACGCTTCTCGCTTCAAACCAACAACAACAACAAGTTAAAGCGGTTGCTAATCCTTGTGAAACATGTGGCGGTCCTCACTCATACACCGATTGTCCTTCGAAACAAGGAAATCCGGAAAATGTGTATGCTGCTTACGGTAATTATTCACCGGAAAATTACCAAGCTAGACAACAAGGGGATAGAAATCTGCTGAGCTACCGTTCAAACAATTACCTTTCACCCGGTTTTTCTCCTCAAAACCAAAATTCCGCCAAAAACTACAATAGAAGCAACCAAATCCCACCTCGTGCTTCTAACCCTTATCAACCACCCACCCAACAACACCCACCCATTAATCCCGATGTTGACACCATCATGAGAACTCAAGGGGAGCAAATCAAGAATCTACAGAGCCAAATAATCAATTTGAAAGGAGATATCTTGAAGCAAGGTAATGACATCAGAACCGAGGTTCGTGAAAACCTTCAATCCTCCTTCATCACTCAAACAACTGAATTAAAGAATCTGTTGGCTAGTTTCTTGCCCGAAGCTCAACCTTCTTCTTCTTCGGGTTCTCTACCTTCAAACACCGTCACCAATCCACGAGCTAATGTGAGTGCTATAACTACGCGTAGTGGACTTACCATTGTCGACCCACCTACCCCACCACCATCATCTACACCTCCTCCACCACCATGTATCCCGACTCCTCCTACACCTAGTGTTAGTGCACCATTACCGTCTCCGCCTCGTCATGACGATGTATCTCGGAAGGACCCTTCAACATCACAACCTTCACCAACTACACCACCACCCAACCCTTATCAACCCAGAATCCCATACCCTTCTCGCATAGGCAAGACCAACGAGCTAACTAAGAATGACTGTCAAGTATCGAAATATGTGGATATGCTATCTAAAATGACCATCAACATTAGCCTTGTTGAAGCACTTTGCCACATGCCGAAATTTGTCAAAGCTTTCAAGGAATTGCTTAGCAAGAAGGAGAAGCTGATTGAACTCGCCAACACACGATTAAATGAAAACTGCTCTGCAGTCCTTCTTAGAGAACTTCCGGAAAAGCTTGGAGATCCCGGTCGTTTTGTGTTGCCTTGCGTGTTCAACAAAACTGAAGAATTTACTGCCCTTGCTGATCTCGGGGCTAGTATTAATTTGATGCCACTGAGTGTTTGGAAAACACTATCATTGCCCGACCTCATTCCAACAAAGATGACTCTCGAACTTGCAAACCGCACTCTCGCTTACCCCGTTGGTATAGCCGAAGACGTGTTCATCAAAGTTGGCACATTTACTTTCCCGGTCGATTTTGTCGTAGTTGATTATGAAATGGACCCTCGTATTCCTTTAATACTTGGTCGGCCATTTTTGAGAACCGGACGTTCTTTAGTAGATGTGGCCGAAGGTGAGTTAATCTTAAGAGTCGGGGATGATTCTAAAGTTTTTAAAATGGGGAAGCTTACAGGCAAATCTTTTGGAGGCCGAGAATCAGTGAATATGATAAATGTGCTCGATGACTTTACCGTCTATGACAATCCTCTATTCGAGTCTTCCACTGATAATCCACTCTTTGAAGATAATGTGGATGATTCTCCCCCTACTTTGGACGCTTCTCCCATTTTTGATTCTCCACCGGTCTTCGATGCTTATGATGATGATGATTCTAGCTCAGACTCAGATGATTTTGATTGTACTTCTGAGTATCCCGAGCTGCCCACTTTCGATGATTTTGATGAGGCTGATACTCTATCGAGCGATTCTTCACATGATGAAGATCCTCCACCATCACTCGATCCTACTTTGGACGATTATTCATTTGAGGAAGATTTCTCTGAATTTCTAAACACATACTTCCCTCATGAGAGTGATGCTCCTCCTTTGGACTTTGAAGATTATCGTCTTGATCCTACTTTGGATTTGAAGAGCATTTTGTCCAAGGAGAAGAAACCGGTCAACACCAAAATCCGTTGCACTATTGATTTGACACCTCTTTGTCCTCCTTCTGAGGACGAGGTTGTGCTTCTTTGCGGATCTTCTTCACACTCGGCTGAGCCTGAGTGCTATTTTCCCTTAAAGGAAAAGGTGTTCGACCCCGGTATTGAAGTTTTTAAGCCATCTCAGTATCCACCTGATGAAATAAAAGGAAAAATCTTTGGAAATCTTGAAGACATGCTTGCACCATTTCACCCTTGCTTCCACCGTGCTCCATCGCTGCTTAAGGGAACCTTGCCACTTCTCTTTTGGCTTGCCTTGTTCGCCTTAAGCTCTTGCTTATTGATGGATGAAAACTATGTCTTTGATCCTGGTGGATATTTTTCATGCTACTTCCGTTGATGATCAAGGTCGAGTCAGGCTCACGACTCGGTTAACAAAAATCAAGCGCTTCTTGGGAGGCAACCCATGCATCTATCTTTTCGCTTTCTTTACCATAAGTGTAGGGGGGACCCTTTGGATTGCTATTTCCTCTCCTCACTTCTTAATCAGGGATTCGAGCTTCAATGATCCACTCTTGATGATTCTTGACGACCCGTGATTCCGTGTTCTACGTCTTCCCGGTTCTATCCTAAACTCTTTTCGATTCACTATTTTATATTTTCTCAATATTAAACTAGGAATCTCTTTAGTTGTCTTTTCCTTAGCAAGATTTAAACAACGTGCACAATGTCCTAAGTGTAGGGGAGTTTACTCCCACATGCTTAAACATTGAGGACAATGTTTATCTTAAGTGTAGGGGGGACTTCTATCGAAGTTAAGTGGTCTTTTCCTTGTATTTGTCCTCATTTTAACCGGAAAGTCAATTTTTCGACATTTTTCAAAATTTTTGATCTATTTTGGCCTATTAGTTTTTCCCTTTTGTATAGTTATTTTCTTTCTTTACTAGAATAAATCTTTGAATAAGTGGTTTTAATTTTCAAACGTTGTGAATCTTTTGACTCAATCCGAGTTTACTCTAGCTAGTATCCTTAACGTGTTTAAGTCAAGTTTTGCTAGGCTTTTATATAGGGAGCTATAAAACGCGAAAGTCTTAACTCTCACGGGTTAAGAACAAGAACTTTTCGCAAGTTCCTATAATTGATCCTAGAGAGTCGTTTATCAAGGGAACTTTAAAACACGATTTCTAAACTTGAAAAAGTCTAAGAATTTGCAAGATCCTATAGGCGACTCGAAAACCCAAAACTTTGATTTAATAGGCTAAGTATCCACGAGTCTCATTACTTGAGATTTTAAACTGTGGAGAACGAGAGATGATAGAGCCAATTATAAGTTCGGTATTCTTTCGTGAATTTATGTGAGTTAATTATAAGCCTATTCTCCCATCGCTTGCTAATAATTTATTTGCTAATAAATAAGGTTGTACGATTTGAAAAGTTACTTAGCTTCTAGCCCCAGATCGTTTAAAAGTTGCTCGGTAATGACGAGAGTTCATAGCCAAGGCATAACTTATGAAGCGGGGCGCGAAGATTGGCGAGTCCGAAAAGGCCCTAACAAGGCATGAGGGCTATGTTTTGTTGCTAAAGATCCAAAGTGATGTGAAGAATCATTTATCGAAAATCAATATGAAGGATCGAGACACACGACGTAAAGCAAAAACTCCCCAAAAGTCATGGAGAAGTGTATCCGAAAAGACCCTAACAAGGTATGAGGATAAATAGATCCAAGTCATAAAAGGAGGCGGATCGTTGTATATCAAAGTCCAAAATAAAGATTGGAGAAAAATGAAGAAGTCGTGGTCCAAGAATGAATCTCTCAAAACTTCAATTGAAGAAATTCCAATTATGAAGAGAAGACCATTATTTCATGAACGTCTCTCAAGATTTGAAGTATGAAGTCGCTGCCAAATATCGGCCCGAGAAAGGTCTCAAATCGCGAACCAAGTTATGCCAAGATATGAACTTTCTGATATCCCGAGAAGCAGTTTTAAAAGATTTGGTCCTTTAGCTAACTATTGATTAAATCGTGCACTTTATTTTCAGACTAAATAATTATCGAAATAAGTCAAACAATGCATCTTCGTGATCATTCAAGACAAATAATAAAATATAAGAGATACCCATAGGAATAAGGGAGTCTAAGTGAATAATTGGCCCACATGAGTTCGTGTTAGTTTATTAACTTATAATAACAATGATCTCGTTTTCAAGCTTGGTTTGGAGAAAGTGAAAACTTGAGGATGATGATTATTCATAACATTTTCAAAACCCAAGGTATGCTTTTGATTTCTTTATTTTGAATGTCTTTAATTTTCTATCTCTTTAATAAAGACCAACGTGGATCGATTATGATGAAAAGTGTAATCTTGCTTTGTAACTAAATGCATTGCATGAGGACATTGCAATGGTCAAGTGTAGGGGATTTGATAGGTGTGTAAACACCCATCTTTTCTACCACTTAATTACAATAATAACCGGACCAAAACGTGTATTTTATGTCTTTTATGTCGGAATTATGCGTGGTTTGTGTTTTTGTTGTAACTTAGGATGAAAAGGTGAAAAGTGGAGAAAACACGGACATTCACGGGCATTTACGGACTTTTATTGAAGAAAAGGATGAAAGACGAAGTCAAGAAGTCAAGAGTGTAAAAAGAACGGAAGTCTACGACCAAATCTGAAGATTTATCGAAGAAAAAGTCAAAAGACGGAAGTTTACCAAAAGCCGAAGAATTCAAGTCTATTTTATTGAAGAATTTAAAGACGAGTTCAAAAGAAATCCCGAAGTCAAAAGTCCCTTAAGTCCAAGATTAAAGAAGATTAGAAGAAAAGGACTAAGTACGCAATTAATGAAGATTAAAAGAAGGAGGGGCTTAATTATGCAATTAAGAGAAAAGGAAAGAGGGGAGGAAGCTTCCTTAATCCTCCCCTATAAATAGACTAGGATGTTTATCATTTCATTTTGTTAGCTAAGTGTGACAATTAGTCTTCCACCATTTTTATATCTTGTCATTTACTTTTCATGTCATTTAAATTCATGTTATGCACCTTAATTACCATTTAATTCCAAGTAAGTTTTCATTTTAATTCTTGTCAAATCTTTATTTTATCTTGTCAATCTCTTATCTACCTTTCTTATTCTTTGATTCATGTGTTTATGTTATGTTCATGTTCATGCTTTTATTTTGATCTAAGTGGTGTTTGATTATTTTGGTTAAAGTTGTTTGATTTCGTGTTTTGAATTGCTTGTTGATGTTTATTTGTTAGATCGTTACTGTTTATATTTATACCTGTGTTTGATTTTGGTTATTTTGTTATTATATCTGTTGCTACTGTTCTCCTTGTTCTTCGGGAGTGTTTGCCTTGTTTCTGATCTTTCCAGGAAGAGTTCCGAGTCAAGGCAAGGAAAGGACTGAAGTGTTCATTCGGAAGTCCAAAACTTCCGAACCAAACCTGTTCATTCGGAACTTTCAAGTTCCGAACGAAGCCAAAACTTCCGAACCAAGACTCTTCATTCAGAAGTCCAAAACTTCCGAACCAAACATACTCATTCGAAACTCTAAAGTTCCGAACCAAGGGTTTCATCCGGAACTTTTCAAAAGTTCCGGATCAAGTTAAAGTTCCGAATCAAGGACCAAAGTTCCGAACCAAGGCTGTTCATTCGGAAGTCAAAAACTTCCGAGTCAAGGTTGTTCATTCGGAACTTCCAAAAGTTCCGGATCAAGGATTTTCTTCCGACTCAAGAAAGGTTGATTCGGAAGTTCTAAACTTCCGAATCAAGGAGCTTCATTCGGAAACTTCCGAATCAAGGGGTGACCTTATTCTTCCGAATCAAGGCAGATTTTACAAGTTCCGAATCAGTAAGTTCCGAACGAAGCATTGTTTTGGATAAGTGACATATTCAGATCAATTTGTTCCGGATCAAGGATTTTGGTAATATTCCAAGTGAAGAAGAATCATTTCAACCAAAGGTGACATTTAGGACGAGTGATTATTCCAAACGAAGGTTTATTCCGAATGAGCTGTATTCAGGTTCTTATTAGCTTTTGTCTTTGATTTTTATTTTCAAGCTTTATTTTTCCTGCCTTTTATTTAATTGCACTTTTAGATTATTTGCCTTAGTTTTAGTCGCACTTTAAGTTTGCCTTAGATAGATTTAAGTTTACGTCATTTTACTTTAGTGCCCTTTTAAGTTCAGTCACATTTTTAAATACTTGCACTTTACTTTAATTAGACTTAGATTTACTTTAAGAGCACATTTACTTTAATTGTTTTGCACCTTTTAATTTTAAAAACACTACAACGACACATCTTTGATTCCACCAAAATAAAACGAAGTCACATAGAGAGCTAAGATCAATTCGATTAGACCAACACAACGAACTTTAATATTTAATATTTTTTAACCTGGTAAAACCTAGTTATCAAAGACAAATGTGATAAGTATGCCACAAACATCATTATCCAAGCCCTTCCTCCAGATGACTACAAACTCGTCAGCAAACATAAAGTTTCCAAAGAGTTATGGGATAGAATTCGGGTTCTAATGCAAGGCACCTCGTTAACTAAACAAGAACGAGAGTGTAAGCTTTATGATACTTTTGATAAGTTTGCCTATGTGCCAGGGGAGACTCTCAATGATTACTATCTGAGATTTACCCTATTGTTGAATGAGCTTAATATCTATGGCATGGCAATTCCTACCTTTCAATTGAACACCAAGTATTTGAACACTCTTCCTCCAGAATGGAAAAAATACGTGACGGATGTTAAATTGGCTAAGGACTTGCATAACACCAATGTGGATCAACTTCAAGCTTTTCTTCAACAACACGAATGCCATGTGATCGAGGCTCGGTTGTCTACACCTCAAGTTCATGATCCACTTGCAATGTATGCTTGAAGGTCTACGAAATCATTGGCCTATTCTACATGATTGATTGGATGGATTTCATGTATGGATTGATAGATAAATAAAGAAGAAGATGAATGGAGAAGATGATGGAGTAGAGAGAGAAAGGAGAGAAGGGAGAAAAGTAGAGAGAGAAAATAAAGATGGAATTATGAAATGTGAAAATGAACAACCACCCCTCCTAACATGCTAGGAGGGGTTATATATAGCCCACCCTACATGTGGGCTATATGGGCTATACTTGGATCACGAGCCTAATACATTAATATATCGTTGGAGCGACCGATCCTTCATAGATACGTAAAAACGTATTTCCAACAATCTCCCCCTAAGGGAGGTCGCTCCAAGTTACAAAGCTCTAAATATTCTATATCTCGTGATCTATGCTAACTAAGATGTGACCGAGACTTTATTGGGAAAAACGTATTTCCAACAATCTCCCCCTAAGGGAGGTCACATCTTTTTACAAAATCTTAAACCTAGCATCTATGCTTGAGTCTTCGATCTTGTTCTTGTGAATATGCTTGATGTGATCTTTGACTTAAGTCTTGAGCATGTTTTCTTGCCTTGACCTTGTGCATTCGTCACTTGTGACATTCGCCTCTTCGTGACTTCATGTTCCACATACTTATTGTTGTTCCCATTCAATCCATAACACAAGATTCTTAGAGAGAGAAAGAGAAGAAAAGTAGAAAGAGAAAGTAGAGAGAGAAGTGGAAGGTTTACACTAAAACTATGTGTTTAATGAAATGAACCAACACCCTCTTTCACATGTGAAAGAGGGTTATATACCCCACGGCTCTAAGGCCTTTGTGGGCTTCATCTTGGGCCGGGTTTGGCTTTGTTTTGGGCTTACGCCCCTAACTTATACAATATTAGCTTAAAGTCCAAGCCCGGTTTTCCCGACTAACCTATTACAATACAAGACCTTTTAACGACTAAGATGACCTATTACATTCTTGTTCTACTATATAAAATATAGGGCTAACAATCTCCCCCAATGTATCGGTCATCTTAAAAAGCTTAAAAAGCATAAGACGATTGAGTGATTACATTCTTGTAGAGGAGATCTTCCTGCTTTGGTCTTGTATCTTGGTCTTGATCTTGTTTGTAACAGCTTTGTTCCTTCATGCTTTCGTGATCTTTATCTTGAGCCTTTGTCATTTGACTTTGAGTGCTTGAGATCTTCATCTGTACTCCTTGTGACTAAGATGACCTATTACATTCTTACATTCTTATGTATCTTGATTATCACCATCTTGTGCTCTTGTGACTTCTGAATCGACATCGGTTGCACGGCTACGCCACCTTCTTGATATACAGTAACATATATAGACACGGATAAAATGGCTTTGAACATTTCATCCTAACTCGGTAGCGTTTTACCTCCGGTCGGTGAAGACCGTTAAACGGTATTAAAATACCGTACCTGTGATCATGTAGATTCGATTAAGAACCTCCTTGACAGGGTTTCCCGGCTGTAGTAGCCAGTTCTCTTTACTCGACCGTCTCAAAGCAGACTGCGAACGTAAAGAGTGAATCATAAGGATAAATTATCCGTCTGATTAGAGTCGTCAATTCAGATTTCCTGGAACAAGTTTGATTCTAAAAGAATCGCACCATTGTTGCTTTCCAGTTTGTCACAAGCTTGATTCATAGAGAATCTTGCGAGTTACCTACTGCAGTGCTGTTTGATGTTGACACTGGAAGGATTTCCATTCGTCACTGTGAGCACTAATGAGTGTCACTCTGAATGTTCTGGCAAGATCACATGGATTTTGCGAAGAAACCTGGAATCAAGTTTGAATCAATTAAGAATCGAAACTTAGTTGCTTTCCAGTTCTCACAAGTTTGATTCGTGTAGAATCGCACAAGTTACCTACCATGAGCTTGTTTGATGCTGGCTCAAGCAGGATTTCCATCTTCATTGTGAATCGTATCACTCAGATGTTCTGGCAATATCACAAGGATAATGCGTAGGACTCGATTGTGTCCTAATGAGATGATAGATAGATCTTGTTTGGCTCTAGACTCAATAAGTGCATTTTTGTAATCGGAGGCTGGAGCAGACTGCCACCTTTTCAATATTAACTGACTCGGAGTGAGAAAGTCAATAGATACGTGTTGATCTCCGTGACAATGAGACTAGTTTCTTTTGAGAGAAACTCGAATGGCTGGGAAGGGTTGTGCATTGCATCACTGGGTCCATGATGACTTGTCTTCAATAGATGTATTGACCCGGTTTCTGCCTAAGTTGCATAGAATATTCAACTCCTTCAATGCTTACCAATACGTCATCATTAGCACCTTGTTGTGATTATTCTAGTGCTAACTTAAGTAATTGGTCCGCATTCAGCTTCATTCAACTCCATCTTTCCTAAGGACAACTATTTCTAGCTATGGAATGTCCTTGGGTAGATCCCTCCGGTTCTGGTTGGATCATAGGACTTAGTTTCCTATCCTAAACCACCTTTTGACTCCATCGTTCCGTCGTGGATAGTAGGTTGTTTTGGGTATAGATCGTAACCATAAACCATTGAAAACCATTCAAAGTGCTTGATAAAAATCAAAACTTTTAACACTTTGAAAGTTTTATCTTTTCGAAGAGCTCCCCCTACACACATGCATCGATATACGAAATAGTTTGGCATGTGAAGGAAAGAGTTGCACTTGAGTCTTTAAGATCACATGTTGCGATATATTACATTTTAATCACATTTTCTCCCCCTATCTCTAATATAAAAACATCATATTAGAGATACTAATTGATTAAAATATGACAATTTCTGAAAACCGATTGGGAGAGAAACATGTGTGCCCGCATGAATCATGGAACATTTTTAGTCGGGACGCTCCCCCTCAACAATATATGTGTGTCTTGAGACAAAATTTGACAAAATTTTAGAAAAACGACACCACAAAATATGTTGAGGTACGGAGTTGAGATGCCTTTTCCGATATAATATATTACATTTGACAATTTCATATCATTTTCGGAATGTGTTGGATACATAAAATATGACAATTTTAGAGATGTACCCAACAACATTAAAGGCTTGATTTTAAAACGCTCCCCCTCAAAAATTGATCAAAATAACATATGACATTTTTAGATATAAAAACCTATTATGAGGAAGGGAGTGTTGACCACACAATTTTGAAAGATTTAGAAAAACCTTTTGAGAAATTCTTGAAAAATTGTGTTCAACGGTTTTAAAATAATCAGGATAGAAGACTTCTCTTCTATTGATTAGGGAAAGCGCACTGAAACGTACACTCCCCTTTCGGGTCCGTTTTTCATGAGCTCAAAACTTTGATTGTTTTGTGACTAGCTCATGACCGAGAAAAATAAATTTCCCGTTGTGAAGGATAAGTTATCATCCGTGATAAACTTTCCTTAAGTTGAAGTTCGAGTTCTAAGCTGACATTTACTTAGAAATCGTTTTCATGAACTTAAAAACTTTGAATGTTTTTATGAGAAGCTCATGACCGAGAAAGATGAATTTCTCGTTGAGAAGGATAAGTTATCGTCCGAGATAAACTTTCCTTAGTTGAGGTCCGAGTTCTAAGCTGTGATGTGCCTAGAAGTCATTGTGAGAGAATATCAAGCAGCTTCATTTGCCAAAACCTCCAAGTCTTCTAGAGTCATATACTTCATACCAAGACGGCCAACGAGATACGCAAACCTATCTTTCGATAGAGCTTTTGTAAACAAGTCTGCCAGCTGGTACTCAGTTCTGACAAAGTATAGTTCCACGATGCCACGTTCCACTTGTTCCTTGATGAAGTGATATCTGACATCGATGTGCTTGGTGCGGGAGTGCTGAACCGGATTGCAAGATATGGCTATGGCCGACTTTGAGTCACAATACATAGGTATTTTATCAAAGTGGAAGCCATAATCCGTGAGTTGAGTTCTCATCCAGAGGACTTGAGCACAACACGCGGATAGAGCCACATATTCTGCTTCAGCTGATGAGAGCGAAGTGCAATCCTGCTTCTTTGACGACCAGCTGACAAGCTTGTATTCCCCTAGAAATTGTATGCTACCAGAAGTGCTTTTTCGACTATCAAGACAACCTGCGTGATTAGAATCTGAAAAAGCTGTTAGATGAAAACCGGTTTCCCTCGGATACCAGTTCCAAAATAGTAGTGGGCCTAGATGCAAAGTCTACAGGCAAGCTGATATTCCTAGACCCAATCACTAAAGTGGTTAACTTAGGTACCCATTTGTATCCGGGTGGTGTATATCTTGAATACCCCCGTGTACATGTCCTAATCATGTTCTCATAAAGCTTCTTTAACCTGCTTTGTTTACGTAGAGTAGTGGATTCTAACGCACTTAGTTTCTTAAGTGGTTGCTCTGTGGATTGGTTCAAAGTTCTTGTGGGTTTACTAGTACTAGTGGGCATACGAATAGGCTTCCTAGTTCTAGCATTCACGCCATTATGATTAAGAGCACAAGCATCATGATTGAAAGTACGAACACATTTGCCACATTCAACACAAACAAATTCAACATTCGAGGTCTTAGCAGTTAAACTGTCATTACATGCAGTTACAGACGTTTTATTCTTAGAAAACTTAAAATTCCTACGGTGATCTTCTACTTCATTCTTCTTCCCTTGACTATTGTTAGGCATGAATCTATCTTCAACTCTAGTGCTCTTAAGCTGTGGTCCGCTAACACTAGTAGTGGGATTTACTCCTGTAGAAGAAGACACACGTTGATTAGTTTTCCTAGTATTTTGAGGTAACTGCGTTGTTCCAGTTTGAGTGGACCTAGTGTTCATCTTATACATTCCAGGTGCTATCACATTAGTGCTCTTATCATTTCCTATCTTAGGCAAAGTCTGTGGGGGTTGTCCCAAAATAGATGTTTTAGGGCATTTAACCGCATTCGGTTGACGAACGGCAGATGGTTTACCCAAAACAGACTTTCCTTTCATTTTCTCAATGAGTTTCTGTAACTCACTAATGGCAATGTCCCTTTCTTTTAGCTGAGCTTTCAAATCATTTATTTCGAAATCTTTTTCATTTAGTAGACGAAACGAAGAAGCTGACATTTCTTGACACTTTTTATGATTATGAGATTTTTCACCTTTTTGTAAAGCAAGTTCAAGAGAAATGGAGTGTTTCTCAAGTTGAGAAAAACTTTTCGAAAGTTTGTTATATGACTGAATTTGTTTCGAAAGCTCTACTTCAAGATTGCGACATTTCGCGTCCGATTCTGACACTAAACATGCTACATGACAATATTGATCCAGATCGGTATACACACCAAGTATAGCATTCATATGGTCAGCATAAAAATATTCCTTGGAAAGTCGATCAATTTCGTTAGAAAGTTGGTGTTCTTGTGTCTTTAATTTAATTTGAAGAAAATCAACTTCATCTTCAAGAGATTTGACATAGCTTAAATCAGTTAACATTTCCTCAGTGAGAGCATTATAAAACATTTCCACATTTTTTGAAAGATCATCAATGGTTGGAACAATGCATTGTTGGATGACGACTTCTACTTGTGGGTTAGGTTTAATATTCCAAATGGTATCCCTAGAAACTTTTTCATAGTCGACGACACCTTTGTACAAATTTAAAACCCCTTGTTTTATAAACTCAAATTGCTGAACACTTTTGCTTTTCTCATTCCATTTACGTTTTTCATCCAAAATTCGCTTTTCTAACAAAATTGATTGCTTTTTGAAACTCCTTTTTAAAGAAACTTTCTTTTGTGGTTCATCACTTGGTGGTGGAACACTATTAAACATCTTTTGTTCTTTTGAAAGTTCTTTTTGAGGGACAAACTTAATATGATTGTTAGAATCAGAAAGGTTTATTAGATCACTTAAGTTTGATCGACTTTCTTCTTGTTGACGAATGATTTCGTCGCAGTCAGGGGAGAGCATAAGAGCAAGATTATCAACATAACAACCGATATCATAAAGAGCAGGCTTGGTACTTTGAGCTTTCTTGAGATATTCAGGCTTGACAAAACTCGTTTTCATATTTCTATTGAGCATATTCATAGTTTGAATAGACTGACCCGTTTTGTAAACAATGTTGTTTAACGTGTCGACTCTCTTTTCCAAAGCAAGAATTTTTTCAATATCCTTATCTTCACGAGTTTTATAAAGCTCAGTTTGTTCTTTGTTAACCGACTCTAATTCAGTAATTTGGAGTTTATGTAGCAGCAGTTGTTCTTCAAGTTCCGATATCTTCTGTTTTGACATATGAATTTCGTGTGCTACTTCAGAACAATATTGTTCGTTGAGCACCTTACGTTCATATACCAAACCATTAGCTATTGCAACCCGTCGATCAGCTTCTTTTACATAATCACACTCTTTAAGCCTGTCTATCTCCTCGGCTAAGGATGTGTTTGCTTGCTTCAAACGTTTATTAGCATCTTTGTTTACCTCAATTTCATGTTTTAAAGAATCAATTATAGACGCAAGCAAATCACGGTCCTCATCCGAGTCAGTATCCTGAACAGCTTTTCTGTCATCATTACACATATGCTGTGAATCTGTAGAGATATTGCTATCCTCCGTGTCCATTACATATGTGTCATTGATGCTTTCGGGTTGCTCAGGATGCCGTCGTTCATTAGCAAACACATTATAGTTATCATGTGATGGTACCTTTTCAAGTGGCTCAGAATCATAGATGGGTCCAGAAGTATCATCAGTCTCTGGGATCACTTCTTGAATCTTTGCCATGTACACATAATGTGCCTCTAGCTCTTGATCATCGGCTTCATCATCAGTGTCATCACGCCAGTCAACTTCATCTGCTGTGAGTAGAATTCCTGCTTCTTCTTTCTTGCACAGCAACATCTTTTCCTTGTGATATCCCGAATCCTTAACCCGTTTTGGCTTCTTACATTCCCTAGCCATGTGCCCAAAACCCTTGCAGTTGAAGCATTGAATCCCAGTCTTCTGCACCACCGGAGTGCCTACAGTATCTCTAGCCCCAACTTGATTCATCATCCTCTGATTATCATACCTAGCATCACGATCATACCTAGGTGCATGATCAACTTCCTTATATCTAGCATTGGATGATGATCTGAGGTTGTTGTTGGTAGGTTTGTAGATCTTCTTATAAGTTGTGGTGAGTAAAGACATGAGTTCTTCAATCTTCTTGTCCCTTGAAGTTTGTTCATCATCACTGTCTCCATCTGACTCGGTGTCATACTTTGGAGGTGGAGTGGGGACAATTGCTTTTGCTTTGTGTTTAGCAGCAGCTAGAGGTTTGGTCGATGAGCTTGATGACTTCGAGGAATGATTAGGTGGTTGTTGACGAGGAACGGGTTTTGTTGAAGTAGCAGCCACAAAAGCAATAGAATTAGCAGACCGTTCTGCCTTTTCAGCCCTTAGTTCATTCACTTCATTTTGATGTTGTTTCAAGATATCATAAAGTTTGTGGTAAGATATAGTCTTGATATCCTCCCTTTGTTTGACCAAAGTCACAAACCTTTGCCATTCCGGTTTGAGTTGAAGTAGAAACTGAACATTGGCATGATGATTGGAGATGGTGCACTGATTTCTGACAAGCTCATTCATCATTTTGTAGAATCTCGAGTAATATGAGTCAATGGATTCACCATCTTCAGATGTGAATTTTCCAAACTCCCAAAGCAGATTAGTCTCGAGATCTTGAACATTGATTGACTCACCTTGCTTCAATCGATGAATTGCATTCCACATTTCCATAGCATTAGGACATGCATCAACTGTGGAATAGATATCGTTATCAATTCCAGTGAGTATGAAATTTACAGCATCAGCTTCAGCTTGGAGGAGTTTCTTTTTCTCAGCAGAACATGTGTCAAAATCCTCCATAGCTCGTATAGTTGATGAAGTACCATCCTCTGCCTGTGTTGTAATTGGTTTGAATTCAAAAACTGGAGGTGGGTTCTCAAGGCAGTGACGAAGAGCAGTTCGGTTTTCTTTTCCATCGAGAAATCTGAGAAAACGAGATCTCCATTGAACGTAGCAACCGGCAGTGAGCACAGGTGGGTTACCGTTGCCACCTTGTTCCAAACGAATTTGATTAGCAGTTGCAATCTTGATGTTGTTGTTAGACATGGTGAATACTTGTGGATGAATTGCAGATCTTAGTGGATTTGTTGTGATGATGTGTGGTTAAAATTGAAATTCCGAAAATTCAAAAAAAAAATTCTCAGCCCGACAATAAATTCCTCAGTCTGACAAAACGGTAAGCCGAAAAATTTTGTATCGCCAAATTTTGAATTTGAGTTAGAAATAGCCAAAAACTAGTAGGGAAAAAATTTGATTTTACCTGACCTAATAATTTTAACTTTTTTTTTTTTTTTTTTTTTTTTTTTTAATCTTCGTGTAAACTACGTTCCGAAACTAGTCTAGATAGTAGCTAAGTCTAAAAATTACTCAAACAAAATACCCATCGGAATGTCCATCGGAATACTTATCGAATGTCCAGATCGGAATGTCCAGATCGGAATGCTCAATCGGAATGCTCAATCGGAATGCTCAATCGCAATGCTCAGATCGCAATGCTCAGATCGTAATCTCCAGATCGTAATGTCCAGATCGGAAAGACTGTCGGAATACTCAGATCGCAAAGCCTATCGGAATACTCAGATCGCAAAGTCTATCGGAATGTCCAGATCGCAATGTGGCTGTCAAAATTCAAGCAGAGTAACGACTTAAAATACTTCCTTATACCCGTCGGAATCCAGATCGCAAAGTACGATCGGAATGTCCAGATCGGAATAAGTAATAAAAACCAACTATCGCAATGTAGAACCAAACCCTTTCCGATGGTAAGGTTATTGCGATGGAAGCCCAAGTACAATTTGTACTTTCCGATGGAAGTTTCTACTTAAATTTCGGAATGAAGAACAACAAGAAATTTCGCAACTTTTGATCCAAAAAATTTGTGTTTTAGCCAAAACCAAGATACCCAAATCACTACTACTATTATGTATATGATTTGTATCAAGAAAAGACCATAAAAACACAAAAAGAAAGATGGGACGTGAGATATGGATCAAAGAAGCCACGAAAAATCAAGAACACCACATACGAATCTTTAATCACCTATCCACTATAGGCTCTTGATACCAAATGTTGTTCCCATTCAATCCATAACACAAGATTCTTAGAGAGAGAAAGAGAAGAAAAGTAGAAAGAGAAAGTAGAGAGAGAAGTGGAAGGTTTACACTAAAACTATGTGTTTAATGAAATGAACCAACACCCTCTTTCACATGTGAAAGAGGGTTATATACCCCACGGCTCTAAGGCCTTTGTGGGCTTCATCTTGGGCCGGGCTTGGCTTTGTTTTGGGCTTACGCCCCTAACTTATACAATATTAGCTTAAAGTCCAAGCCCGGTTTTCCCGACTAACCTATTACAATACAAGACCTTTTAACGACTAAGATGACCTATTACATTCTTGTTCTACTATATAAAATATAGGGCTAACACTTATACTTTTAAATTCTTGAAAGCTTCAGAGTTTGATATAGCGGAAGACTTGACCTTCAGGCTTTCTTGAATTTGTTGAAGTACTAATTGTATGTAGTATAAGCATGTGGTGACGAATTCTTCTGGATTGTACACCGCAATGTCACCTTCTTGTTACGCTGCATAAGACAGTTAGCAACAAACAATATACACGGATGAAATGGCCTTGAACATTTCATTCTAATTCGGTAGCATTTTACCTCCGGTCGGTGAAGACCGTTGGACGATATTAAATATCGTACTTGTGGCAGGTAGTTTCAATAAAGAACCTCCTTGACAAGATTTCGCGGGTAAACCCGTTCTCTTTACTCGACCGTCCAAAGCTGACTGCAAACGTAAAGAGTGAATCATTTGGATAAAATTATCCGCATGATTTGAAGCCGTCAATTCATATTCCTGGAACAAGTGAAGTTCAATTAAGAACCGCACCATCGTTGCTTTCCAGTTGTCACTAGCTTGATTCATATAGAATCTTGCAAGTTACCTACCAAGTGCTGTTTGATGTTAACACTAGAAGGATTTCCATTCGTCACTGTAAATACTTAATAGTATTACTCTGAATGTTCTGGCAAGATCACTAAGATATTGCGTAGAGGCCTGGAACGTGTTTAAATTCATTTAAGAATTAAACCACTGTTGCTTTCCAGTTATCACAAGTTTGATTCATAAAGAACCGCACCAGTCACCTACCATGAGCTTTTTGATATTCGCTCAAGAAGGATTTCCATCTTCATTGTAAATACTTTCGTATTACTCGGATGTTTAGGCAAGATCATGAAGATTTTGTGAAGGACTCTTAAGATCTTTCTTACTTTTCACAGTGTGTGAAGAAGCAAGGAAATATGAAAGTGTGTCCTAATGAGATATTTGATGATCTCAAATGGCTCTAGACTCGATCGTGCATTTTGGATTTTTAGTGATCGGAGGCTGGAGAGGAGTGCCACCTTTTCAATACCAATTTATTCGGAGTGAATAAATCAATAGATAATGCGTTGTCTCCGTGTGATTAAAACAAATACCTTTTGAGAGATATTTGAGTTAGTTGGGAAGGGTTGTGCATTGCATCACTGGGTCCATGATGTCTTTCTTCAATATCGAGAATCATTAACAAAAATGATCTCAATAGCATATGTATTGACCCGTTTTCTGCCTAAAGTTGTAAGGAGGGCTTCTTTCTTTACACCCTTTATCTTTACAATTCTTTTTCATTCTTCAACCCCTTCAATGCTTACCAATACGTCATAACTAGCACCTTGTTGTGATTGTTCCAGTGCTAACTTAAGTACTTGGTCAGCATTCAGCTACGTTCACAATCTTTCTCCATCTTTCCTAAGGACTACTATTTCTAGCTATTGAATGTCCTTGGGAAGATTCCTCCGGTTCTAGAGAAATCATTGGACTTTAACCTATCCTACCATCCTTATGTCACCACAATCTTCACCGTCGTGAATAGAGATGTTTTGGGTAAGTTTATGTCACCATGAAATCCATTTTGCTCCCCCTTAACATATGCTACGATATCCGAAAACATTTTGCACATGTCAGGATGAGCAATCACGTTAAGTCAAACCATTTATGATTGATCATATCCCATATTAAATCACATTTTCTCCCCCATATTAAAAATATTAACCCAATCGATGTTTTTAATATTAATTGATTTAATAGCATTTTAAGAAAATTTGGGAAGAAAAATGCAAATCCAATTATCTTCATGAATTACACAAGCTCCCCCTCAAATTAATGAGGGTGTACTTGAAACGTAAATTAAATACCTTTTAAACACAAGTGTAAGGTATTTAACACGTGCAAAGATCATATATGATAATGAATTCACAATATTAGCAATTTACGAGGTTGGACCTGAATGATGGAGAACATCATATGAAAGAAGCACATGGTTCTTGTTCACGAATGTTGGTCTTCCTCGTAACTTCTGAAGTTATCTCTTGACTCCATGTGAATGATTGATATCGTTGTCTTAACACCAATATGTGATCTTGGCACTCTCGGCATCAAGGATTCTGAATGCAGGACAATTGCTCCCCCTCAATTGTTGACCCGTGTTCTATTGAAAGAGTTGTGGTCACCGTTTGAGTAGTCGCATCGTCGAGTATGTAGATATCAATTGTAAGTTGCTACGGTTGGTGTAGATGATAACTTCGGATTCTGAAGTCAAAGATTTCCGGTGAAATGCTTGACTTCAAAGTGAAAAGCGGGTTACTATCAGAAATAATAGCAAACCATTTTGAGCATGTTTTAAAAGTTTGAACTTCTGCTCGAACTTTATTTACAACCCCGTGTCGTTATTGAATGACATTTCTAGTATCGTAAATATTATCGATTCCAGAAGACATGCTCTTTTTATCAAAACATTTTTGAACACACAAATTTGAAAGATTTAGAAAAATCTTTTGAGAAATTCTTGAAAAATTGTGTTCAAAGTTTTGAAAACCAATTACTTGAGCTTAAGATTTGGAATATCTTAGGAAAGCTCAAGTCCGAGAAGTTGTAAACTTCTCGTTGTTAAGGATAAGTTTATCATCGGCGATAAACTTTCCTTTTATCTGAAGAACGAGTCCTAAGCTGACATTTACTTAGAAGTCGTTTTCATGAGCTTGAAAACTTTGACTGTTTTAACGGAAAGCTCATGACCGAGAAAGGTTAATTTCTCGTTATGAGGAAAAGTTCTCTTATTTAAAAGATACACTTTCCTTTCTGAGCTTAAAACTTCGAATGTTTTAATACAAGCTCATGACCGAGAAAGGTGAATTTCTCGTTAAGAGGATAAGTTATCATAAAAGATAATCTTTCCTTTATTTTAAGTTCGAGTTACAGTCTGACATTTAACTGTAAGTCATTGTGCATGAGCTTAAAAAACTTCGAATGTTTTTAATATTAGCTCATGCCCGAGAAAACTTAATTTCTCGTTGTAAGGATAAGTTTATCATCGGCGATAAACTTTCCTTTCTTTGATGCACGGGTTATCGTCTGAAATTTAACGATAAGCCATTTACACGAGCTTAAAACCTTTGAATGGTTTTAGGATAAGCTCGTGTCCAAGAAAACTTAATTTCTTGTTAAGAGGGTAAGTTATCGTTGCGTAGATAAACTTCCCTGTCTCTGAAGTCCGAGTCGTCGTCTGTCATTTAACGAGGAGCCATAGTGCATGAGCTTAAAAACTTCGAATGTTTTTGATATAAGCTCATGCCCGAGAAAAATTAATTTCTCGTTGTTAGGATAAGTTTACCATCGGCGATAAACTTTCCTTTCTTTGAAGAGCGAGTTATAGTCTGTGATGTGACTATAAGTCCTTGTGTAAGCTTTAACCATGAATCCCCTGAGATACTAGTTTCTCCGATATCTGCTTCTTCAGCAACCAAACTCTAAGAGTGTCCTTAGTTGAACGGTATACAACGATTGGACCGCTTCGTTCTTTTGGAATATCAAATTTGGTACCTGCATTCTTATTAGGAGTTTGTATACTGTTGCATGGGTTAGAGATATCTATTTTAGAAGCACGTGGGGGTTCACGGTTTTCTTTTCTTGTGTCAGAGGTGGCCTGAGGGGATGATTCACTTGTCTTAGTTGGCAAACGTTTCCTTTTATAGAAAACCTTAAGTTCAGGCTTAAGTGATGTATCATCCTTTGCAATTTCCTCCCAAGTAGTCTTCGTAGAATCAGAGACAATCCTAGTTAAAGGGCACTCATTTCCTACAAGAGTGAAAGTTCTACCAGTGGGGCGCCACATTTTACCAAAGGGTTTGATTTTAGCGACCCACTGGGATTTAAGTCTAGCACGGGAGTTCACCTCATTAAGTAGTTTCTTGATACAGGAATCATGATTTGCCGTAAAGACACATTTTCTACATGTTTTACAGGTAGCATATTTAATGTCCGAGTAAGATCTAGAATTCCTAGATGATTGATTAATGCTCCTAGGATGTGACATGCTACGGTTAGCAGTGTTGGGTAAACTAGAAGGCATCTGACTAGGTTTGAAATTCATATCTCTTACTTGTGTCTTTTGCTTAGCTTCCCTTTGACCAAAATCCTGGCGCACATCAGTTGAACTAGTTCTAGACGTGTTCATTGACCTATTCTTAGAGAAACTAGAGGCAATCATGTGATGAGGTCTTGCCAAAACTGATTTAGTCACATTAGGCCTAGTTGGTGGAGTGACTGTTCTAGAATTATGACCCAAATCAACTTGGGAGGCAAACCGCGGTCTCGAGGATAGTGATCGCTCGGATCTAAATGCAGTAGGTTGTCTGACAATCGGTTGTCTGACGAACTGATTTGTAGGCGGTTTCCCCAAGATTGATGGTTTTTCAAGCTTAGTGTCCACACTAGGTCCTTTACTTTTCCTTAACTCGTTTTTCAACGCAGCTATAGCAAAAACATTTTCCTGTACTTGGGCCTTTAAAGTCTCATTCTCTTTGAGCAAGTTATCTTGGGATGCCAACTTAGATTCAAGCAGTTGAATTTGTTTCAAAAGATTATCCTTTTCAGCTTTAGAATCTAACACTTTTTGATCCAATTTTCTTTCAAGAACAACATTTGATTTTTCAAGTTTTTCAAAATATGTTTCAAATTTGTCCGTTTTCTTAGAAAATTCAAGTTTGGCATCCTCAAGATCTTTTGATTGTTGAGCTACAATCGTTTCGAGCTCTCTAATCTTGGAATCAGAAGCAGTCAATGAAGCAGTTATAGGACAATTATCATGATGTTTAGCATTCTGAACAATCTCTCCCCCATTATGACTTACGTCAGATGAATCAGAAGTGGTAGTGCTATCACTCTTTTCCATCCCATGTTTGTCATAATTAGGTTTGGAATGCTCAATATGCGGCATATCATCAGCATATACATCATAAACAACATTACATTGTACCATGTTTGCAGGCTCTGCGTCATAAATGGGTAAGGTGTCATCAAGAGAAATCTCGTGAACATTCCCTGACGTGCCACTGGCATCATGTTGTCCTCCTGATTCTGTGCTCGTACCATCGTTAGGCTCCAAGTTGTCAACCGTATGACCAGTTTCCTCTTGCATCGAAGAGTCTTGCACTCCATTATCATACCCTTGCTGAAGTCGAGATCTTTCATAAATCGAAGACGAGACCGAGGTCATGAGTTTCAATATTGTATCACGAAAAACTCGAAGCTCGGTATGTGTATCTCGAAGAAATGATTGGCAAAGCATCGAACTTTCAGACTTGATGATATTGAATTGGAGGAAAGGCGTGAGTTGTGTCACAAGAGCCTTATAAGCAAGTGTCGATGCAGAGTGATTAAAGTTTTCATTATTGAGTTGCTCGGCGAGTTGGGTCAAAGTGGTGAATATTGAATCAATGAATATATGACGATCTTGTCCAAAGATGGTCACAAATTCGCTCCCTCCTTGAAGCCGTGAAAGAGTAACAAGATGATATTGAAGCAATTGAAATGAATTTATACCATTTTCTCTAGCTTTGTCTTGCATTCGATGCAAGTCTCCCTCGTTTGATGTCGAGTTCAAAAAATCCATTGAAAGTTCGATGACAGATTCTTGGATCTTTGACTGGAAAAATATCTTTCGCCTAGCTCAATTATATTTATCGCCTCAAATGTTGATAAGACAAACCGGAGTCCAAATCAAACTCAGTTCACTCTAAAAAATAAAGTCCGTCAACGAATATTTTACCAATTCGTTTCTTTCGACATACCCGCCTTAGCACGTTGTACCAAATCCAAATATATAAATTGAGAAAATATTCAAAATTAATTTAGCTAAAAAAAATTAACCTTTAAAAAAAAAACTTAAAAAAAGTAAAAAGATAAATAAAAAAAACAAAAAAAAAAAAAAAAAACAAAACAAAAAAAAAAAGTTTAACTTAAAATTTGTAAGTAAAATTAAAAACGGATGGATAAATAAAAAAGAAAAAAAACGATACTTAACTAAAATAAAAAAATTAAAAAGGAAAAAAATCTGATCCTTGTTTTCTCCGTCTCAAAAGAAACGTGGCCCTCCCTGATTTCCTCTCTTGGTTTCTCCGTCCAAAAAGAAATATATATAAAAAATTCAACCGACTCTTCCCAATAATACTTTGTTATCTCCGTCTCAAAACGACGTTTTCTCTCTCTCTCTCTCCTAGTTCCTCTCAAACACAAACTTGGTTTTGTCCGCCCCTCAATCCTGACACTCTCTCTGCTAGAATAGTTTCCTCCAATCTAACATATGAGCCAACAAAAGATTCGTTTCTTTCTTTATGCAATATATGAACCTGTTGACTTCAAGATCAGGCCAATGGTCTCGGGTAGGTTTTTTATGTCTAATTTCAGAGTCTTTCTCTCATCTGTAGAGTCCTTCTTTGAGTCTGGTCAAAATATGTGTGTCGAGAGATGTTGGTCGAAGGTGAAGGTTTGTTGTGATAGACGAAACAAAGAAACGAATGTAACAAGATTGTTATGATTCGTTCTTTACTTTCGAAAATTAATGAAGGTGAATCGAGTCTATTCTCGAATTGAAAGAAACGAGACTCAAGACTTATTAGTTTGAGTATTCTATTTTTTATTCGTAGATTATCACATATCAATGAAGAAAGAATTTCGAACACTTAAGATCTTTAAAGATCCTTTGTACTACCGAATCAATCTGAGATATTGATTTATGTTTGTCAGTCGAGAGTCGTGAAAAGATTTGTGTGGGTTTGTGTTTGGTGTAGAGACGAGAGTTTCGAGATGATAGGTGAGGTAATGTGAGAGGGATGTGCGAGGGTCAGGGTTTGAGTGGTACTGGTGAGGGTCAGGGATGAGTTGTTAGTTTGAGGGTCAGAGTTTTGAGACCGAGAGTGTTAAGGGGTGTGGTTGAGTCGAGAGACTGTTTTGGTTTAGGGGGAGTGAGTCTGGTTTGGTTGTTGATGTGTTGAGTGTAGGTGTCGAGAGAGGTGATGATGTCGAGTGTATGAGTCTGTTGTTCGTGAGTTGGTTTTACCGAGAGAGAGGTGAGGGTGTCGTTATGGGTGTCCGAGAGAGTTAAGGTGAGACGAGGGTGAGTTGGTGAGAGACGAGAGTTGGGGTGGGAGTCCGAGTGTTTGTCGAGAGTGGGGAGTTTGGGTTATGGATTTTTTGAAAAAAACAAAACAGTTTTTGTATTGTATTTCGAGTTTGTCCCGTTATGTTTGAAATGGTTCATTCGGAAGAATTTATTCATTCGGAACTTTTCATTCATTCGGAAGTGTCATTCATTCGGAAGTTTCGTTCATCCGGAACTATTCGTTCATCCGGAACTTTTCGTTCACCCGGAACTTTTCTTCACCCGGAACTTTTCTTCACCCGGAACTTTTCTTCACCCGGAACTTTTCTTCACCCGGAACTTTCTTCGTCCGGAAGTTTCTTCGTCCGGAACTTTTTCGTCCGGAACTTTGAGTGGAAGAACAGTAATGATGGGACAAATTTTGGACAGTTATGACTTTGGACAGTTTGATAGTTGACCAACCCAAAAAATGATAAAACTGATAAACGAAAAGACTGATTAAAAAAGTTATATAAAAAACTGATTATATATAAAAAAATTGATAAAAGAAAAAACTAATAATAAAAAATATTAAAGTGGAAATTGATTAAAAAAAATAAAAAAAAGGATAAAATTAAATGTTCAATTTAAGGAACTCAAACAAAAAAGGCAATCAAAATAGAAAGGATTTAATCAAAAAAAATACAAAATTAAAAAGAGAAAAACACAAACTTTTTATAAAAACACAAACTTTTTAAGAGTTGATAATAAATTTTTTGATTTTTGTATAAAAATTTGTGATTTTTATCTAAAAAGTAAGTAAATCTAAAGATTTGACATGATTTAACACATAAAAACACAAACTTTTTATAAAAAATACAAACTTTTTAAAATTTAAGCATGATTAAATCAAAACCCACCAAAATAAAAAAGAAATAAAAGCAAGAATAAACCAATCAAACCTTGGCTCTGATACCAATTGAAGGTCTACGAAATCATTGGCCTATTCTACATGATTGATTGGATGGATTTCATGTATGGATTGATAGATAAATAAAGAAGAAGATGAATGGAGAAGATGATGGAGTAGAGAGAGAAAGGAGAGAAGGGAGAAAAGTAGAGAGAGAAAATAAAGATGGAATTATGAAATGTGAAAATGAACAACCACCCCTCCTAACATGCTAGGAGGGGTTATATATAGCCCACCCTACATGTGGGCTATATGGGCTATACTTGGATCACGAGCCTAATACATTAATATATCGTTGGAGCGACCGATCCTTCATAAATACGTAAAAACGTATTTCCAACAATGCTTCTCAACAAAACATGGCTTATACTTATCAACAACCATCATACTTGCAGCAGACACCACCACACAACTATCAGCAACCACAACAACCATCTTATCAAACACCAATGATGCCACAGCAAGCATATCAACAAAGTTTTCATCAAGAATCTTTTCCATAGCAACCACCATATCAGACATCACCATCACAAGCCAACACTTCTCCAATAGGCTATACTCCTCCACAAGGATATTTTCCAATAGAAGCACAACCAGCACAAGCTTTCTACTCTAATGAACTTCCACCAATCCAAGCACCGGTCTTTACTCCAAATGATACGCCAGCTGATGTACTAAACCATCTCACTGCCTACTTGTCAAAACATGTTGCAACTAGAGGATTTCCACCAACAAACAATCAGCTCCGCACCTCTTCAAATCCTCGACAACAAGCTACTGTTCAAGATGGTCAAGTAATAGTGAAACCTATTCAGGGAAGGAAAAATTCATATGGACCTCCTACAAGGACTGTGAATGCTCAAGCTGTGAATTCTCAAGCTAATGGAAATGGAAGCCCCATTGGTCCTCAAAAGGTTGTGACTTGCTACAATTACCGAGGACAAGGTCATATGGCTAGGCAATGCACTCATCCGAAGAGGAGAAGGGATGATGCATGGTTTCGTGAGAAGATGTATTTGGTTGATGCTTAGTCTAAGGGGAAGATTTTGGATTCAGAGGAGTTAGCATTTCTTGCAGACCCAGGGGCAGCAGATACTGAAGGCATTACGGTCGTTTCTACCTCTAATGCAGCTTATCAAGCAGATGATCTTGACGCATATGATTCGGATTGTGATGACATTCACTCTGCCCAAGCTGCTCTCGTAGCTAATCTCTCTCACTACGGTTCTGATGTCGTCAGTGAGGTACCAACCACATCTAATAATTTTGATGATAACCAACATCAAGTTGGGCATGAAAATGACAACCTCGAACAGCATTCGGGAACTAGTAACTCAAATGATGTGGTAGCCAATCCTACACATTTGAGTGAACCTCAACCAAATGCTACGACGGGTATGGAATCTTATGCTCAACATGATTTGGTCATGGTACCTAAACATATTATTGATCAAATGCATATGGCCCTCAGACAATCCATAGATACCAATTCCACCCTAACTGCTGAGCTTGCGTTGCATAAAGAAAAGGTCAAAACTTTTGAAATGGTCCCTCAAGCAGAGAAAATAACATGTTCTGAATTTGACCAATTTTGTTTTAAAAAGATTGAACACTTGAAAGAAATAGAATCATTAAAATCTAATCTTTCCAATGAATTAAAAGCAAAAGAGTCGGTTGTCAATGATTTTCAGAAACTTAAAATGGATTTCGAAACTCTCGAGTCTAAAAAGTTTGAATCGGAAATTAATGCTACCAAACTTCCTAAATTCAAAGAACAACAGCTTTTAAAACAATACGCTTCCACAGAAAAGGTTCATCTTTTAACTCAATCATTTAAAGAACTCGAACTTAAGCGTCTTCAAGATTTACCACCTAATCTCGGTTATGCAAAACAAGCTCAGGAATATATTTCGTGTCTTTATGATATGACCCTAATTGGCAAATCAAAAGAAGCACCTTTTGTTCGTAGTACTGAGGAGACACAATCACTTGCAGAAGAAACTCATTCTAAAATGCTTTCAAAATTCCATACGATTGGTTATGATACGTATAATAAAGATCAACTTTCTAAAAAGACCCGCATTCACTTACAAAAGGAATTAGCTGAACTAACAGTTCTTGTGCCCCCAAGTTTGTCAACTGAAAACCCTCCTAGTACGTCTCCTACACTCGTCAAAACGGATTTAACGCAGTTAATTCCACCGGTAAGTAAGGCGTCCGTTAACTTAAATATGGTACACCAACACTTAGCCGATTTTGACAAGGTCATTTTGGAACGTACGACGGCTTCGGCCATAACGAAAGGTGAATGGAATTTTGAGAACACTAGAGCTGCGTTTCGAGACAAAATTGTTCCGTTTGTAAAGAATGTTAAGGTTTGTCTTAGTAATCTTGATCAAGATTTGCTTTTGGAAAAAGAAGAAGTTAGACGTGTTTTCAATGAAATGGATGATGCTTATGAAAACAGTTTACTTGAAATAGAACGGGTTTCACGCCAAAATGAACAACTTCTGAAGCAAGTGATGTCTCATGATATAGTTTCTGTCTGTGTGAATAAAAGTGTTGATAATGATTCTATTGTGCATAATGATGAATCTGTGGATAATGTGGTAGATAGTAATGTTGGGAATAAATTATAAGCCAGTTTACTTGAGCGCTGACAAGAGTAAAACAAGCGTTGACAGGAGCAAAACAAACGCTGACAGCTTAAGCGTTGACAAGATAAAGTCAAGCATTGATACATTGAAGACAAGCACTGATGGGAAGATATAATCTACGCGTTTATTGTATTCTAGATTACTTCTAGTAAAGATAGGAACAACAATGTATTTTCTATATTTATCTTTACCTAGAATAGCTGATACGTAGATTATTGTACAAGGCTTCTTATGTCTATAAAAGAAGACCTTTAGGTTAATGTTCAATATAAGTTTTCATTCGTAAACTACTTTCATTGTAAGCAAGTTTGATATCATTAATCAAAGTGAAAGTTTGTTTATATCATTGTGTTCTTGTTTAAGTGTTAAAAGCATAACACTTAGATTATCATAAACATATACAAAGGTTTCTCTAAGTGTATTACTTGATCTAATCTCATATACATAAAGCTAAATCGATCTAAGTTTGAGATCAACAAGTGGTATCAGAGCTTGTTGTGGAACTTTTGATCTTAAAGAACACAAGAACCCTAAAAATCACCAAAACCCTAATTTTCTCAAAAACCCTAACAACATCATGTCAACTTCAGAAATAACCTCCTCCTCCTTACCTTTACCAAACATCAAGATTCCCATGCTTGATGCAACCAACTTTGAATTGTGCAAATTCAACTTTGAGCAATATCTAGGGATCTATGACTACACACTCTGGGAAATTATTGAATATGGAAACACATTCAATAAAGCCCAAAAGATTGCTGATGCTATTTCTGGAAGAGCAGCTGTTGCTGGATGTTCTGAAGAAGATAAGAAAGAAAAGCCTGAAGATGGTAGTGTGGTGTCCTATTGATCGTTGACTCAATGGTTATGAACCATTATATCTAGGTTGATCATCATTCATATGATAACATAGCGGAAAAGAACAATGATCATGAACAAGGTGTTTAGGCACAAAGAACACGAATTAAAACAATTGGGTTGCTTATTATATTAATAACAAACAACCACTAGACGTGTATACATTGAATCCCACGTCTAGTGCGACACACACTTTAGGTTTACATTGTGAATGAATGATATGAATAAAACCTAAGACTCTTGTTCCTTTTATAGTGGAAGGAACAGAATCTACAAGAGATAAAATCAAATAAACATCTAAATCTTCTATTTAGATAAACTATATACTGAATATATTATTTAGAATATATCCAATATATTCCCTAAATAGAATTCTCCATCAGCGTGTAAACATCCGTCAGCGTCTCAACACTTTCCGTCAGCGTCTCAACTAGCCGTGTCAGCGGCTTTGACAAACGTCTTGATGTTTTCTTCGTTTTGAGTTTCTGCCACATCAACTCATATAATTTTAGACCCAACAATCTTCCCCTAGTTGATGTCGGCAAAACTCTTTGTATATCTCTTGTAAGTTGTACATGATCTTCAGATTGCTTCCCCTCAAGTGTAGCACGTATTTTCTTCCCCTTTTTGTCACATCAACAAGGAAGTAAACAATGTAGGCAATCTTGAAAATTCTCCAAAAGTAAGCTCTATGTAATGATCCTGAAGAAAAATAAATAAAGTAGTCTTGATGTAGAAGTAAAATAACCCAAACTTATGTTCCATGTCTTGTTTATCCATGTGACGAAGAACTTATACCAGATTGAAAAAATATAAGTAGACCTCGATCCCTTGTCAATATTCTCATCCTTTGTGAGACACTGAGCACGATAATGTAACTCCTTCAAGTGTTATGACAAGTCTTCATCACCATCCATGTAAAGCACGAACAAGTTACCTTCAAAGTCAGTGGCTGGAAGTCCACGACTTTAAGATATGATAGAACACAAACTTGCGAAAATCTTCTTCAATCATCAAACTTACCATAAGAATTCTTCCCCTTAAGCTAACACCTCTTCATGACGAATTTGAATGAAATAACATTGTCATACCATATGTAAAAGTATTTGGATGGATAACTCTTTCACAAGGCTATCCCGATTACATAGTTTAAAATATCCATCAAATTCCCACGAATAATTGCTAACTCGCTTTAAAATCATTAATCCATTTAAAAATATCCGAGCCATAAATATCATTACGATATTCTATATTAAAACGGAGATTCCATGTACCTTTGTGTGTAAATAACTCCTTTTTGTGTGCTTAAAACGTACCCATTTTCTCAAACAGCAGCAATCAGTGTGTTACCCGAGATCTTCCTTTGTCCAATATCCGTCCATGTGTATCGCCAGATATCGGACAACACGTAACAGCGTTTGAAGCACATATCTCGGACAACACTGTCAACGCTGTCAGCGTTGACTTATTCCTGTCAGCGTCAAAATCCTTTTTATCAGCGTCTGGATAGAACTTGTCAGCGCCTAAGTCATCTGCTGACGTCATCCGTCTATCTCTTTAATCGAAACAGCAAAATCCATACATGCAGCCCAATCATTCCTTTTTCCTTGCAACAAGTGATGACCACAATATATACAATCTGCTTACGTGATTTAAGAATCGTGTGAACACACAATCTTCAACCAATAAGAAACGAGAGGCTCACGGAGATACAGTACACTAGCATGTAGAGGAGTAAAGTTTATATAACGAATATCATGTGGCCGTGTGAATGCAATGTTCTCCACCAATCAGAAGCAATGCCTCGTGTGAACACATTGTGAATCGTATTTGAGATGGTGTGAATGAATGACCAATCACATAAAGAACACCGTGTGAACACACATGGAATATCCAATCAGAACTCTTACTTCGTGTGAACACATATTGAAGTCTTTCTAAATCACACGATATCACAATAATAACCTATAACCGTGTGAACATAAGATGTTTTGGCCAATTCAAAAACTTCTTCAAACCTGTATGTATTGGTTCGTCTCTTTGGTTACATCAGCAATGATTATTCTAGGGTTTATATAAAACCCTAAAATCAAATCTTAGATCTAGGGTTTTGGATGAAACCCTAAAACTTTATCACCTCCAATTCGTCATAAAACATCAGATCTTCTGTTATATGCAATGATCTAGGGTTTTCAGAAACCCTAAATCATGATTTCATGTGAGTATAAAAATCTGAAAATCACCTATGCTGCCAACTTTGACGCTTAATAACTTTTGCCTGGGGATAAAACTCGACAATCCCTCCGGTGGATGTTTAGATCTATGTATGTAGAACACACATAAAAAATTTCGTGACGATCTAACGGTTCAATCAAAAGTTATGACCTTCTGAATACTGCTGCGCACACAAAAACGTCCAGAAAAATTCATACGAATTTTTCTTTTCTTCACCATACACGAACACCTCGTCGGACCTAGATATCAAGAGCCTTAGGCTCTGATACCAATTGTGGTGTCCTATTGATCGTTGACTCAATGGTTATGAACCATTATATCTAGGTTGATCATCATTCATATGATAACATAGCGGAAAAGAACAATGATCATGAACAAGGTGTTTAGGCACAAAGAACACGAATTAAAACAATTGGGTTGCTTATTATATTAATAACAAACAACCACTAGACGTGTATACATTGAATCCCACGTCTAGTGCGACACACACTTTAGGTTTACATTGTGAATGAATGATATGAATAAAACCTAAGACTCTTGTTCCTTTTATAGTGGAAGGAACAGAATCTACAAGAGATAAAATCAAATAAACATCTAAATCTTCTATTTAGATAAACTATATACTGAATATATTATTTAGAATATATCCAATATATTCCCTAAATAGAATTCTCCATCAGCGTGTAAACATCCGTCAGCGTCTCAACACTTTCCGTCAGCGTCTCAACTAGCCGTGTCAGCGGCTTTGACAAACGTCTTGATGTTTTCTTCGTTTTGAGTTTCTGCCACATCAACTCATATAATTTTAGACCCAACAGGTAGAGCTGTGTCTGCTGAAGACATAGCAAAGAAAAGGGTTGACATGAAAACCCTAAATATTCTGAAAGTCTCTTTGGGGCAAGAGAACCAGCATAAATACAGAGGTTATGTTTCTGCTAAAGACCTTTGGGCAGCTCTTGAAGTTGCATATGGTGGCAATGCAGATACCAGGGAAGAAAAGAAGAAACAACTCATGCATGATTATGTTGTTTTCAAAGCTCAACCCAATGAGAAGCTGAGTAGTGTGAGAAGCAGATTGCTTGACATTACAAGAAAATTGTCCTTCATGGGGACACAACTTGGTGATGTTGACATTAATGCTACCTTTATTAAAAGTCTTGGTGAGGCGTGGAAGATTGAGGCAAGATCTATTCTTGCCAATAATACTTACAAAAGTTCCACGTTTGATGACATCTACAACAAACTGAGGCTGTTGGAAGATGAAACTCTTTTAGAGCATGGAAGCAAGTCTACCAACAGTAACATGGCCTTCTTATCTCATAGTGAAGGTCAATTCAATCAGAAGGACTCCTACATGCATCCAGTTACTGGATCATCATGTGTCAGCGCTGGAACATGTCTTATCAATGTCTCCTTTTCAGACGCTGACACATTCAAAAGTGACTCACCAAGAGTTAAACCTGCTGGTTTGGATTTGGATACTGTATGTGCTTACATTGCTTCTTTGCCCAATGGTTCAGTGATTACATATGAGGACCTTGAGCAGATAAGTGATGAGCACTTAGAAGAGATGGACATTAAGTGGAACATGGCTCTTGCTAGTATAAGAGCAAACAGGTGGAACAGAAGGTTTAAGAAGAAGATGACCTTCAATGCAAAAGACACAGCTGGATTTGATAAATCCAAAGTTGAGTGCTACAACTGTCATCGTATGGGGCACTTCATGAGGGAATGCAGATCTCCTAGAAGATCTGATGCTGGTAAACCCTCAACTAAAACTGTTAAAGCTCAGGATCCTAAAGCCATGGTTGCAGTTCAAGGAATTGATGGTATGGGATGGGATTGGAGCTATCTGGCTAAGAATGTGGAAGAGGATAAAGCTTTGGTTGCTGAAATTGAAGAAGAAGAGCATGTTGAATATGCTCTCATGGCACACTCCTCCTCTTCATCTGATAATGAGGTATACGATGATGCTTTTTGTAGTAAAGGTTGTAGGTTAAACACTGAGAAACTTAACAAAGAGGTGTTAAGATTATTAAGTGATGTGAGTACTGAAAAATGTAAACTGTCTAATTACCAACTAGCTCTCACTCAAACTGAGAAGACAGTTTCTGAATACAAGAAAATGGAATTTGACTTAAAAGATAAAATAAATATCTTAAAACATGAGTTATATGCTAGTATGGATATTAGAAACATCATGGAAAGGATTAATGGTGAGTTACAGGCTAAACTAGATGAAGCCATTAAAAACAAAGATAATGTTGGTCTTAAAATCTAGAGATTTGATAAGGCAACACAAACCCTAGGAGAATGTGTGGGTAAACAAAGGGATCCTAAGGACATGACTGGGATTGGGATGAAAGACTACTCTGTGGTTCCACCACCAGCTGGTGACTTCTATGGTGTCCAACAAAAGGACCTATCTTGGACTGGTTTGCCAGAACTCCAAGAGGAGGAATTCATTCCTCCACCAAGAGTTGTCACCCCAGTTGAAGAGTATCAACAAAAGTTGACTGACCTGAATGAATGGAAGAAAGCTAACCCTACTTTATTTGTTAAGGGTGGCTTGCTATGTGAAAGTCCTAATGAGTCAACTCCCATTAAGGTAACAAACCCAATCACTGGTAAAGCTGTTGACCTAGGCTCAAACACTGTTAGAAAACCTAGCATTAAGTATGCAGAGATGTATAGGAATACTAGGTCACCTAAGAGCCAAGTTAGCAATGATAGAACAGGCTTCTTCTCTTCTAGACCTAGGGTTATGTCTAGAAAAGCCTGTTATACTTGTGGTAGCTTTTGACATTTAGCATACAAGTGTGTCAACGCTTCCAAAGTCAGCGCTGACATGAACAAATTCAGCGCTGACAGGAACAAATTCAGCGCTGACAGAAACAACGTCAACGTTGTTAGAAAGTCAAACGTTGTCAGACCCAAACCTTGTGTGCAGCAAAGTCCACAAGTTGTTAGACCTGCCCCATTCTTCACTAGAGGGTCTAACACTCATGGACAAAGACCATTTCAAAAGACAAACACCTGGTCGAATAGGCAATGGGCTTCTGTAGAAAACCCTAGGTTCAACGCTGACAAGGGTAATTTCAGCCTTGACAAGACCAATTCCAACGCTGACAGAAACGTGACCAGACCTAAATATTTGCAACCACAGGGTAAGGGGTCTAAAGCTTCTTCAAGCTTGACATGGAGACCAAAGAAAGATCAAAACCCTAATGATAATGGGATTTCAATGACCTGCAACAGATTTAATTACATTTCAAAGGTCATTACAAAACCTATTGGGGTTAACTAGGTATTTCATCATAAGAAGGATGAAAATGGGGTTGTTGTGAGAACTAAGTCTGTTCTTATTGAACAACCAGATGAATCCAAGTCTTCTAAGGCTTGGGTTCCTAAAGAAAACTAATTTGTTTTCTTTATGTGCAGGGCATTCAAAAACAGGTCAATGATTATGGATATTGGGACAGTGGATGCTCAAGGCACATGACAAGGAAGGAAGATTATCTTACAAACTTCACTCCCATTAAGGATGGTGATAAGGTTTACTTTGGAGGCGGATATGGTACTATCATAGGCAAAGGAACCCTTCTCACCAAGAACTTGCGTTTTGAGAACGTATTTCTGGTAAAAGAACTTGATTACAATCTTTTTAGTGTATCACAAGTGTGTCATAACAAAAATAAAGTTCTGTTTACTGATACTGAATGTTTGGTGTTAAGTAAGGATTATAAGATCCCTGATGAGAAATATATTGAATATAGAACACCTAGGCATAAAGACATATACAATGTGAATTTGAATGGGATTAGAATGAATAACAATATGTCTTGTTTTTATGCTAAAGCTTCAGTAGATGAAAGTAATTTGTGGCATAGGAGACTAGGGCACATAAATTTTAAGAATATAAACAGGCTTGTGAGACTTGGCTTGGTTGATGGTTTGCCTGAGAAGGCCTTCCACAATGACCACTCTTGTGTTGCATGCCTTAAAGGCAAGCAGCACAAGGTCTCATTCAAGTCCAAACAGGTGCACTCTAGTACTAGACCTCTTCATTTGCTTCATATGGACCTCTTTGGTCCAACCAATATAGAAAGTTTGAATGGTAAGTCATACTGCTTTGTTATAACAGATGATTTTTCTAGGTTTACTTGGACCTTCTTTCTAGCTATGAAGAGTGACACAGCTGACACTTTACTTGATTTTATCACTCAAATTGAGAAGAAAACAGGAAATGAAGTTAAAATACTTAGGAGTGATAATGGTGGTGAATTTAGGAATAAAACGTTAGATGATTTCTGTGCCAGGAAAGGAATTACTAGGCAATTTAGTGTTGCCAGAACCCCACAGCAAAATGGGGTTGCTGAGAGGAAAAATAGAACCCTAATTGAAGCAGCCAGAACCATGTTGGCTGATGCTCATTTTCCTATAGCCTTTTGGGCTGAGGCTGTTAATACAGCTTGCTATGTTCAAAATAGAGCATTGGTCAACAAAATTCAGAACAAAACACTTTATGAGTTACTTTGGGGTAGAAAACCTAATATTGGTTTTCTCAGACCTTTTGGTTGTCATGTAGTAGTTTTAGATACTAGTGATGCCTTAGGTAAATTTAGTGCAAAAGGTGATGAAGGCTACTTCATGGGGTATTCAGTACAGAGCAAGGGATATAGGGTTTATCTTAAAGAAGAAAAACGTATACTTGAAAGAGTACATGTTAGGTTTTTAGAGAATAAACCTAGTGATCCTTAAAGTGGTCCTAATTGTGAAGGTAACTTCAAATGTTGTGGAAGAACAAGTTGTTGATGTTTCAGGTACACAGGTTCATGAAAAGGTTGGATCACAAGCAGGGAAGTCATCTCCTATCCAAGAATATGTTACAATCCCCATTTGGACATATGCTTTTGCTGCTGCTGCTGCTGGTAAAGATAATGGTGGTCCTCAAGTACCACCAGATACAAACATGCATGGTCCTTCAGGCGCTGACAAAGGCAAATCTAGCGCTGACAAGACCAATTCAGACGTTGATGGCCCAGACGTTGACAACAACAGTTCAAGCGTTGTTAGCCCAAGCGCTGACAAACAAGGTTCATACGTTGACAACACTTCTGCACATCTTTTCTCTTCCATTTTTGAACAAGGTGAACATTCCAATTTATATGAAGAGGTTCATCCTCATGTTGATGAAAGAGAGTCTGAAGAAGAAGATATTGGCAACATGGAGAATGAGGTTGAGGACACCAGACTTTTTGAAGGAGGATTTCTCACTTCTACTATGAAGAATCACCCTAGTTCTCAAATCATTGGTGATATTATGACTCCTGTTAGGACTAGAAGATCTCATCAAGGTCTTGGTGGGTTTATTGCCAATATACACAAGAAGGTTGATACCCATCTTGTGCAAGCATGTTTGTTTGCCTGTTTTCTGTCACAACAGGAACCCAAGAAAATATTTGATGCTCTCAAAGAACCAAGTTGGGTGGAAGCAATGCAGGATGAGCTTCACCAATTTGCAATTCAGGATGTTTGGGAGCTGGTTGATTGTCCCAGATATGTCAGACCTATAGGGACAAGATGGGTTCTAAGAAACAAGAGAGATGAAAGAGGAATTGTGGTCAGAAACAAGGCAAGATTAGTGGCTCAGGGATATACACAAGAGGAGGGGATAGACTATGAGGAAGTCTTTGCACCAGTTGCAAGGATTGAAGCTATAAGGATCTTTTTAGCCTATGCATCCTTCATGGGCTTCACTGTCTATCAAATGGATGTCAAGAGTGCCTTCCTCTATGGTACATTTGTTGAGGAGGTATATGTGATGCAAACTCCTGGTTTTGAGGATCCAGAGAATCCAGACAAGGTGTATAGAGTCAAAAAGGCTATGTATGGACTTCATCAGGCCCCTAGAGCATGGTATGGTACTTTGTCTACTTATCTAGTGGACAATGGATTCAAGAGGGGCACCATAGATCAGACACTATTTACAAAGAAGAAAGGCAAGGATGTGTTGCTTGTCTAGGTCTATGTTGATGACATCATTTTTGGGTCTACTGATCCAAAGATGACTGAGGATTTCTCCAAGCTTATGACAGACAAATTCAAGATGAGTGCTATGGGGGAGATGAACTTCTTTCTTGGTTTACAAGTTCAGCAGAAAGAAGATGGTATCTTCATCTCCCAGGATAAATATGTGGCTGAGATCTTGAAGAAGTTTGGTTTTTCTCTACATGAAAAGAGGGCTACTACTCCTATGGATAGAGAACACCCTTGGGGAAAGATTAGAGATGGGAAAGATGTTGATGTCAGGCACTGTAGATCCATGATTGGATCCTTGATGTATCTTACAGCCTCCAGACCTGACATTATGTTTGTTGTATGTGCTTGTGCATGCCATAAAGTGACTCCCAAAGAATGTCACCTTTATGCTGTGAAGAGGATCTTTAGGTACCTAAGATGTTATCCTAGTCTTGGTTTGTGGTACCCAAAGGATTCACCATTGGAGTTGATTGCATATTCAGACAGTGACTATAGAGGTGATAAATTTGATAGGAAATCCACAACTGGTGGATGTCAGTTTCTTAGGAGCAGGTTGATATCTTGGTAATGCAAGAAACAAACAGTGGTGGCTAATTCTACAACAGAAGCTGAGTATGTGGCTGCAGCTGCTTGTTGTGGACAAGTTTTGTGGATTTAGAACCAGCTGTTGGACTATGGGTATAATTTCATGCATACCAAGATATTTGTTGACAATAACACACATTATGCATCATTAAGAATCCTGTACATCATTCTAAAACTAAACACATAGAAATTAGACACCATTTTATAAGAGATTGTTTTGAAAAGGGTTTAATACAACCAGATAGGGTTGACACAGAAGAAAATGTGTCAGATTTACTAACTAAACCTTTTGATGTTGGGAGGTTTCAATACTTGGTAACAAGTATTGGAATGATCAATATCACATAATATATGTTTTGGAGTCTTTTTGTAAAAGTATGTACAGGATGATGCATTGTTATTGGTCTTATTGATGATTTAGATTTTCCACTATATTTTTCTAACACTGACAAAGGTTGCTTGAACGCTGATAAATGTTTTTGTAACGTTGTTAGCAATATAATTGTCTAACGCTGACAAAGCATCCCTCAACGCTGTCATGTGTTATCGGAGCATTGTCAGCAACAATGTTAGTTTTGTGGTTTTCAATCTAAATGTGCAGGTGGTGTTAGCAGTATACCATTGGATACAGAGTTGCTTATGGATCAATGGTTGCATTTGGGCATGTTTTTTGTTTATGGATGATGGTTGGAATTTTTAATTCCTATCTTGACATAAATTTATTTTATGTTCATGCATATTTTTTTTAGCAACTTATGTATCATAGTTTAAGGGGAGGTTTTAGGAACCTTTAGGATGTTTGGGTATCCATATGATACTCTTATCACAATTCTAGATTGTGTCCACAGGTGAGTATGAGTTAGTTTTACTAAATCATGAGGCACTGTAGCATGCAAAGTTGATATACTATGCATGCTGCCAAGACATTTTTGTCCTAGAATTGGTTGTGGTCTGTGGGATACTTGGGAATGATTTTGTTATGGGATTTACCTGGGAGTAACAAGGAATTTTATAAGGTAACTTAGTTGTTAAGATTTTTGGTTAGCAAGGGACACTAGAGGACTGATATGTCTATCTTGTATAAACAAGTGTGCATAACTGGACAGTGCTTGCCGCCCTATTATGATTATCCGCTTTTTGGTTATCTTCTCTAGGATAAATTACTTTGTTAAGGTTATTTTTCATTTTTAAACATTTTTATTTTTGGACGCTGACAAGTATTTTTCCAAGCGTTGTTGTGACCAATTTAGACGTTGTCATGGCTATGGCAAACGTTGATAAGAATATAGCCGTTGGGCGTTGATAGGTTATTTTTGACCGTTGACACTCCATGGGACCTACCCAGTTGTTACTTTTTGACATATTTTTAGGTCGTAATTTTGGGAGTTGATAACTTTCATTTAATGCATGAGATAAACTTATTATTTTTCAATATTTTCATGATTACATTTTGAAAATACTTGCCTATTTTTAGGCCAATCACATGCATTTTCTTCTCCTATAAATTTGGCTCCTATTTTTAAACATGGTACCTATTATTCTTGTCTAACATAATTTTATCTTATCAACTTCATCTTCATCAATCATTTTTAACAGCTTTCAACAATGGCACCAAAGTTTAAACCATCAGAGTTGGAATTGGGGTTCAGAAGCCAACACAACATGATCGCGTATCTTGAAGCTGATGATACTCTGTTTCCCCAATACACACAAATGGTGGCGTATTTGAACGCATCTCCTATTAGGTATGCTCTTTCTTATGCACCACTCATTCATGTCACACATATTAACAGTTTTGGAACACTATAAGTTCCTCAACAGTTAATAGAGTGACTACATTAACTTCTATTGTTCATGGGAGACCTTCGGTGGTTATTGAGGCTTTGGTACACCAAGCCTTGCATCTTGATGATGTTGATGGTATAACCACCCTTCCCATTAGTGAAATAGAACAAGGACTAAGGGCTTTGGGTTATCCTTTTCCTGATGAAGGAACTTTAAATAAATATCATAAACAGGAATTTCCCCCAGCCTGGAAGTACCTCATACATGTCCTCCTACAATGTTTGAGTCCCAAATGTACTGCACATAATGAGATCAATAGATCTATTGCCAGTGCTATTGTGTGTATTGCTACTGGGAAAAAATTTAATTATTCCAAAATGATTTTTGAGGGCATGTGTAAAAATAAAGGGAATAAAATGACTTTAGCTTATCCCAGATTTTTACAAATGGTTTTTGATGTCCAAGAATACTGTACAAGGGATCATAATGATTTTTATGAGATCCCTGTGTAAAAGAAAGCAATTTTTATGAAGATGAACTCACCCCCACATCGTGACCTACCCTTAACCCAAGCTATGCTTGCTGTCATTGAAGCAGCTCAACCCCAACCTGATCCCCAACCCCAAATTGACCCAATACCTGAACCATTACCTTCACCTGAACATATGCAAATTGACCAAGCACCCTTCGACGCTGACACGTTAAATGTTGGCGTTGATGTGCCTATTTCCAATGTTGACACACAACCTTCACAGACCCAAACACCCCTTAACCAACCCACATCCACCCAATCCACATCATCTTCTACACCCCCTGAATATAGGTTGATTAAACGCCAAAGGACTACTGGAGTGTTCTCCTCTGGTGGTCCTAGCCATGTAGCAGAGAGAACCACCACCACAAGTGTGGCTGGTGCTATGGATGAGGCTGGGACTATTGGTTCTGGCTTAGAAGCTGGCCAAGGCAGTCCCACCATCATTAAGTCCTCATCCATGCCCAATGAATCTGACGTGGGAGGTCAAATACCCATTTTAGAAGAGGGCAGATTGGAACCAATGACCCTAATGGAATTGACAGCAGTCTGCATGAGCTTGCAAAAGTAGAATGCAGACTTGGTACAAGTTGTCAGCACACAAGGCCTTTAACTCAAGCAATTGAGGGAGAGGATTGTTATTTTGGAGACTGCTGGTGCAAGGAGAGGGATGGAGGAATCTTCCAAAGGGGAGGATGACCAAATAAATGTGAGTGATAAGGGCAGTCATGATGGTCAATCTTTGGATGTTGCTGAGGCCCTAACAAGTTTGAAGAAACAGACAGGTTTTGATACGTCCTTAGTCTCTCCTATAAACTTAAATTTATCATTTACAGCCATGTTGGAGGAAATTGCAAAAGGCGCTGAGGCAGGAAATTTGAGCGTTGACAAGGAGAATTTGGACGCTGATAGAAATATTTTGGGTGTTGATAGAGCAAAAGTGAGCGTTGACAGACCTGCACATGAGGGTGATGTATCCCAGTCAACATCCATCATCAAGGAGGTTTCTTCACAGGTATCACCATTTACCTTACCAACAATTGATCCATTAGATAAGGGTAAGGGTATTATGGTAGAAGAGGTTATTCCAAAGAATGCAGCTCAAATTGAGTTTGATAGAAAGTTGGCTGCACAAATTATGGAACAAGACAGAAAGGAGGTGAAAGAGTCACCATTTGTTGTCACTTCAGAAGAGCAAGAAGGAAGTGATGAAGCTAGCTCAGACTCAAGTGTTATGATCATAGAACAGCCAGAAAGACTTGAGTATGGAGATGAGTTGGCCAAGGAGAAATTGAGAGAGTTGAAATTGCAGGTTGACTTTGATATGCCATAGGTGGTTCAAATGTATCATGCTTGGGAAGAAAGATGTATGGAGAATCCACACTTGACCATTTCAGATCAGATATGGGGTTTGGAGATTCTCCTTAGAGTACAAAAGGATTGCCAGGTCATTTTGAAACACAAGGCAAGCAATACTCTCTCAGAGTTGAAAAGGGATAGAAGGGAGTTATACTGCATGTTGCTCAGATGTCATGGAGTAGGGTAGACTTATCAGAAATTGAAGGCATTGACATTTGATGAGTTGGAATGTAGAGCTTATCCTATATGGGTTAGAGTGTAGGAAGCAAACACTCTAAGACTTCTTTCTGATGAAAGAAAAGAAGAACTTGTAGAGGAAATGGAGCTCAAGAAGGCAATGTTTGTTCCCAGACCAGTGAAAAAGGGAGTTTCTCTTGAGTTTCCCAAAGATATGGATCCATTACATCCAAGTGAAGCTGTCATAAGAAAGAGCCTCAAACTCTCACCATTAGAAGCATCAGATATGGTACAAGTGTTACCACTTGATTCTAGAAACCCAATTGTGAGCTATGAAGAAGATGAATGTGGGTTTTGGAAGATTGGCAGGTATGGAAAAGAGGTGCACACTTTTACCACCCTTATATCTTTGTTTGCAAGTTTTGATAGAGAAGACTTGGTAGACCTATGGAGGTTGTTAGAGGCCAAGTATGAGGCTGAAGCACCAACTTCAGCCAATGGAATAAAACTGTGGTCCACATTCAAGAGAATGTGTGGACCAAAAGATGAGGATCCTACTATTTGGAAGGATCTTGAAGATGACCTCAGTAGTCTTCAATGGAGATTGTATTCAGCTGCTGGTGTTTATCATTTGAGTTCTACAAAGTTTGTTGAGTATCTACTTGTGGATGGTCAGTATTTCATATCCAAGGATATCTTAGAGAAGATGAAGAACACTCAGCTGGAAATTGATTATTCAAGTGACGTGGCAAAAGACTTGATCAGATTTATTTATTACCAATATGAGAAGGTTTGTAAGATTCCTCCTAGTCCTTAATGTTTATTCAGAAACTTGATCATAAGAGTGGATATCAAGTTTAAGGGAGGATTGTTGGGAATAAATTATAAGCCAGTTTACTTGAGCGCTGACAAGAGTAAAACAAGCGTTGACAGGAGCAAAACAAACGCTGACAGCTTAAGCGTTGACAAGATAAAGTCAAGCGTTGATACATTGAAGACAAGCACTGATGGGAAGATATACTCTACGCGTTTATTGTATTCTAGATTACTTCTAGTAAAGATAGGAACAACAATGTATTTTTTATATTTATCTTTACCTAGAATAGCTGATACGTAGATTATTGTACAAGGCTTCTTATGTCTAGAAAAGAAGACCTTTAGGTTAATGTTCAATATAATTTTTCATTCATAAACTACTTTCATTGTAAGCAAGTTTGATATCATTAATCAAAGTGAAAGTTTGTTTATATCATTGTGTTCTTGTTTAAGTGTTAATTCCGCATAACACTTAGATTATCATAAACATATACAAAGGTTTTTCTAAGTGTATTACTTGATCTAATCTCGTACACATAAAGCTAAATCGATCTAAGTTTGGGATCAACAAGTAATTGTCACGAATCTGACGCTGAATTTTTAAAGCTTCGAGATTCATATTCTTCGCTTTCAAAACGTTTTGATGAGATTCAAACACATTGTATTTCGCTTGAATGCAAGCAACAATTTATTCAAGAAATCTTTGAAACGTCATTCGAAGGTGTTAATATCGATGATGCAAACTTTGAAAAGAATTTTCGATTGAATTTACAATCAAAAAAGCGTCAGCCAAGTGACAAAGTTGCTAACTCTTTGCCGATAGAAATAGAGAAATCTAAGGAGCTTAACTGTGTGAACGTACTTGAGGCCGCTGAGAATTTTAAACTTGATCTAGATAATCGAGTTTCCAAGATTTTGTCCAAAGTTGATAACTTAAAACAAAAAAATACACGACTCTTCGATTCAGTAAAGCCCGCATGTGCTAATACCACTGCACAGAATCAATCGTTGATTGAACAATTGAATCGAAAGTCGGTGGAAATATCTGATTTGAAGGAACAAATTTGTGATAAAAATCTGGCCTTGGCTGAGTTAAAGGAAACACTTCGTACTCTAAAAGGTAAGAATGTTGTGGATAACGCAGCCACTGTCTCAGCATCGTCCTCTAGTGCAATCAAAAGGAACCTAATAGCCGTCACACCACTTAACAAGGGCCCTAGGACTAAACCATCTCAAACATTGGTCACTAAAGATAAGGCGGAATCAAAACCAGCTTCTAATATTCCCGTGTTGCCTTCTACAGGAGTAAGTACCACTACTAAGGCTCAAAGATCTAAGCTTAAGAGAAACAAGAAGAATGATAGGATCTTTCCCCCATCTAGTAGTCAAGTGAAGAAGAAAGTAGAAGCCCATCCTAGGAATGTTATTTCTGTTTTGAATAAAAAGAATCATGTAGCTAAACCTAAAGGCTCTGCGGTTGTGCGGCGTTCTAAGTCTAGTGTGAATTCTAATTTGAAATGTTGGAATTGCAATGAATGTATGTTTTCTAGTCGACATGATTCTTGCCTTATTGACCATGTGAATGAGATGTATGCCCGGAAAAAGGGATTAGAATGGAAACCGACTGGGAAAGTGTTAACCCAAGTTGGTTGGATGTGGCACCCCACTGGTAGAACTTTCACTATAGTAGGAAATATGTGCCCTTTGACTAGGATCACTCCCACTACAGTGAAGAAAGCGTGCCCTTTAACTAGGAGTACCAAGGCTACCAAAACACAAGCGTGTCCTTTTACTAGGAACACCGACACTACTGTAGGAACCAAGTGCCCTTTAAATAGGTCTACTCCCACTGTAGTGCCCACGAATAATCCAAAACCTAATAAAGTTGGAACTGTAAAACCTGTTAGTGCTAAAACTCACATTAGAAAGCGCATGAAATCTAAGGGTCACAAACATGTTAGCAATTCTGATAATATTTTATCTGTATCTGCTAACACTCCGGAACCAATAGTTTCCAATACATTGTCTACTATTGTTGTTGAAAACAGGAGGTCCAAATTGTTCTCTGGTATTTGGACTCTGGTTGCTCCAAGCATATGACCGGAGATCGCTATCAGCTCAGAAATTTCGTCAGCAAGTTTCTTGGTACGGTTCGATTTGGAAATGATCATACTGCAAAGATAATGGGTTACGGTGAATATCATATTGGGAATGTTGTAATTTCAAGAGTGTATTACGTGGAAGGTCTTGGTCACAACTTATTTTCTGTGGGACAATTTTGTGATGCAAACCTAGAAGTTGCTTTTTGAGAGCATACCTGCTTCATTCGTAATTTGGAAGGGGTTGATTTATTGAAAGGTACTCGAGGGAATAATTTGTATACTTTGTCTCTACAAGACATGATGGCCGCTTCTCCCGTATGTCTTCTCTCCAAAGCATCGAAGAGTAAGTCATGGTTATGGCATCGACGGTTATCTCATCTTAACTTTGACGCTATTAATCACTTGGCGAAAAACGAACTTGTTCGTGGTCTTCCTAAACTATCATTTCATAAGGATAATTTGTGTTCCGCGTGTACAATGGGGAAAAGCACTAAGAAATCATACAAACCGAAGACGAAAGACACCAACCAAGAGAAACTTTATCTGTTGCAAATGGATCTTTGTGGACCTATGCGTGTTGAAAGTCTTAGTGGCAAAAAGTACATCCTCGTCATTGTCTATGATTACTCTCGGTTTACATGGGTGAAATTTCTTAAAGCAAAAAATGAGGCACCTAAATTCATCATCGGATTTCTCAAGATGATTCAAGTGCGTCTCAACACTACTGTCTGACGCATTCGTACAGATAATGGAACCGAATTTGTGAATCAAATCTTACGTGATTATTATGAAGAAGTTGGCGTATCTCATGAAACATCCGTTGCACGCACTCCACAACAAAACGATGTCGTTGAAAGGCGAAATCGCACACGTATGGAAGCTGCTCGAACGATGTTAATTTACGCAAAGGCTCCATTGTTTTTATGGGCAGAAGCAGTATCTACAACAGTGTACACCCAAAATCGGTCACTAATTCGTAAACGCCATGGTAAAACACCTTATGAGCTTCTCCATGGAAAAGTACCAGATTTATCATATCTTCATGTATTTGGTTCTCTTTGCTATCCAAATAATGATGGTGACAATTTGGGAAAACTTCAACCAAAGGCTGATATTGGTATATTCATTGGTTACACCCCCGCAAAGAAGGCATACCGAATCTACAACCGTAACTCTCGCAAGATCCTCGAAACTATGAATGTTGATTTTGATGAGCTGAAAGCAATGGCTTCTAAGCAAAGCAGCTCTGAACCCGCACTTCATGAAATGGGACCCAGTAACATTAGTTCTGGTCTTGGCCCAAAAAACCCTACTTCATCATCATTTACACCACCTACTAGGAATGAACGGGATACGTTGTTTCAACCGTTCTTTGATGAATTATTTACTCCTCCATCTATTGTTGCTCCAGAACCTGAGGTAATAGCTCCGGTAACCGAAGTTTTCGCTCCAACAACCGTTGCACAATCAGACACATCTGCACCTACAATTGGTCAAGATATACCATCAACAAGTAATTCTCAACCAACACCTGTTTCAACTACCCATGCCATGCCTATTGATGACGAAGAGGATGATGATGATCACGATTTGGAATTCGCTCAAATGCGTGAACTTCCATTCTTTGGTGTACCAATTCCCGACCCTAATCAAGCCGGGTCGTCCACCTCAGAGGAAGCTCCAACTACAGTTTACTCCAATCCACGGATTCGTGAACATGACAGCAAGTGGACAAAGGATCATCCTATAGATTCTATTATTGGTGACCCTAATCGTCCGGTATCCACACGAAGTCAGCTACAAGAAAATGCAATGTTTTGTCATTTTGATGCTTTTCTCACTAAAGTTGAACCTAAGACATGGCAACAAGCTTTTACTCAATCCTGTTGGATAGAAGCTATGCAAGAAGAACTTAACGAATTCATACGTCTTGAAGTATGGGAACTTGTCCCATGCCCGGATCAAGTGCAGTTACTCAATTTGAAATGGGTTTACAAGGTGAAACTCGACGAGTTAGGCGGAATATTGAAGAATAAAGCTAGACTAGTAGCTCGTGGATACAAGCAATTATTAGGCATCGACTTTATGGAATCCTTTGCACCTGTTGCCCGTTTGGAAGCTATAAGACTATTCCTCGCTTATGCAGCCCACATGAATATGATCGTCTATCAGATGGATGTGAAGACGGCATTTCTAAATGGTGAAATCAAGGAAGAAGTCTATGTTCAATAGCCGGATGGCTTTGTGAATCCTAATTATCCTAATCATGTGTACAAGCTTAAGAAGGCTCTCTATGGGTTGAAGCAAGCTCCTCACGCATGGTATGATCTACTGTCACAATTCCTCATTATGCAAGGCTTCGCTAAAGGCAAGGTGGATCCCACGCTGTTCATTCAGAAACGAGGTAAAGATATGATTATGGTAAAAATATATGTTGATGATATTATATTTGCAGCCTCGACCCAAACCTTATCCGACGAGTTTGGGACACTCATGTCTTCCAAGTTTAAGATGTCAATGATGGGCAAGGTATTATTCTTCTTAGGTCTTCAGATATCTCAGAGTCCCAGAGGCATCTTTATCAATCAATCCAAGTATGCCCTTGAATCGCTTAAGAAATATAAGATGGAATCTTGCGACCCCATGAATACTCCAATGGTGGAACGAACTAAGCTTGATGCAGATCCACATGGAGTTGTCGTTGATTCGACACTTTATCGTGGAATGATCGATACTCTTCTGTATATCACAGCTAGTCAACCTAATCTTCAATTTGCTATATGTATGTGTGCTCGGTATCAAACTAGGCCTACTGAGTTACACTTAGCTACTGTTAAACGGTTCTTTCGATATATTAAAGGAACCATTAATCGGGGACTTTGGTATTCGAAGGACTCTTCTATTGCACTAATGGCATATGCAGATGCGGATCACGCGGGTTGTCAAGATACAAGGCGTAGCACTAGTGGAACTTTGCAACTACTAGGAGATCGACTAATCAGTTGGGCATCGAAGAGAAAGAAAAGCGCTGCAATTTCAAGTACGGAAGCAGAATACATAGCTATGTCCGGTTGCTGTGCTCAAATTCTTTGGATGAGATCGTAATTAACCGACTATGGTCTAGGTTTCAATAAGATTCCGATGTACTGTGACAACAAGAGTGCAATTGCCTTATGCTGCAACAATGTTCAATTCTCCTGGTCGAAGCATATTGACATTCGCTACCATTTCATCAAGGAGCAAGTGGAAAATGGAGTAATAGAGCTTTACTTTGTCCGATCGGAGTATCAATTGGCGGATATTTTCACGAAGGCTGTAGATCGCGCTCGAATTGAATTTTTGGCCGACAAGCTAGGAATGAGAACCTTCTCGCCTGAGACTCTAAAGGAATTGGCAGATGAAGCGAAAGAATAGTGATGGTAAACTATTCTCCGTATCCTTGGTGATCATCTGTATATATTGTTTATATTTTTATCCACAAAAGCAAAATACAAAAATATAAAACCATATAAAAACCATAAAAATTGGAAAATTCATAAAAATCCAAAAATATTTTTACTTTATTTCTAAAAAGACATGTCTTTTGGTACGATAATATTTACGGCCTTAGAAATGTCGATTAATATTGACACGGCGCCATAAATAGAGTTCGTACAAAAGTTATAAATATTTAATAAAACATGCCTATATGGCTTGTAGTTATTTCAGACTGCAACCCGGTTTTCATATTAAAGTCAAGTATTTCTTATGAAAGCTTTGGCACACAACGGGAATTAATTTTCTCGGGCAAGGTTTACTTTAAAACCTTGTAAGGGATCAAGTTTACTTTATAACTTGGTCTAACACAAATCAATGTACGTTTCAGTGCATTTATTTGTTAAAACAAGAGAAGTCTTGTTTTTATGAAGCTATCATCTCTACAACCATAGCAATCTACAATTGTATCTACATACTCGACGATGCGACTACTCAACCGGCGACTACAGCTCTTTCAATAGAACACGGGTCAACAATTGAGGGGGAGCAATTGTCACGCATTCAGAATCTTCGATGCCGAACGTGCCAAGTTCACAAATTGGTGTCAAGACAACAATACCAATCGTACACGTGGTGACAAGAGATGACTTCAGATGTGACGAGGCGACCAACATATGCTGACAAGAACCATTTGATCTTATCATATAATGTTGTCATCTATCAGGTCCAACATTGTCAATTCTTTTCTTATATGGTGAATATGTGATCATGTTACAAATCGGTATCATATCTCATACGTTTGATATCATGAAGATAAAATGGACTTGCATTTTTCTTCCCAAAACCTTTGTTAAAACTTCATTAAATAAATTGATATTAAAAACATCGATTGGGTTAATATTTTTAATATGGGGGAGAAAATGTGATTTAATATGGGATATTATCACAAATGGTTTGACTTAATGTGCTGGCTCTTCCCGACATGTGCGAAATGTTTTCGAATATCGTGGCATATGTTAAGGGGGAGCAAAATGGATTTGCATATCAAAAATGGATTTCATGGTGATTTATACTTACCCAAAACCCATTTATTTCACGACGATGAAGATTTTGGTGACATAAGGATGGTAGGATGGGTTAAGTCCTATGATTCTTCCATAACCGGAGGAATCTTCCCAAGGACATTCCATAGCTAGAAATAGTAGTCCTTAGGAAAGTTGGAGAAAGGATTGTGAACGTAGCTGAATGCCGACCAAGTACTTAAGTTAGCACTGGAACAATCACAACAAGGTGCTAGTTATGACGTATTGGTAAGCATTGAAGGGGTTGAAGAATGAAAAAGAATTGTAAAGATAAAGGGTGTAAAGAAAGAAGCCCTCCTTACAACTTTAGGGAGAAACCTGGTCAACACATATGCTATTGAGATCATTTTTAATGATTCTTGATATTGAAGACAGACATCATGGACCCAGTGATGCAATGCACAACCCATCCCAGCTAACTCAGATATCTCTCAAAAGGTATTTGTTTTAATCACACGGAGACAACACATTATCTATTGATTTATTCACTCCGAATAAATTGGTATTGAAAAGGTGGCACTCCTCTCCAGCCTCCGATCACTAAATTCCAAAATGCACGATCGAGTCTAGAGCCATTTGAGATCATCAAATATCTCATTAGGACACACTTTCATAATCCCTTGCTTCTTCACACACTGTGAAAAGTAAGAAAGATCTTAAGAGTCATACGCAAAATCTTCATGATCTTGCCTGAACATTCGAGTAATACGAAAGTATTTACAATGAAGATGGAAATCCTTCTTGAGCGAATATCAAAAAGCTCATGGTAGGTGACTGATGTGTCGTGGATTAACACATATACGTTATAGGACAAATTTAGGCAATTACCTTTAGGAAAAAGTAATTAACCAAAAATAAGTCAAAGACGGATACGATTAATCACGTGAGTGAACCAAGTTCGTTGTACACGAAGATCGAGTGAATTTGAGACGTTTCGTTTTGATTTGGACAATAGATTTGAATGTGTCGTTGGTTTTTAAAACTAAAATTAACTCTACGAATTTTTAAGCCAATTAAAATACTCCTAAAGTGCATGAATCGTAAACCCCGCTAATTTAAAATAAATCTAAAACACAATTACTTATTCGAAAGTTAACTCTATATAAAATTAAATCTAAATTAAAATTTAAAGATAACTTTTAATCTATCAAAAATCTAAATACACAATTTTTTTTTTTTTAACTAATTAAACTTTATTTAAATTACTTTTTAAACAAATCTATTTAAAACTATTTTAAATCTACTTTACTCATTATTAAACTAAATCTATTTTTTTTTTTTTTTTTAAAAACCATTTTCATTTAAATCTAAATAATAAAATTCTAATTATTTGAAAACTAATTAAACTTTAAATTTAATAAAGACATTTTTTTTTATTTATTTTACTTTATTTTATTTATTATTTATTTAATTCAAACTAAAAGTGTATATAAGAAAGTTACAAGACACGAAATTAGAAAATAAACTAAAGTGGTAAAATAAAACTGTCAGCTCAACAAACAGTCTATATTAATTAAACAAACGGAGCTAAAACAAAAAGAATAAGACAGTCCAGTTGGTAAACTCGCTAGACCTTTACCCTTGAGGTCAAGGGTTCGAGTCCCTCAAGGGACCAATTTTTGGAGTGATTGCTTTTTGACAGGTATATAAAAAAAACAGTCACAGGAGTGACTTTATGAAGCTTAATAGCTTATGGCTGCTAGGAAACAGCTTCTGAACTTATCAGATCAGTTGAATCTGATAAGCTAGATAATAAGTCCAGTGCAATAATCAGTAACTCGAAAATTAACAAGCAGATCAATAAAATCACAACTAAGCAGAAAAGCAAATCAGCAGACCATATCAAATCAAAATGGTATAAATACAATTTTATTTTAGTAAAGTTCAGATATAACTAAAAGTAAGTCAGTATTCAAATTTCAAACAAGGGAAGCAGAAGTCTAAACAAATTATTAAAAACCAGTAGAAATTAACAAACACTTAATTTTATTCATCTAATCCAAAGATTCAGCTTGTGGATGAAAATCAAATATCAGTCGCACAGATCAGTAACACCTCAGTACAAATGACAAGTTTAAATCATGTAAAGAAAAACCTTCCAATAACTCAGACCAACCAAATCAGCAAATCAAAAATTTCATTTCAGCTAGTTAAACAGACTTACAGCAAATCTAAATTAAACAACCAGCATCAGTAAAAAAAAACTACTACAGCCAAATCATTATTCCTAAGCTAACAAGTAATCGATTTATCAAATTCTGCGCAGGAAAAATAGAATCTCAGCAAATATAACTGAAATTCAAGAACTCATGACAGGTCTACGCACATTTTATCCAATCCGAACACAAATAACAACATTTAAGTAACACTGATTAGTAAACAAAACTTATCAAAACAGATTTAAACCTCTAAACAGATTATGCATCCATACGAAACTTAAATCATGCTCAAATAATACTTAAACTCAAGCTATTAAGTAAATAAAAGCAGATTATATCACAATAACAAGCAGCTATATTTAAAAACTAAAACAATGAAAAGAAAAGAAAATTAAACCTTTTGGAGTATCCGTTGAGACGAAGGTGTGCGCTGAGCAACCTTATAAACCGGACCTAGAACCTCCATTAAACACCATTCTATTTCGATCAACCACCATTTAAATCACGAAACACCTTCAACCTCGAACTAAACTTCTCTTCGAAACGGTAAACTGGTCGAATCAGTTTTTAATTTAATCTAAACAGTGGGTTTAGATTTTCCCCAAATTTCTTATATCATTCAATTCAAGCTATCAAATAAGCTTAATCAAACAATATTTAAATTATTATGATCAACTTCGATTTAAATTAATTATAAGATTCATTCCACTAAAATTCAACTGAGATAACAAGAAAAAAAAATATTTCGAGACTTATCTAAACATTAATTTGAGACGAAGGTAAAGAAAAACAAGAGTTGCAAAATGAAAAATACTTTTTATTAATTCAAACCCAAGAACTACAATACCATTGAAAGAAAATTTCATTAACCTAAATCTATTTTGACATAACAACATTAAAGTAAAGAAAAAGGGATGCATTACACATAAAAACTGGAGGTATTTATGCTTGAACCCGAGGGTGAGGGAGAGCATATTCGCATCTCTCCAAGGATATTCCCAATGATCTTGAGCCCTTGATCTTCTCTTCTCTTATTCTCTTTCTTTTCTGTTTTGATCCAAAGGTGGAGGATTGATTGCCTTCACACAGATCGCCAGCGTGGCACATATTTGTGCTTGTTGTGTTTCTTTTTCAGCTTGTGATTGGTGGATTGGCTCAATTGAGGTGTTCCATCCAATAAACTTGTGCCACGTATCCCCTGCTAACCATTCTTTCTCTTCCTTAAACCATGGGGGTTTTATTCCCCTTGGTTTTAATTTCTTGAAATAATAAGAAGCCCTATGTAAAACTTAATTTTTACCCAATTAGGGTTAATGAACAGTGAGTTGGGTGACTGGTAAAAGAGTGGGGAAGAAGGGACATAGTTTGTATCGAAACAATGAGAGAAACGATTATATTTATGGCTAGTGGAAAATGACGTGTTTGTGTGGAATGAAAATAAAAGTGGATTCAGTTTTATATATTAGACAAAGAAGTGGATTTTTAACTGAAACAAACATTCCAAACGTGTAAAAGGGTAAACCCTAAAAGCCCATAATGATCAGTTTAATGTAGTTGGGCTTTTCTTGGCCCAAATCACTTATAATACCATTCGTGTATAACTCCAAATGGGCCTTGGACTTTTATAAAATGAACTTGAACTTAAATGAGTCTTTTAGCCCATTTACCCCATTGTGGGGCCCACTTGGCTCGTTTCCTCGATAAATGATCAAATCCTTCAAAGTCGAGCTTGATTTTTGGCTTCTTGATCTTTTTCATCATTCTCGTGTCGATTTTTGTCGGTTTTCACGAACTTGGTACCTACACACATTCAAACAAGAAAAACGCATATCCAAGGCATATTTGATATTTTATGAGCAATATTTCATTGTTTTAAGCTATAAATGATATGAGTAAAAACACTCATATCAAATTCCCCCATGCTAAGCAATTGCCGTGTCCTCACGCAATGATAAAATAAAACTTTGCATTACACCATTATTCAACTTTTGACATTTTATTTTGTAAAGACATAAAATAACTTTAAAGATCATAAAAACTCAAATAGATTCATCGTCCTCGACTTTTCACTTTTCCATGCCAAGTGCAAAAACAAGATCATTGTTATTATAAGTTGGTAGACTAACACGAACTCATGTGGGCTAATTAATCACTTAGACTCCCTTATTCCTAAGTGTATCTCTTATATTTTATTATTGTCTTAAATGATCACGAGGATGCATTGTTGACTTATTTCGATAATTTATTAGGCCGAAAATAAAGTGAACGATTTAATCAATAGTTAGCTAAAGGACAAAATCTTTTAAAACTGCTTCTCGGGACTTCATAAAGTTCATATCTTGGCATAACTTGTTTCGCGATTTGAGACCTTTCTCGGATCGATATTTGGCAGTGACTTAATACTTCCAATCTTGAGAGACGTTCACGAAATAATGGTCTTCTCTTCATATAGGATTTTCTTCACTTGAAGTTTTGAGAGATTCATACTTGGACCACGACTTCTTCATTTTTCTCCAATCTTTATTTGGGATTTTGATTAACAACGATCCGCCTCCTTTTTGGACTTGGCTTCATTTATCCTCATACCTTATTTTTGGTCTTTTTGGATAGACTTCTCCATGACTTTTTGGGAGTATTTTGCTTTTCGTCGTGTGTCTCGATCCTTCATATTGATTTTTGATAAATGAATCTTCACATCACTTGAGATCATTAGCAATAAAACATAGCCCTCATGTCTTGTTAGGACCTTTTTGGACTCGCCAATCTTCGCATCCCGCTTCAATAAGTTATGCCTTGGCTATGAACTCTAATCCATACCGAGCAACTTTTAAACGATCTTGGGCTAGAAGCTAAGTAACTTCTTAAATCGTTCAACCTTATTTATTGCAATTAAATTTATTAACAAGTGATGGGAGAATAGGCTCATAATTAACTCACATAAATTCCCGAAAGAATACCGAACTTATAATTGGCTCTATCATCTCTTGTTCTCCATATTGTAAAATTCCAAGAATGAAATCAATGGATACTTAGCCTATTAAATCAAAGTTTTGGGTTTTCAAGTCATCTATAGGATCTTGCAACTTCTTATACTTTTGCAAGTTTTAGAATTTGCGTTTTAAAGTTCCCTTGATAAACGACTTTCTAGGATCAATTATAGGAGCTTGCGAAAAGTTCTTGTTCTTAACTCGTATGAATTAAGACTTTCGCGTTTTAAAGCTCCTTATATAATAGCCTAGCAAAACTTAATTCAAATACGTTAAGGAAAAGCTAAGGTTAAAAACCAAGTCGAGTCAAAAACTATTCTTATTGAAAGCCTACATTCGTGTCAAAAACACTTATTTCCTTTATTAAAACTTAAAAAATAACACAAAAAATTTAAAATTTTATGAAAAATGAGAAAAACAACACGTTTGGACACGACAAAAGCAATTGCAAGCGATTATATCGATTGACTCCCCCATGCTAAAACCAAACATTGTCCTCAATGTTTCTTAGCTCAAGAGTAACACCCCCTTGCTAAAACCAAACATTGTCCTCAATGTTTCTTAGCTCAAGAGTAACACCCCCTTGCTAAGACACGAAGAGTCTAATGCAATCTCCTAGCATGGAAAGAGCACGCAAATCTATAAGCCGTTTATTAATTATGCCTCAAGAAAAACGTTAGTCAATAATAATCAAGGGTAGAAAGTGTGCCCCTTTTGGCATTCAAAGAATGGAAGATCAAGTGGACCGGCAAAAACCGAACACGAGAGTCTTCAATGATTAGGGTCGTACCTAAGATCACAACACAACAAATCACGAGCACGAGCTTGAAAGATCAAGCCTTATTAGGTGTTAGAAAATAGAAAGAAGATAGAATGTATGGGACTCCCCCACAAGGCACCTCGTTTTTGTTAACCGAGTCATGAGCTCGACTCGATCCCCGCATTCATTGGTCCTTAGGGAAAGTTTGAAGATCCGGAACAACCTCCGTAGGTATGTCCCCTCCAAAGTAGTGTTTCACACGATGACCATTCACCTTAAAGTTAGGCCCGTCTTTTTGAGCTAGCTCAACGGTGCCATAAGGGAAAACTTGTGCAATGGTGAATGGTCCGGACCAACGGGATTTAAGCTTGCCCGAGAAAATCTTAAGTCTAGAGTTGAATAAGAGGACTTGATCACCAACATTGAAAATGCGGTTATTGATCTTAGAGTCATGAATCCTCTTAGTCTTCTCTTTGTAGATCAAAGAATTTTCATAAGCTTGATCCCTTAATTCACTTAGTTCATTCAATTGAACCTTGCGATGATCACCCGCGGCCCCTAAATCAACGTTACAATGCTTAAGAGCCCAATACGCCTTATGTTCGAGTTCAATTGGCAAGTGGCATGCCTTTCCGTAGACCAACCTAAATGGTGTACAACCAATTGGCGTCTTGTGAGCCGTACGGAAAGCCCACAATGCATCGTCCAATTTATCCGACCATGAAGTGCGATTCTCTCCAATAGAACGCTCCAAAATCCTTTTAAGAGCACGGTTTGAAACCTCCACTTGACCACTCGTTTGAGGGTGATAAGCCGTAGAAAGTCGATGAGTGACACCATATTTCCTTAGAACTTTTGCAAATTGTTCATTACAAAAATGGGTCCCACGATCACTTATAATAGCCCGCGGAGTTCCAAACCTAGCAAAAAGTTGTTTCAAAAATTTCACCACAACTCGAGCATCATTCGTGGGCAAAGCCTTAGCTTCGACCCATTTAGACAAATAGTCCACGGCTACGAGAATGTATTTGTTTCCTTTTGATGATGGAAACGGCCCCATAAAATCGATCCCCCATATGTCAAAGATTTCACAAACTTGGATAATGTTTTGAGGCATTTCATCCCTTTGTGAGTTCTTTCCTTGACGTTGACAAGCATCACAAGTCTTGATCAAGTCTTGGGCATCACGATATATGGAAGGCCAAAAGAAGCCGGCATCAAAGACTTTCTTCGCGGTGGCGTTAGCACCATGATGTCCCCCGGTGGGTCCTTCATGACAAGATTTAAGGATATCTTGAGCTTCTTTGCCAAACACGCACCTACGAATCACTTGATCCGCGCACACACGAAACAAATAGGGGTCGTCCCAAAAGTAATAGGAGATATCCTTGAAAAACTTTCGTTTTTGTTGGGACGACATACCCTTGATCACAAATTTCCCCGCATGGTAATTTGCGATGTCCGCAAACCATGGGGTACTATCATCACCACGAAAAGCAATCATACCAAGCGTCTCGAGAGGAAATGTTTCATTGATTTCCTTGTTCTCTCGATCGCTTTGGTGAGGATTCTCAAGTCGAGATAAATGATCGGCCGCGAGATTCTCGGCTCCTTTTTTGTCTAGAATTTTGACATTAAATTCTTGAAGGAGGAGAATCCACCGGAGCAACCTCGGCTTAGCATCTTGTTTATTAAGAAGATATTTGATAGCCGAGTGGTCCGTATACACTATGGTTTGAGACAAGACGAGATATGGTCTAAACTTTTCAAAAGCATACACAACGGCAAGTAACTCTTTTTCCGTTGTAGTATACTTTGTTTGAGCATCCGTCATAGTCTTACTTGCATAGTGTATAGGCAAGAAGTGTTTTAGCTTACGTTGCCCCAAAACCGCACCTACCGCATAATCACTAGCATCACACATAATTTCAAAAGGTAGATCCCAATCCGGGGCAACCAAGATTGGAGATTCGGTTAATTTTCTTTTAAGCATCTCAAAGGCTTGAATACACTCATCCGAAAAGATGAAAGGAGTCTCTTTTTCCAAAAGATGGGTCATAGGCCGAGCTATCTTAGAGAAGTCTTGTATAAAACGACGATAGAAACCGGCATGGCCGAGAAAACTCCTTACTCCCTTAACGGTGGTGGGTGGAGGCAATTTGGCAATCACGTCGATTTTAGCCCTATCAACCTCAATACCGGCCTTAGAGATCTTATGTCCTAACACAATTCCCTCTTTGCACATGAAGTGACATTTTTCATAATTAAGCACAAGATTAGTTTCCTCACAACGTTGCAACATTCTTTCTAAGTTAGAGAGACATGAAGTGAAAGATTCCCCAAAAACCGAAAAGTCATCCATGAAGACTTCCATGGTTTTCTCGATCATATCATGGAAAATGGCCGTCATGCACCTTTGGAACGTCCCCGGAGCATTGCATAGTCCAAAAGGCATGCGACGATAGGCAAATGTTCCATAAGGACAAGTGAATGTGGTCTTTTCTTGATCACGAGGGTCAATGGGGATTTGGAAATAGCCGGAAAATCCATCCAAAAAGCAATAGAATTCATTACCCGCTAGTCTCTCTAACATTTGATCCATAAAAGGTAATGGAAAATGATCCTTCCTAGTGGCATCATTAAGCTTCCTATAATCAATACAAACACGCCAACCGGTCACAAGTCTAGTAGGAATCAATTCATTATCCTCATTAGCAACAACCGTCATTCCTCCTTTCTTTGGAACACAATGCACGGGGCTAACCCATGGACTATCCGAGATAGGGTAGATCATTCCGGCGTCTAGAAGTTTAGTGACTTCCTTTTTGATCACCTCATGAATCTTTGGATTGACCCTTCTTTGATGTTGGATAGCGGGTTTATAATCATCCTCCATTAGAATTTTATGAGTACAAAATTTGGGATCTATACCCTTAATGTCGGAGATTTTCCATGCAATGGCCCGTTTATGTTTCTTAAGCACTTTAATAAGCTCATCCTTTTCATTTTCCTTTAATCCCTTAGCAATAATCACCGGTAACTTATCCGTTCCTTCAAGAAAAGCATACTCCAAATGAGTGGGTAATTCCTTAAGTTCTAATTCGGGTGCTTCCTCAATAGATGTTTTCACTTTAGTTTCATTAACACTCACAACTTTTAGTTCCATAGGTGGTGATTCAAAAGGATCCATATTCAACAATTTTTCAATCAACGCAATAACTCCCTCGGGATCAAAATTCTCACTATCAAACTCACTAGGATCAAACGGTGTGCTAAGGTAATCATCAATTTCTTTCTCGATTTTTGAATAACCATTATTCTCAAGCTCTTCAAGAACGAAGTCACCTCCCTCAAATGGAGTGAGTGGAGGCTTAGCCGAAGAGATAATAGGATTCGATGAAGTGGGATTGCCACTTTTAGAAGTATCCGAAAAACCAAGCATATCTTGCGAAACCTCTCCACTAGCAACATCAATCACATCGACTTGATTGATTGATTCCTCATCGTCTTCGGACGAAAACTTCGAGATGTTACCAACATTAAGAGTGATACTTTCATCATCAAAACGTAAAGTCAATTTTCCCTCTCTCATGTCAACTAAAGAACTAGCCGTATTTAAAAACGGTCGTCCCAAAATAAGAGGCACTCGAGAATTTTCCGGATAATCACAAATGACAAAATCCGCCGGAAAAATGAGCTTTCCTACTTTGACTAATACGTCCTCGGCTATACCTTTTGGAAAGGCGATCGATCGATCCGCTAGCTCGATAGTCATCTTAGTAGGTGAAAGCTCGGGAAGTGATAACCTTTTCCATACGGAAAGAGGCATCAAGTTAATGCTAGCGCCAAGATCGGCTAATGCTAAGCATTCTCCCATATTAGGGAAATCACATGGTATCAAAAATTGACCGGGATCTCCAAGCTTTTTGGGAAACTTTTTAGAGAGAACCGCGGAACAACTTTCATTTAAAGAGGTAGATACTTCAACTAACTTCTCCTTATCATTCATCAACCTTTTAATTGTAGAAGCAAATTTAGGCATGCTAAGCAATGCATCCGCGAAACTAAGATTAATATACATTTTCTTAAACACATCCAAAAACGTAGAAACTTGAGCATTGGTCTTTTCGCGGAGCTTCTCTTTGGTAAGTCTCGAAGGGTAGGGTAGTGTGGGTTTAGTCTTCGGAAGCTCGGGTTCCGGAATAGGCAATTGGTCTACCTTTGGTGGAATAGGAATTTCCTTTTCTTTAACCACCTCGGGTTCTTGCTCCACTTCCCTCACCGGAGAGGTACTCACATGTGGAAGCAAAGGTCCGTCTAAAGCTTTCCCACTACGTGTGGTTATGGCTTTCATCTCACCCTTCGGGTTTGGAATGGTGTTACTAGGTAAGCAACCCGAAGACGAGGAAGGTTTGGTCATAAACGATTCAAACATCGAAAGCAATTTATTTTGACCTTGTTCCAAACTTTGTTGCATACGATTTTGACCTTGCTCTAATCTTTGCTCAAAACGGGTTTGGTTTTGTTCAAGTCTTTGTTGATTAAGCTCAATCTTATTGTTTTGCCCTTTAATCGTATTTTGAAACTCGTTTTTCAAAGTTGCCATTTGTCCTTGAATGTTATTTTGAAAAGCTTTTAAACTTTCCTCATTAATGTAGCTTGACAAATCATTTTGATTATGGCTTTGAAAACCTTGATTGTTTCGATTAACATTAAATCCATTTCCTTGATTATAATTCCCTTGGTTATCACGGTTAAAATTATTCCCATTATTCCCATTGTTGTACCTATTTTGAACCGGTGGAAAACCCGGTGGAGCAACATGATTTTGACGAGGAACTTGACCGTTGGAGCCATAAGTTCCCGTCGCGGCAAAAGCATTAGCTTGATCAAAACCCGTGTTCAAACAAGCATAATTAGGATGTGCTCCACCACATGATACACAAAAGCTCTCAATCATATTAATCGATCCATGAGGATTCTTCCTAAGCTCATTCAAAATTGTGTCAATCTTAGAGTCCAATCTAGCAATCTCGTGATTAGATGAATTCACATTGGAAACAACCGGTGTGTTTCGTGAATATTGTGCTCTAGACTTATCCTCAATTATTCTCCACGCGTCTCTCGGAGTTTTTCTTAAAAGATTACCACCCGCGGCGGCATTTAAAGAATCTTGTTCAATCATATTAAGCCCATTATAGAAAGTATTTATTTGATGCAATTCTGAGAAACCGTGGTGTGGACATTGTCTTAACAAATCTTTAAATCTCTCCCAAGCAACCCCAAACGATTCATGCACTTTTTGTTCAAATCTAGTGATCTCATTTTTAAAGTGTGTTGTCTTGGACGGTGGAAAGAAATAATTCATGAACTTAGACACTAAATCATCCCAAGTTAAAATCGAACCCGGTGGCTCTTTCTCATACCAAAGCTTAGCATTACCCTCGAGCGAGTACGGAAAAAGCATAAGCTTAATCACGTCATTCGGCACATCTCTAAACTTGAGAGTCGAGGTAATTCGATTAAAATTCCGAATGTGAGAATGCGGGCTATCGGCCTCATTGCCACGAAATGGGTCGGCACGAATGAGCGATACAAGATCCGTCTTAATCTCAAAATGATCCGCCAAGATAGCCGGCACAACGATTGCTTCCCCATACCCTTCGGTGGGTGCACGGAGCAATTCCTCCATTGTACGGTTATCGGCCATCTCTACAACAATAGGTGGAAGCTCGGGTTCCACTATTCGTTGTTGACGATTTCTATTTCTACGAGGAATATTTTCAAGCCTATTAAAATCAATCACAAGTCGAGATGAACGTAAATGCATACACTACAAAGACGAGAATTTAGAGGATTGAAGAAAAGAAATTAGACAAGAAAGAAGATTATTTTTGGTATTTTATTTGGTATTGCTCAATCAAAAATGATCGATAAAAACAAGGAATAAGGATAACTACTATGGAAGTAAATTACCCTCGGTCGACTTTGAAACGATAGGTGAAAACCTAAACGTCTCGAGGTTTAATAAGTAAACAACAAAAATAAGATTTATTACTACTTGAGTCGGCAAACCAATAATAGGTTGTCCCTCTCAATATACGCACAAGCAAGCGGGGAAACGAGGTGGCACTAAGCACTTAAAAACCTTTTTCCTTAGACGGCCTTTTATAGCACGTCGCCTTATACCCACCTTATAGTTTGTATAAATCGAGTTCAAACTTCTTATTAGTATTTATCTATTTTGCCTTTATTTTTGTTTTGGGTTCGAATACAATAGCTAGGTGATGAAATCCCAACTAAGGCTTATTTGAAAAGTATTTAAAATTATTGTTCTACGTAATATAATATATTATTCACAAAAAACGAGAAAAACGATACATACTACGTAATAGAAAAATAACAAAACTTTCCGAGGACGGAAAGGGTCTTCAAATCCACGATCAACAAATCTCAACAAAAGCGAATCGTACACAAGATCCCCGGCAGCGGCGCCAAAATTTTTGATGTGTCGTGGATTAACACATATACGTTATAGGACAAATTTAGGCAATTACCTTTAGGAAAAAGTAATTAACCAAAAATAAGTCAAAGACGGATACGATTAATCACGTGAGTGAACCAAGTTCGTTGTACACGAAGATCGAGTGAATTTGAGACGTTTCGTTTTGATTTGGACAATAGATTTGAATGTGTCGTTGGTTTTTAAAACTAAAATTAACTCTACGAATTTTTAAGCCAATTAAAATACTCCTAAAGTGCATGAATCGTAAACCCCGCTAATTTAAAATAAATCTAAAACACAATTACTTATTCGAAAGTTAACTCTATATAAAATTAAATCTAAATTAAAATTTAAAGATAACTTTTAATCTATCAAAAATCTAAATACACAATTTTTATTTTTTTTTTAACTAATTAAACTTTATTTAAATTACTTTTTAAACAAATCTATTTAAAACTATTTTAAATCTACTTTACTCATTATTAAACTAAATCTATTTTTTTTTTTTTTTTTAAAACCATTTTCATTTAAATCTAAATAATAAAATTCTAATTATTTGAAAACTAATTAAACTTTAAATTTAATAAAGACATTTTTTTTTTATTTATTTTACTTTATTTTATTTATTATTTATTTAATTCAAACTAAAAGTGTATATAAGAAAGTTACAAGACACGAAATTAGAAAATAAACTAAAGTGGTAAAATAAAACTGTCAGCTCAACAAACAGTCTATATTAATTAAACAAACGGAGCTAAAACAAAAAGAATAAGACAGTCCAGTTGGTAAACTCGCTAGACCTTTACCCTTGAGGTCAAGGGTTCGAGTCCCTCAAGGGACCAATTTTTGGAGTGATTGCTTTTTGACAGGTATATAAAAAAAACAGTCACAGGAGTGACTTTATGAAGCTTAATAGCTTATGGCTGCTAGGAAACAGCTTCTGAACTTATCAGATCAGTTGAATCTGATAAGCTAGATAATAAGTCCAGTGCAATAATCAGTAACTCGAAAATTAACAAGCAGATCAATAAAATCACAACTAAGCAGAAAAGCAAATCAGCAGACCATATCAAATCAAAATGGTATAAATACAATTTTATTTTAGTAAAGTTCAGATATAACTAAAAGTAAGTCAGTATTCAAATTTCAAACAAGGGAAGCAGAAGTCTAAACAAATTATTAAAAACCAGTAGAAATTAACAAACACTTAATTTTATTCATCTAATCCAAAGATTCAGCTTGTGGATGAAAATCAAATATCAGTCGCACAGATCAGTAACACCTCAGTACAAATGACAAGTTTAAATCATGTAAAGAAAAACCTTCCAATAACTCAGACCAACCAAATCAGCAAATCAAAAATTTCATTTCAGCTAGTTAAACAGACTTACAGCAAATCTAAATTAAACAACCAGCATCAGTAAAAAAAAACTACTACAGCCAAATCATTATTCCTAAGCTAACAAGTAATCGATTTATCAAATTCTGCGCAGGAAAAATAGAATCTCAGCAAATATAACTGAAATTCAAGAACTCATGACAGGTCTACGCACATTTTATCCAATCCGAACACAAATAACAACATTTAAGTAACACTGATTAGTAAACAAAACTTATCAAAACAGATTTAAACCTCTAAACAGATTATGCATCCATACGAAACTTAAATCATGCTCAAATAATACTTAAACTCAAGCTATTAAGTAAATAAAAGCAGATTATATCACAATAACAAGCAGCTATATTTAAAAACTAAAACAATGAAAAGAAAAGAAAATTAAACCTTTTGGAGTATCCGTTGAGACGAAGGTGTGCGCTGAGCAACCTTATAAACCGGACCTAGAACCTCCATTAAACACCATTCTATTTCGATCAACCACCATTTAAATCACGAAACACCTTCAACCTCGAACTAAACTTCTCTTCGAAACGGTAAACTGGTCGAATCAGTTTTTAATTTAATCTAAACAGTGGGTTTAGATTTTCCCCAAATTTCTTATATCATTCAATTCAAGCTATCAAATAAGCTTAATCAAACAATATTTAAATTATTATGATCAACTTCGATTTAAATTAATTATAAGATTCATTCCACTAAAATTCAACTGAGATAACAAGAAAAAAAAATATTTCGAGACTTATCTAAACATTAATTTGAGACGAAGGTAAAGAAAAACAAGAGTTGCAAAATGAAAAATACTTTTTATTAATTCAAACCCAAGAACTACAATACCATTGAAAGAAAATTTCATTAACCTAAATCTATTTTGACATAACAACATTAAAGTAAAGAAAAAGGGATGCATTACACATAAAAACTGGAGGTATTTATGCTTGAACCCGAGGGTGAGGGAGAGCATATTCGCATCTCTCCAAGGATATTCCCAATGATCTTGAGCCCTTGATCTTCTCTTCTCTTATTCTCTTTCTTTTCTGTTTTGATCCAAAGGTGGAGGATTGATTGCCTTCACACAGATCGCCAGCGTGGCACATATTTGTGCTTGTTGTGTTTCTTTTTCAGCTTGTGATTGGTGGATTGGCTCAATTGAGGTGTTCCATCCAATAAACTTGTGCCACGTATCCCCTGCTAACCATTCTTTCTCTTCCTTAAACCATGGGGGTTTTATTCCCCTTGGTTTTAATTTCTTGAAATAATAAGAAGCCCTATGTAAAACTTAATTTTTACCCAATTAGGGTTAATGAACAGTGAGTTGGGTGACTGGTAAAAGAGTGGGGAAGAAGGGACATAGTTTGTATCGAAACAATGAGAGAAACGATTATATTTATGGCTAGTGGAAAATGACGTGTTTGTGTGGAATGAAAATAAAAGTGGATTCAGTTTTATATATTAGACAAAGAAGTGGATTTTTAACTGAAACAAACATTCCAAACGTGTAAAAGGGTAAACCCTAAAAGCCCATAATGATCAGTTTAATGTAGTTGGGCTTTTCTTGGCCCAAATCACTTATAATACCATTCGTGTATAACTCCAAATGGGCCTTGGACTTTTATAAAATGAACTTGAACTTAAATGAGTCTTTTAGCCCATTTACCCCATTGTGGGGCCCACTTGGCTCGTTTCCTCGATAAATGATCAAATCCTTCAAAGTCGAGCTTGATTTTTGGCTTCTTGATCTTTTTCATCATTCTCGTGTCGATTTTTGTCGGTTTTCACGAACTTGGTACCTACACACATTCAAACAAGAAAAACGCATATCCAAGGCATATTTGATATTTTATGAGCAATATTTCATTGTTTTAAGCTATAAATGATATGAGTAAAAACACTCATATCAGTGACTTGTGCGATTCTTTATGAATCAAACTTGTGATAACTGGAAAGAAACAGTGGTTTAATTCTTAACTGAATTTAAACACGTTCCAGGCCTCTACGCAATATCTTAGTGATCTTGCTAGAACACTCAGAGTGATACCTTAGTGTTCATAGTAATGAGTGGAAATCCTTCTAGTGTTAACCTCAAACAGCACTTGGTAGGTAACTTGCAAGATTCTATACGAATCAAGCTCGTGACAACTGGAAAGCAACGATGGTGCGATTCTTTATTGAATCAAACTTGTTCTAGGAATCAGAATTGACGGATTCAATCATGCGGATAATTTTATCCAAATGATTCACTCTTTACGTTCGCAGTCAGCTTTGGACGGTCGAGTAAAGAGAACGGGTTTACCCGCGAAATCTTGTCAAGGAGATTTTTTAATTAAATCTACCTACCACAAGTACGATATTTTATATCGTCCAACGGTCTTCACCGACCGGAGGTAAAATGCTACCGAATTAGAATGAATGTTCAAAGCTATTTCGTTCGTGTCTACTTATGTTGCGGCATTTGAAGACGGTGGCGTTGCGGGATCCAAGAAGAAGTCGTCCCCGCATGCTTATACTTTATGCACTTAATACCTCATCTAATTCAAGAAAGCCTAAAAGTGAAGTCTTCTGCTGTATCAAACTCTGAAGCTTTCAAGAATTACGAAGGTATAAGTATGTGGGACATGGTGTCACGAAGAAGGGAAGATCACAAGTGAAGGATGCACAAGATCAAGGCAAGAGATCAATGCTAAAGATTGATATCAAAGATCACATCAGCATGTTCACCAGAAAAGAAAAAGAAAAGAAAGACGAAGACTACGAGCTCAAGATAAGCATAGTATGCTAGGTTTATCTTATTACTGTAACTTGGGTAACGTCCTTGTTTGGAGTGACCTCCCTTAGAGGGAGATTGTTGGAAATACATTTTACGTATTAAGAAGGATTGGTCACTCCAACAATAGTCCATGTAATAGCTCGTAGTTTAGTTACTTATCTTTATTTAACAAACAAACCAAAGCCTAGCCTACAACATGTGTAGGCTGGCCCAAATGCAAGCCCAAGCCCATGACAAGGGCTTGGGTATATAAACCCTCTCCTTAGATGGAGAGGGTGTGTGGTTATTCATTTTTTCACATACTTCTCTTTGGTTTCTCTCTCTAGATTTGTGTGTAATCCACCATCTCTCTATCTCTTTCTCTCTCTAAAAACATAAGCAAGATTTACATATCCTACACTCCTCCTCCCTCAAACACTCCACTTTTGGGTGTTCTCATTCCCTACATTAGGGGTGATCCATACTTCTTTGGATTTCTAGAAGCTCATGGTGTCAATTGTCCATGTTGCCTCTATAACAACTACATCATTCAAAACCTAAGAATGGAGATGTTTGGACTTCATAGGAGGTTTCAAGACTTCTTTCTTACCTTGTTCTCCATGCATCCACCTCCTAGGAGATGAATGCTGATTTTCTAAAAATAAATGTTTTCAAAAGAAAATCAAGCCAAGGAAGACTTTATATATCAAGATCTAGTTTAGCAAACTATGTAATAGTTAGTTTGTATTTCATTTCTTGTATTTCTTTTCCTTCATGAGTTTTCATGAATATGTGTTATGGATTTACTATTTGTGTGTTTTAACCTATGTGCTCACACTAATTAACTTCAATTTCATTTAAAATTGAACCTAAATCTATCACGACCTTTAAAACTTGCCTAAATTGGATCAAAACGTTATCTAAATATTTTGTCACCCTTTGTCAAGACACTCATTGAAACCAAAGCATAATCTAGTGCTAAAAAAGGTAAAAATCCAAGATTTTCAATTTTTTGAAAAAGTCTTAGTTTTTCTCAAAACCTTGTAAAATTGCATTTTCATGTCCACTGTATGCGGATCCCAAAAGACTGCATGGTCTCTTATATATAAGGAACCGCGGACAGTAGACCATTTTTGGCTCGTTTTTTGGTCTTTCCTCTTTGACCACAGTTTTTTTTCAAGATTCCTTGTTTACCAATTTTGGCTAAACATTCCTTGTAAACTTTTGATTTCATTTCAAATCTTGTCCTTGTCTACTTTCTTTAAATTCTCTTCTTTTGGGAGTTCCTCTTCTCATCCCTCACAATCCCTAACTCTCCTAATCTTAACCTTGACATCTCTTTATCACAATCTTCTAAACCCAAATCTTCTTCTTCTAAGCTTTCCAAGAAACCAAAAATCTCAGTTCGACCTATTTAGGTCAAGAAAAACAAGGATCATCATGATTCCTCTTCTTCCAAACATTGCAAGACTTCTTTCTCTCCCATTGCGTATTGGAATGAGACTTTCTCAATTGATCCAATTACCAGAGAAAGAGAATTTCTTCCACCACCACCTAAACCTTGCAACATACCTTCTCTAAATGACCTATCTTCTTTCCCAAATCTCACTAGGCATTGTGAAAACATATCTTATCCATTATCTCCCTCTCCACCACCATCTTCTCATATTCATGGTCCTCCCCTATCCAAAGACTTTGTTTTGCATCATGGAAGCTCGTGTGCTTGTTTTCGATTTCAACAAATTAAACTTGCTCATGTGTATGACAAGCTAAATTTTCTTAAATTTCTTCTCACTCGACCTCCTCTCAAAGTATTTGTTCCCGTGAACAAATCTTCGAATGATGCCTCGTCGTCTTATTTTTACAATTAAACCACACTTTGTGTTTTAATTGTTTGAGTCAACTTAAGAAATCTTGTAGGATTATCACTACTAGAGTAGTTTATGCCATTGTTGTTTATTTTCCTTATGTCTTGTGTTAAATATTCATATTATGTGTGTGAATATTTCTCTTGTTTGTTCTTTCATATTTGTGTAATATGAATGTTATGTGTGTTACTCCCTTTCCCATCAATTCGTTTTCACACATTGTTTAGAGTAGATCATGGTTAAGACTTACAATTGCTTTTGGGTAATTCCACCAATTCTAAGTTTCTAACCCTTTGACATACTATCACTTCAATTGGTTTGGATGTTTCTTTTCTACCTCTATTCCAAAAATTGAACTTTGATTTTATCAAAACACCCTCCTTGGACATTCTTAGTAAATACTTACTTCTAATTTTGAGATTTATTTTCTTTTAGGTAGTGACTATATATACATTGGTGTTTCTTTTTTCTCTACTAACCTTTATGTAGCATGTCACCTAAGCTCATTCTCTTGGTGACCCAAGCAAGGGGGAGTAAGCACCAAGGTGGAGCTTCTTGCAAAGTCCGATTCTTTTCTTCCTCAAAGACTTTTGCATCCTTTTTGCTTCGACAAAAGGGGAGAAATGATAGTGATAAACTCGTTAATAATTCAAACTATTTTAGATTTTACATGAATGAGTTTATAGTTTGTCGTAATCAAAAAGGGGGAGATTGTTAATGCAAAGCAATGCCTAAAAACATTATTATTGTTAACTAATCTTTCTTTGTTTTGATCACAACAAATTAAAAAGACATTCGTCAAATACAATCACAAGACAAATTATTTAACAAACACTATCATCAAGGTAATAATCATTTAAGTGATGCACTAACATAACTTAATCATGATTAGTGATCATAAAAGTTGTTAATGCTAAACTTACATTTTGTCAAATGTGACAAACGATTTTTTAATAAACTTTCTTTTTAAGAAAATGTTTATTAAAATGGAAAATATAAATTTGAATATGGCATATTCCAAATGCCGTAGAAATATCCTTTGAAGGTAAAAACTTACCTCAAATATTACTTCCCCACTAAAAGACAAAAGGGAGTGGAGTCTTTTACCACGGTTCTTTAAAGGCCTATACAGATCCTTAGCGATAAGGGACCACATGCATAATTAAGGCACCGCGCTCAGAGAGCCGTTGGCCTTTGTCTCCTATAAATACTGGATCAAACCCGCATTTTCCACAACCCTTTTTGGACACTCTTTCTTCTATCCTTCTCTTTTCTAAATCCTAATCATTTGTAAATGATCACTTAATGTGTTAAGTATGTTTACTTATGATTATCTCCTTGATCTCCTTTATTACATTGTCCAATGACAAGATCACTCACACACTTGTGATAGATTATAGATGAAGCCTTGATGAAGATCCTCTCCTAAAGATCTAATCATGTTCATCATTTGTTTTATTTGAGTCTTCTGTAGATCCAATGTATTTGTGAATATATTGATATAATCTTGTGTAAATCCATTGTATATGTGTATACTTGGATTTTTGTTGTGTAGATCCAAGTCACATGTGTACACTTGGATATGTGTTTTATTGAGTTGTAATAGGAATGAGTTGTAAGTTCTCACTAAACTATAAAATGATGCAGTTGTGTTTTGTAAAGTTCTCACTTAGCTTCAAAGTGAAGAGTTGTGAGTTCTTACTAAATTATAAAGTGATGTGGTTGTGTCTTGTGAGTTCTCACTAAACTATAAAGTGATGTGGTTGTGTCTTGTGAGTTCTCACTAAACTCTAAAGTGATGTAGTTGTGTCTAGTGAAGTTCTCACTTAGCTTCGGAGTGAAAAGTTGTGAAGATTAGGTCTACCCTTCGATTAGAACTCGACATCTAGCCTTGTGTCGTTAAATAGTGAAGTAGGCAACGTTGTGAAGATTGGTTCTATCTTTCGAATAGAACTCGACATCTAGTCTTGTGTCGTTAAATGGTAAAGTAGTCAACATTATGAAGATTTGTTCTATCTTTCGATTAGAACTCGACATCTAGCCTTGTGTCGTAAAATTATGTGGGAAACGTTGTGTAGATTAGCCCTAGCTAATATTAGGTCTCTACATTTAGCTTAGTGTCGGAAAATTTTGTAAGCGACGTTGTAAGGTTTTCTCCGCCAAGAAGGGAGCTTGTGGATATAGTGGAAATCTCGAGTAAGGTGTACTCAAGGAGTGGAGTAGGAAGGAAGATAGAGCTTCGTTGCCGAACCACTATAAATCTTGGTGTCTTCCTATTCGGTTGTTTCTTTCCTTACTCTTTACTTATTCTTACTATCATATCATTCACATCTATTACTTGTCATTGTTAATGCATTAGAATTGAACCTAATCATTATTCAACTAGCTTTTAAGTAAAAGGTAGTTTTGAGATAAACCTAATTGAAAGGAATTTTAATTAGGACATAAACCGAAAAGAAACTATTCTACCCCCCCCCCCCCCCCCCCTTCTAGTTTCTACACTTAAATTATATACTATAAGAACTAAAAGTGTAATTAAGCTAAACTTATAATAAAAGGGTAATTTTTGCCAAGTTTGAAACTAAAGGTTATAAATTATATATTATACTATACTTATCATTTGAATAAAGTAATAATGTATCATGTTAGTAGGGAACTTTTTACAAAGATGTTCCATCTCGATATTACGTTTTGACTGAGTGGTTGAGTTTATGATTTAAAGTGCCCTCTGTTGGGAATAAAATGACTAAGTCCCTAGCCGCTGACAAGAGTAATCCTAGACGCTGACAAGACTTGTGTAGCCGCTAACCTCAAGCCAATGACAAGAAGGATTCTATCCACTAAAAGATTGCTTGAGCTGTGAAGATCAACATGTGTTGTTATATTAGGAAGATATGTTCAAATATTGTATTCTCTATATTTATCTCTTCCTATAATATTTGATTCATAGCTTTCTGTTCAAGGTTCCTTAACATATAAAAGGAGGCCTTAGGGTTTGATTATTGTACGCTTTTCAATACACTGTTCACTATTTTGGTTATTAATCAATTTGAAAGTTTTGTAATCATTTGTGTTTCGTTGTTCTTTGTTCTAAGTAATAAATTCCGCATAGTGCTTAGATTGTTGAAAACACAAAGTTTCTCTATGTATTATACTTGATCTAATCTCGATAATACAAAGCTAATCGATGAAAGTTTGGGATCAACAAGTGGTATTAGAGCTTGTTGAGGAACTTTGATCAAAAGAACAAAACCCTAAATCTCACAAAATCTTAATCACAACAATCACCATGTTAAACACATCCAATAACACAACAAACCTTGCTCATCTGACTAACAACGTCAAAATCCCCATCCTAGACCCTGACAACTTTAAATTATGGGAATTTTGTTTCAGATAATATCTTCAAGTTGACAACTATGTCCTCTGGGAGATCATTGAATTTGGGAACTCCTATAATAAAGAACATAAGATTGCTAATGCTAAAGCACAAATACTAAAAGAGGCTAAATTTGAGGCTGAAAGTTCAAGTGCTCAAGATGGAAGAGCTACATCTGCTGATGAAATTGCTGTTAGAAGGAATGACATGAAGGCACTTAGCTGTCTTCAATTGGCTCTCGGCCAAAAGGAGCAATTCAAATTCAGAAAGTATGAGACTGCACAAGAGATTTAGGAAGACATTAAAACCACCTTTGGTGGTAATGAGGACACTCTCAAGGAAAGGAAAAAGAAATTGGTAAGAGATTTTACCACTTTCAAAGCTCTTCCCAATGAAATGTTGAATGAAGTCAGAAGTCATCTACAAGACCTTACAAGCAAACTAGAATTCATGGGTGTGGAATTTGAAGATGACGATATCAATGTTGCTCTTCTTGGAGCTCTTGGCGAAGCTTGGCATGTTCAAGCTAATTTTGTTCTGTACAAAAAGAGTCACAAGAACACAAATCTTGATAATATCTACAATCAATTGAAGATCATGGAACTTGAAGTATTGTTGAGACATGAAAATGCACCTGCTTCAAGCTCTGGAAACATGGCTTTTGTTTCCAACAATGGCTACACAGCCTCTGACAATGGAGCTTTTGTCAGTAGATTGAGTTCTACAGCCACTGACGCAGCTTTCATGTCATCTTCTAATCTCAAACCAGCTAGAATCGACTTGGATATTGTTTGTGATTACATTGCTGCTTTACCAAATGGTTCTCAAGTAATGTATGATGATCTTGATTAAATAATTGATGCTAATCTTGAAGAGATGGACATCAAGTGAAACATGGTTCTTAGTAGAATAAGAGCCAACATATTCTACAAGAAGTTCGGCAAGAAACTTACGTTCAACAAGGGTGAATCTGCTGGATTTGACAAATTCAAGGTTGAGTGTTACAATTGTCATAGAATGGGACACTTCAAGAGGGAATTCAGATTTCCACTTAGGAATGACGGAGGAAAGGAAACAAGTCGAACCATCCAGATTGAGGAAGCTGATCCAAAGGCTATGGTAGCCATGCAGAGCATTAATGGAGTTGGATGGGATTGGAGCTTCATGGGAGATGAGAATGAGCAGAATCAAGATTTGATGGCTAAGAAAGAAGAGCATGTTCAATTTTCCCTCATGGCTAATCTTCATCATCTTCTTCATCAGACAATGAGGTATACAATGATGATTTTTGTAGTAAAGGATGTTAGAAAAACACTAGAAGTCTTAAATCTAAGGTTACAACCTTAACTCAAAAACTTTCAGATATAGATGCTACATTAAGAAATTATAAAAGGGGACTTGCGCAATCTGATAGGGTGGTTGCTGAATATACGAAAATGGAACTTGACCTTAAGGATAAAATTAAAGTTATAGAAAGAGACCTATGGCTTAGCAATGAATTCAAGGCTACTTCGATAGAGTCTAAAACTGAATTACAACTCAAACTAGATGAGGCCATCAAGTCAAAGGAAAACATGGGCTTTAAAATTGAAAAGTTTAAAAAAGCTAGTGAAATTTTGGATAAATGTGTGAGTGAACAACGCAATCCCAAGGATATGTCTGGGATTGGTATGCAAGGAAAGGAATTTGTTGCTGTTCCACCTCCTCCTGGTGACTTTTATGGGGTTTCTAGGAGAAAAGACTTATCTAGATCTGGTATCCCAAAATTCTAAGAGAAGGTTATTATTCCTCCACCAAGTGTGGTTAGCCCCGTTGAGGAATATGAGAGGAAGAAGACTGACTTGGAACAGTGGAAAGCTGTTAATCCCTTCCTTTTTGTTAAATGGGGACTCTTGAGTGAAGAGTTTAGTGAGGTTAAGCCTATTATTGTGACCAACCCCTTAAATGGTAAATCTGTTGACCTTGGCTCACCTACTAAAAGAAAATATAGCGTTAAATATGCAGAGATGTATAAGAAACCTAGATCACCTCAAAGTCAATCGAATGTTAATGGGTTGGGATACAATCAGTTTAGACCTAGGTTTGTGCCTAAAAAGGCTTGCTATACTTGTGGGAGCTTCACTCACCGGTCATATAATTGTGTCAGTGGATACAATCTATCCGCTGACAATAACTCTCCCACAATTAACCATCGACCTTTTGCCCACCCTAGTCCACAAGCCTCTAGACCAGCTCCTTACTTTACTAAGGCAGCTAATACCCAAGGATAACAACCCTTTCAAAAGACCCAAACTTGGTCTAACAAACAGTGGGTTCCTGTAGCAAACCCTAATCTATCCTCTGACAAGACATTTTTACCCACTGACAAGAACATTGCAGCCGCTGACAAAGTAAGGTCAGCCGCTGACAACCCTAGATTTGGTATGACTATGCCAAAACTAGCAGTTGTCAGACCTTATGTTAGACAATATGCCAACAAATATTTGAGGGCTAATGGTAAAGAGTCTAAGACATCGTCCCATTTAACATGGAGACCTAAACAATAGCTAAACTCAAATTTTACTGGTTCTTCAATGACATGCAACAGATTTAAATATCTTGAGAAAGCTATTGGAACAAATTGGGTGTTTAGGGCACAAAGGGATGAACAAGGAGTTGTGACAAGAAATAAGGCCAGTTTTGTTGAACAACTAGATAGATCTGTTGATCCCAAACTTAGATCGATTTAACTTGTGTTAACGAGATTAAATCAAGTTAAACACGTAGAGAAACTTTGTTGTATATGTAACAAATCAAGTATTATGCGGAATTAATACTTAAACAAGAACACACAAACAAGATAACCAAACTTTCACTTTGATTGATTAATCCAACTTGTGTACAATTAAAGTATAAAACATATATCGAACGAAAACCTAAAGGCCTCCTTTTTATAGATTAAGGAGCCTTGTACAAGAGTCTACGTATCAGATATTTTAGGTAAAGATAAACATAAATAATACATTGTTGAACATATCTTTACTAAAAACATACTAGAAACATAAAACGTGTAGACTAAGTCTTCTATCAGTGCTTGACTTCTTCTTATCAATGCTTGACTTCTTCCTGTCAACGCTTGTCCCGTCAACGCTTGATTTCTTCCTATCAACGTCCAAAATGTTCTTGTCATCGTCCAAGTGCCTTGGCTATATTTTATTTCCAACAATCCTCCCCTAAACTTGATATCTACTCTAGTAATCAAGTTTCTGAATAAAAACTAAGTACTAGGAGGATTCATACAAATCTTATCAAATTGGAAATAAATAAACCTAATCAAATCATTGGCCACGTCACTTGAGTAATCCATTTCCAGCTGTGCTATCATCATTTTCTTCAAAACTTCTTTGGACATAGGATACTCAACATCCACAAGAAGATACTTAGAAAACTTTGTGGAACTCAAATTATACACACCAGCTGCTGAATATAAACGCCATTGAAGTCCACTGATATCATCCTCAAGATCCTTCTAAACTGGATCTTCTTCATCTGGTGCACACATTATCTTGAATGTTGACTAAAGCTTTATTCCATTGACTAAAGTAGGTGCTTCAGTCTCATACTTGGCCTGCATCAACCTACAAAGGTCTGCCAAGTCTTCCCTATACAGGCTTGCAAACAAATACATCAAAGTAGTAAATGTATGTATCTCTTTCCTATATCTTCCAACCATTTAAAACCCACTTGCATCTTCTTCATAGCTAACTATAGGGTTTCTGGAATCATGAGGTAATACTTCTACCATATGTGAAGCTTCCATGGGTGAGAGCTTAATACTTTTTCTAATAACATCTTCACTAGGATTCACTCTATCTAAATTTGGTGGAAACTCAAGTGGAACTCCCTTCTTCAATGGTCTTGGTGCAATCAAATCCCATTGGATCTCCATCTCTTCTGTAAGTTCTTCCTTTCTTTCATCTGAAAGAAGTCTAATGGTATTATGCTCTTGCACCTTTGCCCATATAAGATAAGCCTTATATTCCAATTCATCAAAAGACAATCCCTACAACTTTCTAAAAGTCCAACCTGTTTGATGACATCTGAGCAACATGTAATAGAGCTCCCTTCTTTCTTTCTTGGTCTGTTCAAGAACCTTGCTAGCTTTATACTTCAGAATCACCTTGCAATCTCTTTGAACTCTAAGTAGAATTTCCAAACCCCAAATTTGATCTGATAAAGTCATGTCTGGATTTTCCATTACTTTGTTCTCCCATGCAAAGTACATCTGAGCAACTTCAGGCATCTCATAATCTACTTGATTCTTCAACTGTGCAAGCTTTTCCCTTGCCAACTCATCACCATATTCAAGCCTTTCTGGTTCTTCAATAACCATGACACTTGAATCAGTTCTCTCATCACCACTGCTTTCCTTACTCTCAATAGCAGTCTCCTTCATCCTATCTTCTTTCTCAAGTTGTGCAGCCAACATGGAATCAAATTTTACTTGGGCTGCATCCTTAGGAACCACTGTTTCTACCATAATCCCTTTACCCTTATCTAATATATCAATGGTGGGTAAATAAGATGATGGTACGTTTGTAGACACATCTTTGATGATAGCTGATGACTGGGATACATCAACCATACCTGCAGGTCTATCAACGTCCAAAACCTATGTGTCAACGCCTAACTTACTCCTATCAGAGCTTAGCTTGTCACCGTCAAAAATCTGCTTGTCAACAGTCACCTTACTCTTGTCAGCGCTTCTTGTGAACTGCTCTATCATCTCAGTAAACGATAAATTCAAATTTGTAAGGGTAACCAATGAAACATCAAAACCTGGTTGCCTCTTCAAATCTGTTAGAGCGTGACCTATACCAAAAGATTCTCCTTCATGTGATCCTTTGTCACTCACTTGTATCTGCTCATCCTCCCCTTTGGAAGAATCCTCCACTCCACGCCTATGGTTAGCACCTTCGAAAATGACAATCCTCTCCCTCAATTGATTGAGTTCAAGGCCTTGTGTAGAGACAGTATGTACAAGGTCTGCATTTTGCTTTTGCAAGCTAATGCAGACAACCGTCAATTCCAACAAAGTATAGGGTTTCAATCTGCCCTCCTCTAGAATGGGTATTTGACCTCCCAAAATAGAGTAATGGGGCATGGATGGGGTCTTAATGATGTTAGGACTGGCTTGGCTTGCATCTAAGCTAGTGCCAATACTCCTAGCCCCACCCATATCACCAACCACACTTATGGTGGTGGTCCTCTCTACAACATGGTTAGGACCACTAGAGGAGAACACTCCAGTAGTCCTTTGGCGTTTTTCCATCCTAAAGTCTGGGGGTGAAGAGGATGATGTGGATTGGGTTTCAGTTTGGAGGTTAAAGGGTGTTTGAGTTTGTTGTAAAAGGGTGTCAGCGTTTGGATTTGAAGTGTCAACGCCAACATTTAACGTGTCAGCGTTGAAGGGATCTTGGTCAAGTTCCATATGTTCAAAATTGATGTAGTGGTTTTACTACTCCTTTTTTAGGAAAACAAAAGAGCGTAAATGAGCGGCAAGTATCGAGTGATGATTTTAGGAAAAATCAACACTAATGACCCTTAATGGTGTGTAAGTTCGTTTCCCAAGGAGGTATATGTGTGTGAAAAACTTGCCAAATGTTTGTAATTAATGATTGGTTTAGAAGGGGATTAGAAGAGAAAATGACGAAGTCGTAAAAATAAAAATTAACTAAAAATCACTATTAGAAAGTTAAGACGTAGAACCTAAAAAAAAATCACCAAAAATAAAATAAATTCTAAAAATTACCAAAAATTCACCAAAATTCAAAAATAATAAACTAAGAGTTTACCAATTATCAAAACTTTTTCAAACCTTTTAAATAATTAAATATTCAATTTTTAAATGCTAATTAAAGCCCTAAAAATCAAATAAATTATCAAAAAGCCCAAATAAAGAATTTTCAATTGATAAACCTCTAAAATGACCTAAAATGATTAAAAACTATTTTTAGAAATTTTAAAACTAATAAAGACTATTTAAAATGAATTTAAAACTATTAAAACTTAAAATAATTATAAAAATTAATCTATAAGTGATAAAATTATTCTAAAAGTTGATAAATTCCTATTTTAATGTATTTAACCTAAGAAAAATGTAAAAAGTTGGAAAAAGTGAAATTTTAAAAATAATAATAAAATAATATTAAAAATCCAAAAATTATAAAAAATTCTGAAAACTTGCAAACTAGTTTATTTTAACCTAAATAATCAGAAAATGAAAGTGAAATTACCAAAATACCCCTAATGGGCCCTCAAATGGGCCAAATCTAAAAACAGTCAACACAAATGGGTTTTTTGGGCCGAAAAAGTCAAACGCTGATAAGTTATAATCAAACGCTGACAGGTTGAAATCAAGCGCTGACAGGAACAAAGTAGGCGCTGACAGACTTAATGAAGTGCAATGACTAGTTTTTCACCCTGCTGGTCAAGGATTGAGTGCAAACCTTGTGAATCAAAGCTTACCAGTTGGGTAAACTTGATGTATTTTGGCACAAATAAACCAATAAGCCAGTGAGCTTATGAGCTATGAACAAAGCAATCCAAATAGCCAAATATCCTCACAAGCAGCAAACAAATAAGGACCAAGCAGCAATACAACAATCCTAATGCTAGAAATAACAATGCAACAAGAATTAAACACTGAATCAAAGAAAATAACAAAATCAAAGCACAAAAAGTTACTGATGAACAAAGAACATATGCAGAAACAAGTTTGCTGATATACTTGACACTTGATCCAATTTCAAGCCTCAAATCCCTCTACCCTGGTGTGATTAGCTATGATTTAGCACTTGTTACCCTTAACCTATGCTTAGATCTAGGTGTCCTCAAAATCCTAGCCAATTTTACCAAGTTATGAAGATTTTAGAGCCAATCTATGAATCAATGTGTTTAAGCCCACAAAACCTGCAAACAGATGCACAAATACTCCCAAATAGCAGATACCTACTTGCATACAACACACAAGCACTTATCAAACCACAAATCCAACTTATGCAGTAATCCCAAACACCCTTTTAAAACTTATTTTCACAAATTTTCAAAGGATCATTGAGATTCAACCCACAAATCAGATCAATAACACCTCATAAACATCAAACCAAGCCATATCAACAATAAACATCCACAATAACACAGATTCAAGCACAAATCCACAAAAATCACAAATATTCAGAAACTTAAAGAGAAAATGAAAAGGGAAGAAGGTGCAAACCTCCAAGACCTACATCCAGGCCCTGGATTGTTTGAGCTGAGGTACTAGCAAAACAAGTACCAGCTTCCAATGCTGCTAAGATGAACAAACACAAGGGTGAGATCAAATAAACAAGGACTTTCTGATTTTTGATGCACAAGTCTTATCACTTAAAACCTTGCCTCAAAAACCTTCAAACATATAAATGGAACTTAGATTTTAGCTTCTCCAACACCAAACTTTTATAAACAAGAACAAGATTTCTCAAAATTTCTGAAAATCAAATTTTATTTCATAAAAAGGAATTACAAAGATTAAAAGCTAAAATCTGGAACAAAAGCTCTCTCACATGTTGAGGAGTCTTTTTATAGGCAAATGCCAAGGTTACACTGTTCACAAACCCTAGATGTGAAATTCCCTAAATGCCCTAAGTCCTTGAGTGCGTTTGTTGTTGTTGAGCTGTCCAAAATGATCCTACACGTTCATTTTAGCTTTGTGATCAAGCAAAGGCTCTTAGCTGTTGATCTTGACACGTGGCTATGCTTGGAGGGCAAGTACTCATGTGATGGGTGAAACGGTTTGAATGGTGGGGTCCTTTGGGTGAGTGGGAATGTGAGTTTAAGCATGGGATGGATTCGTGTAAGGGTTAATTGTGTTTTGGTAAAGGTAATTGTAAAAACCCCCTTGTTGGTGAAAAGTAAAAACTGGGTTCATACGTGTGAACAGTGCCACGTTTGATCCGATTTTAGTGGGGATTTTGTGTTTGGCGCGTGTTTGTTTAGTTTAAACTTATAAACTTGGCAGCTTTGGTCCTTTTTCATCCCCTCTTTTGTCATTTGTAAACAAACTTCTATCAGCGCCCATTTCCTTTGTATCAACGTTTCACAACTTGTCATTTTTGGCACAAACTTTCCAAAAAGTGTTTCAAGGGTTATTTTTGACACTTTTGAATATTGCAAGGGCTGATTTTGGACATTGTTGATCTTCCAAGGTCTTCAATGTATCTTAATCTTCATGAGTGACCATTATTGGCAATTTGGATTTGTTGAGGGACAAATCTTGCCATTTCTTCAAAGTTGAAGGACCTTTTATGTAATTTTGACAAACTTAAGGGACCAAACTTGTAATTATGAATATACAAGGGTTTTAAGTGTCATTTCTTCAATAAATGAGGATCAATCTTGTTTGTCTTCAAGTATTCAAGGTATTTTGTTGAGAATTCCATGATTAGGGCCCGGTTCTTTGTACGGCTTCGTTTCTCGTGTCCGTTTTTCCTTGTAACTTGTGATCTTTTGTCTTTTTCACGAGATGCATACCTAAAATACACAAGTAAACAAACACAAGCATATATATGGTATTTTATGACATTTTTGTGCATTTAAAGCCCGAAAAGAACGATGAGATCATGTATAAATGCCATCTCATCATGGGGTGATGGTGATGGTTCAGGTAATGGGTCATGTTGTGGTTGTGGGTCAGGTTGAGGTTGTGCTGCTGCAATAACAGCAAGCATGGCTTAGGTAAGGGGTAAGTCTCTGTGGGGGGGTGAATTCATCTTTCTAAAAATTGCTTTCTTTTGCACAGGGATCATATAAAAGTCATTATGATCCTTGGTGCAATTCCCTTTTTCATCAAAAACCATTTGCAAAAATCTTGGGTAAGCAAGAGTCATCTTGCTACCCTTGTTTTTACACATGCCATCAAAAATCATTTTAGAAAAATTATATTTTTGCCCAGTAGCAATAAACACAATGGCACTTCCAATAGACCTGTTAATTTCATTGTGTGCAGTACATTTGGGACTTAAACATTGAAGTATGACATGTATTAAGTACTTCCAAGCTGGGGGAAATTCCTGTTTTGAATATTTATTTAAAGATCCCTCTTTAGAGAAAGGATAACCCAAAGCTTGAAGTCTTTGTTCTAGCTCACCAATGGGTAGGGTGGTTATACCATCTGCATCATTAAGATGCAAAGCGTGGCGAACCAAAGCTTCAGTAACCACCCATGAACGCCCATGGACTGTAGCAGTCAATGTAGTCACATTATTAATCGTTGAGGAAGTGATAGTATTCCGAAACTGCTTAATATGAGTGACAGGGATAAGAGGAGCATGAGAAAGTGCATACCTGAGAGGGGATGCATTTAAATACTCCACCATCTGAGTATATTGAGGAAACAGAGTGTTGTCAGCCTGTAAATAGGCAACCATATTGTGTTGACTTCTGAACCCCAATACCAAATCACTCGGTTTAAATTTAGGCGCCATTGATGTAGAAAGCTGTGTGAAATGTTATGAAAGATGAATATGTGTGAAAATTTAGTTAGACAAGAATAAGCAGATACCCTGTTTCAAAATAATGAGCCAAATATATAGGAGAGGTAGGCACATGTGATTGGTAAAAAATGAGGCAGTTATATTTCAAAATATAATGATGAAAATCTTGAAAAGTTATAACTTATCTTGTGCATTAATAAAAAGTTACCAACTCCTAATTTTAAGGCCCAAATTTTCGTCAAAAATAACAACTGGGTAGGACCCAATGGTTGTGAACGGTAAAAAATAACCTATCAACGCCCAACGGCTATATTCTTGTCAACGTTGGAAAATGCCATGTCAACGTTAAAATTGGTCCTAACAACGTTTGGAAATAAATATGTCAACGTCCAAAAATAAAAATAATAAAAATGAAAAAGGACCTTAACAAAGTGATTTATCCTAGTGAAGATAACCTATAGACTGAAAATTACCATAGGGTGGCAAGCAATGTCCAATCATGCACACTTGCTTAAGCAAGATAGACATAATTGTCCTCAAGTGTCCCTTGCTAACCAAAGTTCTTAATAATGAAGTTATCTTATAAAATACTTTGTAACTTCTTAGGTAAGCCCAATAAAAATCATACCCAAGTCTCCCAACAGACCACATCCAATTCTAGGCCAAAAAGTCTTGGCAGCGTGCATAGTATATCAACTTTGCATGCTACAGTGCCTCATGAGTTAGTAAACTAGTTCATACTCACCAGTGGACACAATTTAGAATTGTGATAAGAGTATTATATGAATACCCAAAAAGTCCTAAAGGTTTCCTAAACCTCCCCTTAAACTATGATACATAAGTTGCCAAATAAAATGCATTTATTAAAAAAATTATGTCAAGATAGGAATATAAATACTCCAACCATCATCCATAAACTAAAACATGCTCCAATAATGATCCAAGAATCCATAATCAACTCTGTATCCATTTTTACAATGCTAACAACGCCCATAATCCAACAGTTGGTTCTGAATCCATAAGACTTGCCCACAACAAGCAGCTGCAGCAACATACTCTGCTTCAGTTGTAGAATTGGCCACCACTATTTGTTTCTTGCATTGCCAAGATATCAACCTACTCCCAAGAAATTGGCATCCACCAATTGTAGATTTTCTATCAAATTTGTCACCACCATAATCACTGTCTAAATATGCAATAAGTTCCAAGGGAAAATCTTTTGGATACCATAATCCCAAGGTGGGATAGCACCTAAGATACCTAAAAATCCTCTTGACAGCATGAAGATGACACTCTTTGGGAGTCACTTGATGGCGTGCACATGCACACACAGCAAACATAATGTCAGGTCTTGAAGATGTGAGATACATCAATGAACCAATCATTGACCTATAATGCCTGACATCCACTTATTTTCCATCTCCTATCTTTCCCCAAGGGTGTTCCCTATCCATGGGTGTGCTAGCCCGTTTCTCGTGTGGATAAAAGCCAAACTTCTTCAAGATTTCTGCTACATATTTGTCTTGAGAGATGAAGATACCATCTTCTTTCTGCTGAACTTGTAACCCTAGAAAGAAGTTCATCTCCCCCATTGCACTCATCTTGAACTTATCTGTCATGAGTTTGGAAAAGTCTTCACTCGTCTTTGGACTAGAAGAGCCAAAGATGATATCATCAACATAGACCTGTACAAGTAAGAAATCCTTACCAATCTTCTTTGTAAACAAAGTCTAATCTATGGTGCCCCTTTAGAATCCATTTTCCACCAGATAGGTGGATAATGTACCATACCATGCTCTTGGGGCTTGATGAAGTCCATACATAGCTTTCTTCACTCTATTCACCTTGTTTGGATGTTTTGAATCTTCAAAACCAGGGGGCTGCATTACATAAACCTCCTCTACAATTGTGCCATAAAGAAAAGCACTCTTCACATCCATTTGATAGACTGTAAATCCCATGCAGGAAGCATAGGCTAGGAAAATCCTTATTGCCTCAATCCTTGCAACAGGAGCAAAAACCTCTTCATAGTCTATCCCTTCCTCTTGTGTATAGCCTTGAGCAACTAATCGTGCCTTGTTTCTGACCACAATTCCTCTCTCATCCTTTTTGTTTCTAAGAACCCATCTTGTCCCAATAGGTCTGACATGTCTGGGATAATCAACTAACTCCCAAACATCCTGAATGACAAATTGGTGAAGCTCATCTTGCATTGCCTCCACCCAACTTGGTTCTTTGAGAGCATCAAAAATCTTCTTAGGTTCCTGTTGTGACAGAAGACAGGAAAACAAACATGCTTGAACAAGAGGGCTATCAACCTTCTTGTGAATATTGGCAATAAATCCTCCATGATTCTGATGAGACCTTCTAGTTTGTATAGGAGTCACCACATCACCTATAATAAGAGAAGAAGGATGATTCATCATAGTAGATGTAAGTACTCCTCCTTCAATTATTGTATTATCATCAATCTCAGTCTCCAAGTTGCCAATTTCTTCTTCAAATGCTCTTCCATCATCATCTGAATGAACCTCACCATTTCTATTTGAAGGTTCACCTTGTTCAAAAACACTGGAAGAGAATAAATGGTCAAAATATTTTTCAACGCCTGAATTAGGGTTGTCAACGTTTGAGCCATCAACGCCTGAATTTGTCTTGTCAGTGCTAGATTTTTCTCTGTCAGCGCTTGAAGGATCATGCATGTTTTCAACTGGTGATACTTGTGGACCACTTTCTCCTTTCCAGCTGTAGCAGCAGCAGAAAATGCATCTGTCCATATAGGAATGGTAACATACTCGAGTATGGTTGCTGATTTGTCTGCTTGTGATCCAACCTTCTTATCAACTTGTATACCTGAAATTTCAACAACTAGTTCTTCCACAACATTTGAAGTCACCTTCACAATGTATGGATTAGTAACAGGTATATAATTCAAAGTTCTAGATAGAGGTTCCAAGTCAAATAACCAATTTGGACCACTCTCAGGATCACTAGGTTTACTTTCTAATAACCTAACATGTACCTTTTCAAGTATACATTTTTCTTTCTTAATGTAAACTCTATATCCTCTACTCTGCACTGAATAACCATTAATTAGCCTTCATCACCTTTAGCACTAAACTTTCCTAAGGCATCACTAGTGTCTAAAACAACTACATGACAGCCAAAGGGCTTAAGAAAACCAATATTAGGTTTCCTACTCCAAAATAGCTCATAAGGTGTCTTGTTGTGGATTTTGTTGATTAATGACCTATTCTGTACATAACAAGCTGTATTCACAGCCTCAGCTCAAAATGCTATGGGGAAGTGAGCATCAGCCAACATAGTCCTAGCTGCTTCTATGAGTGTTCTATTCTTTCTCTCAGCTACCCTATTTTGTTGTGGGGTTCTAGCTACACTAAACTGTCTAGTAATCCCTTTCTTGGCACAAAATTCATCTAACAACTTATTTCTAAACTCACCACCATTATCACTTCTAAGCATCTTAACCTCATTCCCAGTCTTTTTCTCTAATTGGGTAATAAAGTTAATCAAAGTATCAGCAGTTTCACTTTTCAAAGCTAAAAAAGAAAGTCCAGGTAAATCTAGAAAAATCATCAGTGATGACAAAACAGTAGGATTTACCATTTAAGCTTTCTATATTAGTTGGACCAAACAAGTCCATATGCAGCAAGTGAAGTGATTTAGATCTAGAATGCACAGGTTTAGACTTAAAGGAGACTTTGTGTTGTTTGCCATTAAGGCATGCAACACAAGAATGGTCATTGTGGAAAGCCTTCTTAGGCAAACCATCAACTAAACCATGTCTCACAAGTCTATTTATATTCTTAAAATTAATGTGCCCTAACCTTCTATGCCAAAGATTACTCTCATCAACTGAAGCCTTAGCATACAAACATGACAAATTATTATTCATCCTAATTCCATTAAGATTCACATTATAAATGTCCTTATGCCTAGGTGTTCTATAATCAATGAGTTTCTCATCTGGTATTTTAAAATCTTTGCTCAACACCAAGCATTCAGTATCAGTAAAAAGAACCTTATTTTTGTTATCACACACCTGTGATATACTAAACAGATTATAGTCAAGTTCTTTTACCAAAAACACGTTCTCAAAACACAAATTGTTGGTGATAAGAGTGTCTTTCCTAGTGATAGTTCCATATCCGCCTCCAGAGTACACTTTGTCACCATCTTTAATGGGGGTAAAGTTTGTCAAGTAGTCTTCCTTCCCCGTCATGTTCCTAGAGCATCCAGTATCCCAATAGCCATAATCATTAACCTACTTTTGAATGCCCTGCACATAAAGAAAACAAATTAGTTTTCTTTGGGAACCCAAGCCTGAGCAGACTTGGATTCATTTGGTTGTTCAACAAGAACATACTTAGTCCTTATGACATCCCCTTGTTCATCCCTTTTTGGATTAAACGCCCAGTTAACCCCAATTGGTTTAGTTATGACCTTTGATAGTAGTAAAACTACGCGTTTAGGAAAACAACGTATAATGGGAAAGTATTAAATTCGACGGTTTAGGAAAACCGACAAATCGAATAAATGCGGGTTTGTTCTCGAAGGAGGTGTGTGAATTAAGTGTGACAATATGTAAAATCAAAGTTTGGATTAGTGTCGTTTTTGGATGAGAAAAAGAGAAAAATAAAGACGAGTTACGCTAAAAATTACCCTACGACGCGAAAAACGCGAAATCGTAAAATTCGACGAAAAACGAAAGTGTCTTAAAAATTACCAAAAAATTCCCAAAAATCAATAAAAATGTAAATAACACAAAATTGAAAACCAAATTACCTAAAACCTTTTTAATAATTTTAAATTAATTTTTAAGGTTAAAGAAAAACCTTAAAATTAAATAAAATTAAAATTAAACTAAAATGGAAATTTTAAAAGCTGTAAACCTCAAAATATTTAATTAAAACCTAAAAATATTTTTTGAAAATTTTTAAAAGTAACTTAACTATTTTTTATCTAATTAATAAAATACGGGTAAATAATAATAATAATAAATAATTAAATAACAAGAAAACTAAACTTTTTAAACTGGAAAGTCCTAAATATTATAATAAACAAAGGAAAAATCAAAAGTGGTCAAAAACCCAAATAAAAAAGCTAAAATCAGCTTATTATTAAGCTGATTGTTTGAATAAGCCCAACGTTAAAACCCCTTAAGTATTTAACCTGGTAAAGTATAACCAGTAAAAGACCCAAGGGCAACTGGGTATCACATTGGTGTGTGGGAGAGATGGCGCAGGTTCGAGTCCTGGCCAGTCTCTTTTTACACAATTTATTTTTTTTTCTTTCTTTTTAAAACACAACCAACCTGATACTTGATTCAACACAAAAACACAATTGAAAATTTAAAATATTCTATATTAAAGCTGAATTAAAGCAAATCGTGACAGAAATATTGAACTAGTGCTACAGTGATGAAAAAAAAAGTAAAACAAAGAGAAGGTTGTATCTTCACAGATGAAGAAAGGCACCAAATGTGGTCGTTTAGGGTTGATTACTTGTTGTTTTTGGACAAGGGGGCACCCCCACAACCAGTTGGGTTGTGGGGAGTCAAGATACACAAGAAAAACACACCTTGCACACAAGAATCTCACACAAAATGCCTTATACAAGTTACTGATATGATGCCTAGGGGTCTGAGGGTTTAAGCTTATGCAATTGGTCTTTTGGTGAGTTTTGGCTCACCAAATTTCACTCAATTCTTTCACAAATCTCAACCAACCAAGACCTAATCCTAAACAATTCCAAGACCAAACAGATTACACAATTTAGTTGGTCAAAAACCACTAAAACATGGCAGATTTAATGATTACTGATTTTAGCTATTTTTGAACACACCAAATGTTTTAAAACCTATCAAAATTGAAACCAATTGACTGATGATTCTACCAACTACTAAAATAAGTGTGTTTAGGTGGATTAAAAACCAAAAGCTGTCACTTACTTTTGCTTAACCCCTAATCCCAAACACCCATTAACACATGAAAATCAAAACTTAACAAACCAAATCTTTTCAAATCTAAACTTAACTGATTTTTACTACTTCTAACATGCATACAAAACACTAATAAGCATGAACCAACAGATAAATTAACCTAGAAACAAGTAAAACACAAATCCACACAAATCCAATAAACTAGAAAAAGGAGTTGAATAAGGCGTTCAAGCCTATTACCAGCTGAATGCCTTCCTTATTTCACTTTTTGAGAGCTTATGGATGATGTATAGATGAGTAGAGAACCCTGTTGGTAGAATCTCAAAGAGACCTAGGGTGACATAATCTTCAAGACAGAAAAAATGAAATGGAATGAATGAAGGCTTGTTTTGTTCCTACACAAACATAGTCAACCAAGAGACCAATTGAAGTTCACATAGGTAAATACCATAAGTTGTTTGTCATACAGCTTATGCTATTTGGCTTATGTGAACAGTAAGTGTTAAAAAAATGATAAAAGATTTTTGATAAAACCTTTGAAAACAGAACTTTGGAACCAAACTAAAATTAGATAAAAACTTTTCACTAAACTGATTTTAACATAACAACTCCACTTTCACTTCATTATTATGTTAACTTCAAGTTTTTGAAAACTTTTTCAACAACAAAACTTTGAAACTGAAAAACGAATTTCTGAAAATACCTTGATAAATAAAAACCTCTTTTTTTTGAAAACCTTAACTAATCTTAAAAACAGTAAATCAGTTACACTAAAACAATGAATAAAATGGAACACATTATTTTGCTGAAAAACTTAATACTTTCATTATCATTAATAATAAAAAGTTTTTACAAAAATTGGAACAAAGAAAATGAGGTACAATCCACCTCATTTTATACTACTCTAAGGATTTTACTAGAAGCTAGAATAAAATAATACAGGAAAAGGGAAAACCCTAAACCCTAAATGCAGATTTCCAGTCTTGCCCTTTGAGGTCTTGGTCAACTTGGAGTCCATGTGATTGCCAGTTGGAATCTTCAATCTGGTGCATTTATCTTGAGTGGGGAGCACGTACATCATCACATCCATTCAAATGGTCGGGTTTTTGTGGTTTGGGTGAAAAGGACGGGTGTAGGGGTGGTCCAAAGTGCTCACATGGGTGTGTCTAGGGATAATTTTGGGTATGGGTTTTGATTATGTTTAGGTTAATTACCCATCTGGAGAGGATGAGTGAAAAACCCTTTGGTTAGTGAATGATTAGGATTAGGGTTTATTGTTCTTGAGTGTGTGAAAGTGTGTGTGTTTGATTTAGGATTAGGGGAAATAAACTGCTTGGAGGGAAGTTTAATACTAAAATAACTCGTTTAAACGAGTTATAAAAATTTTAAAACAAGTTTAAGTTGAGTGGAGGGTGAGGTGGCGGCTGGAGTGTTTGTGATTGGTTAGTTTTAGGTAGTGGGACAGGTGGCATGATCTGATTGGTGATGATAAGAATTGTTGTCTCCCCCAAATGGCCCCTAATGTTTCATATTTTGTTCATTCAACTTTTAATCAGCCAAATCATGAAAACCTTTGTAATGGAAGTTTCATTTTTCTTAATTTGACCACAAAACTTCTTCAAACATGTTTACAATGTCTTGTTGTGTATATTGATCATTCTTCAAGGGCCATAATGGTATAATCTCATCATTTTAGGGACCCAATGTGTAATTTTGAGTTTAGCAAGGGTTTAAAATGACAAGTCTTCAAAAGATGAGGGACCAATCTTGCCAAATCTTCAAACTTCAAGGACTTGAATGGAAAATCATGATTCGGGCCCGGTTCTTTGTGCGGCTTCATTTCCCGTGTTCGTTTTTGCTTGATTCTTGTAATCTTTTGTTGATTTCACGATATCCGTACCTAAAATACACAATGAACAAACACAAGCATTGATAGTCGTAGAAATACGTGTTTAGGAAAACAACGTATAATGGGGGCAAGTATTAAACTCGACGATTTAGGAAAACCGACAAGTTGAATAAATGCGGGTTCGTTCTCGAGGAGGTGTGTGGATTAATGTGCCAAAATATATAATCAAAGGTTTAGGGTAGTGTCGTTTTTAGATGAGAAAAGAAGGAAAAACTAAGACGAGCTACGATTACAATTAAACTACGACGAAAGACGTAAAACGCGAACGTAAGTACGAAAAACGTGAAAAATTTAAAAATTCTAAGCTAAAAACAAATTAAAACTGAAAAAGTAGTTCAAAATAATATAAATAAGAAATAAAATTCAATAAATAAATTTTTAAACCTTTTATTAATTTAATATTCAATTTTTAATGCTAATTAAAGCCCAAAAATTAAATATAATTAAGAAAAAGCCCAAAATATTATTTTATTGGACAAGTAACTCACTTATACTATTTAAAAACTAAAAAGTATTTTTCCTAAATTTTAATTACTATATTCCTATTTTTAAATCTCTAAAAACTATTTTAAAACTAAAATAATTATAAAAAATAATTAGATAATACTAAAAATAATTTACCCAATTTAAAAATCCTAATTTACTCTAATGAACAGTAGAAAAATGAAAAAGATTGAAAAATATTAAATTTTTCACTAAAAGACAAAATCAGTTTAAAATAAAACCCTAATTATCTTAAATTAATTATAAAAAATAATAAAAAGATGAACAGTAAAATCTTTTTTAACCAATAATCTTAAAATGTTTTTCTTAATCTAAGAAAAATGTTTAAACTGAAAAACAAGTATTTTTGGCACTAAATGCCAAAAACAGAAATAATAAAAGTTAATTAAAAAGGCTAATTAATCTAAAAAATATAAAATGAACAGTAAATAAAAATCTAATTGAACAGAAAAATCATAAATAAAATAAGAAAAATAACAAAAGTGGTTTCAAGTCCTAACTCTCAAAATCACCCACTAAAGACAAAAAATCTAGAAATCAGATAGTGACATGTGATCAAGTTTTGTCCTTATGCTTAGCCGGGGGAACTTTTGTGTTAGCAGGGGAAACTTTCTTCCCACTGCTAGTGCAAAACTTTGGTCAGTTGACCTTTGAGCTTAGGAAAGCTCTTTGGAGGGCTTGTTTTTGGACAGCAAGGCACCCTTATACTCTTTGGAGTATAAGGAGTCAGATTAAGCACAAAAAACAAGCAAGCACAACACAAAAAAACTACTCAATAAGCATCAAAAGTTACTGATTAAGCCACAAAGGGTATCTGATGAACAGTAGGCACAATTATATGCACAAAAGTGGATTTTAAACCTCAATGTCTTGTACACAAATTTACCAGCTAGCATGAAAGCAATTGCAAACCCTATCTAGAACCCTACCCTAACAGATTTAACAAACTTGAAGCACAAATTCAACAAAATCAGTTAAAATATGGCAGATTCAGATTTTTGCTATTCTTTTCAAAATTTATCATACAAAGTTGTTCAATACTCTACCAAATAGAGAACCAAAGGCACCTATTACTTACTAGTGTCCAAAGAAGTGTCTATGACTGGTTTTAACACAAGATTAACAACCTTATCCTAAACACTCCTTTAAATTCAGAAAATCAAAATTCAACAAAGCAAATCCTTTCAAAATACACTCAAACTGATTACAATCCTTCTAAACATGCATAACAATCCAAAACAAGCAATATCCAATACTCAAACAACACTTAACCAGGTTTCATGCAAAAATCACTCAAATCTCATTTTCTGAAAATGAAAACTAGATACAAGGATTTTTACCTTGAGGGACTTACATCCAAGTCCCTCAGTGACTGTATGTCACCTCCAATAGACCCGGGTCTATGCTGGACCTTGGACAAGCTCCAATGGATTCCTGAAAATAGCAATGAACAACAAACAAACAAACACTTTCTGATCTTATCAAACCTTTTGAAACCTTTATCAAACCAACAAACCTGAAACACTTTTTGAAACAAGAATAAATATCAGAAACCTTGGAATCCAATTCCACTTTCACTTCATAGGATCCAAGGGTTTTTGATAAATTTCAAACAAATTTTGAAAACTTTCTGAAAACCTGAAAACAAACACAAAGTGTTCACAAGATATTTTATGGAACTCAGAATTTTTAGCTAAAACCATACCAAACTTTTACCAATCATAAAAGGAAAACTGTTTCTCAAACAAAAACCACTTTATATTGCATAAAAAGGAATTACAAAATTTTGCTAAAAATTCTGGAACAAGGATAGAGGTCACAGGTCGACCCCTATTTATACAAGAAGTAGAACATACTAGAAGACTAAAAACCCTAGAAGTGGACTGCCTAAATTGCCCTTGAGTCTTCAATCTTCAAATTGGTCAAATTTGTGCCATGTGATGAGCCAGCTGGTGTTGGTGATGTTTAAATGAATCTTGGACGTCCATTTGAGCTTGGGGACCAAGGGGAGTATCTGGATGGTTGGTTTGGTCGGGTTTTGGGGTTGTGGGAAAGAGACGGGTGCAGGGGAGGTCTGGGGAGGGGTCCACAGTGCATGTGATGTTGTCAAGTGAGGTGGGATCAAGTGAGGGGAGGGTGAATTAACAATCTGCACAAAATTAGGGCAAAGCCCTTTGTTATATGGGAGATTTAATCTGGGGGGAGGATTAGGGTTTATGGGTGATTAGTTAAGGTTTAATCTGTTTTGGGTATAATTATTTTTAAATTTGATGTTTTAGTGGGAAAAATGGGTTTACTGGAAAGTTTGACTTGGTTTAACTTAAAAAGACGGGTGTGGGTAATGGGTTGGGTGGATAATGGGTAGGGTATTTGTTATTTGGGTGGGTTTAGTGACGTGGCACAATGTGACTGGTGGTGGGGGTTTGGTGGTTTGGCAGGATAGGTCCCCAAGGTATTCACTTTCTTTCATGTTGTAATAATTATCCATCAGCGCCTTCTTTCCCTTTGTCAACTTTGCACAAGTTGTCTTTTTTGGCACTAAAACTTTTAAAACTTTATCCAAGGGTTTCTTTTGGATATTCTTGATTTTCCAAGGGCTGAACTTGTAATATCTTCAAAGATAAAGGACCACACTTGTACAATTGATATTTGGAGGGTCAATTGTGACAAGTTCTTCAAAGATGAGGGGCCATTCTTGCCAATTCTTCAAACTTCAAGGGTCATTTTGCAAAATTCCAAACTTGGGCCCGGTTCATTGTGCGGGCTTCGTTTCCCGTGTTCGTTTTTGAATGATTCTTGTGATCTTTTGCCAATTCCTCAATATCCGTACCTAAAAATACACAAGTAACAAACACGAGCATATATTTGGCATATTTTATGATATTTTATGCATTTTAAGGCCGATTTGGACGATGAGACCATGTATAAAAGCAGTCTCATCACTCCCCCATACTAAACCATTGCCGTGCCCTCACGCAATGCTAGAATAAAGTATCAAAGCATCTCCAAAATTCAATTTTATTTACTTTATTGAAAGGATAAACTAGCTACATTACTACAATTACTACTACTTGCGTTTTTAGACATAATGTATGATTCTCATCGCAAAATGGGACGTTTAGGTTCATAGAATAAGAACACGTGAATGCTTCGTTAGAAATAATTTCGTCGTCCTCGATTTTCACCTTAATTCCATGCCAAGCGTGCAACGAGATCATTGTCATTATAAGTTAGTAATGCTAACACTACTCATATGCTCTAATCACGTACTTATTCTCCCATTATTCCTAAGTTGTATCTCTTATATTTTATTATGTCTTAATGATCACGAGGATACATTGTTGACTTATGCGATAATAGAGATTTAGGTCTAAAAATAGAGTCCTAACGGTGTAACTAAGACCATCAAATCAATAACCCCTCCTAATAGACAACGATGTTAAAAAATTAAGTTGACAAGAAGAATCGATAAACACGGTTTTATAACGGTTTTGAACATGAGACTTATTACCAAGACTTTTATACGTCCCCTAACGGAAGGACCTTATTATCTTTGGTTTACCTCCATCTTTTATTCAACTTCGCCATGAAGCTTTCATTATGACTTCGGTCTTGCCTTGCCTTTTATTATCCGCCATCATCGGTGGTTTTATTAGCCAAAGACGTATATCCTCACGCTAAAGCGAATTTTGGATCTTTAAAGCTTCGAAGATTAAGGCTTGATTCACTTTCAATTTTGCATAGATTTTAGGCCTTGTGGGGCTTCAAATTGTTTGCTTGATTTAGGTGAGCACTTGAAATCTTATTATTAGGTGAAGCTTTCGATTATTCGGGTGCCAATACTTCAAAACCGTGACGCTGGCGATACCTTAATGTCTTCCCAATTTAATTACACGGAAGCTACTAGAAAAGACTAGAAACCTAACAATCAAAACTAAACCGCTAAATCAATATTTATTAAGCAAAAATATTTACATGCGAAGGGAGAATAAGCAAACAACGAGAACACATGAGTTTTTGAAAGAATACGAGTACTCTACGTTTAGCATAGTAACTTATAATTAACTCTATCATTTCTCGTCCTCATTTAAGAGACTTAGCCTAATGTGTAGTTAAGGAATCAAAGCTAAGTGCTCAACACGCACGGTCGAGTCAAAAATTACTCTTATTCTCGCCATCGGAAAACCTACATTCGTGTCTTCAAACACTTATGAAAATGAGAAAAAATTTTAAAATTTGGCCATTTTTAGCCTTATTTTGCAACAAAAATGATAACAAAACGATAAACTTTGGAAAGCGTGAAGGTTTGGCAAGGCAAGTATCTATTCACCCCCCCATACTAAAGTTAAACATTGTCCTCAATGTTTCGAGTCTAGGGGTGCAAACACCCCCATACTAGAGACGTAGTCGAATGCCTAATCTAGCATGGAAAGGGTGTAACCAATAAGTAATAGCCGTTTATGAAGTGTGCTAAAAACCTAAGGTTAGAATATAAAAGGATATATCATATGGATATTGGGAAAGGCCTCCAAAGCAAACGATCGAGTGCTCCCATAAACGAACACGAGAGGCTCCAATCGTGAAGATGATGATCTAAAAGACACAATTCACAAACAACCACGGAACAAAGGTTGGAAGGGCACAAATCCCCTCACGTTACACTAATTAGAAAGCAATAATATGTACATGGATAAGCATGGGTCTCCCCCACGAGGCACCTTGTTTTTGATAACCGAGTCAAAAGCTCGACTCGAATCCCCATAAATGTGATCATTTAGGGATAATCATGGTATGGTCAATTTTTGGTGGGGCTTACATGATAAACAAGGCCCAAAAGTAACCTTTTATAAAGGCAAAACCTCTATTTATTTTCACGGGATAATAGAATTTCCCAACTTTCACAAAGACGTCCTCGGCAACTCCACAAGCTAGAATCGTAGAATGATCGGCCATTTCGATTGACATTCTTGAAGGAGTGAGATTTGGAAGATTGAGCGATTTAAAAATCTCAAGAGGCATCAAATTAATACTAGCACCAAGATCGGCCAAGGCGTAGCATTCTTCCATGTCTTGGATAGCACATGGGATTAAAAACTTTCCAGGATCACCGACCTTTTGAGGTATGCGGCTTAGAAAAACCGATGAACAACTAGACGATTTTTGCAGTTTCTCTTTGTTATTCAACATACTTTTGAAGTTCGCGGCAAATCGAGGCATCATGACTAAGGCGTCGGCAAAACTTATATTAAAATGCAAGTCACAAAACATTTTCATAAATAGTTCAAATTGATAATTATTTCGTTCTTGTGCCTTTTCCTTATCTCGTCTTGATGGGTAGGGTAAAGGTGGTGTGGGTTGGGGCGAATTAGGCATAGGCATCGGCCTTGGAATCTCGGGTTCTATGATTGGTGTAGGTTCAACCGTAGGTGTGGTTTGAGCGGTACTTCGTGGGCTTGAGATGTGCTCCTTTTCAACCACAACCTCGGGTTCTTTCTCTTTTTCCTTCTCCATAGAAGTACTTGGACGAGAAGTGGGTTCTTTGAAAGTTTTACCACTACGAGTAGTAATAACCTTCAATTCTCCTTTCGGGTTTACGATGGTATCACTAGGAAGACCACCCGAAGAAGAGGGCTTACACATGATAGCTTCAAACATTTTAGCCATTCGGTCTTCAAACTTAGATTGCCTAGCATCCGCTTTTAACAATTCTTGCTTAATCTCATGTTGTCCTTGCTCCATTTTTTGTTGATTTTGTTGGAGTCGTGTGACATTTCCTTCCATTTTATCAGCATGAGTTTTAAGTTCATTAGCAAGTTCGTTTTTAAGCTCGTTTTTCAACTCGGATCTTAAGCTAACCATTTCACGTTGCATATTGTCAAACTTAGCATCATTAGCCTTAGCATAATTCAAAAATTCTCCTTGAAGATTTTTGGTGTGATCGTTTTGAAAACCTTGGGCATTGTTTTGAAAATCACGGTTTTGGTTTTGATTAGAAATTTGCCCATTTCCACTTTGGTAATTACCTTTGTTATAGTTTCTTTGATTTCCTTGGTAATTTCCACCTTGGTTGTAGTTGTTGCGATAATTATTAGCATTTTGATTGGGTGGAGCTTGATTTGAACGAGAACCTTGACCGATTTGGTTGTAAGTTCCCGTGGCTACAAAAGCATTCGAAGTGTTACCATCCGCGGTAATGCACTCGGAAAGATCATGAGCTCCCCCACACGACAAACAACTTTTAGAAACCGCTTTAACCGAAGCGGAATTGGAAGCTTCTTGAGCCTTCCAATGGGACATAAGGTTAGCAAATCTATCGAAAAATCGGTTTTCTTCATTTGCTTCATCATGTAATGCATTGATACTTTGAGACGATGATGAGCCCCTTTTGGCAACACTCGGTGTGTGACGAGGGCTATAAACCTTAGACCTATTCTCGATTATGACCAAAGCTTCTTCAACCGTTTTACACAAAAAATTACCACCCGCGGCGGCATTTAAATAATCTCTTTCATGATCGTTAAGTCCATTGTAAAACGTGTCGATTTGGTGCAAATCGGAAAAACCATGATGAGGACATTCATGTAACATCTCCTTAAACCTATTCCAAGCCGTAGAAAAACTTTCATTTGATTCTTGTGAAAATTTAGAAATCTCATTTTTCAAATGCGTAGTCTTAGAGGGCGGAAAAAATTGGTTCACGAACTTAGAAACGAGATCCTTCCACGTCAATATAGAATTGGGTGGCTCTTTCTCTAACCAAATTTTAGCGGGCCCCGCTAAGGAATACGGAAATAACATCATCTTAATCGAGTCATTCGAGACATCCTTGAATTTGCACGTGGCGATAAGACGATTAAATTGGCGGATATGGTTGTGGGGATTGTCCTTCTCATCACCACGGAATTTGTTGTTTTGGATCATCGACAACAAACCCGTTTTCACCTCAAAATTCTCCGCAAGGATAGCGGGAATCACAATAGCTTCTCCATAACCCTCGGTGGGTGCTTGAAGTAACTCCATCATAGTTCGATTCGCCATGGTCGGTTCTTCTCGTACAATGGGTTCGTCAATAGGAGACTCCTCACTAGAATGAGTGAGTGATTTGTTTCTTCGTTTACGAGCACGTCTAGCTTTAGAGCGAGTTTGCATAAACGTCACGTACAACGAGAAGGCGAGCAAAGAAGATTCTTTTTGGTATTTTGTGTTTTTTCAATTTTTTTGTGGTTTTTGATTGTATTAACCTTTTTGGAAATTGGTGAATGTATTAAGTAGACAAAAAGTCCACAAATCTCCTCACTAATCAAATCTCTTAATTAAAAAAGCCTCAAGGAATGAAAACGATCACGTGGAGTGAACGCTTTTGATGACTTTAGAACGATGGTGGAACACCAAATCGTTCAAGAGGGTTTAATCAAATAGAAACCAAGAAAATATATATGATATGTAATAATACTTTGGGCGGCAAAACCCTCGATTCACTATCAAAATCAAATACGCACAAGCAAGCGGAGGAAACGAGGCGGCGCGAAGCACTTAAGAGCCTTTTTCCTTTAGGTCGTGAAATACAACCGCCTTATACCCACCTTATAGTTTGTATTATCAAGATTAAGCTTCACGAAAGTATTTATCTATTTTTTGCCTTTTTTCTTTGGTTTGAGATTCGAATACAATGATCGAGTGATGAAATTCCGAATCAAGGTTGTGATTGCTCACGTATTTGGAGTACTTGTGTATTTATTGTTCTACGTATACAATATAGTAATAATATTCACACAAAAACCGAAAAACGATAATACGTATTAATAGAGTGCTATTAATACAATTACTATTATGGCTAATATAGAAAACAACAATGTTCAATCAAAACACAACACGCCTCCCCGGCAGCGGCGCCATTTTGATAGTCGTAGAAATACGTGTTTAGGAAAACAACGTATAATGGGGGCAAGTATTAAACTCGACGATTTAGGAAAACCGACAAGTTGAATAAATGCGGGTTCGTTCTCGAGGAGATGTGTGGATTAATGTGCCAAAATATATAATCAAAGGTTTAGGGTAGTGTCGTTTTTAGATGTGAAAAGAAGGAAAAACTAAGACGAGCTACGATTACAATTAAACTACGACGAAAGACGTAAAACGCGAACGTAAGTACGAAAAACGTGAAAAATTTAAAAATTCTAAGCTAAAAACAAATTAAAACTGAAAAAGTAGTTCAAAATAATATAAATAAGAAATAAAATTCAACAAATATTATTTTATTGGACAAGTAACTCACTTATACTATTTAAAAACTAAAAAGTATTTTTCCTAAATTTTAATTACTATATTCCTATTTTTAAATCTCTAAAAACTATTTTAAAACTAAAATAATTATAAAAAATAATTAAATAATGCTAAAAATAATTTACCCATTTTAAAAATCCTAATTTACTCTAATGAATAGTAGAAAAATGAAAAAGATTGAAAAATATTAAATTTTTCACTAAAAGACAAAATCAGTTTAAAATAAAACCCTAATTATCTTAAATTAATTATAAAAAATAATAAAAAGATGAACAGTAAAATCTTTTTTAACCAATAATCTTAAAATGTTTTTCCTAATCTAAGAAAAATGTTTAAACTGAAAAACAAGTATTTTTGGCACTAAATGCCAAAAACAGAAATAATAAAAGTTAATTAAAAAGGCTAATTAATCTAAAAAATATAAAATGAACAGTAAATAAAAATCTAATTGAACAGAAAAATCATAAATAAAATAAGAAAAATAACAAAAGTGGTTTCAAGTCCTAACTCTCAAAATCACCCACTAAAGACAAAAAATCTAGAAATCAGATAGTGACATGTGATCAAGTTTTGTCCTTATGCTTAGCAGGGGGAGCTTTTGTGTTAGCAGGGGAAACTTTCTTCCCACTGCTAGTGCAAAACTTTGGTCAGTTGACCTTTGAGCTTAGGAAAGCTCTTTGGAGGGCTTGTTTTTGGACAGCAAGGCACCCTTATACTCTTTGGAGTATAAGGAGTCAGATTAAGCACAAAAAACAAGCAAGCACAACACAAAAAAACTACTCAATAAGCATCAAAAGTTACTGATTAAGCCACAAAGGGTATCTGATGAACAGTAGGCACAATTATATGCACAAAAGTGGATTTTAAACCTCAATGTCTTGTACACAAATTTACCAGCTAGCATGAAAGCAATTGCAAACCCTATCTAGAACCCTACCCTAACAGATTTAACAAACTTGAAGCACAAATTCAACAAAATCAGTTAAAATATGACAGATTCAGATTTTTGCTATTCTTTTCAAAATTTATCATACAAAGTTGTTCAATACTCTACCAAATAGAGAACCAAAGGCACCTATTACTTACTAGTGTCCAAAGAAGTGTCTATGACTGGTTTTAACACAAGATTAACAACCTTATCCCAAACACTCCTTTAAATTCAGAAAATCAAAATTCAACAAAGCAAATCCTTTCAAAATACACTCAAACTGATTACAATCCTTCTAAACATGCATAACAATCCAAAACAAGCAATATCCAATACTCAAACAACACTTAACCAGGTTTCATGCAAAAATCACTCAAATCTCATTTTCTGAAAATGAAAACTAGATACAAGGATTTTTACCTTGAGGGACTTACATCCAAGTCCCTCAGTGACTGTATGTCACCTCCAATAGACCCGGGTCTATGCTGGACCTTGGACAAGCTCCAATGGATTCCTGAAAATAGCAATGAACAACAAACAAACAAACACTTTCTGATCTTATCAAACCTTTTGAAACCTTTATCAAACCAACAAACCTGAAACACTTTTTGAAACAAGAACAAATATCAGAAACCTTGGAATCCAATTCCACTTTCACTTTATAGGATCCAAGGGTTTTTGATAAATTTCAAACAAATTTTGAAAACTTTCTGAAAACCTGAAAACAAACACAAAGTGTTCACAAGATATTTTATGGAACTCAGAATTTTTAGCTAAAACCATACCAAACTTTTACCAATCATAAAAGGAAAACTGTTTCTCAAACAAAAACCACTTTATATTGCATAAAAAGGATTTACAAAATTTTGCTAAAAATTCTGGAACAAGGATAGAGGTCACAGGTCGACCCCTATTTATACAAGAAGTAGAACATACTAGAAGACTAAAAACCCTAGAAGTGGACTGCCTAAATTGCCCTTGAGTCTTCAATCTTCAAATTGGTCAAATTTGTGCCATGTGATGAGCCAGCTGGTGTTGGTGATGTTTGAATGAATCTTGGACGTCCATTTGAGCTTGGGGACCAAGGGGAGTATCTGGATGGTTGGTTTGGTCGGGTTTTGGGGTTGTGGGAAAGAGACGGGTGCAGGGGAGGTCTGGGGAGGGGTCCACAGTGCATGTGATGTTGTCAAGTGAGGTGGGATCAAGTGAGGGGAGGGTGAATTAACAATCTGCACAAAATTAGGGCAAAGCCCTTTGTTATATGGGAGATTTAATCTGGGGGGAGGATTAGGGTTTATGGGTGATTAGTTAAGGTTTAATCTGTTTTGGGTATAATTATTTTTAAATTTGATGTTTTAGTGGGAAAAATGGGTTGACTGGAAAGTTTGACTTGGTTTAACTTAAAAAGACGGGTGTGGGTAATGGGTTGGGTGGATAATGGGTAGGGTATTTGTTATTTGGGTGGGTTTAGTGACGTGGCACAATGTGACTGGTGGTGGGGGTTTGGTGGTTTGGCAGGATAGGTCCCCAAGGTATTCACTTTCTTTCATGTTGTAATAATTATCCATCAGCGCCTTCTTTCCCTTTGTCAACTTTGCACAAGTTGTCTTTTTTGGCACTAAAACTTTTAAAAACTTTATCCAAGGGTTTCTTTTGGATATTCTTGATTTTCCAAGGGCTGAACTTGTAATATCTTCAAAGATAAAGGACCACACTTGTACAATTGATATTTGGAGGGTCAATTGTGACAAGTTCTTCAAAGATGAGGGGCCATTCTTGCCAATTCTTCAAACTTCAAGGGTCATTTTGCAAAATTCCAAACTTGGGCCCGGTTCATTGTGCGGGCTTCGTTTCCCGTGTTCGTTTTTGAATGATTCTTGTGATCTTTTTCCAATTCCTCAATATCCGTACCTAAAAATACACAAGTAACAAACACGAGCATATATTTGGCATATTTTATGATATTTTATGCATTTTAAGGCCGATTTGGACGATGAGACCATGTATAAAAGCAGTCTCATCAAGCATATATTTGGGTATTTTGATGATAATTTAAGCGTTTTAAGCCCAATTTGGACGATGCGACTATGTATAATTACAGTCTCATCACTCCCCCGTACTAAACCATTGCCGTGTCCCCACGCAGTGCTAGAATTAAGTATCGTAGCACTTCCAAAATTCATTTTATGATGACATTTATTGAAGACATAATTTTAAATAAACTATTGCATGTGTTTTAGACATAATGTATTGTTTTCATCACGATTAAGTGACTTTTGGGATCATAGAACAAGAACACGTGAATGCTTCGTTAGAAATAATTTCGTCGTCCTCGATTTTCACCCAATTCCATGCTAAGTGTGTCACGAGATCATTGTTATTATAAGTTAGCAACACGATCATATCTCATGAGTGTTAATTACGAACCTAAACTCCCTAATTCCTACTTGGTATCTCTTATATTTTATTTTTGTCTTAATGATCACGAGGATACATCATCGACTTATGCGTGAATATAGATTAAGTCTAAATATAGAGTCTTAACGGTGTAACCAAAATCATCGAATTAATAATTCACCCTAATAGACAACAATGTCAAAAAATTAAGTCAACAAGAAGGATCGATAAACACGGTTTTATAACGGTTTTGAACATGAAACTTATTACCAAGAATTTTATACGCCCCTAACGGAAGGCCCTTATTATCATAGGTTTACCTCCATCTTTTATTCAACTCCGCCATGGAGCTTTTATTATGACTTCGGTCTTGCCTTGCCTTTTATTATTCGCCATCATCGGTGGTTTTATTATGGCCAAAGACGTATATCCTCACGCTAAAGCGAATTTTGGATCTTTAAAGCTTCAAAGATTAAGGATTGATTCACTTTCAATTTGGTCATAGATTTTTCGGCCTTGTGAGCTTCAAATTTTTGCTTAATTTAGGTAAGCACTTGAAATCTTATTATTAGGTGAAGCTTTCGATTATTCGGGTGCCAATACTTCAAAACCGTGACGCTGGCGATACCTTAATGTTTTTCCAATTTAATTACATGGAAGCTACTAAAACAAATTAGAAACCAACAATAGTGACTCAACCGCTAAATCAATATTTATTAACAATTTATTATCAAAAGCGTGGGGAGAATAAGCTAATAATTACTACACATGAGATCGTGAAAGATTACGAGACTTATAAATAACTCTATCATTTCTCGTCCTCATTTAAGAGACTTAGCCTAATATAGTTAAGGAATCGAAGCTAAGTGCTCAACACGCACTGTCGAGTCATAAATTACTCTTATTCTCACCATCGGAAAACCTACATTCTTGTCTTGAACACTTATAAAAAACTAGAAATTTTTTAAAATTTGACCATTTTTAGCCTTATTTGCAACAAAAGGATAGCAAAAATATGAAAATTGGATTGCGTGGTGACGTAAGCAAGGTGAAGTATCTACTCACCCCCATACTAAAACTAAACATTGTCCTCAATGTTTTGATTCTAGGGGTGAAAACACCCCCATACTAGAGACGAAGTCGAATGCTTAATCTCGAGCATGGAAAGGGTAAAACGAATAACCTAAAAGCTGTTTATGAATTATGCTAATAAGATAAACGTTAGAACATAAAAGGATATCATCAGATATCAGAATCTCTGAAGGCAACGATCGAAGTTCGAGTGATCCGTAAAACGAACACGAGAGGCTTCAATGACGACGATGTACCTAATGAATCACAATCACAAACAACCACGCAACAAAGGTTGGAAGATCACAAGTCCCCTCGTTACATTAACTAAGAAAGCGATAATATGTATAAGTATAAGCATGAGAATCCCCCACGAGGCACCTTATTTTTGATAACCGAGTCAAAAGCTCGACTCGAATCCCCATAAATGTGATCATTTATGGATAATCTTGGTATGGTCATTTTTAGTGGGGCTTACATGATAAACAATGCCCAAAAGTACATGGAGTACTTTAAAAACCCGATACACGTATACCGGGGTCAAAGATAGCGTCCTCGTTTTCGGATGAAAGACGAAACAACGCCACTACAACATGAACCCCAATGGGGTAGAAGAAAAGAGATGATAAGTAGAAGCGTGGGGCAATTGGTAAGTCAAATTTATGAGCTAATAGAGGTAGACTCACACCAAGTAAATAGATATGATTTCCATTTATTGCATCGGTGGAAGACCGAGATTTCCCTTTACAAGCAATTCCGGGATCGTAAATCTCGTCCTCGGTGGAGAAATGGGAGGGAACATAATGGGCTTCCCCCACACTAGATCTACACACACCATTGTCAAAAGGAGTAGACGAGGTGGTAGCACTCATAAAACGCGGTGATGACGGAGTTAAACATGTAGAAAAATCTTTAAAAACATTTTTAAAATCTTTCCTTTTTCATCGTTCAAAAACTCTTTATGAAAACCCGATTTGATAATGTCGAAAATATTTGGCGTGTCAAATTCAAAATTAGTTGCGCTAAAAATACTCACATTTAAGTCATTGGTGGGAGGGGGTGGTGGATAATATAAGTTCTCAAAACGTTATCAATAAAGAACATCGCCCCCTCGGGGTCTACATATTCGTCATCCTCATGAACGTCGATCTCATCAATTTCTTCATCAAAGATAGGCTTGTCAAACCAAGGTTTTTCATTACCCTCCTTGAGTATCTTAGAAACTCTCTCGAAAAGATCACGATCAAGCACCAAACCATTATCCATTTGTGGGGATTGTTGATAAGTTAAATCCTCACGAATGTGGTAAACGTAATTCTCCTTTGAGAAGTGTTGATTAGGTGACTCCTCGAGAATCGGATTTTTGGTGGTCACATGAGTTGGTTCGTCATCGAAGATAAGACATTCCAACTCATTAAGTTCATCCTCGATTTTGGAAAGATCAACCTCACTCGTAGGTGGTAGTGGAGGCAAAAGAGCTAGCTCTCGTTCAATAATTTCCTCAATCTCGGGATCAAACTCGTAATCATCGTACTTCACATGAGACGAGTTCTTTTTAGGAGAATCCTCAAAAATAGCATGTGGATTTTGAAGTACGTGATGAATCTCGGCAAAATGGCCATCGTCATCATCAAAGAAAGAGTCGATGTGAGCACTCACAACCATGGTCTTTCAAGTCGAATGACTATGCTTAGGTGACTTTTCTAAAACGAGAGGATCGATGTCGCTGAAACCTTTCGCCTCAACGGGTGTTGGGCTAGGAAAAGGAGGCACTTCGATGGAGTTAGAAGTTGATGCCTCAAAGACGTGGTCCTTCGGAGGTGGTGAAGACGAGTCCATTTTGGTCATTGTCGTGATGGTACTAACGTCGCCCTTCGGAATTGGTGTTTCACTTGTTTCATCGAATACATCCCAAAGTGATTTTTCATCCATAAATTTACACATACCCTTTTGAATTAGGTACACGTATTCTTTATCGTTAATATCCTCATCTTTAAAACCGTTCTTCTTAATTTCTTTAAAACATGCATTAAGCCTCATTCTTTCTGCTAAAGTGTACATTTTGAAATCATTAGGTTTAGAAACATTAGGTTTTGAAACCTCGGTTTTTTCATTGTCATTAAACACTTGGGATTTACTCGTGAAAAAGTCCATTTTGTCCTCCCCATATCTCATAGTAAGTCTCCCTCGTGAACGTCGATTACGGTTCGAGCCGTCGATAAAAATGGTCGGCCTAAAATAATGGGACATTTAGGGTCACACTCGTAATTGGATATAACGAAATCCGCGGGAAAAACGAACTTTCCAACTTTGACATAGACATCCTCGGCTAATCCAATTAGTATTAATGGTGTACAATTTGCTAGCTCGATAGTCATGTTCGTGGGGGTAAGTCTAGGCAATCTCATCAATTTCCAAAGAGAATGAGGCATAAGATTGATGTTAGCACCTAAATAGGCAAGGGCTAAGCATCCCTCGATCTCGGAAAAATCACAAGGTAATAGAAATTAGCCCGGATCCTCTTCCTTTCTTGGCATATTACTTTTGGGTTTTTTAAGAAGGATCGAAGCACAAGTTTCTTCAAGGGATACTTTGGTTAGGTCGGTAAAGCTCTCTTTTTGAACCGTGGATGGAATTTGAGGTACACGAGGGTGTGCACTCTTTTCCTTGGTAACCACGTTCACCCCATCGGCCTTAGAACAATAAGACGTCTTAGAAGTCGAGGGTTAAGAAGAAGGAACAACTCGAAATCCATCAAGGTTAGGGGTAATCACACGACCTTTCTCACGAGACGAGGCGGCCTTACATTGTTCCTTCGGATTTGCAATGGTGTCACTAGGTAACGAACTCGATGAAGCAACCGAGGACTTGTTCATAATGGTCGAAAACATCTTTTTAATGTCAATTTGTGCTTGCTCAATCTTCGTTTTTTGCAATTTCAAAGTATTAGTAAAGTCTTTTTCAAAGTACCAATTTCTCCCTCTAATCGTCTCATATTAGCCTCATTCGTTTTCATGTAATTTTGAAAATCGTTTGACGAACTGTTTTGATTTGAATTGAAGTTCCTTTGGTTTTGATTACTTCTTTGGAAAATTTCCTTGATTACCACTTGAAAAATTGTTTCCTTGATTGTTGTTGTTTGAAAAATTCGAGTTTTGATTATTGTCTCGATTTTGCCAATTCAAATTTCGACCTTGATTATAACCTTGGGTTTGATTCGAAAAATTTCCTTGTTGATTGTTTCCTTGGAAATTGTTACGATTTTCAAAATTGTTGCCTTGATTATAATTGCCTTGTTGTGATGGATCCGCGTTATTTTGATTTTGAAAATTGTTTTTTCCATTTAACGCATTCACATTCGACGTTTGGCCATCCGTAGCCGCACACTCGTAATAATTATGAGGTCCACCACAAAACGTACACAATGTCTCAACCGCTTTCACCGTAGCGGGAGCGTCTTTCTTTTGCATCTCAACGAGAAAAGACGTAAACACATTCGTTAGCTTCTCAACTTTCGCATCAACCCTCTCAATGTCGCGATTAGAACTACTAACATTGGTGACATTGGCAACACTCGGTGCGTTGCGGAGTTGGTAAACCTTGGATCGGTTTTCGATAATTATCAATGCATCTTTCGGGGTCTTACACAAAAAGTTGCCACCGACGGCGGAATTCAAGGAATCTTGTTCTTGAAAATTAAGACCGTTGTAAAACGTATCGATTTGGTGCAACTCGGAAAAACCATGGTGAGGACATTGCCTAAGCAATTCCTTAAAACGATCTCACGCGTCTCTAAAAGATTCATTCGGTTTTTGCTCAAATTTCGTAATTTCATTCTTGAAAAACGTTGTCTTAGACGGTGGGAAAAAATAATTAACGAATTGGAGACGATATCCTTCCACCTAGTTATCGAATTAGGTGGCTCTTTCTCATACCAATCCTTGGCGGCACCATCGAGCGAGTACGGGAAAAGCATAAGCTTGACGACATCGGTGTCGACATTCTTAAACTTGCTCGTGGCTAAAAGACGATCAAAATTCCGAATGTGGTCGTGAGGATTGTCGGCTTCACGACCTCGAAACTTCGTAGCTTGGATTAACGAAAGCACCCCGCTCTTAATCTCAAAATTCTCCGCTTCAATAGCGGGAATTACGATCGCGTCTCCATAACCCTCGGTGGGCGCTTAGAGCAATTCCATCATCGAACGATTGTCGGCCATCTCGTCTAAGGTTTCTTCAACAACGATATTAGGAACGTCGGTTTCTAAATCTCGTCTACGTCGTCGATTCCTTCGATTACGATTGCGTCGTTGCTAGAATTAGAATAATCCTTCGATCGAGTGCGCATGCACTAAGCGTAGAATGGGTGGTAGCAAAGAAGATTTTTTTTTATTTGCGGTTTTTTGATTTTCCAATTTTTTTGGTTTTTGATTGTTTTTAATTTTTTTAATTTTTTTGTGTTACGTAGACTCGAATCTACAAATCTCCCCTCGAATATATTTATCGATTAAAGGAGCCTCAAAGAATGAAAACGATCACGTGGAGTGAACGCCTTCGATGACTTTAGAACGTTGGTGGAACACCAAAACGTTCAAGAGGGTTTAATCTTGAAAACAAGCAAATATATATGATACGTAGATAATACTTGGGCGGCAAACCCTCGATTAGCCCTCTTTGTCAAAACACGCACAAGCAAGCGGGGGAAACGAGGCGGCGCTAAGCACTTAAGAGCCTTTTTCCCTTAGGTCGTGAAATACAACCGCCTTATACCCACCTTATAGTTTGTGTTAATTGAAATTAAGCCTCACGAAATTATTTATCTATTTTGCCTTTAAACTTTTGCATTAGATTCGAATACAATGATCGAGTGATGAAATCCCAAATCGAGGTTGCGTTTTCACGCTTTTGGAGTACTTGTATATTTATTGTTCTACGTAGTACAATATATTAATAATATTCACAAGAAAAACGAAAACGATAATGGGATATCTATAATATAGTAAAATGATTGGTTTGTGTTTAGTTTAGGAAAACTAAACACGATTTATTTGGATACTATAATATATTAAGAAAAAAATAACAAAAATGAGTATGTACGTTATATACGCTTTCCAAAATTTGAAAAGCAAAAACGCACTACTCACACAAACACGATACTAATAATGACACACTAAAAACACCTCCCCGACAGCGGCGCCAGAATGATAGTAGTAAAACTACTCGTTTAGGAAAACAACGTATAATGGGCAAGTATTAAATTCGACGGTTTAGGAAAACCGACAAATCGAATAAATGAGGGTTCGTTCTCGAAGGAGGTGTGTGAATTAAGTGTGCCAATATGTAAAATCAAAGTTTGGATTAGTGTCGTTTTTTGATGAGAACAAGAGAAAAATAAAGACGAGTTACGCTAAAAATTACCCTACGACGCGAAAAACGCGAAATCGTAAAATTCGACGAAAAACGAAACTGTCTTAAAAATGACCTAAAAATCAGTAAAAATATAAATAACACAAAACTGAAAACCAAATTACCTAAAACCTTTTTAATAATTTTAAATTAATTTTTAAATTTAAAGAAAAATCTTAAAATTAAATAAAATTAAAAATTAACTAAAATGGAAATTTTAAAAGCTGTAAACCTCAAAATATTTAATTAAAACCTAAAAATATTTTTTGAAAATTTTTAAAACTAACTTAACTTTTTTTATCTAATTAATAAAATACGGGTAAATAAATAATCATAAAAAATAATTAAATAACAAGAAAAATAAACTTTTTTAAATTGAAAAGTCCTAAATATTATAATAAACAAAGGAAAAATCAAAAGTGGTCAAAAACCTAAATAAATAAGCTAAAATCAGCTTATTATTAAGCTGATTGTTTGAATAAGCCCAACGTTAAAACCCCTTAAGTATTTAACCTGGTAAAGTATAACCAGTAAAAGACCCAAGGGAAACTGATTATCACGTTGGTGTGTGGGAGAGATGGTGCAGGTTCGAGTCCTGGCCAGTCTCTTTTTACACAATTTTTTTCTTTCTTTTTAAAACACAACCAACCTGATACTTGATTCAACACATAAACACAATTGAAAACTTAGAATAATCTATATTAAAGCTGAATTAAAGCAAATCGTGACAGAAATATTGAACTAGTGCTACAGTGATGAAAAAACAAAGAAAACAAAGAGAAGGTTGTATCTTCACAGATGAAGAAAGGTACCAAATGTGGCCATTTAGGGTTGATTACTTGTTGTTTTTGGACAAGGGGGGCACGCCCACAACCAGTTGGTTTGTGGGGAGTCAAGATAGACAAGAAAAACACACCTTGCACACAAGAATCTCACACAAAATACCTTATACAAGTTACTGATATGATGCCTAAGGGTCTGAGGGTTTAAGCTGATGCAATTGGTCTTTTAGTGAGTTTTGGCTCACCAAATTTCACTCAATTCTTTCACAAATCTCAACCAACCAAGACCTAATCCTAAACAATACCAAGACCAAACAGATTACACAATTTAGTTGGTCAAAAACCACTAAAACATGGCAGATTTAATGATTACTGATTTTAGCTATTTTTGAACACACCAAATGTTTTAAAACCTATCAAAATTGAAACCAATTGACTAATGATTCTACCAACTAGTAAAACAAGTGCGTTTAGGTGGATTAAAAACCAAAAGCTGTCACTTACTTTAGCTTAACCCCTAATCCCAAACACCCCTTAACACATGAAAATCAAAACTTAACAAACCAAATATTTTCAAATCTAAACTTAACTGATTTTTACTACTTATAACATGCATACAAAACACTAATAAGCATGAACCAACAGATAAATTAACCTAGAAACAAGTAAAAAAAATCCACATAAATCCAAAAAACTAGAAAATGGAGTTGAATAAGGGGTTCAAGCCTATTACCAGCTGAATGCCTTCCTTATTTCACTTTTTGAGAGCTTATGGATGATGTATAGATGAGTAGAGAACCCTGTTGGAAGAATCTCAAAGAGACCTAGGGTGACATAATCTTCAAGACAAAAAAAATGAAATGGAATGAATGAAGGCTTGTTTTGTTCCTGCACAAACACAACCAACCAAGAGACCAATTGAAGTTCATATGGGTCAATACCATAAGCTGTTTGTCATACAGCTTATGCTATTTGGCTTATGTGAACAGTAAGTGTTACAATAATGATAAAAGATTTTTGATTAAACCTTTACAAACAGAACTTTGGAACCAAATTGAAATTAGATAAAAGCTTTTCACTAAACTGATTTTAACATAACAACTCCACTCACTTCATTATTATGTTAACTTCAAGTTTTTGAAAAAAATTTCAACAACAAAACTTTGAAACTGAAAAACGAATTTCTAAAAATACCTTGATAAATAAAAACCTCTTTTTTTCTGAAAATCTTAACTAATTTTAAAAACAGTAAATCAATTACACTAAAACAATGAATAAAATGGAACACAATATTTTGCAGAAAAACTTAATACTTTCATTATCATTGATAATAAAAAGTTTTTACAAAAATTGGAACAAAGAAAATGAGGTACAATCCACCTCATTTTATACTACTCTAAGGATTTTACTAGAAGCTGGAATAAAATAATACAGGAAAAGGGAAAACCCTAAACCCTAAATGTAGATTTCTAGTCTTGCCCTTTGAGGTCTTGGTCAACTTGGAGTCCATGTGATTGCCAGTTGGAATCTTCAATCTGGTGCGTTTATCTTGAGTGGGGAGCACGCACATCATCACAGCCATTCAAATGGTCAGGTTTTTGGGGTTTGGGTGAAAAGGACGGGTGTAGGGGTGGTCCAAAGTGCTCACATAGGTGTTTGGGGATAATTTGGGGTATGGGTTTTGCCAAATCTTCAAACTTCAAGGACTTGAATGGAAAATCATGATTCGGGCCCGGTTCTTTGTGCGGCTTTGTTTCCCGTGTTCGTTTTGCTTGATTCTTGTAATCTTTTGTTGATTTCATGATATCCGTACCTAAAATACACAATGAACAAACTCAAGCATATATTTGGGGATTTTGATGATATTTTAAGCGTTTTAAGCCCAATTTGGACGATGATACTATGTATAATTATAGTCTCATCAACCTTTGAAATATAATGAAATCTGTTACAAGTCATAGAAATCCCATCTGAATTACGGTTTTGGTCTTGTTTAGGTCTCCAGAATAAGCTAGAAGAAGCTTTAGACTCCTTGCCCTTTGGTTGCAAGTATTTGGCATTACTTGGTCTGGCAGCGTTGGAAACATTCCTGTCAGCGTTTAATTTGTTCTTGTCAACGCTGAAATTACCCTTATCAGTGTTGAACCTAGGGTTTGCTACAGGAACCCATTGTCTGTTAGACCACATATTGGTCTTTTGAAAAGGCCTTTGTCCATAGTTATTAGACCCTTTTGTAAAGAATGGGGCTGGTCTAATGACTTGTGGACTTTGCTGGACAAAAGGTTTGGGTTTCACCACGGTTGACTTTCTATCAGCGTTGACCTTTGAACATTGACACATTTATAAGCCAAATGTGAAAAGCTTCCACAAGTATAACAGGATTTTCTAGACATAACTCTAGGTCTAGATGAGAAGAAACCTATTCCATTATCACTAATTTGACTTTTTGGTGACCTAGGTTTTCGATATATCTTTGCATATTTAATACTAGATTTTCTATCAATGTTTAAGCCAAGGTCAACAGTCTTGCCAGTGGTGGGGTTGGTCACTTTTATGGGTGTACACTCATTTGGGCTGTCACTAAGCATGCCACCCTTAACAAACAAAGTAGGTTTGGCTTTCTTCCATTGGTCTAAATCTATTAATTTCTGCTTGTATTCCTCTATAGGGGTAGGAACTCTTGGTGGAGGAATAAATTCCTCTTTTTGGAGTTTTGGTATACCAGTCCAAGACAAATCCTTTTTAAGGACACCATAGAAGTTCCCAGCAGGTGGTGGAACACCAGCATACTATTTCATCCCAATCCCACTCCTATCCCTAGAATCCCTTTGTTCACTAACACATTTTTCTATGGTTTGAGAAGCTTTATCAAATTTTTGAATTTTAAGATCTACATTATCTTTGTTTTTTATAGACTCATCTAACTTAGCTTGTAAAACACCATTGGATCTCTCCAAAATGTTTCTAACCTCAACACTAGCATTTAAATCATGAGTTAAAATATTGATTTGATCTTTTAGGTCAAACTCCATTTTCTTATATTCAGCCACAGTCTTTTCAGTTTGAGTAAGAGCAAGTTGATAATTAGATAACTTGCATCTTTCATTAACAACATCTGCTGTTAATTTTAAAACTTCTTTGTTAAGCTTTTTAATGTTTAGACGACAACCGTTACTACAAAATGCATCATCATATACCTCATTGTCTGATGAAGATGAAGAATGTGCCATGAGAGCATAGTGAACATGCTCCTCTTCTTCCTTTTCTGCAAAAAAGCCTTGTTCTCTTCCTCTTACTTGGCCAAAAAGCTCCAATCCCAGCCAACGCCATCTATGTCTTGCATGGCAACCATAACTTTTGTATCTTCAACCTTGATGATTTGGCTTGAAGGCTTTCCAGCATCAGATCTTCTAGGAGATCTACACTCTCTCATAAAGTGACAAATTCTATGGCAATTGTGACACTCAACCTTGGATTTATCAAACCCATCAATGTCTTTAGCATTAAAGGTCATCTTCTTCCTGAGTCTTCTATTCCATCTATTAGCCCTTATGCTAGCAATTGCCATATTCCACTTTATGTCCAGCTCTTCCAAGTGCTCATCACTAATTTGCTCAAGGTCCTCATATGTAATCACTGAACCATTGGGCAATGAAGCAATGTATGCACACACTGTATCTAGATCAATACCAGCAGGCTTAACTCTTAGTGAGTCAACATTGTATGTGTTAGCGTCTGAATGTGATGTGCTGACAAAGCTTGATCCAACGTTGACACAAGGTGATCCAGTAACAGGGTGCATGTATGACTCTCTTTGATCAAATTGACCTTCACTATGTGAGAAGAAGGCCATATTTCCATTGGTAGACTTGCTTACTTGATCCAAAAGATTTCACTCTATACAAGCCTCAGTTTATTGTATACATCATCAAAGTTGGAACTTTTGTGAGTATTATTAGCAATCATAGACCTTGCTTCAATCTCTCATGCATCACCAAGACTTTTAAGGAAAGTGGTGATGATATCAGCATCAACATGCACTGTTCCCATAAATGACAACTTGTTTGTAATGTCAAAAAGTCTGCTTCTCACTCCACTTAGCTTTTCATTGGGAAGGGATTTAAATACAGCATACTCATGCAAGAGTTGCTTATTTTTTTCTAAGGCGGTATCATCATTACCACCATAAGAAACTTGAAGGGCTGCCCAAAGATCTTTTGCAGAATCATAGCCTCTATACTTGTGCTGATTGGCTTGTCCCAAAGAGAGTTTGAGGATGCTTAGGGTTTTCATGTCGTTCCTTCTCTTTGTAACGTCCTCAGCTGAGACAGCTCTTCCATCTTCAGGTTTTTCTTTTCGATCCTCTTCAGTAGAGCCTGGAGTTGATCTTACAGCAATAGCAGCTGTCTTGGCAGCCTTATTGAATGTGTTTCCATATTCAATAATTTCCCATAAGGTGTGGTCATGGATTTGAAGTACTGCTCAAAGTTAAACTTCCATAACTCAAAGTTGTCTGGGTCTAGCATGGGAATCTTGATGTTAGGGCTTGAGGAGGAGGAGGTTAACTCTGGAGTAGACATGTTGTTTGAATTTTAGGGTTTCTTGAAAATTAGGGTTTTTGGCGATTTAGGATTTTTGTGTTCTTTAGATAAAAGTTTCTCAACAAGCTCTGATACCACTTGTTGATCTCAAACTTAGATCGATTTAGCTTGTGTAAACGAGATTAAATCAAGTTAAACACGTAGAGAAACTTTGTTGTATATGTGACAAATAACGTATTATGCGGAATTAATACTTAAACAAGAACACACAAACAAGATAACCAAACTTTCACTTTGATTGATTAATCGAACTTGCGTACAATGAAAGTTTAAAACATATATTGAACTAAAACCTAAAGGCCTCCTTTTATAGATTAAGGAGCCTTGTACAAGAGTCTACGTATCAACTATTTTAGGTAAAGATAAACATAAAGAATACATTGTCGAACATATCTTTACTAAAAACATATTAGAAACATAAAACGTGTAGACTAAGTCTTCTATCAGTGCTTGACTTATTCTTATCAACGCTTGACTTCTTCCTGTCAATGCTTGTCCTGTCAACGCTTGATTTCTTCCTATCGACGTCCAAAATGCTCTTGTCAGTGTCCAAGTTCCTTGGCTATATTTTATTACCTACAAGATCCAATTTTGAAAAAGATTGGATCTCCAAAGAAAACTAATATGTTTTCTTTATGTGTAAGGTATCAAAAACATGTCAATGATTATGGATATTGGGACATTGGATGCTTATGGCACATGACTGGAAAGGATAATTATTTATCAAACTTTACTCCTATTAGCAATGGTGATATTGTGTACTTTGGTGTAAGCAAATGAATTATCTTAGGCAAAGGCACAATCATCACCAACAATCTGAATTTTGAGGATGTTTTTCTGGTAAAAGAACTTGGTTATAACTTGTTTAGTGTGTCACAAGTTTGGTGGTAAGTAAAGATTTTAAGATGCCTGCAGAAGAGTTAATTGAGTATAGAACACCTAGACAAAAGTTACATATAATGTTAATCTAAATGGAATTAAAATGAATAATAATTTAACATGTCTTTATGCTAAGGCTTCAGTGGATGAGAGTAATTTGTGACACAGAAGGTTAGGGCACTTAAACTTTAAAAACATGAATAGGCTTGTTAGGCATGATCTTGTCAGAGTATTGCCCTCAAAGGCATTCGAAAATGACCACAATTGTGTTGCATGCCTAAAAGGCAAGAAGCATAAGGCTTCTTTCAAGTCTAAGAATGTGCATGCTAGTTCTAAACCCTTACATTTGCTTCATATGGACTTATTTGTACCTACATTAGTGGATAGTATTAATCATAAATCTTACTGCTTTGTTATTACTGATGATCACTCTAGGTTTACATGGACTTTGTTTTCAGGTAAGAAGAGTGATACTGCTAAAAATTTGATTAATTTTATCACTCAAATAGAAAAGAAAGTAGGTTATGAAGTAAATATCATTTGGAGTGATAATGGTGGTGAGCTTAGAAATCATACCTTAGATGCCTTCTGTGTTAAGAAAGGAATTACTAGGCAGTTTAGCACAACTAGGACTCCCCAGCAAAATGGTGTGGCTAAGAGAATGAATAGAACACTCAATGAAACAGCTAGAACCATGTTAGCAGATGTTAATCTACCCACTGCTTTTTGGGCTGAGGCTGTAAATACAACGTGCTATGTTCAGAATAGAGCCTTACTCAATAAAGCTCACAATAAAACCCCTAAGGGTTAATATACACGCAGGTTACTAAAGTTTGGCCAAAGTAACGATTTTCTTACAAAGTTTAAAACCTTACGCTTGGGTTACAAATGTATTGTTTACTTGAACTTCAAGTTACCCATAATGTTTTTACCCGTAGTTATAAGTTGCATGTCCATGTGGACTCCAACTTACGTTTTCGTCACTAAACTTACGTTTTCTCCAGTAAAATTACGTTTTTGTCAGTAAATTTACGTTTTTGTCAGTAAACACACGTTTTCGTCAGTAAACTTACGTTTTCGTCAGTAAACATACGTTTTCGTAAAAAAAAATTACGTTTTCGTTAGTAAAATTTCATTTTCGTCAGTAAACTTACGTTTTTGTCAGAAAGCTTACGTTTTTGTCATTAAATTTACGTTTTTGTCACTAAAACTACGTTTTCGTCAATAATTTTACGTTTTCATCAGTAAACTTACGTTTCCGTCAGTAATTTTACGTTTTTGTCGGTATTTTTATATTTTCGTCAGTAAATTTACGTTTCCGTCAGTAAATTTACGTTTTAGACAGTAAACTTTCGTTTTCCTCAAAATTTACGTTTTCGTCAATAAATTTACATTTTCCTCAGTATTTTTACGTTTTCTTCAGTATTTTTACGCTTTCGTCAGTAAATTTACGTTTTCGTCAGTAAATTTAAATTTTTGTCGGTAAATTTTCATTTTCATCAGTAAGATCACTGATGAAAACGTAAATTTACTGATGAAAACGTAAAATTTCTGACAAAAATATAAAATTACTGACGAAAACGTAAGTTTACTGATGAAAACGTAAGATTATTGACGAAAACGTAAATTTACTGATGAAAGCGTAAGTTTACTGACGAAAACGTAAGTTTACTGATGAAATGTAAATTTACTTACAAAACCGTAAAATTATTGACGAAAACGTAAAGTTACTAACTAAAATGTAAAATTACCGATGAAAACGAAAAAAACTGACCAAAACGTAAAGGGTTAATATACACGCAGGTTACTAAAGTTTGGTCGAAGTAACGATTTTGTTACTAAAGTTTGGCAAAAAATAAGGTAACCGGTTGCTTAACCGGTAACCCATCCCATGAGTAACGGAGAGAAAGTTTTTCCAAAGTTTAGTAACAAATAAATCAAACCCGTATACAATAGTAACCTAAGTGTAAGGTTTTAAACTTTAGTAACAAAATCGTTATTTTGACCAAACTTTAGTATACTCTGTGTATATTAACCCAAACCCCTAATGAGCTATTTTGGAATAGGAAGCCTTTGATAGAGTTCATTAGACCCTATGGATGTCATGTTACTTATTCTAAATACTAGTGAACCTAGGAAAGTTCAATTCAAAAGGAGACGAGGGATACTTTGTTGGATACTCTATGAACAGCAAGGGGTATAGGGTTTATAACAAGAAGGATAAGATCATTGCTGAGAATATACATCTTGACTTCTTGGAGAATAAACCTAGTGATCCTAAATCTGGACCAAATTGGTTGTTTGATTTGGAACCATTGTCTAGATTTACGAGTTATATGCCAGTGGCTAATCATGCAGATTTGGAAGCCACAAATACTTATCATACATGTATTCAAGCCAAAGAGATGACTGGATCACAAGCAGCTGAGCATATCTTCTCCTTAAATGTCTTGGATATACCTATTTTTAGTAAAGAATTTGCTGAAGCATCTGCTGCTGAGAAAATAGAGGAGGGAAAAGATCAAGAAGAGCAAAAAAGCGATGAACTTGATAATGTCACTGGCTTTGCACCCCCTGAAAAGCCAGTTCTAGCCGCTGACAATACTTTTCTATCTTCTGACGAATCCATTCTAGAAGTTGTGAGTGAATCCATACCCAAAGTTGGTGTCACTGGCTTTAATTCAGCCGCTGACAACGTTATTAATAATGAATATGGGTATGAGACTGAAGAAGAGCTTGATCTTGGCAACTTGGAGTCTACTATTCATGATAATACTTTATTTAGAGGAGGATTAAACTCATCTGTGGCTAAAAATCATCCTCCCACCCAAATCATTAGCTCTCTTCATACTCTAATACAGACCAGAGGTAAAAGTAAGAGACGAGGTGGATTCATTGTAAATATCCACAAGAAAGATGATAATGAATGGATTCAAGAATGTTTGTTTGTTTGCTTTCTATCGCAACAGAACCCAAGAAGATTTTTGATGCTCTTAAAGATGATAGATGGGTTGAAGCAATGCAGGATGAGCTTCATCAGTTTGCTATTCAAGATGTTTGGGAGCTTGTAGACTGTCACAAATATGTAAGGCCTACTGGAGCACGATGGGTTCTCAAGAATAAGAAAGATGAGAGAGGCATTGTGATTAGAAACAAGGTAAGACTGGTTACTCAAGGGTACACACAAGAAGAAGGGATAGCCTATCAAGGATTATACAAATTTGGTTACAAAACAGGATTATAAGTCCCCGGCAGCGGCGCCAAAAAATTAATGTTCGCTTGCAAGTCTTAAATTTATATTAAAAGGTTTAGACAAAACAAGGGACTAGAAGACGAACACGGGCAAGTATACCCTTTCGTTCGTAATATAGCTTTGTAGTGGTAAGCCAAGATCGTTCGCTGAGACTTAATTTTGTTTTGGTAATCAAGATAATAATTGAAGAAAGAAATAGTTGAAATGATATCAATAGTAACAAGTATGAATAATATGGGATAGTTCGTATAAGTTCGTGATGATGATAATAATGATCGAGATATGTTTATGTAGGTAAAGAGTGATAATCCTTTTTCGTCAAAACGGCAATTTACTTGGGTTTGATTCAAGACTTACGTTTAATTAAGCGACTAAGCTCAAAACAAGTTGCCAACGAGTTAATTATTTTATCAAGTTTCTAAGTGGATCTCTCCAACCAAAGATTCATGACCATAGACAAGTTCTTAAAAGCTTATTATAACAATTTGCGTTTCTCAACTCCAAACTATCATAACAAATCAACTTAGATAAAATATGGTTTATAGAACTAGGTGGTAAAATGGTTCTACAACATTAGCTTGAAATCATTTATAAAGGATCATATCATAACATCATAACTAATTATAGTCACATACCCATATAGTCAAAAATAGCTTAGCCTAACATAGTAATCAAAGTAACAATTGGAAAAGAGAGCATCACTTAGATTGGATTGAATGAACGAGTACACAAGTGTCACGATTGTATCGTTCCTCCAAGAATCGAAGAGTGGAATACCCTCGTTACAAGTATTTTCCAAAAGTGGATAATACTGAAATTTAACTAAGAAAGATAAAATACTCGAGCTATGGAGTATTGAGAGAGAGATGTGTGTGTAAAATGAGTAGAAGTGGCCTCTATTTATAGTGCGGTCTGGGGTCAAATGTGCGCCGCACTTCTCCGAAAGTGCGCCGCACTTCTCCGAAAGTGCTCCGCACTTTGGAGACAGGAATGTGCGCCACACATCTGAGATTGTGCGCCGCACTTCTGGGCGTTCCAAAATCTTCTATCAACAACTTTGGCTTATTTTCATATTGAGGACCCTTCTTTGTATGTCTTCACTGGTCCTTTAAACTTTATATCTACATATAAAACACAACATATTAAGTATCGGATCTCTTATTTATACTACAAAGTGGCATTATAATGATAGATTGAATATGTATATTTAGGTCGTTATCAAATTCCTCCACACTTAGCTATTGCTTGCCCTCAAGCAATCAATGCGTGAAAACAAATTTAATTTTAAATTGCTTTTTAAGTGTTGTGAAGTATGATAGGAAAATGATTTAATTTTTATTAATAGCAAAAGCAAATGACAAAATAATTTCAGCACCTCACGTGGATAGTGTTTGGATTTTAAGTTCACACAAATGTCACTCACAAAGGGTAAATGTAAGATAACACTCAATTAGCACGGACATAAAATAGATAGCTACCATAGGTTTGTACATGACACATAAACATAACCGTTGCGGCGTGAGCACTAGATAAATTCTCAAACAAGCAAAACATGACAAATGATATGGGTGTAGGATCAAAAAGTATGCCTTTGTCAAAGTCGTAGAATAAACTATACTAGAATACTTGATTTTTTTATTTTTTTTATTATTATTTTTTTAAGAGAACATCATACTTTACGGCTTGACAAATGGTTAGACATAACATATAAGGATGTTGGCACAATGGATAATATAACACATGCGTACAAGTGCCACATATTTTAGTAAGCCAGTGTAGCTTAACTAAAATGATATAAGGGTGATTTTATTTTGCCTCTTTTCGAAAATATCTATAAATTAAGCTCACTGCGGTTTAATAAATGATGATCAAGCACAAATTCTGAAGTATACTAGATTATCGGCTTTCACACAAAACATAGAAACATAAAGCTAAGTTTTTCTCACATATTTGGGTGATGGTTTTTGTGCTAAATTATAATGTCAATCAATGAGATTTTTGCTTTGCTAAAAACTTATTTATTTACAAAACATATATAGTTTTTTATTTCAAAAAGGTTTTCATGTGGAGAAATATATTATTTTTTTATTTTTTTTATTTGTCACCTCCTCCACACTTAAGTTGAACATAGTCCTCTAGGTGATAACTGATAAAAACATTAAAAATAAGAAAAAATGTAAAGGGAAACGAGAACTTCTCGGGGCTTAGTAGAAAACTACGGGACTTCGAGAGATGAATCCAGCTTAGAGCTCCACTTTGCTATTTTCCTGCATGCTATAAAACAAAAGAAAACACACACAACAAGGACGGTTTTATTTATTTACAGGTCCTCCTCCACACTTAAGTTAAAATGTGGGGGATAAAATACGGATTGCCTTCTGAATAGTGCTAAGTTTAGAGTCTTCAGCCAGACTCGGCTACTCAGATCTATTTTAAGAAGAATGGAATTTCTTCTCCTTCGATTTCATTACTGTGTTCTTCTTCATGGTAGAGCTTAAGTCTATGTCCATTGACTATAAAGGTGCTATTGTCTCTACTGTATAGTTTAACATATCTGGATGGATATTGGTGTTTTACTGTATAGGGTCCAGTCCATCTGGAAGTAAGCTTAGGTTGCTTGAATTTATATTTCGAGATAAAGAGAAGTACTTTTTCTCCTTTTTGAATTCTTTTCTTTGTCGTAATTTACGATCATGCCAAACTTTGGTTCGTTCTTTATATAATCGTGAACTTTCATAAGCTTGATGTCGAAATTCATCTAACTTATGAAGTTGGAAGTTACGTTTTTCTCCGGCAGTAATAAGATCAGGGTTGCCGTTCTTAAGTGCCCAATATGCACGGTGTTCAATTTTTATTGGAAGATGGCATGTTTTTCCATACAAAAGTTTATACAGTGTGGTTCCAGTTGGTGTTTTGAATGCAGTACGAAAGGCCCATAGAACATCTTCTAATTTTTTAGACCAACAAGCAAGGTTGTTTTGAACGGTCTTTTCAAGTATACGTTTGAGAGCTCTATTAGTGTTTCTAACTTGACCACTCGTTTGAGGGTGGTAAGAGGTGGAAAATCGGTGGTTCACTCCATATCTTTTAATAATATTTTCCATGATTTTGTTACAGAAATGAGTTCCTTTGTCGCTTATTAATGCTTTTGGAATTCTAAAACGACAGAATAATTTCTTTAAGAATGCTATAACAACTCTTGCATCGTTTTTATGCAAAGCTTGAGCTTCAGCTCATTTCGATACATAATCGACGGCGACTAAAATCTATTCACATTTGTAATATTTAGGAAATGGTCCATGAAGTCGATACCCCACATGTCAAAGATTTTGCAGACATGGATGTTATTTAGAGGCATTTCGTCTCTTTTAGAAATATTTCCAGTCCTTTGACATGCTTCACATAGTCATACTAAGGTATGAGCTTCACGAATAATCGTTGGCCAATAAAAGCCAGTGTCGAACACTTTTTAGTGGTGGTGTACGCTGCATAATGTCCTCCGGTCGGTCCGTAGTGACATTCATCGAGAATTTTTCGAGATTCGAATCCGGAAATACAACGTCGGACCATTCCATCAGAACACATTCTAAATAAGTAAGGATCGTCCCAAAAGTATTTTTTAAGTTCAGAGAAAAATCTTTTTTTTGTTGGTGCGTCATCCCCTTTCGTAAAATACCTACAGCCAAATAGTTTGCAAAGTCTGTGAACCATAGTGTATCGTTATTACTTACTTGCATTATATTCTCATTGGGAAAATCATCGATTTCGTCATCGCTAGAATCATCATTCACTATGTGAGACAAATGATCGACAACAACATTTTCAGCTCCTTTTTTATCTTTAATTTCCAAATCAAATTCTTGTAAAAGCAGTATCCATCGTATTAGACGAGGTTTGGCGTCTTGCTTTTTGAACAAGTATTTTAAAGCTGAGTGATCGGTTTAAACTATCGTATTTGACAATACGAGGTAGGATCGGAATTTGTCAAATGCGTAAACTACGGCCATGAGTACTTTTTCCGTAATTGTGTAATTTTGTTGGGCTGCGTTAAGAGTTCTACTTGCAAAGTAGATGGGATGAAATTGTTTACCATCTTTTTGTCCAAGGACGACTCCAAGGACATGTTCACTTGCATCGCACATAAGCACAAATGGAAGGTTCTAATCAGGGCTTGTAATAATGGGTGTGCATGTAAGTTTTTCTTTGAGTATTTTGAATGCTAAAAGACATTCGTTGTCAAAATCGAACGTTCTTTCTTTCTCTAGAAGCTGAGTTAAAGGTCTTTCGATCTTTGTAAAGTCTTTGATATATCGTCGGTAAAAACCGGCATGACCTAAAAAAACTTCTAATGCCTTTAACATTAGTAGGTGGTGGGAGTTTTGAGATTACGTCTATTTTTGCTTTGTCAACTTCAAGGCCGGCTCCAGACACTTTGTGTCCAAGCACAATTCCTTCTTTAACCATAAAGTGACATTTTCCCAGTTTAGCACAAGATTTGCTTCTTTGCATCGTGCTAACATTTTATCGAGATTGTTTAGAAATGTGTCAAAAGAATTTCCAAAGACGGAGAAATCGTCCATGAAGACTTCGATTGATTCCTTAATCATATCATGAAAGATTGCAATCATACACCTCTGAAAAGTAGCAGGTGCATTACATAGACCAAAAGGCATGCGCCTACAAGCGTAAGTTCCAAATGGACATGTGAACGTGGTTTTCTATTGATCCATAGGGTCGATTAGGATTTTAAAGTATCCAGAAAATCCATCAAGGAAACAAAAGTATTCATTTCCTGCGAGTCTTTCTAACATTTGATCCATAAAGGGTAAAGGGAAATTATCTTTCACGGTTGCGTCATTTAGTTTTCGATAATCAATACAAACTCTCCATCCGGTGATGGTTCGTGTTGGTACTAAATCGTTGTTTTCGTTAGTCACTACAGTGATACCTCCCTTTTTAGGTACGCAATGAATAGGACTAACCCATGGGCTATCGGCGATTGGGTAGATTATCCTAGAGTCTAAGAGTTTAAGGATTTCTTTTTTAACAACGTCTTTCATGTTAGGATTTAATCTTCATTGTTTTTCAACAATCGGTTTCTTGTTATCCAAAAGTTAGATTTTGTGTTTGCAGAACGATGGACATATGCCAGGAATGTCAGAATTTTTCCAAGCAAAAGCTTGTTTATGCTTCTTGAGAATGTCAATTAAATCGTCTTTGTGTTCTTCCGAAAGTTGGGATGAAATAATTACAGGGAGTAATTTTTCTTCGTGAAGAAACGCATATTCAAGATGTTCAGGAAGAGATTTAAGTTCTAAATCTGTAGGAGTTTCTTCAACAGATTTCTTAACTTTGAAATCGGTTTCGAAAGTTATGGTTTCAAATGGTGTTTCGATTTCTTCTTCGATTATTTCAATTGGTTCATCAGTATGGTCGGCTATGAAGGCATCAAATTCAGCAAAAAGTTATTTTTCTATGATGGTTCCTTCGATAGAATACAAAATTTCGCTTCCTTCATCAAGAAGAGCGTCGAAATCGAATTCAACGATTTCTTTAATGACATCGATACTAAAGCAAGTATCGTCATTAGAGTACGAGTATTTCATTTCTTCGTCGATAGAAAAAGAAATTCTATCTTCTTCAATTCCAAGGTTGAGTTGTTTTTGCTTTACTCTAATTATAGCGTCAACTGTGTGTAAGAAAGGTCTACCAAGGATAAGAGGTACCTTGCTATCTTCTTCCATTTCTAAGATTACAAAGTCAACAGGAAAAACTAATTTTCTGACTTCTACGAGCATGTTTTCGGCTATCCACATTGGGTATTGGAAATAATGGTCCGTGAGGCGAACGCTCATTTTTGTGGGTTTTAAAACATCTTTAGAGAGTTTAGCATACAAAGAGTATGGCATGAGGTTGATACTTGCACCAAGATCGGCCAAGGCATTACAAGAGTATGAGTGATGGAAAGTACATGCGACTAGGAAACTTCCAGGATCTCTCAGTTTTGGTGTTACTTTGTCTTGGACAATGGCAGAACATTCATCATTTAGAAAGGTTGAAGAAACTTCTTCAAACCTATGCTGGCTCTTGAGAAGTTCTTTGATAAATTTGCCATAATTTGGCATTCCAGCCATAACATCGACTAAAGGCATGTTAATTCGAACTTCTTGTATTAAGTCGAGGAATTTACCATACTTAGCTTGCATCTTTTGCTTGCATAAGCGTTTTGGGTATGGCACTTTTGGTTTATATGGTTTGGGTGTTGGGTTTTCAGTTGGTTTGGTATGGGTTGTTTGAGCTTCATCCTCATTATCACTATTGAGTGGAATTTCGATTGGTGTATCTTGAGTAGGTTTGGTAGGTGATTCGTAAGATAAACCGCTCCGTGTTAACACGGCATTCACATGCTCGTTACGAGCTTGTAGGGGTTGATATTTGTTGTTGTTTTTGGGGTTTGGGTTGGTGTTGCTTGGTAAAGAACCAGAAGCACGATTTGATTGTTTATCGGCCAAACGATCAAATTTAGCTTCAAGGTTTTGAATGGAAGCTTGGTGGTTTTTTGTCGTAGTTTTGAACTTTGTTTTGAAGTCAGTGAATGTTTCTCGAGAAAAAATGTTTTTTTTTCTTTGAGATTCAATAAAGTTGTCGAGCTTGGTTTTAAGGTTGGTTTTGTCTTTGGTTTGATTGGGTTTCTTTTCGTCTCGATTGTAACTTGGTTTATCATTTGATCTCCAATTATCACGGTCGCGATTACGATAATCGTTATAAATTCGAGTTCGACAAAAGGTATTCATGAAGTTGGCTTCTTCTTCCTTTGACATGGGTGTGTCATCGTCATCACATTCACTAGAAGGATGGTTTCCTCCACAGTGTTTGCAGGTTTCACGTTTCTTGTTTTTCATCTCTTTATATTGGGTATCGATTTTAAGAGACATGTCATCCATTAGAAGCATAATTTTCTCGGTATCGATTGGGTTGTTGCTTTCTTTGGCAAAAGCGACGGTTTTCCGTGAGTTTTTGTTTTTGTGATTTTTGTACCAATCAAGCTTAAGTTGGACTTTGTCATCCAATAATTGGTAAGCTTGGTTAGGAGTTTTGTAAAGGAAAATTTCGCCCGTTGCGGCATTCAATGCATCTTGGGTAGCATCATCAAGACCATGATAGAAGATCTTGATTATTCCTTCTTTTTTGAGTCCATGACCATGGCAGTTTCTGAGTAGTTCTTTCATTCTTAACCATGCGTCAGTGAGAGTTTCTCGATTTTGTTGAGAAAAGCTTCGAATTTCTTCGAGGAGTTTTTCAAATAGGGCAGGAGGAAAGAATCGGCTAATGAAAGCGGTTCTAAGACCTTCCCATGTTTGAATGGTTCCTTCGTTAAGTTCGTCGAGCCATGACTTGGCTTCTCCAGTCAGGGATGATGGAAACATCATGAGTTGGACTGCTTCGGCTTGTCCTTCTCCATAGTTAAACATTTTACAAATTCCGCTGAATTCGTGGATGTGTTTGTGAGGATCGGTTTTTATTCGACCATCAAATTGGTTATTTTGACAAGTGTTAAGTGGTTACCTTTGATTGCAAAATCGTTTGCAATTTCAGGTAAAACGACTGCGGAGCCAGGAGTTGGTGCTACAACTCTATCGGCTGACCACGTTGGTTCATCATCGGTGTCCGACATTGGATCGTAACGGTTGATGAGTTTGGTGAGAAATAGGATTTGAGAAAGATTATCGAAATGTTGGTTGATTATGCGAGGTTGAGTTTGCTCGTGTCTCCTAGCTAAAGGTACCCAGCGATGAAGTCTACGTATCCTTCGGTTAAGGGTACGCTCAGGTTCTGTTAATGTTGATGTTGGTGGTGTTCCGGATGAACGGGTGTGCATCCAATAAGGTTTTCAGTGTTTTCAGGAGAAATGTGCGGCGCACTATTGTGAATGTGAGGGCGCACTTTGGTTCGCTACAGAAAGTGCGGCGCACTTTTTGGTTTGTGCGGCGTACTTTCTGTACTGCAGAAAAATTTTGGTTTTAAAAAGAGTAGCAAATGGTTCAATTCTTCAAGGATTATACGAATTTGGTTTCAATAACAGGATTGTAAGTCCCCGGCAGCGGCGCCAAAAACATGATGTTCGTTTGCAAGTCTTAAATTTATATTACAAGGTTTAGACAAAACAAGGGACTAGAAGATAAACACGGGCAAGTATACTCTTTCGTTTGTAATATAGCTTTGTAGGGGTAAGCCAGGATTGTTCGCTGAGACTTAATTTCGTTTTGGTAATCAAGATAATAATTGAAGAAAGAAATAGTTGAAATGATATCAATAGTAACAAGTATGACTAATATGGGATAGTTCGTATATGTTCGTGATGATGATAATAATGATCGAGATATGTTTATGTAGGTAAAAAGTGATAATCCTTTTTCGTCAAAACGGCGTTTACACAATTTACTTGGGTTTGATTCAAGACATACGTTTAATTAAGCGACTAAGCTCAAAACAAGTTGCCAACGAGTTCAATATTTTATCAAGTTTCTAAGTGGATCTCTCCAACCAAAGATTCATGACCATAGACAAGTTCTTAAAAACTTATTATAAAAATTTGCGTTTCTCAACGCCAAATTATCATAACAAATCAACTTAGATAAAATATGGTTTATAGAACTAGGTGGTAAAATGGTTCTACAACATTAGCTTGAAATCATTTATAAAGGATCATATCATAGCATAATCACTAATTATAATCACATACCCATATAGTCACAAATAGCTTAGCCTAACATAGTAATCAAAGTAACAATTGGAAAAGAGTAAGAGAACATCATCCTTAGATTGGACTGAATGAACGAGTACACAAGTGTCAAGATTGTATCGTTCCTCCAAGAATCGAAGAGTGGAATACCCTCGTTACAAGTATTTCCCAAAAGTGGATAATACTGAAATTTAACTAAGAAAGATAAAATAATCGATCTATGGAGTATTGAGAGAGAGAAGTGTGTGTGAAACGAGTAGAAGTGGCCTCTATTTATAGTGTTGTCTGGGTTTAAATGTGCGCCACACTTTGGAGACGGGAATGTGTGCCACACATCTGAGATTGTGCGCCGCATTTCTAGGCGTTCTAGAGTCTTCTATAAACAACTTTGGCTTATTTGCATATTGAGGACCCTTCTTTGTATGTCTTCACTTTGCTCCTTCAAACTTTATATCTTTGCATATAAAACACAACATAGTAAGTATCGGAAGCTCTTATTTATACTACAAAGTGGCATTATAATGATAGATTGAATATGTATATTTAGGTCGTTATCAACCATTCAGGAGGAATTTTATGTGATGCAACCCCTGGTTTTGAAGATTCAGAGCATCTAGATAAAGTCTACAAAGTGAAAAAGGCTATGTAGGCCTTCATCAAGCACCTAGAGCATGGTATGGTACATTATCCACCTACCTTGTGGAAAATGGATTCAAGAGATGGACTAAGGACCAGACATTATTCAAACTCTATCAATGACTAAGGGAAACCCTAATCAGTGTACCAAAAGAACGACGAGCGAAGGCCGGGAGAAGAGAACCCGACCATCCAGCCACCCACGGGGGAGGCAGGAGGAGGGGCAAATCAAAACATAGCGAACCAATCCCCACGGGGGACAGACACATAATTCTATACCCCCGCACCTACCCTGGTCGTAAAAAACCCAGATCTAGGGTCAACACCTATGCCTCCCTACAGGGAGAAGCATTGACCTCCAGTAACCGAGACTGAGGTAGTAACCGAGACTGAGGTCGATACGATCACTCCTGTCAATGACGGAAGTATCAAAGACTACGTGACGCAGAATTTCGAATCAGTTGTTCCTATCATAACAGCAAGAATAAACTTGCGAAGAAACCTCCAGGCTAGGCTGAACTTCGACAGCGTTGTGGGTGACACGCCCCAATGATCACGAAACAGGTACAGAAGACGCGAGGTCGAGGAACTCCCCCGAAGGGAAGAACAACCTCAACCGCGTAATGTCTTCGAACGCATTGGCGACAGGATACTCGAGGATCTCGAGGCAAATCAGGGGGACGCAAACCTCTCAGACGGATCTACGAAGTGCGCTGCCCAATGGAAGCCACAAGAAAACACCCATCGAGATAGTGTTTTCAAAAGGATTGATCCTCCAAGGGAAAGGAGCATCACTCCCCCTCCGCGGACGAGCAGCCATCGCAGCCGATCAAAGCGCGAAAGGCGCTCACCCAGCTATGAATCATCTGGATCCGACTCTGATGATCATCATCCAAGGCGTCGCGAAACGAGATATCCCTCTTCTGAAAGTCCAGACAGTAGTAGGGAGCACAGGAGACAACCATGCCGCCGCTCCCAACAGGGTGATGAAGACCTTTTACTCCCATGGTACCGGGAGAGGGAAGACGTATTCACAAGTCGTAATCGAGACTACTCCGAAGATAAAAAGCAGCGTATGCCCGCGTGTGTAAAAACCTATGATGGGTCTGGTGATCCGGACGACCATCTAAAAGTTTTTGAAACACAAGAAAAGATTGAGAGATAGACGCTGACGTTGTGGTGTCAGATGTTCAATTCGACACTTATTGGAAACTCCCGTGACTGGTTCGAAAGACGCCCGCGGTAGAGCATAGATAGCTTCGAAGAATTGTGAAGAGCGTTCAGAAGGAATTATACTCAAAGAAAGAAGTATAATAGAGATCATGTTTCATTGGCCACAATAAAATAGAGGCCGGGAGAATCCACTGAATATTTCACGGAGCGTTTCAAGGATAATTCACCAAAATAAAGACATGTCTAGAGTTCTAATGGTCTCCGACTATATGCGTGCCATAACGGATAAGGAGTTGATCAGACGCTTGAATGATCAGCGTTCGAAAACCTTCGATGTACTAATGAAGAGGGTGAGATCATTTGTAGAAGTAGAAACCGTAGTTTCAACGGCCTACACCACAAAGGGGAACCAAAATTACCAGACACATGATCAACCCAAAAAGCAATCAAATAATCAGGAAAATATTAGGAGCCTTGACTACCATGGTCAACAAAGAGGAGGTTCCCCATTTGTAGAACGACCACGGGGACGTAATCGGGGTTAGCTCCTGTTCTGGATGACATGGCACTAGCCTGTGTATTTGGCAATCATTACATTTAAGTATCAAGTCGCGTGCATCCTTGTTCATAGTTGGCCAATAATATCCTGTCCGCAGGGCCCTTGCTACAACTGACCTCGGGCCTGCATGCATGCTACACTACCCTTCGTGAATTTCACTAATCATATAGCTGGCATGCTTTGGTCCAACGCATCGCAACCAAGGTTGTAAGAATGATCACTTGTACCAGATTCCATCACGGATCTCGAATGAGTGTGACTTCCTCCGGTTGTGGCGTGCTTCAGTCTCGTCGTCCGAGAGAAGTTCGTTCATTAGGTAGTCGATGATCGGGGTCATCCACATGGTCCTTCCTCATCGACTATTGTCAATACTTATTCCTCTATGATTGAATTATCCTTGAGGATTTCTAACAACATCTGTTTGGATAGGTGAGCGAAGCTTGTAGACGCGATCTTGCTTAGAGCATCGGCCTTCTTATTCACACCTCTAGGAACTTGCTTGATTGTAAATTTGCTGAACCATGAGATGAGCGACTTTACCTTTTCAAGATACTAGACCATAAGGCCTCCAATTAATTTAGCAAAGGGTATTGGACGTCCTTGAGAGCAGTCATGGAAGCGGTCATAGCCTTCTTAGCATCAGGCTTATAGTAGATGTGCTCAGTTAATAGCCTCTTCTAATTGACCCATTTCGCACCCGCATGTAGACTATCATGCCTACCCCTGTCAATCCCATCAGATACGACGTTAGAAAACGGCTGGACCATCTCCTTGGATTCAGCAATCTTCATCACAACCAATCTTAGGCCACACCCAATCATCCACCTGCGATCAGCGATGGCCGTAAGCATATGGGGTATCGATCCGGCCTTCCGAAGTATTTATGACTAATGCTTATAAGTCATAAGAAGGATTCAGGCAACCCTTTATGAAAGTGTATTCGATGTGTGTCTAACATCCTTACATCATTGACATTATACGTGTCAGCCGCGGGAGGGTAATCTATGTGGACCTTATATTTCAACTCGAAGGGGTTTGGAAAAACCACGACGTATATGAAATAGAACCTATTATACCAATTTTTCAAAGAATCTAAGGCTTTGTTGTAACATTGGGGTGCGGTTGGAGATCGTTTCTTAAATGACAACCAGCCATTGACCAGTTGGGGCGTATAGAAGACTCTAAATAAACTTACGAATGGAAATACACACGCGCTAATGGCGTGGAGTTGGGTGATGTGGAAGTCATAGTTTGTAAGGAGATCTACTAGAAATCTAGAAAAAGGAATACGGTAGTTGGCGGTTTAAAAAAGACGGGTGTATAGACCAATTTTCCTAGGCGGGCAATCAACTATTGCGTCTGATTCCCAGGATACGCGGGATGTATTTCTGGGGGGATAAAGTATTCAGAGAAAAACTCCGTAAACTTCTCCGCCGGGTACTCATTTAGCACGGACATGATAGTGGCCTTATCCTTTACCATGATTTAAACAAAAATGGAAAATGGCGTGGTGATCTAACCACTGAAACGGGATGTCCGTGCGATAATAAGTGTAGAAAGAAGAAGAAAAGCAACAATGGCGGATGAAGGTTTATATAATTGTGTGTGTAAAGTCACATTTGAAACTATATATAGTGTTGCTTCGGGTATTGCGCATTGATAGACTACTGACACGTATGTTGATTCAACGATAGGGGATGTATAGAAACTGAAATGTCAGAAGGGACCCACAGGTCATTTCATGATCAGAGTTTACGTGGCTCGAGGGTAGGACACACTTGGGGCCCTTTTTTAGTTTTTGTCAGATAAACAGTCGCCTACATGGTAAACTGTAGCGCCAAATGTTGACTATCATAAATGCTCTCATTAAAATGGTTTCGGCCATGATACGTCCTTAGAGGCATTTTACTTCATCATTTTTTCTCTATCATAGTACGTCTAAGGAGAGATTGTTAGTCTAGAGTTCACGCCTACGGTTGTAACAACTAGACTGGGGGGACATGATGACGTATAGTCCCCAGCCGGGTCTATTATCCGGCCCACGGGTACTACCCGTATCCGACACAACATGAATGGGTTAGATTAATGTTATTCTAAGCCTATGGGCCTCGGAAAATAATGGCCGCGCGTATTATGTACGACCCACGTCTTGTCGTGTGCGGCATGGGTTATACAGAATCACAATCTAATTAGGATTGGGATTCACCCTAAAGTAATAGGATATCTACTAACCATAAATAACATATTACAATCAGCACAATAAAGGTAGTTATCTCATGCTTGGGGCTCAAGATTTGGTAAGGCCCAACAGGGACTCTACCGCCTATTTAAGGAACCCTTAACGCTTCCACAAAGGTATGATTCACTTGATACTCTCATACTTCACCGATATCTAACCCTAAACCGAGTACTTACTCTCACGTTGGAGTCTAATCATGGGACACGCTCCCACGGTAAGCCTAACAGCGTGTTGTTTTAGTGTGCATGGTCTCAAACCAGAAGGTCACTTGGTGCAAGAGCTGGAGCACGGATACCCGAATTAAGCCTAATTCGGGTCGATCAAGGTCCATCTAACTTTTGTATCAACATTTGTAGTACGTGCATGTGCACTTCATCAAGCGACTCTCAAGGAGTGTCACCTTCATGTTGTCAAGAGAACTTTTAGGTATATTAGGTGCTATCCCACTTTAGGATTATGGTACCCTAAGGATTCTCCCTTAGAGTTGATTGGATATTCAGATAGTGATTATGGTGGTGATTATGGAGATATGAAATCCACAACTGGTAGATGCAAGTACCTTGGAAGTAGATTGATATCTTGGAAATGCAAGAAACAAACTGTTATGGCCAATTCTACAACTGAGGTTGAATATATGGCTGCTGTTGCATGTTGTGGTCAAGTACTTTGGATTCAAAACCAATTACTGGATTATAGGTACAATTTTATGAATACCAAGATATATGTAGATAATAACAATACTATTTGTATAATTAAGAATCCTGTACATCATTCTAAAACTAAACATATGGAAATTAGACATCATTTTATTAGGGATTGTTTTGAAAAGGGTTTAATTCAACCAGAGAAAATAGATTCTGAAAATAATGTTTCAGACCTTTTAACAAAACCTTTTGATGTTGGGAGGTTACAATACTTGGTATCAAGTATTAGAATGGTCAATCCTTGAAAAATGTTGGTTTAAATTGTTGTAAAAGTATGTACAGGATGAGTACTGAAACTTGTAAAGTTAGTCTTTTCCACTATAGTTTTCTAGCCGATGACAAGCAGAATGTAGCCTCTGGCAACACTAGTGTTAGTATGTTTTGTGGTTTTTGTCTAACTATGCAGGGAAATAGATCAACATATGGATGGATAACAGAGTTGCTTATGGATTGCTAGGCTCTAACAAAGGTTTATTTATGATGGTTGGATTGCTTACATTCCTATCTTGAAAAAAACTTTTGTTATTTAAGATGTAAAAGTTTGTATACATAGTTTAAGGGGAGGTATTAGGATACCTTTAGGTTCTTGGGTATTCTTATAATACACTTATCATAATTCTCGATTGTGTCCACTGGTGAGTGGGGGTTAGAAATAATGAAGATATTTCTCTATAGAATTGTTAGAATTTATTAACCTTGAGGCACTATAGCATGCATGTTTTCTTTGAATATGCATGTTGTCAAGACTAATTGACCTAGAATTGGGATTGGTCGGATGGGAGACTTGGGCTATATATTTGGGCTTACCTATGAGTTACAAAGATTCTATATAAGTTAACTTCATTCTTAAGGACTTTGTGAGCAAGACACACTTGAGGACACTCATATCTATCTTGTTTCTGCTAGTGTGTGTGATTAGACAGTGCTTGCAAAACTTAGTCTTATTGAAGAAAAGCTAATTTCCTTAGGATTAATTTTTTTGTTGAGGGCTTTATTTCCTAGCCTCTGACAACGGCTTTCTTACCGCTGACATATTTATTTTAGACCCCGACAAGACATTTTTAACATGCTGACAAATATAGCCGTTGACACTAACAAAACCTTGACCATTGAGAAACACTCGGTCCCACCCAGTTGTTATTTTTGAGATATTTTGGGCCGTAATTTTAGTAGAGTATGTATTTTCTTTAATTATAAGAGATAAGTTTATTCTTTTCAAATATTTACTTGAGTGTTATTTGAAATTTTTATCTACTTACCTCTTTTTCAACCAATAGTATTCCTACTTTATTGCTATATTACGTCCATTACATCTTCATACATAGCAACTTTTCTTATTTGCTATTTTCTCTCCCATAACCAAAAAGTTAACCTTTCTTTCATTATAAGCTTTTCTAAAGTTATCAATGGCGCTAAAATTCAAACATGCTGGTGTTACACTTGAGTTTAAATCCCAGCATAATATGATTGCTCTCTTGGATAAAGATGATAGGCAACCATAGTATGATGGAATGATAGACTTCTTGTTGACCTCCAACATAAGGTATGCATTAACTCATGAACCTATCACTCCCATATCAAATATCAAATAGTTATGGAACACTACTACATCCAGAACAATTGATGGTGTGATTACCATTGAAGTCTCCATTCATAGGACAAAGAAAATTGTTACCGAATCTCTAATTCGTCAATCCTTACGGCTTAACGAGTCTGGTGGTATCGAATCTCTTACCATTTATGAGCTACATCAAGGGTTAACATGTTGTATCCCCTACACCTCGAATCTCTTCTGATTTGGATGCTATCGAATCGCTTCCCATATTGAATCTAATTCGTCAACCCTGCACCACAATCTCTAGCCCCTGACACACAGACTTTATCCCCTGACACTCATGTTGTAGCCCTTACACGTCGAATATAGACCCAAACAGTACTGAATCAACCTTACATTCACAATTTAGGTTTGCCAAACGCCAAAGGACCACTGGGGTGTCTTCCCCTGGTGGCCCTAGCCATGTAGCAGAGGAGACCACTACCACTAGGGTGGTTAGTGATGTGGAGACGGTTGGGCCTATTGACACTAGCTTAGTAGAAGGCCTAGTAATTGTTGTTCCATGATATATGATGATAATATAAGAAATAGAGATGAAAAGAGATGAATTCTAGAGAGAGAAAGTAGAGATAATTGGTTGGAAACTTGTGGAATATTAGATTGAGAGAGAATAAAAAATGTAACCAACCACTTCCTAACATGCTAAGAGGTGTAGTCCAAGCTTACATGTAGCTTAATGGACTATATATTGATGGGTCGGGCTTGAATAAATGCTTAGTACCTTGACAGAGGCTTTTTAAGCTAGCCATCAAGCCCGTATTGTTATGACTATTTTACTAACTATTACAACGTTCTAATAAACGATACATAATAAACCTATGACCGATCATTCTTGTTTGACTCAATATTTTGAGGCTAACAATCACCCCTAATGAGATTTCATACTAATCTCGCCATAACTGAGTCTTGAACGTGTAATAGTAGTCTTGTTCCTTCATGCTGTGATCTTTGAGGCTTTGTAGTCATCTTTCGACTTTGTATTTAAACTTGAGATCTTTAAATCATCCTTGACTTGTCTTTGCCATCTTGTGATCTTGTGTCTTTATCCACATGCTCACACTATGCATCATCTTGAAAGCTTGCTTACAATCTCCTTTGAATAAAGGTCATTCATCTACATTAGTTGTTAAGGAAGATTATGAACATCAGAGTTATGAAAGAATTTAGCTTTCTTGATTGTTGAATATTTCTTTGGGCATGAGTATGTGGTTCTAACTCTTGGACTTTATTGAGTACACCGTAACGCCACCTTCTCGAGACAAAACATAGACACGGACCGAATGGCTATGACATTCGTCCTAAATCGGTAGCGTTTTACCTTCGGTCGGTGAAAACCATTATACGATATTAAATACCGTACCTGTGATTAGGTAGATTCAATTAAGAACCTCCTTGATAGGGTTTCACGGCTGTACTAGTCGTTCTCTTTACTCGACCGTCTCAAAGCAACAGTGCGAACATAAAGAGTAAATCAATTGGATAAATATCCGCTTGATTAAATTCGTCAATTCAAATTCCTAGAACAAGTTTGATTCTTAAAGAATCTTACCATTGTTGCTTTCCAGTTGACACAAGCTTGATCCATAAAGAATCTCGCAAGTTACCTACCGTAGCGCTGTTTGAGGTTGACACTAGAAGGATTTCCATTCATCACTTTGGATATTAATGAATATCACTCTGAATGTTCTGCAAGACCATAAAGATATTGCGCGGAAACTTGAAACGATTTTGAATCAATCCAGAATCAAACCACGGTTTCTTTTCAGTTTTGCATATGTGCAATTCATGAAGAATCTTACATATGACCTACCGCAGTGCTGTTTGATGTTAACGCTGGAAGGATTTCCACTCATCATTGTGAATACTAAGTAGTATCACTCTGAATGTTCTAGCAATATCGCAAGCATATAACGTAGGACTCTCTTCTTCGTCATTTCGTGTGTCCTAACGAGATTTGATTGATCTCTAGGCTCTAGACTCAATTTGTGCACTTTTAGTGGTCGGAGGCTGGAGTAGATGCCACCTTTCAATATCAACTATCTCGGAGTGAGAAAGTTAATAGAAGTCGTGTTTATCTCCGTGACAATAAGACAAACTTCTTTTGAGAGAAGCCTAAGTCAGTTGGGGAAGGGTTGTGCATTACATCACTAGGTCCATGATGTGTAGTCTTCATGATGTGTTGACCCGGTTTCTTCCTAAGTTGTATGGAGTGTTTCTTTATTTTCACCCTTTATCCTTACATTTCTTTTTCATTCTTCAACCCTTTCAATACTTACCAAGACATCATTACCAGCACCTTGTTCTAATTGTTCCAGTGCTAGCTTTAGTACTTAGTCGGCATCCAGCTACGTTCACATTCTACTCCATCTTTCCTAAGGAATTCTAATAATCTATTGGATTGTACCTGGGAAGATCCCTTCGGTTCTGGTTGGATCATATGACTTAAACCTAACCACCCTTTTGACACCAATAACATCGTGGATTAAAGATGTTGTGGGTATTAGATCGTAACCATAAAACGCTTTAAATTCTAACAAAGTGTTTGAAAAAAATTTAACACCTTGCTAGTTTTGTCGATTCAGAAATGCTCCCCCTTCACATGTGCATCACTAATCGAAAGTGTTTCTCACATGTGGGTAAGAGTTAAAGTTCTTGAGTCTTAAATATATGTTACATATATTAGATCACATTTTAATCACATTTTCTCCCCTACCTCTAATATATAAAATCGCTTGATATTAGAGATACCAAAGTTGATTAAAATATATCGCAAAAAAAAATAGTCTTGAAAAACTTCCGGAGAAAAATGTGTATTACTAGCATGAATTATTTAGAACGCTCCCCCTCAAAATTGATCCAATTAAATTGTCATTGTGAGGATGTGATCCACATTTCTCTTTTTGAGGATAGGAGTTGTTGAACACACATTTTTGAAAGATTTTGAATAATCATTGAAAAATTCTTGAAAAATCGTTTTCAACGCTTTTTAAAAAACCATTCTTTTTGGCGAAATGGTGTTTCTAAAGCATAAACTTGAGTTCATAGACTTTGAATGTCTTGACAAATTCACTCAAGTGTAAGAAGATTTCTCTTTTTTTGCTGAGGGTAAGGGCACTAAATCATACACTCCCCCGTGAATATAGATCCGGGTTGCAATTTGAAAGTGATTACAAGCCATAGTGTTGAGCTTAAAACTTTGAATGTTTTGTGACAGGCTCAACCCGTGATAGATTGCTCTACCCATTGTTAGGATAAGTTATCTTTACTTTATTTGAAGTTTAAGTTGCAGTCTGACATTTAACTGTAAGTCGTTTACATGAGCTTAAAAACTTTGAATGTTTTTTATCGAAAGTTCATGACCCGAGAAAGTTTAGTTTCCCGTTGTTTAGGATAAGTTATCATCTGTGATCAACTTTACTTTCTTTGAGGCACAAGTCACAATCTGAGGTAATTGTGAATCATAGAAATGACATGTTTTGAAAAATATTTACAACTTTCATTCGAGCTTTATGTACACACCCATATCGTTATTGAGTGACATTTCTAGGCACGTCCATATTATCGATACTGAAAGACATGTCGAGAAGAATATTTTTGGTATTTTGAAAGATTTTTCATTTTTTATTTTGTTTTTCTATGGATATTTACGTTTTATTTTATTTTTGTATTTTCTCAAGTTTTTCAAAAATAATCCAAAATAAACTTTTGTACAACAGAAGAAGGTGATATCGAATGTACAGAATTGGAACCCTTTGAGGAAGAAGTGGGTTCAGAATCCGTTGTTGTACTTGCAATTAAAGAAGAAGAGTTTGCACAAATACTAGTGTTAGAAATAATAAATTCCTTTTCGACATGCAGAACATTCGCATTAGTGCTTGCACATGTTTCATCACTCTTCTCTATTGGAATCCACAATAGACCAACATTCTTGAAGATCCGCCCCGTTGGTTTCCATTGAATAATAGATCTAGGAGTAGTTTTGTCTAGCACATCGAAAGACTTCTTTGTAGAGAAACTATGTCCCTTTTTAATCCACATTTCAGATTTGGTGTTATTGCTTTTCTTTGCGACGTGTTTGTATCTCATTGTTTTCTTATGGGATTCTGCATTCTTTCACTGTGTAAAGGCACGTGATTTGACCTCATAAAAGTATTGTAGAATGCAATGGTCATGATTTCCATTGTGAATGCCCTTTTTGGATGTGGGGCATACGGGGAATTTGGGATTCGCGAAAGTCCATGTATTCCTGGGTTCTCCAAATCGTTCAGGCGTAGTGTTCGAAACATGACAATTCATGGATAGTTTCCAATTCCTAGGTTGCTGGTAAGGGATCCTAGGTTTTGGTTGACAACCAGTAGGAGTGTGTTGAACTCTAGCGATATTTGGTGTACTAGTTTTTGAGTACACGGATTTTTCTTTCTGCATTTTCCCTTTTTGCTTAGCATCCTCTAGGTGTTGGTATGAACTAAGTCATTTGAACCTATAGATTCCTTTGTGGACACAAATGTCACACGCTTGGGGGAATTCCTAGAAGTGATAGGTGCATTCACATGGTTGGGTTTAGCATAAGTGTGCTTTCTAAATGGAGGAACATAGGATCATATGGATGGTTTTGGAACACTTGGTTGCACATCAGTCTTAGGGGTAACCTAGATTTTACATGAGAAGAATTCGAGAAAGGATTCGGTTTTCCTAAGATAGATGGCTTTGGATCCTTGTAGGCATTGGGTTGTTGAACAACAGGTTTCATAACTTTAGGTTCCATAATTTTCCCACCCAGTTTGGCAATGAGTTTCTTCAACTCTTCTATCGCTATGTCCTTTTCTTGCAACTGAGCTTTCAAGTCTGAAATTTCCATACTCTTTTCGTTCATTTCTCGACACGAGGCGGAAAGTTTTACTTGCAAGTTATTATCATTTAGACCTTTTACAACTTTTTCTTGCAAAGAAATTTCAAGGGAATGACAATGTTTTTGAAGAAAATCACATCGATGTTGAATTAATGCAAAAACCCTGTGATCAACATTATCTTTGTGTTTTGAAAGCTCAGTTTCAAGATGCCCACACTCTTTGGTCTTATCGAGATATTTGCATGCAACGTCAGAATATTCATCTATATCTGCACAAGATATGAGAGAAACACACAAAATATCTTTGGAGAGACATTCTTGTATGAGTAGATCATATGCTATATAAAACTCGTCTCTTTCAGGTTGATGGTCGTCAACTTCTTTTTCAAGAGATTCCACATATTTCAAATCATCAAACATTTCATGCTTAATTGATGTTTCAAATTCCAAAGCATGTTTCTTTGTTCTTTCCGCAAGAGGAATCAAAATATTTTTCACAAGCACAGTTATATCGTGAGGAATTTCTTTGTTGCCTTTCAAACGTTCACGTTCTTTCCAGTCTTCGTCAACAACCTTTTTGAAATTTTCAATGTTTTGAAGAAGAATACTAATTTCTTGTTTACTCTTTCTTAAAGAGGCTTTGTACGGTAAGTACTTAATATATTTATAAACAATAGTTTTCTTAGTGGCAAAAGCTTGTCTCCATTTTATTCTTCTTTGTTCACATTAGAAAAATATTTGCTCACGAGACTTTTGTGTTTGTGGTTCGAAAAGTCCATAAAGACTGTTTTCGTAAGCATAATTATATGGTTTAACAGATTCTTTATTAACTTTTGATCTACTCTCTTCTTCCAAATCGTTTGTCTCTTTAATATCGGGCCTAAAAGCAAGGCAATCAAGACCGGTCCATTGGGACTCTTCAAGATATAGGTGTTGATTCTCATATTAAGCTTGCTCTAGGTACTTAGGATTTTCAAAACTAGGTTTACCTTTGAAAAACGAACGAGGTGCCAAAATTCTCATGGTTTGAACCGATTGATTATTTTTATAAACAATTTTCTTATAAAAATCAATTTGAGTTTCAAGTTCCACCATTCTGTCAATGTCTTTCGCTTGTTTAGTTTTGAAATCCTTTTCCAACTTTTCAACCACTTCTTTCTTTTCATTAACAAGTTTAGTGTTATCCTCTTGAAGAAAACCATTTACTTGAGTTAGCTCATTCACTTTAGTGGTAGCAAGATACTTTTTGTGTCGTTCAGTACTCAAAGAGGTGTTATGATTACGCTTCTCTTGCTTTAAAAGCTTAAGGGTTTCGTTGGCTAAGCTCATTTCCTATTATATTGTAGTAAGTCCTTGGTGAACAACTTTTCATCACTCATTTGCAGATCACTAATCGTTTTTATAAGTTAAAACAGTATCCCTTGAGAAGAATTGGGTTTTCATCACCATAAGGATTATTTAAAGTGAGATTTATAAATAATCGTTATCGAAATGAAGTTTTTTATGAAACATCTTGGAAAACTTAATTGTTTCCATGATAAAGAACATATATGTAAACTCATTTTGAATTAAGCATGAATATATATATATTTTAAACATGATGACAATGTTTTGACAAACTGAGTATTGCATCGTTAATCTTGAAATTGTATATAGTTGCGCGCCTACATACAATTTGGAAGGGACCATGCAAGGCTGATTAGTAGTCACCATGAAACTGTTAATAAACACTACATTTTCTTTGAAGTTATGAAAGATTAAAAATTTATGAGATCTGCAAGAAGTGCAAAATAGAGACATATTGTTAGGGACACCTACATATGTGCCCGTACTATTTATTCTTCTGAGTCGAATTTACTCATCTGTGGAAATTGTCTTATTTGACAAATTGATATTCTCTCTTTGTCCGATTCTCCCGTGGTGAGATTCTTAGGAAACGTATTTGATTACCGAATGTTGATACCCGACTGGATGTATCGACGTTCCTATCATTTATTTTGATTAGATTTCATTTGAATGACCTGGGTAACGATTAGAGGAGCTTTTGAATGCGTACTCAATCATGAAAACATGGGATGTATTCATAATCGTTAATGTTTTCGTCTGTATCTGATTTGAAATTATCTCGTGTAGATTATGCGTTGACCTTACTCTTTTAATGGTAGTTGTGTCTCCATATATCCTTGAATTTGTGAAGGATTATGAGTCATTATTAGTCTTTTGAGAAGTTCACATCTTATCGACGGCAATAAAAATGAAAAGTTGATAGTGCCAGTAGAATGGATTGATTGATTATGACATGACGACATTGTCTTAATTGATGGGAACTAGAATAGAATTCCCCTAAATGATAAGATGTTGATTATCAAAAGTGATCTAAATCATTCTTGATGGATGACCATATCTTGCATTTAGACTTGAAATTATACCATGAATGGTTGTGAAGTAGTCATAGGTCTTGTAATCTAGAAAGAACTTAAAGTAAATTTATTAAAAGATGTTTCTGTTATCTGAAATTTTAGGAGGTATTTGCTGGTGAATTACCTAGACTTTCGCCATTAAGGCAAGTTGAATTTGGTATTGATTACATTCTTGGTGTTGCACTTGTGCCATGTGCACTGTACGTCAGCACCATCTGAATTAAAAGATGATGAGTCCTATTGATCGTTCGACTCAATGGTTATGAACCATTATATCTAGGATGATCATCGTTCATATGATAACATAGCGGAAAAGAACAATGATCATGACAAGGTGTTTAGGCACAAAGAACACATGAATTAAACAATTGGGATGTTCATTATATTAATAACAAACATCCACTAGACGTGTATACATTGAATCCCACGTCTAGTGCGACACACACTTTAGGTTTACATTGTGAATGAATGATATGAATAAAACCTATGACCCTTGGTTCCTTTTATAGTGTAAGGATTAGGGTTTACAAGAGATAAGAATGAATAAACAAGTAAATCTTCTATTTAAATAAACTTATGCAGAATATCTTTTGCATGTTTATCTAAATAGAAGCTTCCATTAGCTTCTTTTGTCTACGTTTTGTCAATGCTTGAATTGCATGTGACAATGCTTGGATTGCTCTTGACAATGCTTGATTCCATCAACGCCTAAATAACTCTTGTCAACGCTTGGAATGCTCTTGTCAACGCCTAGACAAATACTTCACGTTTTCTTCATTTTTGAGTTTCTGCCACATCAACTTTTTGACCCAACAATCTTCCCCTAGTTGATAGTGGCAAAACTCTATGTGTATCTCTTGTAAGTTATACATGATCTTCAAATTGCTTCCCCTCAAGTGTAGCATGCATTTCTTCCCCTTTTTGTCACATCAACAAGGAAGTAAACAATGTTGCAATATTGAAGATTCTCCAAAAGTAGCTCTATGTAATGATCCTGAAGAAAAATAAATAAAGTAGTCTTGATGCAGAAGTAAAATAACCCAAACTTATGTCCCATGTCTTGTTTATCCATGTGATGAAGAACTTATACCAGATAGAGAAAGAATATAAGTAGACCTCGATCCCTTGTCAATATTCTCATCCTTTGTGAGACACTGAGCACGATAATGTAACTCCTTCAAGTGTTTATGACAAGTCTTCGTCACCAACCATGTAAAGCACGAACAAGTTATCTTTAAAGTGTGAGTGTCACAGGAAACACCACGACTTTAAGATATGATGGAACACAAACTCGCGCAAATCTTCTTCAATCATCAATCTTACCATAAGAATTCTTCCCCTTAAGCTAACACCTCTTCATGACGAATTTGAATGAAATAACATCTTCATACCATATGTAAAAGTGTTATGCTGAATAACTCTTTTGCAAGGCTATCCCGATTACATAGTTTAAATATCCATCAAATTCCCACGAATAATTGCTAACTCGCTTTAAAATCATTAATCCATTTAAAAATATCCGAGCCATAAATATCATCATGATATTCTAAATTAAAACGGAGATTCCATGTACCTTTGTGTGTATAATCCTCCTTTTTGTGTGCTTAAAACGTACCCATTTTCTCTAACAGCAGCAATCAGTGTGTTAGCCGAGATCTTTCTTTGTCCAATAACCTTTCATGTGTATTGCCCGATATCGGACAACATGTATCAGCGTTTGAAGTACATATCTCGGACAACACTGCCAACCTATCAGTGTTGACTTATTCCTGTCAGCGTCGAACTTCCTTCTGTCAGCGTCACATTTAAACCTGTCAGTGTCTATATTAAACCTTGTCAGCGTCTAAGGTTTAAACGTGTCAGCGTTTAATCAGCATCATAATCTGTCAGCGTCTTCGTAAGTCTTGTCAGCGTTTACATCTGCTGACATCTTCAATTTGCTACAGCAACGTTTATACCTTTTTCCCACAAACGAAAATGGAAATAAGATATATGCTCATAAATATCATCCTTCTTGAGCCCACATATTACGTCTCCTAAATAGAATATTGCTGCAAAATTTACGTGGGTCTTTAGTCAACTCATAATCATGGCATGTTTCATCCAATCATATTATGAGAACCGTGTGAACACTAAAAATTTAGACCAATCAAAAAAAAACCTTTGAACCGTGTATATGCAAACTTGAATGGCCAATCAAAAAGTTCAAACCGTGTGAACACACCATCCTTAAACCAATAGGAATTGAAGGACTCACGGTAATATAATGCACCAGCATGTAGAGAATTCAACTTCCACATGAAAACCACACGTGAATTCTTTGTCATTCTTTTGCTCAGATCTGCTCCTGTTCAGTACCACATATTAGTACAAAACATCCCAACACATCTGCTCTTGTGATGTACTTCCTGTTTGCTATTCGTTTTCTTTATAAACGTGGACCACTGACTTTGGACTGCTGGACCCATATTGCTAGCTGCTACCTTTTTATAAGGTCGAACAAAATACATATCACACATTAGCTTTGTACCAAACAGCTGGCCTCACAATCATAAGCTTTTAACATCGCAGCCTTCTTCTTTTAACATTGAACTTTTACCAGATCTAGGGTTTTAAAACTTTGAGCACCGAAACCCTAATTAGGGTTTGTAAATAAACCTTAGATCAAGTGTTACCTTCACACGTTTTAACAGCCACGAACATCAATTCTTCATGCTTTTAAGTAGATCTAGGGTTTGAGAAACCCTAGTTCATGATTTTATGTAAAAGCAGAAAACTGAAAATCTTCCATCAGCCAACTTCGACGCTTAATAACTTTTGCTTGGGGATAAAACTCGACAATCCCTCCGGTGGATGTTTAGATCTATGTATGTAGAACACACATCTAAAATTTCGTGACCATCCAACGGTTCAATCAAAAGTTATGACCTTCTGAATACTGCTGCGCACACAAAAACGTCCAGAAAAACTCCATACGAATTTTTCTTCTTCACCATACACGAACACCTCGTCGGACCTAGATATCATGAGCCTTAGGCTCTGATACCAATTGATGAGTCCTATTGATCGTTCGACTCAATGGTTATGAACCATTATATCTAGGATGATCATCGTTCATATGATAACATAGCGGAAAAGAACAATGATCATGACAAGGTGTTTAGGCACAAAGAACACATGAATTAAACAATTGGGATGTTCATTATATTAATAACAAACATCCACTAGACGTGTATACATTGAATCCCACGTCTAGTGCGACACACACTTTAGGTTTACATTGTGAATGAATGATATGAATAAAACCTATGACCCTTGGTTCCTTTTATAGTGTAAGGATTAGGGTTTACAAGAGATAAGAATGAATAAACAAGTAAATCTTCTATTTAAATAAACTTATGCAGAATATCTTTTGCATGTTTATCTAACTAGAAGCTTCCATTAGCTTCTTTTGTCTACGTTTTGTCAATGCTTGAATTGCATGTGACAATGCTTGGATTGCTCTTGACAATGCTTGATTCCATCAACGCCTAAATAACTCTTGTCAACGCTTGGAATGCTCTTGTCAACGCCTAGACAAATACTTCACGTTTTCTTCATTTTTGAGTTTCTGCCACATCAACTTTTTGACCCAACAAAAGAATTACCGTACAACTAAGAGAGTTTTCGGAGAAATCTTTTATTCTACCAAGCTCGTCATCATGAAGAGCTATGTTGTTATTATTCCTTATATTTATTGATTACCGTGAACTAAGTAAATTGATGATCAAAATCTATATCCACTACCCAAGATGATAGATTTGTTCGATCATTTACAAGGTTCTAGCGTATATTCGAAGATTTGACCCACTGCATGGTTATCATCAACTTCGCGTCTGCGAAAAAGATTATCTATTCCAATCACTACATCCAGAACTTGTAATGAACATTATGAGTTTCACGTGATGTCGTTTGGATTGACTAATACACATGTAGCATTCATGAATTTTTGAATCACGTGTGTAGGCTTTAATTTGATAAATTCATGCTTGTGATCATTAAGGACCATTTGTTTGTTTCTAAGAATAAGAATGAGTTAATAATTATTTATAGATTGCCTTGAATTGGCCGAACAACGAAAATCTGTACCTTGAATATATAACGTGTGATTTAAGGCTTGATCCTTTACATAAAATGACCGTTTGATTAATGATGGTAAGATATATATATCGACTCTTCAAAAATTAGAAGTCATTTAAGACTTTTGGCTTTACCAAAAAGAAAGTGCAAATATGTTTTGACAAATGTTATATCAAAAAGAACTTTTGAGGGATTATTCCCTTATACCCAGAACATTTAACTAAACTCCTGTTTAGGGGTAAATGTTTGTGCATACCTCAAGACAACTTAAGAGGGATTGAGGAAACTATTTAAACCATGACTTGAAATTTGAAACGACAATTTTTGCTTTTCAACTAAGAAAATTTTGACCAAAGTATAAACAAAGATTTTTCAAACATTTACGAATCTTATTAATATTTTCGATAAATCAACAAAAATCTTGTTAGTAAAATTCAAATTTATTTTGAACATTTTTATATAATTGGTCGAACTAAGAAATTTAAAATTTTCTTGTTTACGTTTCATAAAAATTAAATATTTATTATTTAATTACTTGTAATAATTATCGACGCTCTAAACGTGGGATTAAGTAAAACTGATAAAAATGATAGTGCGGACGAAACTAAAACATAGAAAATATGAAGAAAGAAATTTTGAATGAATACGGTCATGATAATTATTTCATCAGGGAAGGTGAATGTAAATACTGACACATTATATAGAAAGGATAATATAAATAATAAAGGGGTTCGGGGCTAATGAGAACCATTAGAATTGAGAAGCCGATGGCGTTAAATGTTTAAAAGGCCACTTATGATTGCCTAAATATGGAGATTTTGAGATTTAGTCATGTTGGAATCTCATAAGATTAAGTGTTCTATTCATGCCATTTCTGATTAAGTGTATCTATATGAAGAATATGTACTAATGGCAAATTATGAACGCAGACATCGCCTCATACATTAGTAAACGTCTAACTATTGCAAAGGTCATCATCTGAGTTTGATTCGATTTGGGTCATCGTCGACAGAGTGACCAAATCTGCTAATATCATTCCTGTTAATGATAGATTCTTGATGAAGAAATTGACTCTTTTGTATTTAAAGGAGTTGTGTAAACATGGTGTGCATGTATCGATCATCTCTATCAAGATCCTCGCTTCGCATTAAATTTCTAGAGATTTGCTCAGAAGTCATTGAGAACAAACCTTGATGAGAGTATTGTTTACCACCCCAATCGAAGGGACGAGGTAAAGTAACGATACAAAACACTAGAAGTGTTGTTTTATGCTTGAATAATTGACCTTTGGTAATAAACTGTATAATCGTTTTCCTTTGGAGAGATTGTCATTGATAATTATCATATTAGGATCGAGATCGAATCTGGTGAGGATCTATATGAGAGCATCTGTAATCCGGAGTTAGGATGAAGAAACCCGACATACACCCATTGTGAGTTGGACATGTCTTTTAGGTTTAAGGTTTCCTATGATGACGAACCTAACCTTACAAAATACCCGACCCGCGAGACTTGAAATGATTGTTGAAATTAGGATTTGATTATTGACTGTCAGTAATGGGCAGGAGGTTATGTGAATATGAAGTGTAGATCTTGAAGTGCCGGATGGGTAGCGAAGTGATGCCAAAAAATTTTCACCTTGGAAAAATGAATAAATGATCTGAAAGATCATGGGAAATAAGTCCCCGTTGAATGGGACCATTGAGATAATATAAAAATTGGTTCGAAAGGCATATAAGCTGGATCTACCCTAGGACTTCAAGGGCTGCGTGAATTATGTTTCGTATATCGAACTTGATAAAATGTCTATCAAGCGAAAATCTGATTGTTTCCTAGTAAAGCTTAGATCGGAAAAAAGTTGCATTCATCAAAAACCCATGAACATCATGGATAAAGAAAGTAAGTCAACATTAAGCCTGATCTTATTCCCATAGTTATGTTTGCTGAAACTCGCGTATTGAAATGAATTACACTTGTGAGGAAAGACCGAATGTGGAGGAAATACCCACTGGCTTGAACTCTATAAAAAGCGAGTAGTAAGATAAATTGATCTTTGAGGACAAAGATCCTGTTTAGGGGTAAATGCTGTGACAATCCGTCAATTTATGGTTGATATTTCATTCTCAAATATTATTTAAAAACATTATTTTAATGTTATATTATGAACTCACTCATTTATGGGAAGAAATTTGGGTTTACGTCTTGAAGTAGCATCGACTACGTTTAAACCGGAGGATTCTACGTTACGTGCTTACGTTTACATACACCTTTTTGGTGACAGTCCGACATTTCAGAAAATAAATTTATCCGTGAATATTATTCTGGGATTTTAAATTTGAGTTAGTTCATAAACTCACAAATTTACGAGAAGAGATTAGGACTTGCGTGAATAATTTAACGTCCTTTACGACTAAACCGGAAACCTTAGGATTACGTATTTATGTTTTTGAACTCCGTTTTTGATGAGACAATTTTTATTAGATTCGTTTTGTGTCGTTGATTCATAATTTATAAAAACGTTTTTCGTAAAACGACCCGAGTGCACGCAAATCAAGGAAACTAGAATCGAGGAGTACCCGTAATTAAATGGGTATGAGACAAGATAAACTTGCCCCACCCCCACACATGGGACGGAAACAAGTGTACAACACACCCTTGTAAGGTGTTAAGCTTGTAAACAAAGCTAAGACACTTGTCTTAGCTTTGCCATCACACCACTTGCACACAAAAATTGCCAAAACCACTCACACAAACCATTTTACACTTTCATACATGCAAACCACCATTTTTCTCTCCTCTCTCTCTATATTTCGTCCAAAAACCACCATCAAACACCCCTCATTTGATCAATTTAACCACAATATCATGTGTTATTCACACATATGTTGAAGAACCTTTGAAGATATGAAGATTGGAGGTGATCTTAACCTATGAAAAGGAGTTTTAATGAGGTTAAAGGGCTGAATTCATGGAGGTGTTCATCTATCCAAAGGACCCAAGAAGTTTCTTTGCTAAAGTTGAAGATTTGATAACAAGAACCAAGTCTTGTTCATCAAAAACCTCATCTTTTCATCACTAATGGTGGTATAAAGATTGTTCTTCCTATCCTCTTGTTATTTTTATTATGTAATCTTGTATTTTATTTATTTATGTATATGTATATGATGATTAATGATGATAAAAATATTATGTGGGGATTTGGTGTTGATAAACATGGGTAAAAAGATGGAAAACCACATGTAAAATGGTTAAAAACTTGCTAAATATGATGGCTGTATAAAAACAGTAAGTAACCAAGTGATAAACTGATAAAATGGCATAGTGGAATAAATTTATAGTAGGTATTCGATGTCATACACATGTGAGAGTTGGCCATGCAATAGAATCATCAAAATGAGTGAGATATGATCAAAACAAAATTAGTATACCAATCTGAATAGTCTATTTTGTAGGGACTGTTAAGGATATTTAGACATGGATTGAGCAGTATCTATACCTAACTTATTTGTAGCAAATAATATGAAGTTTATTTCATCCAAAAATGAGCTTCTATCTCATTATAGAACTCAACATATGATAAAAATGGTGAAAGTGAAACTAAAAATCAGATTTTGTGAAATTAAAGTTTAATAGTATTATATAAGCACTCAAAATAATATAGTATAAAATGTGAAATTAAAACCCACTAACTTATATATTTCATTTATATAAGTATGTATAAGGATAAATAAATGGACATTATATAAAAATGGTAGTTTAGTAAGTTTTATAAGTTATAAAAACTATAAACATGATTTTTACGTCTTTTCGGCTAATACCGTAAAACTAACGTTTTTCGTCAATTAAAACTTAGACGATCGGACCCGTCTAATGTAAACTTTTTAAAAGTCATATACTGATATATAAGTACTTAATACAAGTAAAACCGATAAAACCCGAACTATATAACATACGGACATTAACGGGCTAAGTTAGCATTATTGGACTAATAATCCAACTAAATGGGCTAAACACTTATAAATTTACTTATTGGGCTTAACCCACTTGGGCCCAATATGTAACGTATAATACTGATAATAAAAGTATAAAATGGTCTAATTTAAGGTAATGGACTTATAATAGGCTTATTGGACCTAAAACATGTAAATAGGTAAAACTAGTAAACTAGTATAAAAGTTACCAACACATAACACTAAAATGAGTAAATGAGAATGTATAAACCCACTTGATCATCATCATATATATAAAATCATCATATGTATACATAATTGTTATTTTTATAAAGTCATTGGACAAGAGTCTAAGACAAGTATTATTTGTCTAGGTTTCCGTGATTGAAGCACGTACCGCACATCCGAATTGCCGATAACCCGCTTTCCCACATCAACGTGAGTTCATAGCCTCGCACTCTTTTAAATTTTTTATGAAATGTTTTATAAACCCGCGAGGGAGATAACATGTTATTTTTTATGAAATAGGACACTAGTTGTCCCGATTGTTTCTTTATTGATTTCGACCCGAATGATTGTATGACCCGATGAATGATTATATGACCCGATAAATGGAATAAAATGGATTATTAAAGTTAGGTTATGTCACTAAAAGTCCCATTAGCATGAATTGTGAACTACCGGGATTGGGTAGACGCTTGTGCATATAATAGTACTATTTGGGGACAATCACCCCAATTCGCGCCTTGACGGTTGATCCCCGTCGTGCCACATTGATTGGTAAGCAAATTTATGTATGAGAAGATTTCCATAGCGTGATTTTTGTGACGACACGCTAATTTAGATGGGCAAATTGAGATTCGGGTTAGCTACCCGTTGTTTGTTGTAGTAAGGTAACAATGTCATGCGGCTTATAATAATCCAAATAACGAAATACTGCTATACGCACTGAATTACGATATATTGCCTGACTAGCAATACGGGGTCTTATTATTGATATTATGTTCGTGTTTTGGTTTTACATAACCATATTCATATAAGGGTTTTTATTTAACTCTACACAACGTTATAAAACGTATTGTATGATGTTTTTACGACATTGGTTCGTATAATGATTTTGAAGGCAAAAGCCTATATTATGATTTTTGATAAGGATTTGTATAAAATGACTTTGGCTATTTTATGGCCTATTACAATGATTTGTAAAAAATGATTTTTGGTAATAATTATATACCGATGATATATTAATGGTTTTATTAAACTCTATGAATTCACTCGGCGTTGTCGCTGACCTTTTCTTTTAACATGTTTTATCTCAGGTACCTGAAGGTAATTCTCGGGAAGACAACAAGAATTCATGGCCCGCACTTAAATAATAATTTCCATTCAAATGCTTTGTAAAACCTGTATGAAATACAATGACTTGGGACCTATATAAATTTGATACTTATGAATGGAAATGTTTTATTATTAAACGACGCGATTTTTAAGCGTTGTCTATGATGTGAGTAATGTGCTATCCCGTAACACCAACGAGTCTTCCGCTGTATTGAATTGTGTAAATTTGGGGGTGTTACATTTTGGTACCAGAGCTCTCGTTATAGAGAACGAAAGATTTTAAAAACTAAGGTTTTGAATAAAACGTTTCAAAATCTTATAACTATAAACATTTTTCTAAAAATGTCTAAAATCTTTTGACTATAACGGTGCCGAAAAATTCCCGAGTTACCGACAAGGCCAGACTGAGAAGTGTTATTTAAATATATATATATAAATTGGATTATATATATATATATATATATATATATATATATATATATATATATATATATATATATATATATATATATATATATATATATATATATATATATATATATATATATATATATATATATATATATATATATATATATATATATATATATATATATATATATATATACTAGCGTCGTAACCCGCCCAATGGGCGGGGTCGCTTTTTTTTTTGCTCTGGGATTGTTTTTTTTGTTTGTTGGGTCTTTGTTTTTTTAAATAGTGTTGTTTTTTCGAATTGTTTTTATTTATAATTTATTTGATAATTGCATTTTTGGTTTTTATTTGTTTGTTTGTTTTTTATTAATTTGTTTATGGTTTTTTATTTTTGTTTGTTAGTAAATTTTAATAGTGGTATTGATTCTTTGTTTTCTTTTTGATTTAAGTTCATTTGGATACTAAACTTTATTTGGATATCAAGGGACTAATCTCCATTTTTCATATCTATTTTAATTTAATAGATAAGATTAAACACAAAGTATATTTTCACCATCTTTTTTCAAACACTAATATCTCTTAAACCGTTAATCGTTATGCGAAAAAAACACACCGTTTATCTTTTTATAGATATGCTATATGATACACTTTCGACAATTTTTTTTCTTCATTTTTTTCACTTTTTCGAAAATTATCATATATGATACTAATATCATATATGATGTAACACCAGTATCATATATGAAATGACCTATCATGTATGATATAAACCAATATCATATATGATTTAACACTGTATCATATATAATGAAACAATATTATCATATATGATATTTTACGGAAATTTTAACAAGAAGAAAAAAAGACGAACTTTTTTTCTTCGAAAGTATATCATAGTGCATATTGGTAGAAAGATAACTAAACGCTCGTCGCGATGGTATAATTATTTGCGCTTAACACTTAAGGTTTAGGAGATGAATGATGAGATGAATCTCCTCATATCCAAAAAAAAAAGTATGGTATCCAAATAACTCTTCTCTTTTTCTTTTGGTATGTGTTGCATTCATTATAAGTTTATTTCTAATCAGAATGTAAAACAAAGATGATACCCATTGATTTCAGTAAATATTAGATAATCTTTAAGAAAGCTTTTTTTTGCGACAAACATTATTTTATAAAAAACAGATGTTGTTGACACAAACCAACTTGCTAGCGGCGTAACCCGCTCAACAGGTGGGTTCGTTTTTTTAAATCTTTTTTAAAAGTATGTTCGTGTATTAGTTATATCTTTTGGTAGTGGGACCCGCTTTTTAAAAAGAAATTTAAAAGGAAACTAATCTTTAATATTTTTAGGCCCTTGGTCGATTGTTGTGTTTTGTCTCTTGTGAATCTTTGTTGTTCAAATATCGGTTTGTATTTTTTTATTAACTTTTTTTAAAGGTAAACTAACCTCTGATAGTATTAGAGCTTGATACACCCAACGACCGTGTTTGCTGTCATGTTTGGTTGGCAGTTAGACATATAGGTTTTGTAACAAACGAATTTTGTCCCATGTTAATCTTTCGACGTCCACCAATAAACCGATATGTTTTTGTTTGTGTATATATTTTTGAAACAACGTTTGTCGATCTGTTATATTGGTTGGCAGTTTTGTGGATTAGTGGACAGACGTTTTTACTTGATCGCCCTGATGCGGCGATCAAATGAATCGGTCTTCGATACACAAAACGATTGCAAAACGATTGCAGTATCGACCTTTCTCGCACCTCAGTAAATGACGAAAATGTTAACGTTACTACTTAAAAAACAATTAATTTAAACAATTTACCTTTTTATATACCTAACCCAATTAATCATCTTCTTTCAAAAATATATTATTTTATTGACAAGAAACGGATATGGCTTGTTCATTTACACGTATAATCCATGAAAACTTTGGTATTTTGTTTTTAAATTTCTTATTGTGTTTCTAAATTGTATTTTTAATTTCTTATTGTGTTTCCACGTCTATTACAAATAGAGAGAAAAGTTCTATAAGGAACATGCATCAAAAAAAGAACAAAGGAAGCAATCTCCACCATCCAATATTAATCTTTTTACATTTAATTAAAAAACACATTTTCATCCTATTTCTTAAAAATTAAATATCTCTCAAACCGTTAATCGTTATGAAAAAATAATTATACCGTCACGACGGGAATTAAATTATCTTTCCATAGATATGCACTTCTATATACTTTCGGCGAACTTTTTTTAAAAAATTTCGTAAAAAAATCACATGTAATTCTCGAAAAATTACATGTAATTCTCGAAAACTCATGTTTGATTAATTATTTTAAAAATCACATTTGAATTTGTAACGTCACATGCGATTTGTGAAATCACGTGTATTTTTTTGACGAGAATTTCAACATTGTAAAATCGTTAAAAGTATATGAAAATAACCGTCTATTAAATGACAAAAATATTTTCGTTATTATTTTAAAACCACACGTGATTTATGTGAATTACATTAAAATGTTTGAATCACATGTAATTTTGTTAATATATTAAAATGTTTGTTGTCATTAATATAAAATATGTTCATTTTACCGGGGTGGAGTCCCCTTTACCCAAAAAAAATATATGTAAAACAAATTGGCTTCTGAATTACATGTGATTCGGTGATAATTACATGTGATTTTGCTTGCATTACATATGATTCAAGCATACCGAAACCATAACTTTTTCTAACAAACCCACATTAGATGAATAACATGTGCTTTTTTTAATCACGTATTATGTTTTCATTTATGTAAAATATATAAAACAAATTGGCTTCTAAATTACATGTGATTTTGTTTGAATCACATGTAATTCTGCTTGAATTGCATGTGATTCGGTGATAATTACATATGATTTTTCTTGCATTACATGTGATTCAAGCATTCCGAAACCTTAACTTTTTCTAACAAACTCACTTTAGATGAATCACATGTGATTTTTTTTAATCACATGTAATCTTGTTAATATATTAAATTGTCTGCTTGAATTACATGTAATTCGATTATAATTACATGTGATTTTTCTTGCATTGGATCACATGTAATTCGATGATAATTACATGTGAATTTGCTTGCATTACATGTGATTCAAACATTTCAAAACTTTAACCTCTTCTAACAAACCCACTTTAGATGAATCACATGTGCTTTTGTTTGAATCACATGTAATTTACCACGAATTACATGTAATGCAAGCAAATTCACATGTAATTATCATACATGGATCACAAGATAGCATACATGGATCACAAGACCACTTTAGATAGCATACATGGATCACAAGACCACTTCGGAAGGATGGATGATGTGAGGAATGGAGAGAAAATGTTATTTACCACGAACCACATGTGATTTACCACGAATTACATGTGATTTATCACGAATCGCATGTGATTTACTTGGTTTCTAGATTATTGGTATTAAAGTTGAAAATAAAAATCTATGAAAACATGTAACTTAAAAAAAAGACTAACGCGTCAAATGGGACGAAAGTTAGATGTAAAGTTATGTGAGTCTACATGAATCACATGTGATTTAAAGCAAAATTACATGTAATTATTTATAAAATCACATGTGATTTAAAGCAAAATTACATGTAATTTTGTATAAAATCACATGTAATTTGAGCAAAATTACATGTAATTATTTATAAAATCACATGTGATTTGAGCAAAATTACATGTAATTCACACAAAATTACATGTAATTTTCATTCAACACTAACTAACCACTTTATTACAAAAATCACATGTAATTCACACATAATTACATGTGATTTGCATTTAACACTAATAAACTATTTTATTACAAAAATTACATGTAATTCACACATAATTACATGTAATTTACACAAAAGTTAACGATTTACAGTGTTAAAAATTCTCGCCAAAAAAATTACACGTAATTTTCGAAAATTACATGTAATTTTTCGAGAATCACATGTAATTTTTTATGCGTAAATTTTAAAAAAAAAGTTTGCCGAAAGTGTATAGAAGTGCCTATCTATAGAAAGATAACTTAATTCCCGTCGCGATGGTATAATTAGTTTTTCGTAACGATTAACGGTTTGAGAGATATTTAATTTTTAAGAAATATGATGAAAATGAGTTTTTAAATTAAATTTACAAAGATTAAATCTAGATCATTAGATGGAACTTGAATGGATGGTTGAGATTGTTTACTTCCTTCTTTTTTTTATGCATATTTTATAAGGATCTCACCTCATTGTTTCACAAGTTCTTCCTAAAACTCTTTATTTGTTTACACATTTTAATGGATGAATGCCCTCATGGAGCATTAAAGCAACTCTTGAACTGGTAGTATCATACAGCTGCACCTTTGTTTTCCAATTAGTGGCTGTTGAGAAGATAAATTGGTAAACCTAGAAATTAAGATTGGCACATTAGCAGCTGCAAATTTAATTTGTAACAAAGGATAAATAATGTTTATATGTAATAAAAGCACTCCTGCGCCAATATTTTCATAGTCCATTTAAATTGATGAACCGTTCAGTGACTTTACCCCTGAATAGCTACAAAAATTCTTGAACCATCAGGTAATTGCAAGTAACCGTTTTCTATTCCATTGGCGACCAAACAATCCTCGGCACCCTTGGACTACAGTTTCAAGAATCGAGTTCCAGCCATCGTAAGTCGAGAACCCTTATATTGCTTAAAATGTGACAGTGATCTCAATTAAAGTAGAAGATCAGCAGTAGAAGAAAATTAGCGGAGGCAAACATAAGTTAGAAAACATGGTCAATATTATACTATCATATTAGTCTCTACTTGCCTCAAATCTTCTGGTTGCATCCTCGTACTCAGCAGCTTCATAGAAACACAACAGCAGATACTGTTTCTTCCAACACTTTTGGTACGCGTTTCTTTCTGCTTCATCAGAAGTAAGTAACACACACCTGAATTACTTGTTTATACCTCTGAAACTGCAAAATCAAATAAGATCACTCAATAACATTTCTATTCAACTCCTGAGTTCATGAAAACATCTACTTGACCAGACCCACACAGGTTGAAGAATAAGTGACAACACTACGCATCAGTTAAGATGTCAGGAAACACCTCATACCTAGCAGATATCAAACATGTACTAAGATTTTAAAAAAACATATTAAGAGGTCGTAATTACCTTTTCGTTACAAAAGACTTGGCTTTGTTGTCCCTCCTTGGTAGACATGTCAACTCCTGTGCTGACCTCATATATATCTGCTCCTATCCTGACCTGCTTCGACCTCCTTAGTCAGGCCCCCACCTTGCACTCGCAAACTATTACATCTGTCATTTATATGAAATTGGATCACACTGTCTATATAAAACGTATTTTTATTTCTGGATAAAAAAAATATACTCTAATTAACTCAACCTGGTACTTCAAGGTTAGCTAAAACAAACATTTTATCATATAACACTTTGACAAACTATATCATTTCTAGCAACGTTTTGATCTTTCGTTTGTTTTCATCTATCTTGTCATTAATAGACCGGTGCTTGTCATCCAAAGACCGCGACCTGGAACGCCTTCTGTGCTTGTCTTTGGTTTGATCATCAGTTCATGAGGATGAACTATTTCCACAATGACTAACTGGAGATCTAAAAGTCGCATGTGAACATTCATTTAACCTATAGGTCAGGCTTTTCATGAAGACGTTTTGGAGAGTCTTAACCATCACGTCGAGAGTGGCAATTATTTGATCTGCCATATTCTCGTCTCCTACTTCTGTCACTATCATCCCTTGTATCCCAGAAAGAACGCCTGTCATACTCATAACTGGAGTTACCTTGAATAGGATGAGGTTGCTAATGCACAAAAGCCAAATTTCATCATGGAACACGTCTCCTACAGGGGTCCAAAATAAAATGGTAAGCGGATTTGGACCGGTTATTATTAACGACAAACATAAAAGATTCAGAGTTTAGGAATATGTTTACATATGACACATGATTGTCTTTTGAAGTGTGGCCAGTTGTCTAGAGGTCTGAACCAAACTCCTAGAGACGATACTTTTGTATAGCCATTCAGATTTTTTAACTATATATTTTCATTAGGAACAACTCCTCTATATCCAACTCCTACTCTTGAAGCAATCAAGTAGGGATGGTAACATATTTATCTTATAGTTCATTTCGAAAGCGTTGTTTATGGAATCTGTACCAACCTTACAAATTGCTGTTTCACTTGATAAATTATTTGTTTAATTGCTACCCCGCATGTCTTATTAGTTGTTTTAGGTAATTTTTCAGAAATTATGCTCACAATTAGAGGTGGCAAATCTTGCCCATTTGGATACATATGGGCACTTTTTGCCCATTTTCAAAAAAGGATGGGGCACTTTTTGCCCATTCTTTATAATGGATGGGCTAAACGGGCGCATATGTAAGAAACTAAATGGGTTTAACGGGCGCACTTGTAAAATACAAATTAATATACTCGACGAATATTTTTTATTAAATTTTTTATCCCGACTTTCAAACAAGTATTTTTATTTTTTAATTGTAGGTTTTTATATGTTTTTTCCCTTTTTTAGCTTGCGCCCGTTTAGCCCGCCCATTTTGCCCGCCCGTTTCGCCCGTGCCCATTTAGCCCGCGCCCGTTTAGCCCGCCGCCCGTTTAGCCCGTTGCCCGTTTAGCCCGCCGCCCGTGCCCGCCCGCCCGCCCGTTTTGCCACCTCTACTCACAATTATAGAATCAGAATTGGTTTGGTTGTTTTTTGTGACAAATGAAGATTTTAAAGTAACACAATGACAGAAGGAGTATGGTAGAGTGAACTTACAGGATATATAAAGTCCTGTGAACAACCATGTAACTTACAGCCGAATGTCTGCGAATAGAAAGCACATGAACAATTGATTAGAGCTAACCTATTTAATGCCCCCAACGAATGCACCCACTGAATTTTTCTTACCTCAGTTAGTTTAACAATTTTAATACTACTAAAAGAAAAAGCATGGTATTGGTTTACTCTAGCCTGTTTGAATTGGCATGTTTCCTAATCAAAAGTAGCTTCTGCTTCGGAATGACTGTACAAGTGTTAAAACAAATAGCGACTGAAAATTGATTTCAAGATCTATAATATTTCAATAAAAGTTTACTTTTCAAGAATAAGATGATTTCGAAGTTTTATGCATTAAGAATAAACTTAGTGAGACTTTTGACTCATTCTCTTTTTAGCTATTACTTTTAATCCTACCTTTTGATAAGTTAGAAAACCCACATAAACCGAATTGACCCATTCAGTAAACGGGTCGTAGTTGCTATCTTCAGTGCCAGACAGTGTTAGTTGCTATCTTCAGTGCCAGACAGTGTTGTACCTGCTGAAAAATACTCTTCAAAATGGCTTCTACAAGGCCTATTTTTTCTTCTTTCTTCTGTTGATATGTCAACATATAAGGATAATTATTCCACATCTGTAACGGACTACTGATGTCTGGGTATAAGCTGTCTCATACATCTGTTCTCCTAGGAAAGTCGATATGCTAATTTTCTTCTAACATATCCTCATAATCTTTTAGCTTAAAATAAATTTTAAAGGGTTGAACTGAGACAACCAATCTACATGATGCAACCATAATTAATAGTTTTCATTACCTACCAATAACTATTCAAAATTCATGCTACTCGATTGAGCCCGACTTCTTAACACCATCAAACTACTTATAACTTGCAAGTTTGTAGCAGAACCAAACACCCTTTAAAACTTTAGTTTTGCAGTCATAAAAGCTGTAGTAGCCATACCTAATTGGACTGATCATTTAATAGTTTGAACCTTGCTTGATGGATAATTCACAGAGAAACTACTTCTTTTAAGGATCTAGTGTTAATTGTGCTGGCTATATGCAAGGAGTAAGTTATCAGTTCTAAAACAGACATTGCAACAGAGAAACTCAACTCCCGTCCTTCACCATGGTGCACCGAATATGCAGTTTGGTTACCTCTGGAAGGATCATGGGCACTTTCTGTAAGCTCAACCTTATAGACAACATTAGAAGTTGGTGGGTTGCTTTTAAGCAAATCAAAGCACATATTAAAGCGACCCACTTTCCTCCGCTAACAGCTAAGAGGGTTAGTCAGCCTCTTGTTTAGAAGGGGGGGGGGGGGGGGGGGGGGGGGGGGGGGGGGGGGGCTGCTACTTTTATTTTTGGTCGATAACTGTAATCTCTGAGTGTGGATCAAGAGTGGGTAGAAGCTCCTTTTACAACAATCAGAAAGATATTAATATATACCCAGTCACTATCATATTCAGGCTCAAATATCAATATTAAGCATAGACAAAGGGGTTTTTATTTTGACTCAGTTTGTAATATAATTCTCCTATATATCCTGACAAATAAGGAAAACTTTAGAAGTTGGAGGTTCTATTATACATTTACCAAGATAAAACATACGCAGAATCCATATTTGCAGTTTTAGTTACCTGATCAAGTTGATCACCAGAATTAGTTAGATCAACCACCAACACGGAATACGCAAAATAACATGCCACACCAAGGATGAAAAAGTAATCAAAGAAGTAAATTATGTGATCTAGGAAAGTACAAATTTATGTAGACGTGAAAGCTAAGAGTCATCAGCCTGAAATAAAGTATAATTGCAATTACTAAACACATGATCGTTCTATCTGAAGATTCCGTGAAACCTTAAAATAGACCCACTAATATGATACTCTAAAATCATTGATTGAAAAGGGACATTATGCAACATCAGCATCTGCAAGCAAGTTGTGCTATTATGCATAAATCTGAAATTTCAACTACAATAGAATACTAATGAAGATTTAAACTTACCAGTCGTTGCACCTGATATACTTGGCAAGATTACTTACATATATTAAAGACAGAAAACCATCTCCAAGGTAACAAAATATCAAATAAGAGTTAGATAGAGCTTGAAAGTTCAAAGTTCACATATTTTAAAGGATGTTTGGCACTACATTTTAAATGTTATTATCTAATTCTTGTCCTTTAAATAGTAAAAAATCAAATTCTAGTTATATGGTGTTCTTTAATGTAGTTCCCTAATCATGGCATGGTATGATTAATTTAATTGGGCTTTCGGCAAAACTTAATAAATTACAGAGTTTAGCTGATAGAATTCATATGTTTCAATCATCAGACCGAATAAACTTCCATACATATTGTAATTTATATTTAAATCCTCATATTTCTCACACTTATAAGTGTATACGTATACCTGTACCGCATTTGGTTTCTGTCACCATGGCACAAGTCCTTCCTCCTGAAAAACAAAATCAAAATTTACCAAATGATTAATAACTTTAAAATACCAACCAATGGACATTTGTTGAGTGGTTTCGCGCAAGTCTTATTAGGAACTGAACATATGTGTAAGATGTGTGAAATGTTTTCTTTAAAAATGAAATATGTGACTTCCGTAATGGACATTTCAGCAAGTACAAATTATAACATCGGGTTCAGATATAATTTTTGTCTTTATGCTATGTGAAAGACAACGTTGTGAATATTGATGACAATAATTGAAGCCCAACCTACTATATGAAGTGTAGGAAAAACCAACGAACGGAACGTCAGGACCTTGCCATTTAAGAATCCTGCCATCAGCGACCGTCATACAGCCCTCCACCACCAAGATCAAAGGCTGCAGATTTAGAACTCGTGACACCTGAAGTTATGAAATCACCAGCAATACAACAATGTTAATGCTGTCGCCTCCAAAAAACTTTGTACCATGTCGAGCAGGTGTCAAAGAAGCTGTCAACCTGCAAGATTGGTGTTAACATACTACATTCTGTTATCACATGTTTATTAGTTTCTACTTGTACATGATAAATGCCATTTCTTCAATTTTACTTAAGTCTTAGCACAGGTTGGGATGGTTACGGGTGACAATCTACAAATGACCAGAGCTATTGCTCTAGAGTGGGGTATACTTCGATCAGATGTTGACGCCTCTGAGCCAAACTTCACTGAAGGGAAATCATTGCTGAAAAAGTAAAGTAACAGCTGGATGGTCACATTCTTATAGGCCGACAAAAAAAGTTGTTTTTGCTAAGGAGAATCGAAATAAACCTTCTGACATGAGAGTTAGAGAGCAGAGGTACACTTACTGATTGCAAATTATCTGTTCAAGAATACATTTAATTTGCTGCTGATTTTCTAATTGGCCATGCATATGTTGTTGCATAAGTAGCAGCAGATTTAGCAGTGATCGTAGGCGGTCATCATCTCCCCGCGTGATTACTCTTTTGCGCCTAAAAGGCACTGCTCAAGGTAAAAGCATCTTGATCGTGTAAAAAACTTATTGGCGTGTTCTAGAATTACAGTCTATATCCTGAAAATTAGTCGATTTTATTGCCAAACACCAATTGCTGCGTTGACTTAGTATACTTGTTTTTGGGCAGGTCGATTTCACCTACAGAGAAAAGGTACAGTTGTGAAAGATCATACTCAGGCTCACCAGTGAGAGACCGTTATCCATCTCATGATGGTGCACCTAGGAGCCTAAGTCGTTGTCCGGTTAATGCGTCAAGGAGTTTAAGCTGAGTCTGCAAGGGACGTAAGCAAGAGCAGGAGCAGGAGTCCTAGATAGATCAGCTTTCTGTATGCATCGAGATAAGGGAGCCTTGATGCTAGATTGTTGTATGGTATGAATTCAAAGTAATGGTTTGGGAATTCTGTTTCTTTTCAAGAAAGGATTTCGAATTTGCTGATTTTCCTGAATCTGAGACTCGCGTTAGTTTGGATTGTTTGTTGGTATGGACTTGTCGCTTCACAAATGAACTGTGAGATTCAGTAACCTTTTCCAGGTTTCAATAGTGGTTCAAAGTAGCGCATATTGTTTAAGTCCATGATCGCTTGGACGACGTGTTTCTATTGTGAATTGAATGTTACATTTTATTTTTTTAAATCTTAAACTAATAACAGAGTATGGGTTGGTACTGTGTTACCTTTCTATCAATAAGCATACAGCAGAATGCGGTTTCTTTCATGTCCTCGATGCCTTTGTGAATCCTTCTTTTGGCAATCCACCGTCGGTATACTTTGGCTTCCAAGACTCGATCTTATTCTCCAGGATTTAAGTTATCAATCAAGGGCTCTGACATTTTCTTGATCCTGCGTGTTAAAAGAAAAAGAAAATTCAGTAATTTAGTTATTACATTTTTAAGGAATAGTTGGTGACAATGGTTCACCGTACGAACAATCAACAACTGGTGCTCCATCGGCATTTGCTGCAAGTCCTCTACTATTCTGGCAGAACATATGTGGAAAAATCGACGGGTCGGATAGGTTAAGTTACTGTTCAAAATGAGTTGCCAGCAATGGGATGTTCGATTATCAAATCTGCAAACTGAACGATTCTTATATATGGGTTGATAGTACTCGCTATTAGCAAAATGTTTACTCGTGTGCCTGATTGTGATTGTTCATTGTAGCAATGATCCTACTCTTCTAGCCTATGTTGGTGCAAAGATCTGATACAAGCAGGGATATGGCACCACAGACCTGGTAGCTAGAAATGAGAATAAAAAAGCAAATATACCATTTATGGTACACATTCTAGAAAATGCACATCATAACTCTTTTATTTTACAATTTTCATAATTGAAATTACTTAATTCTCAAAATTACCATTGGTCAGTGTATTCACTATAATGATTATCTATTTTTGTCGTCACAACTCAAATCTAATATATGTTAATAAGCTTACCCAAACGCCCCTGAACAAGGTAAACGTTATAAAAAAACATACATACCTTGTCCTATGATTGAATGAATCGGACACATTGCATGAAGATGTAGATTCGATTAGATCTAGGGTTGATAGAGGAGAAGATATGTGTAGCGATTGAATGAATTAACCTATACAATCAAAAAAATAAAGATGTGATTTTAGGGTTTATGTTTGTAAAAAATTGATGATTAATTATTTTGTTCAAAGATTGAAAAGATTATCATGGATGTGGGATCGGAAAAAATGGATGTTTCAAAGATCGAAAAGGTTAATATTGATCTGGGATCAGAAAAAATAGATTTGGGATCGGTAGTGGGTGTATGTTCCCCGTCTGTGCGTGTTGTGTGTGTTTTCCCCATGTGTGGGTTCGAGGAATAAAAAATGGAAAAAATGAGAAAAAAATGGAAAAAATGAGTTTTGAGGCAATACATATACCTAAGGTATGAAAACGCGGTTTTTAAAAAAATTGCGTTTCAAAACACTTGTTTTCGGGTTTTTTTGAGTTGTTTTAGGCAACACTCAAATCCTATTGGCTAATAGCTGCCATGTCACATATGACTGGGATTAAGGGTGTGGTGGTATCAAATCATAATTATACCTATATATAATATAGAGATATATATGATGAAATTTGATTGCATGATTGTTTGATGATTATTTTAATATTTTTACGAGGTATTTATACGACGTAGATTGTCACAAGGAACCCTAAATCCCCTAGCAAATTAATCTAAGCTATTTCTGTAAGGAATTCTAGCTATTCAAGATCTAAACCAAGTTGTGGATATTTATCATCCCAACAAAATGGTTGATATTCGTAGAAATGTAGATATTAGTTGATTGTGATATTGAAGAAGAATTGGCGAGATTAAAACTGATATCGATGTCATGACGATCTTTCCTTATGGAGTGGAGTCTGACAAAACGTTACCACCTAGAAAGATGTCATTTGATTCGTTGTCACCCAATTCTTAAAATTGAAATCAAAAGGGTGAATGTTGCACTTGAGGCTGTCATTGGAACCATTACCCAAAAGCCTCGTGCCACTAGTACCTTTCCGAGAAGTCTAATTGAATGTGTGAGTCATTTCATACTAGTGACTCATTTGATAACTATTGATAAAGGAGTTATAGGATTGGAAATTAAGTATTGTTCATATCGAGCTTTTATTGCCCTGTTAAGGTTTATGAATAAGGAGAATGAGGTAGGATATCGAATTGAGTATAAGTTGATTGAGAACTTGAATAAAGTAAAATTTAACTTGTATGGAATAAGAAATTGTTAAGAGGAAGTCGTTAAGCCCTGTGATTGAATTATAAGGTTTTAATTGATTGTTGATTCGTGTTAAGTGTTGTTCCTAGGCCATTATCCACTAACGAGGATGCCCAGTGTCCAAGAAATAAGTTGAAGAAATCTTCTTCTGAATTGGGACCGATGGATCTTTTGGGACAGGTGGAACACCTAATGATTCTTGTAGATTAGTATTCATTGTGGTATCTTTTAAAAATAATCCCTAACTTAACTGAGACATCAGTTGGTAGGATGAGTTCTTGGAATTGTATGACATAGTGACACGTAATGTGTTACGGTACAACTTTGACTTGTTTGTGATTAATGAAAAGACTACCTTTAATTACTAAATCCTACATGTATCGATGTTATCTATCCTTTATTGCTTCATCCTAATGTTCGCATTAGTGATGCAACCATTGAACAAGTACTCATCTTGATTTGAGTTACGTTGTGGATTATTCTTTTGAGTGCCATCGAGGTCATGAACCTCATGAGTAATTGGCTAAGCTCATTTCCTATTATATTGTAGTTAGTTCTTGGTGAACAACTTTTCATCACTCATTTGCAGATCACTAATCGTTTTTATAAGTTAAAATAGTATCCCTTGAGAAAAATTGGGTTTTCATCACCATAAGGATTATTTAAAGTGAGATTTATAAATAATCGTTATCGAAATGAAGTTGTTTATGAAACATCTTGGAAAACTTAATTGTTTCCATGATAAAGAACATATATGTAAACTCATTTGAATTAAGCATGAATATATATATATATATTTTAAACATGATGACAAAGTTTTGACGAACTGAGTAATGCATCGTTAATCTTGAAATTGTATATAGTTGCGCGCCTACATAAAATTTGGAAGGGACCATGCAAGGCTGATTATTAGTCACCATCAAACTGTTAATAAACACTACATTTTCTTTGAAGTTATGAAAGATTAAAAATTTATGAGATCTGCAAGAAGTGCAAAATAGAGACATATTGTTAGGGACACCTACATATGTGCCCGTACTATTTATTCTTCTGAGTAGAATTTACTCATCTGTGGAAATTGTCTTATTTGACAAATTGATATTCCCTCTTTGTCTGATTCTCCCGTGGTGAGATTCTTAGGAAATGTATTTGATTACCGAATGTTGATACCGGACTGGATGTATCGACGTTCCTATCATTTATTTTGATTAGATTTCATTTGAATGACCTGGGTAACGATCCGAGGAGCTTTCGAATGCGTACTCAATCATGAAAACATGGGATGTATTCATATTCGTTAATGTTTTCGCCTGTATCTGATTTGAAATTCTCTCGCGTAGATTATGCGTTGACCTTACTCTTTTAATGGTAGTTGTGTCTCCATATATCCTTGAATTTGTGAAGGATTATGAGTTATTATTAGTCTTTTGAGAAGTTCACATCTTATCGACGGCAATAAAACTGAAAAGTTGATAGTGCCAGTAGAATGGATTGATTGATTATGACATGACGACACAGTCTTAATTGATGGGAACTAGAATAGAATTCCCCTAAATGATAAGATGTTGATTATCAAAAGTGATATAAATAATTCTTGATGGATGACCATATCCTGCATTTAGACTTGAAATTATACCATGAATGGTTGTGAAGTAGTCATAGATCTTGTAATCTAGAAAGAACTTAAAGTAAATTTATTAAAAGATGTTTATGTTATCTGAAATTTTAGGAGGTATTTGCTGGTGAATTACCTAGACTTTCGCCATTAAGGCAAATTGAATTTGGTATTGATTACATTCCTGGTGTTGCACCTGTGGCATGTGCACTGTACGTCAGCACCATCTGAATTAAAAGAATTACCGTACAACTAAGAGAGTTGTCGGAGAAAGCTTTTATTCTACCAAGCTCGTCATCATGAAGAGCTATGGTGTTATTATTCCTTATATTTATTGATTACCGTGAACTAAGTAAATTGATGATCAAAATCTATATCCACTACCCAAGATGATAGATTTATTCGATCATTTACAAGGTTCTAGCGTATATTCGAAGATTTGACCCACTGCCTGGTTATCATCAACTTCGCGTCCGTGAAAAAGATTATCTATTCCAATCACTACATCCAGAACTTGTAATGAACATTATGAGTTTCACGTGATGTCGTTTGGATTGACTAATACACATGTAGCATTCATGAATTTGTGAATCACGTGTGTAGGCTTTAATTTGATAAATTCATGCTTGTGATCATTAAGGACCATTTGTTTGTTTCTAAGAATAAGAATCAGTTAATAATTATTTATAGATTGCACTGAATTGGCCGAACAACGAAAATCTGTACCTTGATATATAACGTGTGATTTAAGGCTTGATCCTTTACATAAAATGATCGTTTGATTAATGATGGTAAGATATATATATATATATCGACTCTTCAAAAATTAGAAGTCATTTAAGACTTTTGGCTTTACCAAAAAGAAAGTGAAAATATGTTCTGACAAATGTTATATCAAAACGAACTTTTGAGGGATTATTCCCTTATACCCAGAACATTTAACTAAACTCCTGTTTAGGGGTAAATGTTTGTGCATACCTCAAGACAACTTAAGAGGGATTGAGGAAACCATTTAAACCATGACTTGAAATTTGAAACGACAATTTTTGCTTTTCAAATAAGAAAATTTTGACCAAAGTATAAACAAAGATTTTTCAAACATTTACGAATCTTATTAATATTTTCGATAAATCAACAAAAATCTTAGTAAAATTCAAATTTATTTTGAACATTTTTATATAACTGGTCGAACTAAGAAATTTAAAATTTTCTTATTTACGTTTCATAAAAATTAAATATTTATTATTTAATTACTTGTAATAATTATCGACGCTCTAAACGTCGGATTAAGTAAAACTGATAAAAATGATAGTGGAGACGAAACTAAAACTTAGAAAATATGAAGAAAGAAATTTTGAATGAATACGGTCATGATAATTATTTCATCAGGGAAGGTGAATGTAAATACTGACACATTATATAGAAAGGATAATATAAATAATAAAGGGGTTCGCGGCTAATGAGAACCATTAGAATTGAGAAGCCGATGGCATTAAATGTTTAAAAGGCCACTTATGATTGCCTAAATATAGAGATTTTGAGATTTAGTCATGTTGGAATCTCATAAGATTAAGTGTTCTATTCATGCCATTTCTGATTAAGTGTATCTTATCTGAAGAAGATGTACTAATGGCAAATTATGAAGGCAGACATCGCGACAGACTGACCAAATCTGCTAATATCATTCCTGTTAATGATAGATTCTTGATGAAGAAATTGACTCTTTTGTATTTAAAGGAGTTGTGTAAACATGGTGTACCTGTATCGATCATCTCTATCAAGATCCTCGTTTCGCATCGAATTTCTAGAGATTTGCTCAGAAGTCATTGAGAACGAACCTTGATGAGAGTATTGTTTACCACCCCAATCGAAGGGACGAGGTAAAGTAAGGATACAAAACACTAGAGGTGTTGTTTTATGCTTGAATAATTGACCTTTGGTAATAAACTGTATAATCGTTTTCCTTTGTAGAGATTATCATTGATAATTATCATATTAGGATCGAGATCGAATCTGGTGAGGATCTATATGAGAGCATCTGTAAGTCGGAGTTAGGATGAAGAAACCCGACATACACCCATTGTGAGTTGGACATGTCTTTTAGGTTTAAGGTTTCCTATGATGACGAACCTAACCTTACAAAATACCCGACCCGCGAGACTTGAAATGATTGTTGAAATTAGGATTTGATTATTGACTGCCAGTAATGGGCAGAAGGTTATGTGAATATGAAGTGTAGATCTTGAAGTGCCGGATGGGTAGCGAAGTGATGCCAAAAAAATTTCACCTTGGAAAAATGAATAAATGATTTGAAAGAGCATGGGAAATAAGTCCCCGTTGAATGGGACCATTGAGATAATGTAAAAATTGGTTCGAAAGGCATATAAGCTGGATCTACCCTAGGACTTCAAGGGCTGCGTGAATTATGTTTCGTATATCGAACTTGATAAAATGTCTATCAAGCGAAAATCTGATTGTTTCCTAGTAAAGTTTAGATCGGCAAAAAGTTGCATTCATAAAAAACCCATGAACATCATGGATAGAGAAAGTAAGTCAACATTAAGCCTGATCTTATTCCCATAGTTATGTTTGCTGAAACTCGCGTATTGAAATGAATTACACTTGTGAGGAAAGACCGAATATGGAGGAAATACCCACTGGCTTGAACTCTATAAAAAGCGAGTAGTAAGATAAATTGATCTTTGAGGACAAAGATCCTGTTTAGGGGTAAATGCTATGACAATCCGTCAATTTATGGTTGATATTTTATTCTCAAATATTATTTAAAAACATTATTTTAATGTTATATTATGAACTCACTCATTTATGGGATGAAATTTGGGTTTACGTCTTGAAGTAGCATCGACTACGTTTAAACCGGAGGATTCTACGTTACGTGCTTACGTTTACATACACCGTTTTTGTAACACCCCCAAATTTATACAACTCAATACAGCGGAAGACTAGTTGGTGTTACGGGATAGCACATTACTCACATCATAGACAACGCTTAAAAGTCGCGTCATTTTAATAATAAAGCATTTCCATTCATAAATATCAAAGTTACATAGGTCCCAAGTCATTACATTTCATACAGGTTTTACAAAGCATTTGAATGGAAATTATTGTTTAAGTGCGGGCCATGAATTCTTGTTGTCTTCCCGAGAATTACCTTCAAGTACCTGAGATAAAACATGTTAAAAGAAAAGGTCAGCGATAACGCCGAGTGAATTCCTAGAGTTTAATAAAATCCATTAATATAACATCGGTATAAAATTATTACCGAAAATCATTTTGTACAAATCATTATAATAGGCCATAAAATAGCCAAAATCATTTTATACAAATCCTTATCAAAAATCATAATATAGGCATTTGCCTTAAAAATCATTATACGAACCATTGTCGTTAAAAACATTATACAACACGTTTTATAACGTTGCATAGATTAAATAAAACCGTTATATGAATACGGTTATGAAAACCAAAACACGAACATAATATCAATAGTATGACCCCGTATTGCTAGTCAGACAATACATCGTAATTCGGTGCGTATAGCAGTATTTCGTTAATTGGATTATTATAAGCTGCATGACATTGTTACCTTACTACAACAAACAACGGGTAGCTAGCCCGAAACTCATTTGCCCATCTAAATTAGCGTGTCGTCACAAAGGTCACGCTATGTAAATCTTCTCATACATAAATTCGCTTACCAATCAATGTGGCACGACGGTACTAGCCGAAAAAGTCGTAAAAATCATGTTTATAGTTTTATAACTTATAAAACTTATCAAACTACCAATTTTAATAAAATGTCCATTTATTTATCCTTATAAATATTTATATAAATGTATTATATGAGTTAGTGGGTTTTAATTCACATTTTATACTATTTTTATTTGAGTGCTTATATAATACTATTATACTTTAATTTCCAAAATCTGATTTTTATTTTCACGTTCACCAAAACTGTCATATCTAGAGTTCTATATGGAGATAGAAGCTCAAATTTTTATGACATAAACTACATGATATTTGCTCCATTTAACTCTCCTATAGCTACTGTTGAATCAGCCTCTAAGTATTTTCTAAAAATCGTCCAAAACAGTGAACTCAGATTTGTACTCTAGACTTGTTTTGATCATATCTCACTCATCCTAATGATTCCATTGCATTGCCAACTCTCACATGTGTACATGACATATTAATTACTGTATATCCATTAATCTATGACATTTTATCAGTTCATGACATGATTCTTTACTATTTTATACAGCCAACAATTTAAACAATATTTTAGCCTTGTTTCTTATAGTTTTTCATCTTTTTAAGCATGTTTATCAACACCAAATCCCCACACAATATTTTTAATCATCATTCATCATCATATACATATACATAAGTAAAAGAAATACAAGATTACATAATCAAAAATAACAAGAGGATGAGGAGAACAATCTTTATACTACCATGATGATGTAGGTTGTGATCAAAACATGGATTTTGATGGAGAAACTTGTGAATAACCAAGACCATCTTCAAGACCATAATTCTTCATGAACACCTTGTGGAAAATCAGCCCCAAGACTCCATGGAAACTCCTCCTAGGATGTTATAACTTTCACCAATCAATAGGGCTTCAAAAGGGCTTCAACTTATGTAGGAATAACATGAGATTTTGTGGTTAATTTTGATCAAATGGGTGTTTATGGTGTAGGTTGGGACGGCACATTTGAGAGAGGGATGAGAGAATGGAAGTTGTTTGCATGTAAGAAAATGAGAACAATGGTTTGTGTGAGTGGTTTTTTCAAGTGTTGGTGGGCTAAGTTAGCTTCAAAATGAAGCTTAACTAGACAAGTGTAACTTGCTAGTTTACATGTTTGACACCTCAAAGGTGTGTTGCTAGTTAGGCCGGTTTTGAGTGGGGGTGGGACAAGTGTCCCACTTGTCTCATCCCCATTTATTTACGGGTACTCCTCGATTCTAGTTTCCTCGATTTGCGTGCCTTCGGGTCGTTTTACGAAAAAAGTTTTTATAAATTATGAATCAACGGCACAAAACGAATCTAATAAAAATTGTCTCATCAAAAACGGAGATCGAAAACGTAAATACGTAATCCTAAGGTTTCCGGTTTAGTCGTAAAGGACGTTAAATTAAAATCGTATGTCCTAATCTCTTTTCGTAAATTTGTGAGTTTATGAACCAACACAAATTTAAAATCTCAAAATAATATTCACGGATAAATTTATTTTCTGAAATGTCGGACTGTCACCAAAACGGTGTATGTAAACGTGAGCACGTAACGTAGAATCCTCCGGTTTAGACGTAGTCGATGCTAATTCACGACGTAAATCCAAATTTCTTCCCAAAAATAAGTGAGTTCATAATATAATATTAAAATAATGTTTTCAATTAATTATTGAGAATAAAATATCAACCATAAATTGACGGATTGTCACAGCATTTACCCCTAAACAGGATCTTTGTCCTCAAAGATCATCTTACTACTCGCTTCTTATAGAGTTAAAGCCATGTGGGTATTTCCTCCACATTCGGTCTTTTCTCACAAGTGTAATCCATTACAATACGCGAGTTTCATCAAACATAACTACGGGAATAAGATCAGGCTTAATGTTGAATTACTTTCTCTATCCATGATGTTCACGGGTTTTTGATGAATGCAACTTTTCGCTGATCTAAACTTCCTTAAAGAATAGTCAGATTTTCATTTGGTAGGCGTTTTATCAAGTTCGATATACGAAATATAATTCACGCAGCTCTTGAAGTCCTAGGGTAGATCCAGCTTATATGCCTTTCAAACCAATCTTTTACATCATCTCAGTGGTCCCATACAACGGGGAATTATATCCCATGATCTTTCATATCATCAATTCATTTTTTCCATGGTTAGAATTTTGACATAACTTCGCTACCCGTCTGGCACTTCAAGATCTACATTTCATATTCACATAACCTCCTGCCCACTACCGGCAGTCAATAATCAGATCCTAATTTCAACAATCATTTCAGGTCTCGCGGGTCGAGTATTTTGTAAGGTTAGGTTCGCCATCATAGGAAACCTTAAACCTAAAAGACATGTCCAACTCACAATGGGTGTATGTCGGGTGTCTTCATCCAAACTCCTGCTTACAGATGCTCTAATATATATCCTCACAAGATTCGATCTCGATCCTAATACGATAGTTATCAATGATAATTTCTCCAAAGGAAAACGATTTTACAGTTTATTACCAAAGGTCAATTATTCAAGCATAACACAAGACTTCTAGTGTTTTGTATCGTTACTTTGCCTCATCCCTTCGATTGGGGTGGTAAATAGTACTCTCATCAAGGTTCGTTCCCAATGACTTCTGAGCAATCTCTAGAAATTCGATGCGAAGCGAGGATCTTGATACAGATGATTGATACAGGTACACCATGTTTACACAACTCCTTTAAATACAAAAGAGTCAATTTCTTCATCAAAATCTATCATTAACAAGAATGATATTAGTAGATTTGGTCAGTCTGTCGACGATGACCCAAATCGAATCAAATTCAGATGATGACCTTTGTAATAGCTAGATGTTTACTAATGTATGAGGCGGTGTATGCCTTCATAATTTGCCATCAGTACAACTTCTTCTGATAAGGATACATTAAATCAGAAATGACAGGAATAAAATACTTATACTTACAAGATTCCAACATAACTAAATCTCTAAATCTCTATATTTAGGCAACCATAAACGGCCTTTTAAAACATTTAACACCATTGGCTTCTCAATTCTAATGGTTCACATTAGCCGCGAACCCCTTTTTTTTATCTATATTATCCTTTTTACAAACATCGTTTATTTTTATATTGTTCGGCAATTTATTTTGCACAGTCATTATTAAGAAATACATCTTAATTGATTCTTTATCCTTTCTATATTATGTGTCAGTATCTACATTCATCTTTCTTGATGAAATAATTATCATGTCAATAATTTATTCAGAAATTCTTCTTCATATTTTCTAAGTTTTAGTTCTATCTCAACTATTATTTTTATTAGTTTTGCTTAATCTGACGTTTAAAGCGTCGATAATTATTACAACTAATTAAATAATAAATATTTAATTTTTATGAAACATAACGTAAAAATTTTAATTTTCTTAGTTCGACCAATTATAAAAATGTTCAAAATAAATTTGAATTTAATTAACAAGATTTTTGTTGATTTATCGAAAATAATTAAAATATTTAATAAGATCCGTAAATGTTTGAAAAATCTTTGGTTATACTTTGGTCAAAATTTTCTTAGTTGAAAAGCGTAAATTGTCGTTTCAAATTTTAAGTCATGGTTTAAATGTTTTCCTCAACCCTTCTTAGGTTGTCTTTAGGTATACACAAACATTTACCCCTAAACAGGAGTTTAGTTAAATGATTTGTGTATAAGGGAATAATCCCTTAAAAATCCTTTGTTAAAACATTTGTCAAAACATATTTCCACTTTATTTTTGGTATAATCCCAAAGTCTTAATAGCTCTAATCTTTGAAGAGTCAGTATATATATATATATTTACCATCATTAAATATTCAAGGTACAAGTTTTCATTGTTCGGCCAATTTAGGGCAGTCTATAACTAATTATTAACTCATTATTATTCTTATATACAAACAAATGGTCCTTAATGATATCAAGCATGAATTTATCAAATTACATCCTACACACGTGATTCACCAAATTTATGGATGCTACATGTGCATTAGTCAATCCAAACGACATAACATGAAACTCATAATATTCATTACAAGTTCTGGATGTAGTGATTGGAATAGTTAATCTTTTTCACGGACGCGAAATTGATGATAACCATGCCATGGATCAAATCTTTAGAACATACGCTAAAACCTTGTAAATGATCGAACAAATCTTCCATTTCGAGTTATGGATATCGTTTTCGATTGTCAATTTACTTAGTTCACAGTAATCTATAAACATAAGGAATGATAACACCATAGCTCTTCATGATGACGAGCTTGGTAGAATAAAAGCTTTCTCTGACAACTCTCTTAGTTGTACGGTAATTCTTTTAATTCAGATGGTTCCTGACGTACAGTGCACACGCCACAGGTGCAGCACCGAGAATATAATCAATATCAAATTCAACTTGCCTTAATGGCGAAAGTCTAGGTAATTCATCAACAAATACTTACTAAAGTTTCAGATAACAGAAACATCTTTTAATAAATTCATATTAGGTTCTTTCTAGATTATAATATCTATGACTAGTTCATAACCATTCACGGTATAATTTCAAGTCTAATTGCAGGATATGGTCATCCATCAAGAATTATTTAGATCACTTTTGATAATCAACATCTTATCATTTAGGGGAATTCTACTCGAGTTCCCATCAATTAAGACAATGTCGTCATGTCATAATCAATAAATTCATTCTACCGGCACTATCAACTTTTCAGTTTCATCACCGTCGATAAGATGTGAACTTCTCAAAAGACTAATAATAACTCATAATCCTTCAGAAATTCAAGGATATATGGAGACACAACTACTATTAAAAGAGTAAGGTCAACGCATAATCTATGCGAGAGAATTTCAAATCAGATACAGACGAAAACATTTAACGAATATGAATATATCCCATGTTTTCATAATTTGAGTACGCATTCGAAAGCTCCTGGGATCGTTACCCAGGTTATTCAAAAGAAATGATAAGAACGTCGATACATCCAGTCGGGTATCAACACTCGGTAATCAGATACTTTTCCTAAGAATCTCACTACGGGAGAATTGGACAAGAAAGAATCGTCAATTGTCAAATAAGACAATTTCCATAGATGAGTAAATTCGACTAAGAAGAATAGATGCTATAGGAACATATGTAGGTGTCCCTAACATTATGTTTCTATTTTTCACTTCTTGCAGATCTCATAAAATTTAATCTTTCACAATCTTCAAAGAAAATTTTAGTGTTTATTAATAATTTCATGGTGACTACTAATCAGCCTTGCATGGTCACTTCTAAATTGTATGTAGGCGCGCAACTATATACAATTTCAAGATTAACGATGCAATACTCAGTTCGTCAAAATTTTATCATCATGTTTATAATAAAAACATTTTCATGCTTAATTCTTAAATAAATTTACAAAGATTTTCTTTGTTATGAAAACAGTTAAGTTTTCTAAGGTGTTTTATAAACAATCTCATTTCGATAACGATTATTTATAAGTCTCACTTTAAATAGTCCTTACGGTGATGAAAATTCAATTTTTCTCAAGGGTACTGTTTTATCTTATAAAAGCAATGAGTGATCTGCAAAAGAGTGATGAAAAGTTGTTCACTAAGAACTAACTACAATATAATAGGAAATGAGCTTAGCCACTTTGTCATAAGGTTCATGACCTCGATGGCACTCAAGAAGAATAATCCACAACGTAACTCGAATCGAGATGAGTACTTGTTCAATGGTTGCATCACTAATGCGAACATTAGGATGAAGCAATAAAAGATAGATAACATCGATACATGTATAATTTAGCAATCAAATGTAGTCTTTTCATTAATCACAAACAAGTCAAATTGTACCGTAACACATTACGTGTCACTATGTCATACAATTTCCAAAACTCATCCTACCAACTGATATCTCAGTTAAGTTAGGGATTTTTAAAAGATACCACAATGAATACTATTCTACAAGAGTCATTTGGTGTTCCACATGTCCCGGAAGATCAATCGGTCCCAATTCAGAAGAATATTTCTTCAATTTATTTCTTGGACACTGGGCATCTTCGTTAGTGGACAATGGCCTAGGAACAACCCTTAACACGAATCAACAATCAATTAAAACCTTATAATTCTATCACATGACTTAATAATTTCCTCTTATCAATCTCATATTCCATACAAGCTAAATTTTACTTTATTCAAGTTTCAATCAATCTTACTCAATGTGATATCCTACATCATTTTCCAATACTTTCATCCTTATTCTTAGACCTTCAAAGTGCAATAAAAGCTCGATATGAACAACACTTAATTTCCAATCCTATAGCTCTTTCCAACAATAATTATCAAATGAGACACTAGTATGAAATGACTTACACATTCAATTAGACTTCTCGGAAAGGTACTAGTGGCATGAGTCTTTTGGGTAATGTTTCCAATGACAGCCTCAAGTGCAACATTCACCCTTTCGATTTCAAATTTAAGAATTGGGTGACAACGAATCAGATGACATCTTTCTAGGTGGTAACGTTTTGTCAAACTCCACTCTATAAGAAAAGATCGTCATAACATCGATATCAGTTTTAATCTTGCCAATTCTTCTTCAATATCACAATCAACTAATATCTACATTTCTACGAATATCAACCATTTTGTTGGGATTATAAACATCCACAACTTGGTTTAGATCTAGGATAGCTAGAATTCCTACGAGAATAGCTTCGATTAATTTACTAGGGGATTTAGGGTTCCTTGTGAAAATCTACGTCGTATAAATACCTCGTATAAATATCAAGATACTCGTCAGACAATCATGTAATAAAATTACATCATATATATATATAATCCAAGTTATATATATATATTAAAATAACACTTCTCAGTCTGGCCTTGTCGGTAACTCGGGAATTCTTCGGCACCGTTATAGTCAAAAGATTTTTAGACATTTTTAGAAAAATGTTTATAGTTAAAATATTTTGAAATGTTTTATTCAAAACCTTGGTTTTTGAAAATCTTTCGTTCTCTATAACGAGAGCTCTGGTACCAAACTGTAACACCCCCAAATTTATACAACTCAATACAGCGGAAGACTAGTTGGTGTTACGGGATAGCACATTACTCACATCATAAACAACGCTTAAAAGTCGCGTCGTTTTAATAATAAAGCATTTCCATTCATAAATATCAAAGTTACATAGGTCTCAAGTCATTACATTTCATACAGGTTTTACAAAGCATTTGAATGGAAATTATTGTTTAAGTGCGGGCCATGAATTCTTGTTGTCTTCCCGAGAATTACCTTCAAGTACCTGAGATAAAACATGTTAAAAGAAAAGGTCAGCGACAACGCCGAGTGAATTCATAGAGTTTAATAAAATCCATTAATATAACATCGGTATAAAATTATTACCGAAAATCATTTTGTACAAATCATTATAATAGGCCATAAAATAGCCAAAATCATTTTATACAAATCCTTATCAAAAATCATAATATAGGCATTTGCCTTAAAAATCATTATACGAACCATTGTCGTTAAAAACATCATACAACACGTTTTATAACGTTGTATAGATTAAATAAAAACCGTTATATGAATACGGTTATGAAAACCAAAACACGAACATTATATCAATTGTATGACCCCGTATTGCTAGTCAGACAATACATCGTAATTCGGTGCGTATAGCAGTATTTCGTTAATTGGATTATTATAAGCCGCATGACATTGTTACCTTACTACAACAAACAACGGGTAGCTAGCCCGAAACTCATTTGCCCATCTAAATTAGCGTGTCGTCACAAAGGTCACGCTATGTAAATCTTCTCATACATAAATTCGCTTACCAATCAATGTGGCACGACGGGGATCAATGATTGGTGTATTTTGCATTCCTCTAATAGCATGTTAATTTAGCATAATTGTATATTTATTTGTCGTTATATATGTACTTTGAGTGTGTTTTGTGATTATGTAGGTTACGAGCGAAATGGAATAAAATGGCCGCTTTATTAATTTTTTGGAGAAAAGACATTGTGAGCACCGATAAATAAAGAAGAAATATTGAAGAAAAAGATTTGAGCGATTCGCAATATCTTCGGTCATCTTTTATTTGTCCGGACTTCGTTTGAGCAATTGTTGGCGTTGAGTTATATTTTATTGGGCCAAAGTTATTATATGCCAAAAGAAAGGAAAAAAAATAAATAAATAAACTTTTGGCCCATTGGACCCAAAAGCCCAATATCCACCAATATATATTATATATTGAAGGAGGAGGATGGAAGAGGGTGTCGCACTATCAATTGAGGCCAAGGAAAAAAAAGGTTGCGATTGATTTGGAGACCCAAAAACCGACATCACAAAAGAGAAAAAAAAACATCGCACAGTGGGATTCGATTGATACACACAAGAAAAATAAAAAAACAATTTCTATATTGGGATACCAATAACTGCCGCAAGATCATTAAAAAAAAGATGAACGGTGGAAAGCGGGTCGGGTATACCGCGATGTCCGGCTAAATTTGTTGTAATTCCTTCCGGTAACTTTATTTATGGTTTGATCATTACTTTTGGGTTATCATATTTTTATTACATTGATTTATGATTTATTTATAAATTATTTTTATTGACTTAATATTATGTTTAATTATTTGTGCAAGACAATTTATTATTAGTTAACGATTCATACTTATTTTATTTAGTTAAAAAAAAAGATGGTTGTATAACTGATATAAGTTGTACCTAAATAAATTATTAAAACATAATTATTGGTTGGATTAATATAAGATTTATTATTGCGAGTCACCGATAAACATAATAAATGCCGACGTTAATTCATTCATATTAAGTCAAAATAATCTTTGTAATCGGTTCTAAAAAGTTTCGATAATCCATAAGTGTGACCAACCATAAATATTAGGAGCTGGAAGGGATTACATTTTTCTTTTAATTGTTTACATCTTCATTTTATTTTTCTAGCTTTATTATTAGCTTAATAATTATTTTAATTTTTAATTCGCATTTTTATTATCAAAAGTATTTTAGTTGTCAAATTTCAAAACCAAAACCTTTATTGATCAGTGATCACCTTAAAACTTAAACTAAAACCACATAGTCCTCGTGGATCGATACCCACTTACCCTATCTAGTATAAGGTGATTAGGTTATTTTTGACCGGCACTTCGACGTCGATCAAAATTTTGGTGCCGCTGCCGGGGACTCAGTGAGCTTTTCTTTTAAGTTTTTGTTAATATTTTTCTTTAATAAAATACAAAAATACAAAAAGATTTTATTTTTCTTGTTTTGTTTTGTTTTGTTTGTTTGTTTTGTTTCTTGTGAGTGTGCAGGTTAGTGCATGCGCACACGTAGATCGGGACGTACATCACCGTTAGCTTACGATCCTGAAGTTGAGAAAAGTGCAAGGTTAAGAAGGAAGACGTTTCGACAGTTTTCTACTAATCTTGATTTTTCAGGTTTAGCAAAGCTTTTCGCTGAAATGCCAGGTGACGAAGATGTTGGCGGAAGTGCTAGCGGAAGTAGCAGCGGAGAAGAATCTCCACCACGGGGTGTTGATTCTTATTACAGGCCGGGGATCTTCGAGGATCCCTCGCCTATCGTTTATCCGGATCCGGTTAAAGGGGTTACAAGTAACTTCAAGATCTAGTCGAACCTCATAGCAATCTTGCCAGTGTTTAGAGGTCGTGAGGAGCCATACGCACATCTGCGAGAATTCTTCTCAATTGCTGACACACATCAGGTTAATAACATTACAAAGGATGAGGTAAGACTTCGCCTTTTTCCTTTCTCACTTAAAGATCAAGCTAAGGACTGGTTCTCATCTCTAGAGCCAGGTAGTATTAACTCATGGTCTGAAATGCAATCTGCTTTTCTTAAGGAATTTTATTCTATAAGTAAAACTGCTGCCATTAGGAATAAGATTAAATCCTTTCGTCAAATCCCAGGCGAGCAGTTTCATGAAGCATTTAATAGACTTAAGGAGTTATTAAGAACATGCCCTCATCACGATGTTCCAAAATGGGAGCTTGTCAAAGTCTTCTATGATGGGTTGGATTATAACAACCAACAATTTGTGATGGCCACTAGTGGGGGTATGTTTTTCTCGCGACCTATGGAGGAAGAATGGGAGTTTTTTGAAAAACTAAGCAAAGGTTCTAAGACCCAAGCTTCAGTGGATCGAAACAACCACCCATCTTCCGCCAATTATGTGTCTAACCAACGTGGCACAAATTCTGAAATTAGCGAGTTAAGTAAGAAAGTTGATCTTTTGTTGAAAAATATAGGAAAAGGTGTTCCAAATGTGTCTAATGTGTCGCATAGTGGGTGTTCAATGTGTGGTGATCCGAGTCACTCTGTCGATAATTATCAAAGTTGGGTGGCGCCACCAAATGAGGAGGTAAATGGAGTCTATGGTGGTCGTCTACGAAATGACCCATTCTCCGAAAGTTACAATCCTGGATGGCGCAATCACCCCAATTTCCGTTGGAAAGATGAAGACAGTCGCCCTAATAATGCCCAACAATAACACTATGGTTACAAACCAAGGTACGAGGGTGGCGATTCATCTAACTTCCAACAAAATTCTTACAATCAAGGCCACAACAACAATATCCAAATCAGGGCCAAGGGCAAGATGACAACCGTCTCTTGAACCTTGACCGAAAGTTTGATAGGCTTATGGATTCATTGTCTACCAACAATCAAGAGATTAATAGAAAATTCGAGGTCACTAATCAAAGACACGAGACCACTACTAAATCTATTGCAGCTCTTGAGAGACAAGTTGGTCAATTAGCGGATCAATTAAGCAAAAGAGATGAGGGAAGGCTACCGAGCTACCCCACCATGAATCCCACACACAAGAAAAATGGAAATGAGCACGTGAATATGGTGACATCTCTTTGAAACGGTAAAATCTACAACAATGACAAGGGAATTCCAAATTCTCCTGATGTCGAGGATTTTGTCACTGATGACGAAATTATTGTTGAAGGTAATAATTCTGATAATGTTAAGTCCGGTTCTGAGTTGGTAAATGATTTGTTAAATGATTTTCCTAAACCAACAACACCGAATCCTAAAGCTACTGAAACTCCCGAAGTTAAGGAAGGTGGTGTGTCCAGCACACCATACCCCACAGCTTTGGAGAAATCGACATCTGCAAAGTTAGCTAAAAAGGGTCCTCATGCTGAGGATATGTGGGAGACTTTCAAGCAAGTTAAAATCAATCTCCCCCTTATTGATGCTATCAAGCAAATTCCTGCTTATGCCAAGTTTTTAAAGGACTTGTGTACCTAGAAGAGGAAGCTGAAGGCGTCTTTGCCTAAAAAGATTGACCTAACTGAGCATGTTAGTGCAGTCTTATCTAGCTCCCTTCCTCCTAAATTCAAAGATCCTGGAGCACCGTTGATTTCAGTGGTGGTCGGAAATATTGCCATTAAGAAGGCGCTCCTTGATCTTGGTGCCAGTATTAACATCCTTCCTGCTAGTTTGGTTGATAAGTATGACTTAGGAACTCTTCGTAAGACAGACACCATTATTTCCTTAGCCGATCGATCTACCAAAATTCCTAGAGGTATCTTAGAGGATGTAATTGTGAAAGTTGATGACTTCTATTACCCAGTTGACTTCTTTGTTATGGACACCGAGTCACAATACAAAGATGTTCAACCAACTATTATCCTTGGGCGCCCATTCTTAGCCACGATAGATGCTAGGATTAATTGTCGGACTGGCGCCATGGATATTGCCTTTGGTAATAAGAAGATAAGTCTGAATGTGTTTAATTCTATGAATTCTCCTACGATGAATGAATGTTACCAAGTAGATGTGAATGATGAGGAAGTTCAAAAGCATGCATCCCATATGCTTAAGGATGATACTTTGGAATTATATTTAACTGGTAATAACGAGGAGATTCTTGATGTTGCTGAAGTTCTAGAGATTCAAGAGTGTTTGGTCAATCCTTTGGACCATCAAAAACCACCTTGGTCTTATAAAGTGGAGCCCTTGCCTTCTACTTTTGACACGGCCACGAAGCCGTCTTTGGAGGTGCCTCCAACTCTTGAGTTAAAACCTTTGCCATCCAATCTCAAATATGCTTTTCTAGGTCCTAACAATACGTTACCCGTTATTGTTGCTTCTGATCTTTCTGAATCACAAGAGGAAGCACTTCTAAAAGTGCTTTCCAAGTACAAAGCAGCAGTGGGATGGACGATTGCAGATTTAAAAGGGATCAGCCCTTCATTATGTATGCATCGAATTGTTACGGACCCAAATATTAAGCCAGCAAGAGATGCGCAAAGGCGTCTGAATCCTAATATGAAAGAGGTGGTGAAGACGGAATTTATTAAATGGTTAGATGCTGGTATCATCTATCCCATCTCGGATAGTAAATGGGTAAGTCCTACTCAAACGGTGCCTAAAAAGGCCGGAATCACCGTTGTTGAAACCAAGAATGGGGAAAAGCTCACAACCCGACCAGTCACTGGGTGGAGAGTTTGTATAGATTACCGTAAGCTGAATAATGCCACATCTAAAGATCACTTCCCACTACCTTTCATTGATCAAATAGTTGAGAAGCTCTCTGGTAAGAAGTTCTATTGCTTCTTGGATGGGTACTCCGGTTATAATCAAATACCCATCCATCCTGATGACCAGGCCAAAACTACGTTTACGTGTCCATACGGGACATTTGCATTTCGAAGAATGCCTTTTGGCCTGTGTAATGCACCCGCTACCTTTCAGCGGTGTATGATGAGTATCTTTTCTGACATGGTTGGAGAATCTGTAGAGATATTTATGGATGATTTCTCCATCTTTGGTCAATCTTTTGAAAGCTGCCTTGATCAGCTTGAAAGTGTGTTAAAAAGATGCACCGAAACTAATTTGGTGCTTAGTTGGGAGAAGAGCCATTTCATGGTTCGAGAGGGAATTGTATTAGGGCATGTTGTGTCTGAAAAAGGACTTGAGGTTGACCGTGCCAAAGTTCAAGTAATTTCGACCCTTCCTCCTCCCACTACCATCAAAGGTGTGCGTTCTTTTCTTGGTCATGCTGGGTTCTATAGGCGATTTATTAAAGATTTTAGTGCAATATCAAAGACACTTTGTAATCTACTCTTAAAAGATGTACGCTTTGACTTTAATGAATCATGTCTTAAAGCATTCAACATGCTTAATCAAAAGCTTGTAGAAGCCCCTATTCTGCAATCACCTGATTGGTCGAAGCCTTTCGAGATCATGTGTGATGCGAGTGATTATGCCGCTGGGGCGGTTTTAGGATAGGGGGTCGATAAGAAACCCGTTGTGATCTTTTATGCTAGTAAGACTTTTTCAGAAGCTCAAATGAATTACACCACTACTGAAAAAGAGTTGTTAGCTGTGGTTTTTGCTCTTGATAAGTTTAGGTCATATATTTGGGGGCATTCTAAGGTGATAGTATTTTCAGATCATAGTGCCTTAAGACATTTGTTGACTAAGAAAGAGACAAAACCGAGGTTGCTTAGGTGGATTTTGCTTTTACAAGAATTTAATCTAGAAATTCGGGATAAAAAGGGGTCAGAAAATGTAGTTGCCGACCATTTGTCTAGAATTATCCCTCCGCCGTTCAACCCTTCTGATGTGATTAAGGAAAGCTTTCCTAATGAAAGCCTATTTGAGGTTTCTAAGGTTCCTTGGTACGCAAATATAGTTAATTACCTAGCTGTTAAAAAGCTTCCGGATTTTTGGTCCAATCAACAAAGAAAATACTTCTTCTCTCAGTTGAAGCATTATTTTTGGGAGGATCCGGAGCTCTATAAGGTGTGTGCTGACCAAGTCATTAGGAGATGTGTTCCTGATCACGAGCATATGGACATATTGGCTCATTGCCATTCTTATGCATGTGGTGGTCACTTAGGTGCTACGAAAACTGGGCATAAAGTCTTACAAAGCGGTTTCTTTTGGCCGACTATATTCAAGGATGCCCAATCTTTTGTGAAAGCATGTATTCGTTGCCAACAAGTTGGAGGGATTTCAAGGCGTGATCAAATGCCTATGAATCATATACTTGTTGTTGAGATCTTTGATGTGTGGGGTATTGATTTTATGGGACCATTCCCCACTTCCCATGGCAATGTTTACATTTTAGTGGCAGTTGATTATGTGTCTAAGTGGGTAGAGGCTGAAGCTACTAGAACAAATGACCATAGTATAGTTCTTAAGTTTGTTAAGAAGAATATCTTTGCTAGACATGGAATTCCTAAGGCTATAATTAGTGATGGGGGTTCCCACTTTAAGAACTTTAGATTTGGGAAATTACTGAAACACTATAGAGTTAATCATAGGATAGCTACCCCTTATCACCCACGGACTAGTGGACAAGTGGAAGTATCTAATAGGGAGATTAAGCGAATTTTAGAAAAGACCGTCCGTAGTGATAGGAAAGATTGGTCCTTGAGGTTAGATGATGCTTTGTGGGCATATAGGACGGCTTTTAAGACTCCTATTGGTATGTCACCGTATAAGTTGGTATATGGCAAGGCGTGTCATTTACCGGTTGAGATAGAGCATAGGGCTGAATGGGCGATTAAGACTGTTAATTTGGATTTAGAGAAAGCAGGTAGTTCTAGGAAACTTCAATTATCTGAACTAGATGAGATTAGACGTGATGCCTATGAAAGTTCTAGGATTTATAAGGAGAAAACCAAAGCTTTTCATGATCGACACATCACCAAGAAGTCCTTCTTGGTTGGTCAAAAAGTTTGGTTATTCAATGCTAGACTTAAGCTTTTTCTTGGAAAGTTGAGAAGTAAATGGACGGGTCCATACATAGTGACTCAAATCTCTCCATACGGAGCCATTGAAATAAAAAATATGGTGGGTGGAGAACCTTTTAAAGTTAATGGACACCGTTTAAAGCCGTATGTTGAATTGGAGAGTGATCAGATGGAAACGGTGGATGTGGTTTACTTGGAACCAATCCAACCGTTTCAATAGCTCATTTGAGTTATGTCTCGCTGAAGACGGTAAACTTAGCGCTTCGCGGGAGGCAACCCGTGGTTTGTGGAACTTTGTGGGTATGTTCACTACAAACCCTCACGAGACAAAACTCGTCCAGTCGGGCTACCGAGTGGTTTAAAGGCTTGTTGCATACGCTAAATGCAATCGTGATTCCTACGAAAGTGAGTTAGGTTTTTGTTTTTTGTGTGAGTTTGTAAAATTGATTTTTAACCAAAATTTCAATTTAAAGTTTTTTCATTAGGGACAATGCAATGCTTTAAGTTGAGGGGGGGGGGCACATGCGTTACATGTTTTTGTGTGAAATTTTGGTCAAAATGGGTTAAAATGTGATTTTTGGGGAAAATTGAAATTTCTTAAAATTTTAAATCACATTATAAGAGTCTTGTGCTAATTAGATGTGGAAGTTTCTTCTACATATATGTTTGTTGAGTGTGTGCAGATTCTGAAGATTAGCTTGTGGATGATTTATTGGAGCAAGCTAGAGGATTTGGCCATAATTATCAGGTGCACCCGATTCCATTGTACAATTTGGTTATTAAATTGATTACATTGTTTGCATGTAGTTAGGCATATGTGTAATTAGATGATCAAACCACGCCGGTTGAATTCCCTCTACTTACCTTTGCTTAGATCGAGTAGAAAGTTTAAATAATATGAAATATAGTAATGTAATCGTTGGGTTAGGACATTTAGAATTGATCTTATTCGGCTCGCCACCCGCGCACGATGGCCTTTGAAAAGAGCTGGAGAACTGTCATAATTATTGGTGGTAGTCATATGCTGGGCTTGCCTATCTGATTCGTCACCCGCGCAGGGTGATACTTTAGTTGTTAGCATGGGTCAGACGCCAATTTTTATGATGGATAGCATTGCACTTAGCTGAGACAATTTTATGTGAAATAACCCAATCCTTGTATTGTTGTAATAAAATTAGAAAGATTAATTTAATTTAGTGCATTGTATAATTATACTATGTGGTAGATAATTCCATCATGTGATGTACCAGTAGGCACGAAGTATAACTGTTCCCATTTAATTAAAAAGACTTAGTTAACCGATTCTCATGTGCCGATGTGTCTTAGTATGCAACTATATGATAGATATTCATTTTTCTCAATAATTGGTTTTTATATCAACCTTAAAAGGAGTGTATAAAGCGTTCGGGATGACTTGTATAAGAAACGGTCTCGAATGGCTAAAAAAGAGAGAGCTTATGTGTGATATGCAAAAAAAAAAAAAAAAAAAGAGAAAAAAAATGTGTGAAAAAAAAATAATGAGAAAAAAAAGTGGAAGTATGTAATCTAAAGTATGATGGCTTATGATGTGCTCTTATGGTATAAAAACTCCAATGTCATAAAAGGTGTACGATATTCTCACCTCTTGTTTTAGATTAATGTTTATATTGATTATAGGTGTGCATTAGGTACGTTGGACACATGGTTAATTATATGAAATATAAAGTAAATGGAATCAATGGGAATGGTTATGCTAAGTGTTTAAGAAGGACAAAAATATTGGTAATCATTTTGGATTATTTTTCAAGTAGGATGGTTATTAGTGTATTAGGTTGAATGTGATTTTTTTGATGAAATTTCAATAGTATGATTAAAAATTATGAAATTAACATGCTTGTATATTTTTATTTTATTTTTACTTGGGACACGTAAAAGGTTATGTTCGAGGGGATCTGATTGGTGTATTTTGCATTCACCTAATAGCATGTTAATTTAGCATAATTGTATATTTATTTGTCGTTATATATGTACTTTGATTGTGTTTTGTGATTATGTAGGTTACGAGCGAAATGGAATAAAATGGCCGCTTTATTAATTTTTTGGAGAAAAGACATTGTGAGCACCGATAAATAAAGAAGAAATATTGAAGGAAAAGATTTGAGCGATTCGTAATATTTTCGGTCATCTTTTATTTGTCCGGGCTTCGTTTGAGCAATTGTTGGCGTTGAGTTATATTTTATTGGGCCAAAGTTATTATATGCCAAAAGAAAAGAAAAAAATAAATAAATAAATAAATAAACTTTTGGCCCATTGGACCCAAAAGCCCAATATCCACCAATATATATTATATATTGAAGGAGGAGGATGGAAGAGGGTGTCGCACTATGAATTGAGGCCAAGGAAAAAAAAAAGGTTGCGATTGATTTGGGGACCCAAAAACCGACATCACAAAAGAGAAAAAAAAAAACATCGCACAGTGGGATTCGATTGATACACACAAGAAAAATAAAAAAACAATTGCTATATTGGGATACCAATAACTGCCGCAAGATCATTAAAAAAAAGATGAACGGTGGAAAGTGGGTCGGGTATACCGCGATGTCCGGCTAAATTTGTTGTAATTCCTTCCGGTAACTTTATTTATGGTTTGATCATTACTTTTGGGTTATCATATTTTTATTACATTGATTTATAATTTATTTATAAATTATTTTTATTGACTTAATATTATGTTTAATTATTTGTGCAAGACAATTTATTATTAGTTAACGATTCATACTTATTTTATTTAGTTAAAAAAAAGATGGTTGTATAACTGATATAAATTGTACCTAAATAAATTATTAAAACATAATTATTGGTTGGATTAATATAAGATTTATTATTGCGAGTCACCAATAAACATAATAAATGCCGACGTTAATTCATTCATATTAAGTCAAAATAATTTTTGTAATCGGTTCTAAAAAGTTTCGATAATCCATAAGTGTGACCAACCATAAATATTAGGAGCTGGAAGGGATTACATTTTTCTTTTAATTGTTTACATCTTCATTTTATTTTTCTAGCTTTATTATTATCTTAATAATTATTTTAATTTTTAATTCTCATTTTTATTATCAAAAGTTTTTTAGTTGTCAAATTTCAAAACCAAAACCTTTATTGATCAGTGATCACCTTAAAACTTAAACTAAAACCACATAGTCCTCATGGATCGATACCCACTTACCCTATCTAGTAAAAGGTGATTAGGTTATTTTTGACCGGCACTTCGATGTCGATCAATCAACCGTCAAGGCGCGAACTGGGGTGATCGTCCCCAAATAGTACTATTATATGCATAAGCGTCTATCAAATCCCGGTAGTTCACAATTCATGCTAATGGGACTTTTAGTGCCATAACCTAACTTTAATAATCCATTTAATTTCATCTATCGGGTCATTTAATCATTTATCGGGTCATACAATCGGGTCATACAATCATTCGGGTCCAAATCAATAAACAAACAATCGGGACAAATGGTGTCCTATTTTATAAAAACTAACATGTTATCTCCCTCGCGGGTTTATAAAACATTTCATAAAAACATTTAAAAGAGTGCGAGGCTATGAACTCACGTTGATGTGGGAAAGCGGGTTATCGACAATTCGGATGTACGGTACGTGCTTCAATCACGGAAACCTAGACAAATAATACTCGTCTTAGACTCATGTCCAATGACTTTATAAAAACAACAATTATGTATACATATGATGATTATATATATATGATGATCAAGTGGGTTTATATATTCTCATTCACTCATTTTTGTGTTTATGTGTTGATAACTTTTATACTAGTTTACTTGTTTTACCTATTTACGTGTTTTAGGTCCAATAAGCCTATTATAAGTTTATTAACTTGTATTAATCCATTTCATACTTTTATTATCAGTATTTACACTTTACATGTTAGGCCCAAATGGGTTAAGCCCAATAAATAAGTTTATAAGTGTTTTAGCCCATTTTGTTGTATTATTAGTCCAATAACGTTAACTTAACTTGTTAATGTCCGTATGTCATATAGTTCGGGTTTTTATCGGTTTTTACTTGTTATATATGTTTATATATCAGTATATGAGTTTTAAAAGTTTACATTAGACGGGTCCAACCGTCTAAGTTTTAATTAACAAAAACGTTAATTTTACGGTAATAGCCGAAAAAGTCGTAAAAATCATGTTTATAGTTTTATAACTTATAAAACTTATCAAACTACCAATTTTAATAAAATGTCCATTTATTTATCCTTATACATACTTATATAAATGTATTATATGAGTTAGTGGGTTTTAATTCACATTTTATACTATTTTTATTTGAGTGCTTATATAATACTATTATACTTTAATTTCTAAAATCTGATTTTTATTTTCATGTTCACCAAAACTGCCATATCTAGAGTTCTATATGGAGATAGAAGCTCAAATTTTTATGACATAAACTACATGATATGTGCTCCATTTAACTCTACTATAGCTAGAGTTGAATCAGCATCTAAGTATTTTCAAAAAATCGTCCAAAACAGTGAACTTAGATTTGTACTCTAAACTTGTTTTGATCATATCTCACTCATCCTAATGATTCCATTGCATGGCCAACTCTCACATATGTACAAGACATATTACTTACTGTATATCCATTAATCTATGCCATTTTATCAGTTCATGACATGATTCTTTACTGTTTTATACAGCCAACAATTTAAACAAGATTTTAGCCTTGTTTCTTATAGTTTTTCATCTTTTTAAGCATGTTTATCAACACCAAATCCCCACACAATATTTTTAATCATCATTCATCATCATATACATATACATAAGTAAAAGAAATACAAGATTACATAATCAAAAATAACAAGAGGATGAGGAGAACAATCTTTATACTACCATGATGATGTAGGTTGTGATCAAAACATGGATTTTGATGGAGAAACTTGTGAATAACCAAGACCATCTTCAAGACCACCATTCTTCATAAACACCTTGTGGAAAATCAGCCCCAAGACTCGATGGAAACTCCTCCTTGGATGTTATAACTTGCACCAATCAATAGGGATTCAAAAGGGCTTCAACTTATGTAGGAATAACATGAGATTTTGTGGTTAATTTTGATCAAATGGGTGTTTATGGTGTAGGTTGGGACGACACATTTGAGAAAGGGATGAGAGAATGGAAGTTGTTTGCATGTAAGAAAATGAGAACAATGGTTTGTGTGAGTGGTTTTGTCAAGTGTTGGTGGGATAAGTTAGCTTCAAAATGAAGCTTAACTAGACAAGTGTAACTTTCTAGTTTACATGTTTGACACCTCAAAGGTGTGTTGCTAGTTAGGCCGGTTTTGAGTGGGGTTGGGACAAGTGTCCCACTTGTCTCATCCCCATTTATTTACGGGTACTCCTCGCTTCTAGTTTCCTTGATTTGCGTGCCCTCGGGTCGTTTTACGAAAAACATTTTTATAAATTATGAATCAACGGCACAAAACGAATCTAATAAAAATTGTCTCATCAAAAACGGAGCTCGAAAACGTAAATACGTAATCCTAAGGTTTCCGGTTTAGTCGTAAAGGACGTTAAATTAAAATCGTAAGTCCTAATCTCTTTTCGTAAATTTGTGAGTTTATTAACCAACACAAATTTAAAATCTCAAAATAATATTTACGGATAAATTTATTTTCTGAAATGTCGGACTGTCACCAAAACGGTGTATGTAAACGTGAGCACGTAACGTAGAATCCTCCGGTTTAGACGTAGTCGATGCTACTTCAAGACGTAAATCCAAATTTCTTCCCAAAAATAAGTGAGTTCATAATATAATATTAAAATAATGTTTTCAATTAATTATTGAGAATAAAATATCAACCATAAATTGACGGATTGTCACAGTTTTGGTGACAGTCCGACACTTCAAAAAATAAATTTATCCGTGAATATTATTCTGGGATTTTAAATTTGAGTTAGTTCATAAACTCACAAATTTACGAGAAGAAATTAGGACTTACGTGAATAATTTAACGTCCTTTACGACTAAACCGGAAACCTTAGGATTACGTATTTACGTTTTTGAACTCCGTTTTTGATGAGACAATTTTTATTAGATTCGTTTTGTGCCGTTTATTCATAATTTATAAAAACATTTTTCGTAAAACGACCCGAGGGCATGCAAATCGAGGAAACTAGAATCGAGGAGTACCCGTAATTAAATGGGTATGAGACAAGATAAACTTGCCCCACCCCCACACATGGGACGGCAACAAGTGTACAACACACCCTTGTGAGGTGTTAAGCTTGTAAACAAAGCTAAGCCACTTGTCTTAGCTTTGCCATCACACCACTTGCACACAAAACTTGCCAAAACCACTCACACAAACCATCTAACACTTTCATACATGCAAACCACCATTTTTCTCTCCTCTCTCTCTATTTTTCGTCCAAAAACCACCTTCAAACACCCCTCATTTGATCAATTTAACCACAATATCATGTGTTATTCACACATATGCTGAAGAACCTTTGAAGATATGAAGATTGGAGGTGATCTTAACCTATGAAAAGGAGTTTTCATGAGGTTAAAGGGCTGAATTCATGGAGGTTTTCATCTATCCAAAGGACCCAAGAAGTTTTCTTGGTAAAGTTGAAGATTTGATAACAAGAACCAAGTCTTGTTCATCAAAAACCTCATCTTTTCATCACTAATGGTGGTATAAAGATTGTTCTTCCTATCTTCTTGTTATTTTGATTATGTAATCTTGTATTTTATTTATTTATTTATATGTATATGATGATGAATGATGATAAAAATATTATGTGGGGATTTGGTGTTGATAACATGGGTAAAAAGATGGAAAACCACATGTAAAATGGTTAAAAATCTTGCTAAATATGATGGCTGTATAAAAACAGTAAGTAACTAAGTGATAAACTGATAAAATGGCATAGTGGAATCAAATTATAGTAGGTATTAGATGTCATACACATGTGAGAGTTGGCCATGCAATGGAATCATCAAAATGAGTGAGATATGATCAAAACAAAATTAGTATACCAATCTGAATAGTCTGTTTTGTAGGGACTGTTAAGGATACTTAGACATGGATTGAGCAGTATCTATATCTAACTTATTTGTGGAAAATAATTTGAAGTTTATGTCATCCAAAAATGAGCTTCTATCTCATTATAGAACTCAAGATATGATAAAAATGGTGAAAGTGAAACTAAAAATCAGATTTTGTGAAATTAAAGTTTAATAGTATTATATAAGCACTCAAAATAATATAGTATAAAATGTGAAATTAAAACCCACTAACTTATATATTCATTTATATAAATATGTATAAGGATAAATAAATGGACATTATATAAAAATGGTAGTTTAGTAAGTTTTATAAGTTATAAAAACTATAAACATGATTTTTACGTCTTTTCGGCTAATACCGTAAAACTAACGTTTTTCGTCAATAAAAACTTAGACGACCGGACCCGTCTAATGTAAACTTTTTAAAAGTCATATACTGATATATAAGTACTTAATACAAGTAAAAACCGATAAAACCCGAACTATATAACATACGGACATTAACGGGCTAAGTTAGCATTATTGGACTAATAATCCAACTAAATGGGCTAAACACTTATAAATTTACTTATTGGGCTTAACCCACTTGGGCCCAATATGTAAAGTATAATACTGACAATAAAAGTATAAAATGGTATAATTTAGGGTAATGGACTTATAATAGGCTTATTGGACCTAAAACATGTAAATAGGTATAACTAGTAAACTAGTATAAAAGTTACCAACACATAACACTAAAATAAGTAAATGAGAATGTATAAACCCACTTGATCATCATCATATATATAAAATCATCATATGTATACATAATTGTTATTTTTATAAAGTCATTGGACAAGAGTCTAAGACAAGTATTATTTGTCTAGGTTTCCGTGATTGAAGCACGTACCGCACATCCTAATTGCCGATAACCCGCTTTCCCACATCAACGTGAGTTCATAGCCTCACACTCTTTTAAATGTTTTTATGAAATGTTTTATAAACCCGCGAGGGAGATAACATGTTAGTTTTTATGAAATAGGACACTAGTTGTCCCGATTGTTTGTTTATTGATTTGGACCCGAATGATTGTATGACCCGATGAATGATTATATGACCCGATAAATGGAATAAAATGGATTATTAAAGTTAGGTTATGTCACTAAAAGTCCCATTAGCATGAATTGTGAACTACCGGGATTGGGTAGACGCTTGTGCATATAATAGTACTATTTGGGGATGATAAAGAGATTTTGCTAGGGTTTTATATTTAAGTTCGTTTTTCCTCGATTCGACTCGAATTTGATTTTCAATTAACGTGGACTTTATTTGTTTTTGGTAAATAATATTTTTGGTATTTTTAATCTAATTAAAAACTATTTAATTAAAAGAAAACTATTTAATCTAATAAAATCTATTTTGAAACTAATTAAAAGCAAATCTAATTTTAATAAAAATGTGAACTAATTAAAAACTTAATTTTATAAAAACTATTTAAATCTAATTTTAATAAAACTAGATAAAAACTTTTAACTAAAATCTGTTTTTAAACAAAACTATATTAAGTGAAAACTAATTTTAAAGAAAACTTTTTAAAAGACTTTTATGAAAACTATTTAAAACCTAAACTAATTTCTTAAAAAAAAAAAATTTAAATAAAATATTTTTTTATCTTTTTATATTTTTTTTAAACAAAACAGAATTAAGAAAACTTTTATATTAAGATTTAATTAAACTAAAAATGTATTTAAACTACATAAGACAAAACTGCCTATAATTAAGAACCTATATTAAATAATAGATGCAATAACAAACACAAAAGAGGTACTAGATCTAGTGGTTGTGGCGTTTGACTATTAAGCGAGGGGTCTGGGGTTCGAATCCCACCCCAAACGTTTTTTATGCTAATATTTTTATTTTTGATTTTTTTGACAGAAAGTAAAGAAAACAGATAAGCTATATAATAAGCTGAAAAAACAAGACAATTAAGCTAGAGACATAAGATCTATAAAGCAGACAACTAAAAAAAATGAATAAGCTAAAACTTAATAAGCAAATCAGACATAAGCATGAAATAAGCAGTTAAAATAATAAAAACTTAAATAAGCTACAACGACGAAATAAGCTACTCAATTAAAACCGATCCAAACGCAACGTAAACAAACTGAAGAGGACAAATAAGAAAATAAGCAGTTTAAACTAACAAGCTAAAATTAAACAAAAATAAGCATACTAAATCAACTAAACTGATAATAAAAAACAAGCAATAAGCTAATGCAACCAGCAAATCTAAACCGACTGAAAAACAAAAAGAAAAGAATAGCTAAAACCCAATAAGCAAAAATGATTTATTACTACACAATAATAATAAGCAATCAAACAGCTACCTAAATAGGAACATATATTACTTCCAAAAACTTAAACAGAAACTAAATAGCAAGCAGATCTTATCCAACTTATAACTAAATCAAACTCGAAATCCTATAAACTAACAAAATAAACGCAGATAGATCTAAACGCAGATAAATTCAAAACTTAAACAATCAAATTCTAACAATCTAAAAAAAAACTTAAAAGCAAACAGTAACTATAGCAGTCTAAACTAATTGATAAAAAGTTAACAAAAATACCAAACAAAAGCAGATCAAAACAGATTAAGTAGATAAATTAAATAAACAAAAACAAATTAAAAAGAATATTAAAACCTGATGGAGATTTCTGTTGGGTCGAAGGTTGGCGCTGAGCCACCTTGTGAACCGAATCAAACGCACCTTCGAATTAACCGAAAAGATCATCATCTTGACCTCGATCAACAGCTACCCGAACAAGAATCTTCGAACATATTTATTGATTTTTTAATTTTTTTATTTTTTTTATTATATTATCTCGAACAGAAACAAAAAGATTAAAATAAATTGAAATTGTAGGAAATTAAATTGAGAGACGAAAATTAAATAAAATTTACTTTTCATTAATTAAAAAAATTACAATACTGAAAATAAGAAATTACAATAAACCTATTCTAATTTTGCAAAAATTAAATCTAATTAAATCTACTCCTAATTAATTTAAAAAAAACAGTAAATTAAAGAAAGAAAAATAAAAAATGGACTATCCCTCAATTACATGATGTGGGGATTTTTATAGGCAAAACCCTCAAACCCTCTTCATGGCTTAAGAATTAAGCAAAAAATCTTGACCGCATCTTCTTCTTTTCTCTTTCTTCTCTTCAAATCAACGGTTCGTATCATTCTTGCCCACGGATTGCCACGTTGGAAAGATATGAGGTGTTTTGGCCAATTAAAAAGGGAGGATGAGCCACATTGGATGGATTGAGGACCACAGTTGGTGGATCTTGCGAAAAATTTGGGGATTTAAACCCCAAGTGTATGAATTACACACTTAAACAAAAAGCCCCAATATTTCTGTGGGTAATTTTTATTTAATTGTGAATTAGGGTTTTGGTAGATGGCTGCGTAAAAAATGGAAGAGAAAAAAGTGGGTGTGATTTTTCTTTGTTATCATCGAAGGTGTATAGGGGAAGGATAAAAAAAGAAACGGTTTATTTAATTGTGTGGGGGTGAGAGTAAACACGTGTGGATGGTGTTGGGTGAATAAAAAATACGTGTGGGGGTTTGACTGGTTGTGAAGGGTTGACCGAGGATCGTTTGTTTTGTTGTGAGTTAGGAAGTTAAGTATGAATGTGAATAAGCGTTATTGTGGGACAAAGGTTGACTGGAAAATGAAACAAATCGTCCCATGTTACTGGAAAACTTTCCATCTACCAAATTAAATAGCTAAAAAGGGCTTGGCCCAATTCAACCTCTTTTTTTATCCGTCCATATTGTATTCATCAAATGGTCCATGAATGGGCTTTTTTCAATTTTTATAAGTTTTTATCCCATAAATGGGCTTTTGGGCCCATTAATCACAAGTGGGACCCTCAAGCCCGTTTATCTCCATAAATATTAAATCCGCTAAAAACGAGCTCGACTTCGGCTTTCTTGTTCATTTTCTTCAAACTCGTGTCGGTTTAGCCGGTTTTCGTGAACTTGGGCACACTTTTGGTCTTTTGACTTTGTCTTCGTCTCTTTTTGGACTTTTCTTCAACATTTGACCGTGAAATCCCGTGTTTTCTCTTCTTTTGATCATTTGTACCTATTTTAACACAAAAACACAAAACCACGCGTAATTCCGACTTTTACGATATTAAACACATGATTAGGTCTTGTTTTTCCTTGTTTCTAGTGGCAAAAGGATAAGTGTTTACACACTTATTAAATCCCCAACACTTGACCATTGCAATGACCCCATGCAATGCATTATTTCAAAGCATGAAGTTATATTTTTCTCATAATTAACTCATCTCGGCCTTTATTAATATATACTAATACTATGACGAAAAGATAAAGACTTTAAAAGCAACAAAAGTTATAACAATTTATTTTAACTTGGAAATTTATTTGATGGGAGAAACTCGTAAAGAAATCTAAAACTTAGATTAGGGCTTTAGTGTCATGAATATTAGTCACCCTCAAGTTTCACGTTCCCCATACCAAGCTTAAAAACGAGATCATTGTTACTACAAGTTAGCACAACTAACACTTACTTATGTGGTTTAATTAATCACTTAGACCCCCTTATTCCTACGGTGTATCTCTTGTATTTTATTTTTGTCTTAAATGATCACGAGGATGCATTTTTGACTTATTTTGATAATTTATTAAGGCCGAAAATAAAGTGGGACGATTTAATCAATAGTTAGCTAAAGGACAAAATCTTTTAAAACTGCTTCTCGAAACCTCATAAAGTTCATATCTTGGCATAACTTGTTTCACGATTTGAGACCTTTCTCGGACCGATATTTGGCTTGTACTTCAAACTTCAAATCTTGAGAGACGATCTTGAAATTATGGTCTTCTCTTCATTTTGGTATACATCTTCATAAGGAGTGAAAGATGCTTCAAACGTTGACCACGACTTCTTCATTTATCCTCTTCTTTATTTAGGATTTTGATATACAACGATCCGCCTCCTTTTCGGACTTGGATCTATTTATCCTCATACCTTGTTAGGGTCTTTTTGGATAGACTTCTCCATGATCTTTAGGGGAGTAATTGCTTCTCGTCGTGTGTCTTGATCCATCATATTGATTTGGATTAATGATCTTCACAATCTCTTAGGATCTTTAGCAAAAAAAGTGAATCCTCATGCCTTGTGAGGGCCTTTTTGGACTCGGGTATCCTCATGCCTTGTTAGGGCCTTTTTGGATATGCCAATCTTCGCATCCCGCTTCAATAAGTTAAGCCTTGGCTATGAACTCTAATTAATACCGAGCAACTTTTAAACGATTTTGTGCTAGAAGCTAAGTAACTTTTCAAATCGTACCACCTTATTTATTGTAAATATATTTATTAACAAGCGATGGGTGAAAAAGCTCATAACTAACTCACATAAGTTAATGAAAGAATACCAAACTTATAATTAACTCTATCATCTCTCGTTCTCCACAATTTAAAATCTCAAGGAATGAGACTCGTGGATGCTTAGCCTATAAACCAATTAAGGTCCATATGGTTAAGGATACTAGCTAGAGTAAACTTGGTTAAGTAAACTCGGGTTGAGTCAAAATATTCACGACGGGCCTAATATATCAAAGACATCTAAACTTGTTAAAACCATTTTATTTATTTATTTCATTTTTGACTTTATTCTTGAAATGGAATTTATTACGATGCGATGATAAAAGGAAAGAAAATAAATAAAAATATACTACTAGGCCAAAATAGATCAAAAGTTTAAAAAACGTTGAAATTTTTTTAAATTTTCCGGTTAAATGGGGTCAAATTCATGGAAAAGCCCACTAAAATTTCGATAGAAATCCCCCTACTCTTAATATAAACATTGTCCTCAATGTTTAAGCATGTGGGAGAATAAACTCCCCTACAATTAGGACATTGAGTACGTTGTTTAAAATCAAGCTAAGGAAGGGACAACTAAAGTGATTACATTTATTCGTCTTATTGATATACAAGATTGAATCACAATAGCAAAAACTTATCGAAGGAACCGGGTACACGGGAAACACGGGTCTCGTCAAAAGTACCAAAAGTGGATCATTAAGCACATGTCCCTGTACAATCACAACACACAAAACAAACAACCTACACGGCTCCCCTACACTTATTGGTGAAAATAGATAAAAGATAGATAATCGGGTTGCCTCCCGAGAAGCGCTTGTTTTTGTTAACCGAGTCACGAGCCTGACTCGACCCCAAATTAAATGGTCCATGGGGAAGCCTCGAATGTTATACCGGGATCAAAAATCTTATCCTCGGTCCCGGAGGAACATAATAAATGAGAGACAGGAGGATAATTCATGAAAGGTAGAAAAGTCCTCTCGACATAAGAAAAGTAAGTGAAGTCTTGATCCACGGGAGGTGGGATGGGTAAAGGAGACAAATTGTCATCCCCCAAAGACATAGGATGGTCACTATTAGGCAAAGCCGTAAAGGTATCAATAATAGAATGGTCATTGTCACCTCCCGGGTCAAAACACTCATCCTCATTTCCCGGTATGAAATGAGGAGAGTAAAAGCGATACATCACCTGCTTGGGTGTGCACGCGGTAGGATGGGGTGGCAACATAATATGAGAAATATCAGAAGACATATCTACCACCCGCGTCACCTCACCAGACCGAATCAAGCGGAAGGTAGGGTCAAATCTCTCCTCCTCCTCTATGATGGGAGGTGGCATGGCTAACAACGAATGCTCATCAATAGCAAGAGAGTCGGAGCTATCAATGTCCTCAATCCCCTCTTCAAAGAGAGGATTCACCTCACTAGAGATGTAGGCGTCATCAAAATCAAATAAAGGGTTCAAATAAATCTTGAAATTTTCCTTCGGAACGTCTTCATCGGATAGTGACTCGTCATCACTAGAAGTAAAATCATCATCGAGATCAAAAATGGGATTAGAGAAAGCCAAAGAATCGTCTCCCAGGATGTCGGTGGGAGGTAATGAATCATCACTAGAAAGAGATTCACACTCATCGTCACTATTGGAAGCAACCGTAGGCTCATTTTGGATTGGAATAAGAGTCTCGCCACAAGGAATAGTGATAAGAACCTCATCCCCCATGATAAGAGAGGCATCGGTCTTCGTAGTGGAAGAATCGAGAATAGGAGTGGTAGTCTCACATGATGGATTGAGATCGTAAATATTATCCTCGTCATCATCATAATAAAAAGAACGCACAAGAGGCGAAGTATAATCACTAAGATTAGATACTTGCTCTTGTCGTTGTCGTTGTTGCTCCTCCAATGTCTCGGTCAGTCGAATTACGCCGTCATGAAGTTTCAAAAGAAGGGCTTGTCTTTCTTCATTCAAAGCATTGGTTTGTTGAATTCTCTGAGAGGATTGATGATTGAGGGTGGGATGTGGGGGTTCAAAATTTTGAAAACCGGAATTATAGCACGGATGTGGCTCATAATTCATTGGTTGACAATAAGAAGTATCGTGAGGGCCCCCACAATGATTGCAACACGGGTATTGAGAAAAACCCGGTGCATGTTGCGGATAGGGATTGTCATAGACGGGAGGGGGTGAGAAAGTATTTTAAGAGGAGAAGTACGAATTTGTTGAATTGCAAAATGGACAAAATCCAAATTGTGTATTGTCGATATTAAAACCGCACCGCTCACAAGTACACCATTGACATGTTTGAAAACCATGCCATGATCTCCCACACCGTACGCAAGACGAATCCATGAAGAATTATAAATAAGAGGGGTAGAGAAAAGAATTAAACACAATAGAGGATAAAGAAGAATATTTTTGGTGTAATACTTTAGGAAAAGTATTACTCTTTGATTTTTTAAATTTTATTTTGGTGCAAATCATACGAAAGAATTTGCTTTTGTTGATTTTTGAATTTTTTTTGTATTTTTAATCTTTTTGATTTTTTTTGTATTTTTGATTTTTGTGGAAGAAAATTAACCTTCAAAATGAACGGATCCCAAAATCCAAACGTCTTCACGAAAAATCGTCAATCGTACGAGCGAAGCGGCAGCGACGCCATTTGATAAAGAGATTTTGCTAGGGTTTTATATTTAAGTTCGTTTTTCCTCGATTCGACTCGAATTTGATTTTCAATTAACGTGGACTTTATTTGTTTTTGGTAAATAATATTTTTGGTATTTTTAATCTAATTTAAAACTATTTAATTAAAAGAAAACTATTTAATCTAATAAAATCTATTTTGAAACTAATTAAAAGCAAATCTAATTTTAATAAAAATGTAAACTAATTAAAAACTTAATTTTATAAAAACTATTTAAATCTAATTTTAATAAGACTAGATAAAAACTTTTAACTAAAATATGTTTTTAAACAAAACTATATTAAGTGAAAACTAATTTTAAAGAAAACTTTTTAAAAGACTTTTATGAAAACTATTTAAAACCTAAACTAATTTAAAAAAAAAATTTAATTAAAATATTTTTTATCTATTTATATTTTTTTTAAACAAAACAGAATTAAGAAAACTTTAATATTAAGATTTAATTAAACTAAAAATGTATTTAAACTACTTAAGACAAAACTACCTATAATTAAGAACCTATATTAAATAATAGATGCAATAACAAACACAAAAGAGGTACTAGATCTAGTGGTTGTGGCGTTTGACTATTAAGCGAGGGGTCTGGGGTTCGAATCCCACCCCAAACGTTTTTTATGCTAATATTTTTATTTTTGATTTTTTTGGACAGAAAGTAAAGAAAACATATAAGCTATATAATAAGCTGAAAAAACAAGACAATTAAGCTAGAGACATAAGATCTATAAAGTAGACAACTAAAAAAAATGAATAAGCTAAAACTTAATAAGCAAATCAGACATAAGCATGAAATAAGCAGTTAAAATAATAAAAACTTAAATAAGCTACAACGACGAAATAAGCTACTCAATTAAAACCGATCCAAACGCAACGTAAACAAACAGAAGAGGACAAATAAGAAAATAAGCAGTTTAAACTAACAAGCTAAAATTAAACAAAAATAAGCATACTAAATCAACTAAATTGATAATAAAAAACAAGCAATAAGCTAATGCAACCAGCAAATCTAAACCGACTGAAAAACAAAAAGAAAAGAATAGCTAAAACCCAATAAGCAAAAATGATTTATTACTACACAATAATAATAAGCAATCAAACAGCTACCTAAACAGGAACATATATTACTTCCAAAAACTTAAACAGAAACTAAATAAGCAAGCAGATCTTATCCAACTTATAACTAAATCAAACTCTAAATCCTATAAACTAACAAAATAAACGCAGATAGATCTAAACACAGATAAATTCAAAACTTAAACAATCAAATTCTAATAATCTAAAAAAAACTTAAAAGCAGTTCCAACATAAACCAAACAGTAACTATAGCAGTCTAAACTAATTGATAAAAATTTAACAAAAATACCAAACAAAAGCAGATCAAAACAGATTAAGCAGATAAATTAAATAAACAAAAACAAATTAAAAAGAATATTAAAACTTGATGGAGATTTCCGTTGGGTCGAAGGTTGGCGCTGAGCCACCTTGTGAACCGAATCAAACGCACCTTCGAATTAACCGAAAACATCATCATCTTGACCTCGATCAACAGCTACCCGAACAAGAATCTTCGAACATATTTATTGATTTTGTTTTTTTTTATAATATTATCTTGAACAGAAACAAAAAGATTAAAATAAATTGAAATTGTAGGAAATTAATTTAGAGACGAAAATTAAATAAAATTTACTTTTCATTAATTAAAAAAAATTACAATACTGAAAATAAGAAATTACAATAAACCTATTCTAATTTTGCAAAAATTAAATCTAATTAAATCTACTCCTAATTAATTTAAAAAAAACAGTAAATTAAAGAAAGAAAAATAAAAAATGGACTATCCCTCAATTACATGATGTGGGGGTTTTTATAGGCAAAACCCTCAAACCCTCTTCATGGCTTAAGAATTAAGCAACAAATCTTGACCGCATCTTCTTCTTTTCTCTTTCTTCTTTTCAAATCAACGGTTCATATCATTCTTGCCCACGGATTGCCACGTTGGAAAGATATGAGGTGTTTTGGCCAATTAAAAAGGGAGGATGAGCCACATTGGATGGATTGAGGACCCCAGTTGGTGGATCTTGCGAAAAACTTGGGGATTTAATCCCCAAGTGTGTGAATTACACACTTAAACAAAAAGCCCCAATATTTCTGTGGGTAATTTTTATTTAATTGTGAATTAGGGTTTTGGTAGATGGCTGCGTAAAAAATGGAAGAGAAAAAAGTGGGTGTGATTTTTCTTTGTTATCATCGAAGGTGTATAGGGGAAGGATAAAAAAAGAAACGGTTTATTTAATTGTGTGGGGGTGAGAGTAAACACGTGTGGATGGTGTTGGGTAAATAAAAAAGACGTGTGGGGGTTTGACTGGTTGTGAAGGGTTGACCGAGGATCGTTTGTTTTATTGTGAGTTAGGAAGTTACGTATGAATGTGAATAAGCGTTATTGTGGGACAAAGGTTGACTGGCAAATGAAACAAATCGTCCCATGTTACTGGCAAACTTTCCATCTACCAAATTAAATAGCTAAAAAGGGCTTGGCCCAATTCAACCTCTCTTTTTTTTATCCGTCCATATTGTATTCATCAAATGGGCCATGAATGGGCTTTTTTCAATTTTTATAAGTTTTTTATCCCATAAATGGGCTATTGGGCCCATTAATCACAAGTGGGACCCTCAAGCCCGTTTATCTCCATAAATATTAAATCCGCTAAAAACGAGCTCGACTTCGGCTTTCTTGTTCATTTTCTTCAAACTCGTGTCGGTTTAGCCGGTTTTCGTGAACTTGGGCACACTTTTGGTCTTTTGACTTTGTCTTCGTCTCTTTTTGGACTTTTCATCAACATTTGACCGTGAAATCCCGTGTTTTCTCTTTTTTTGATCATTTGTACCTATTTTAACACAAAAACACAAAACCACGCGTAATTCCAACTTTTACGATATTAAACACATGATTAGGTCTTGTTTTTCCTTGTTTCTAGTGGCAAAAGGATAAGTGTTTACACACTTATTAGGGGACGATCACCCCAGTTCGCGCCTTGACGGTTGATCCCCGTCGTGCCACATTGATTGGTAAGCGAATTTATGTATGAGAAGATTTCCATAGCGTGATTTTTTGACGACACGCTAATTTAGATGGGCAAATTGAGATTCGGGTTAGCTACCCGTTGTTTGTTGTAGTAAGGTAACAATGTCATGCGGCTTATAATAATCCAAATAACAAAATACTGCTATACGCACTGAATTACGATATATTGCCTGATTAGCAATACGGGGTCTTATTATTGATATTATGTTCGTGTTTTGGTTTTACATAACCATATTCATATAACGGTTTTTATTTAACTCTATACAACGTTATAAAACGTATTGTATGATGTTTTTACGACATTGGTTCGTATAATGATTTTGAAGGCAAAAGCCTATATTATGATTTTTGATAACGATTTGTATAAAATGACTTTGGCTATTTTATGGCCTATTACAATGATTTGTAAAAAAATGATTTTTGGTAATAATTATATACCGATGATATATTAATGGTTTTATTAAACTCTATGAATTCACTCGGCGTTGTCGCTGACCTTTTCTTTTAACATGTTTCGTCTCAGGTACTTGAAGGTAATTCTCGGGAAGACAACAAGAATTCATGGCCCGCACTTAAATAATAATTTCCATTCAAATGCTTTGTAAAACCTGTATGAAATACAATGACTTGGGACCTATATAAATTTGATACTTATGAATGGAAATGTTTTATTATTAAACGACGCGATTTTTAAGCGTTGTCTATGATGTGAGTAATGTGCTATCCCGTAACACCAACGAGTCTTCCGCTGTATTGAATTTTGTAAATTTGGGGGTGTTACAGTATTGCTATCATCCTTTTCCATCATACATGTGTCTGAAAGGGTTGTTGTTTGATCACTATGCTCATGCGTATTGGCATTAGCAAACACATTATATTCATCATTATGTACCTCTTCCAGTGGATCAGAATCGGAAACAAGGCCATTATCGTAGGAAGGTGTATTGCTGATGAAATTCTCAGAGTCGTTGCCTTGTTTGCCAGAGCTGTTGCTTTCTTCCCAAATATGCTATGATCATTCTACGCACCATGCGTTGTGTTCCCGGATGTGCAACTTTGATTCACATGACCTGATACTGTACCACAACTCGCCTTGAACCTTTTGTCTAACTCATGTTCGTGAATTATAGTTTTGTTGACGTGGCTTGCAATGAATTCGATGTTCTAGGTGATAAAATCTTTGTAGGAGAGAGCATCTAATCCATTGTTCCTCTTGAATCACTCCCTTGTACTTAGATACTCGATGAATTCAGAGTTAAATTGCATTGCAAGTGTTGTCTTGAGTTCATTTAAAGTGGTACGACATTCACTACCGACGAGTCTTTGTTTGCCAAGCTGTGTGGCAAGTTTATCCATGGCTTAGGGGAATGTTCTTGTGAAAGTGCTAGTAGATTCACCTAAGACTTGAAATTTTTTTGATAGGGACTCAAAAGTTGACTGAAGTCCTCTACTATCGTTCATTGAACTTTCTCTCATGATACGTGTCCACTGTTGTAGTCATTCCAGATCGAGGTCTGTTACGTTTGAACTCTCAACATTCGTATTACGCTTTTCCATGATGATCGTTTTCTCTGTTGATGAAGTGACCACGGATCTTAAGTAGATGTTGTAGTGATTGTTGTTGATGAGAAAAGTTGTTGAAATCCCCTAATAATGTGTTCTCGATAAACCAAAAATTCTAAGACCAAATAACTCATGATTAAAAATATTCAAAAACATGTTTTTGAAATTTTTTTTAAAATCTCGGAATAATTTTCCAAAGGATTTTCAGAATATTTCTCAAAAAGATTTTGGAATAAATTTCCAAAAGATTTTCGGAAAAAGTCTTCTATCGATTCTCGGAATAAGTATTCTAAAGATTTTCGGAAAAATACTTTCACTTACTGATTTTTGGAATGTTAGGTTCTTCAAGTTTTCGGAATATAAGTGTCACTTACTAATTTTCGGAATATGATTTTCTCTCAGATTTTCAGAATAAGATTTAGGGTGCGTTTGGTTTGAAGTCGGGTTTTACTTTGAGTGTGGGTTTATAAAGTAAAGATTTAGGATTGGGTAAGGTTTGGGTTTGAAGTAGGATTTATTAAATAATGTAGGAGAGAGAAAATAAAATTTGTTTATTTTAACATTATTTTTTTATATTATTTTAAAATTTAGATAAAATAAAAATACTAAATGTAAATAATTATTTATTACTTAAATGAGAGAACATGTTGTCCATTTTTTAGATTATTATTATATTCATTATTTGTCAACAAATCCAACCAAAACCACTAACTAGTGGTGACTTTTAGAAAAGTTTTCTATTTGGTTTAGAAACCCGTACGAACCTTTATTAAAATTATACCAAACACTGGATTTTAAAATATTTGAGCCTAAAACCATTAAAACCCATATACCAAACAACCCCTTACTCTCAGATTTTTGGAATAATTGACAATATTCCGAAAATAAATTTGAAAATCGATAGCCGACTGTCTCGGATACAAGGCACTGTTATTCGAAAATCATCACCAAAATCAAGCCAAACTCCCCAAAATCTTGCGGTTTTTAACCACAATAACTAACACAATCCCTACCACAACTATATAGGCTATTTATATGAAGATCTAGATCCCGAAAACACAAAAAAGTTAGACATGATGTATATGATGATTAAAACTCACGAATCATAAACAAGAACAAACACCAATCACTAATCTACCCCGTGGCTCTGATACCAATTGTTGTCCCATGATATATGATGATAATATAAGAAATAGAGATGAAAATAGATGAATTCTAAAGAGAAAAAGTAGAGAGAATTAGTTGGAAACTTGTGGAATATTGGATTGAGAGAGAATAAAAAATATAACCAACCACCTCCTAACATGCTAGGAGGTGTGTATATATAGTCCAAGCTTACATGTAGCTTAATAGACTATATATTGATGGGCCGAGCTTGAATAAATGTTTAGTACCTTGAAAGAGGCCTTTTAAGCTAGCTGTAAGATTATGTAAATCTTGCTTATTTTAGAGAAAGAGTAGAGATAGAAAGAGATGGTAGAACACACACACACACCTTGCGAGAGAATATATGAAAACACACTTTACTAGATGTGATTATGAATGAACCACACCCTCTCCAACTAAGAAGAGGGTTTACATACCAAGCCCATGATATGGGATTGGGCTTACAATTGGACAACCGGCCATACATACATGGACCAGACTTTGGCTTTGTTTAATGCTAGACTACGAGCTACTTAACTTAATATATTGTCGGAGTGGCCGATCCTTCTAAACACGTAAAAACGCATTTCCAACAATCTCTCCCTAAGGGAGGTCACTCCAAACAAGGGTGTTACCTGAGTTGCAATAATAAAGTAAACCTAGCATACCGTGCTTGTCTTGAGCTCGTAGTCTTCGTCTTTCTTTCTTTTTCTTTTTCTAGTAAATATGTCGATGTGATCTTTGATATCAATCTTGAGTATTAGTCTCTTGCCTTGATCTTGTGCATCCATCACTTATGATATTCGCCTCCTCGTGACTTAATGTCCCACATACTTATACCTTTGTAATTCTTGAAAGCTTTAGAGTTTGCTATAGCGGAAGACTTGACTTTTAGGCTTTCTTGGTTTTGTTGAAATATTAAGTGTATAAAGTATAAGTAATAACTGATTTTTAATAAGAAAAATGTTCTCGTGCGTCTAATCGAATTGATCCGGTTTAAAGTGTGACTCAGTCGAAAAAGAAAGATTGATAATCTATTTTTATTTAAAAATTAAAACTTGAAAAATATAAGCTAAAAATAAATGACAAATGATAAAGAATTAAACAAGTTAAAATATAATAAAAAGTAAAATTAAAAATAAAATCTAGACACAACAATTTGGAATAAAACTTAACAAAAATGACGGGAAAATAAAAGGCTTAAATAACTCGGAATTCAAAATCTAAACATAATTCGGAATCCAAAAAATAGATCTAATTCGGAATAAAATCAAGTTACTAATTCGGGATATGAGTTATAGATTTAATTCGGAAAGTACATCATTAATATAATTCGGAATATAAACATCACACCTAATTCGGAATACTGAATATATATATATATATAATTCGGAATGTGCAATAACTAACTAATTCGGAATACTATGAGTTGGAAAACAATTCGGATTTTTCACTGAATGCTAATTTGGAAAAAAAAATGAAATGTAACCTAGTTTGGAATGTAGAAATCTTGAACTAATTCGGAATATGTAAGAAACTCAACCTAATTCAGAATTCTATTAATATTAACCTTATTCGGAATATTAAAAATACTTAATTCGGAATAGTAGATTTATAACACCCCCAAATTACATTGCGCAGCGGAAATACATAATTGGGTGCTATTCTCAAACTTCATTTTACAACACTCTTTATATGACCTTACAACAGTATATTTAGGAGTATAATAAGGAAATAATTTAAATCAATGTCTAAAACCTTCAATCCCAAGTAAAATCAGATTAAAAATATCAGAGTAGCGTTTAGGTTCCCCTAGGATCTTAACAAAACGACAAACCTTTTACCAAAATACTGGACCATATACTATAAATTTATGACAAACGGGAAAGAAATATGTTTTAGACCAAATTACTACAAACGCAATCCCGCAATCCTTCTCCAGCAAGCTCCGCAACTCAACAACTTCAATACCTTAAATACATGCTTAAAATCATCAACACAAAGGTTAATCAAGTCTGTTGATCCCAAACTTAGATCGATTAGCTTTGTGTATAAGAGATTAGATCAAGTATAACACGTAGAGAAACCTTTGTTATATGCTTTGTGAATCTAAGTGTTATGCGGAATTTAACACTTAAACAAGAACACAAGATGTAAACAAAACTTTCACTTTGATTATGAATGTCGAACTTGCTTACAATGAAAGATGTTTACGAATGAAAACTTATATAAAACTTGATATTAAACATTAACTTAAAGGCCTTCTTTTATAGACTAAGAAGCCTTGTACAATAAGCTACGTATCAACTATTCTAGGTAAAGATAAACATAGAAAATACATTGTCGTTTCTATCCTTACTAGAAGTATTCTAGAATATAATAAACGTGTAGCTTATATCTTCCATCAGTGCTTGTCTTCAATGTGTCAACGCTTGACTTTATCTTGTCAACGCTTGAGCTGTCAGCGCTTGCTTTGTTCCTGTCAACGCTTGATTTGTTCTTGTCAGCGCTCAAGTGATCTGGCCTTAATTTATTCCCAACAATCCTCCCCTAAACTTGATATCCACTCTTATGATCAAGTTTCTGAATAAGCATTAAGAACTTGGAGGAGTCTGACAAACCTTCTCATATTGGTAATAAATAAATCTGATCAAATTCTTTGCCACGTCACTTGTATAATCTATCTCCAGCTGGGTGTCCTTCATCTTTTCCAAAACAGCCTTAGATATGAAATATTGAGCATCCACAAGTAGATACTCAGCAAACTTTGTAGAACTCAAATGGTATACACCAGCAGCTGAATATAACCTCCATTGAAGACCACTGAGGTCATCTTCAAGATCCTTCCATATTTCAGGATCTTCCTCATTTGTCCCACACATTCTTTTGAATGTGGTCCAAAGTTTTATTCCATTAGCTGAAGTTGGTGCTTCAGCCTCATACTTGGTCTCTAGCAACCTCCAAAGGTCCACCAAGTCTTCTCTATCACAACTTGCAAATAAAGATATGAGAGTGGTAAAAGTGTGTACCTCCTTGCCAAATCTTCCAATCTTCCAGAATCCACATTCATCCTCATCATAACTCACAATTGGATTCCTGGAATCTAATGGTAACACCTGCACCATATCTGAAGCTTCTAATGGGGAGATCTTGAGGCTCTTTCTAATAACTGCTTCACTTGAATATAGTGGATTCATATCTTTTGGAAACTCAAGTTTAAATCCCTTCTTCACTGGCCTGGGAACTATCATAGCTTTCTTGATTTCCATCTCTTCTGCAAGTTGCTCCTTTCTTTCATCTGAAAGAAGTCTGAGAGTGTTTTCTTCCTGCACTCTCACCCAAATAGGATAAGCCCTATGTTCCAACTTATCAAATGTCAAGGCCTTCAACTTCTGATGTGTCCATCCAACTCTATGACATCTGAGCAACATAAAGTAGAGCTCCCTTCTATCCCTTTTCAACTCAGAGAGAATATTGCTTGCCTTGTGCTTCAAAATCACCTTACAATCCTTCTGAACTCTAAGAAGAAGCTCCAAACCCCATATTTGATCTGAAATGGTCAAGTCTGGATTATCCATGCAGCTTTCTTCCCAAGAATTGTACATTTGAACCACCTCTGGCATGTCAAAATCAACCTGCAATTTTAAATCTCTCAACTTTTCCCTAGCAAGCTCATCACCATACTCAAGCCTTTCTGGTTCTATAATCATCACACTTGAGTCTGAGCCAGCTCCATCACTTTCTTCTTCAGAAGTCACAACAAATGGTGACTTCTCTTTTTCACCTTGTTCCATCATTTGTTCAGCCAATCTTCTATCAAATTCAACTTGGGCTGCATCCTTTGGAACAATTTCTTCTACCAATTTACCCTTACCCTTATCTGATGGTGCAATGGTTGGTAAGGTAGATGGTAATACCTGAGTAGAAACTTCTTTGATGATAGATGATGACTGGAATACATCACCTTCATGTGCAGGTCTGTCAACGCCCAAATTTCCTCTATCAGCGCCCAAAATACTTCTATCAGTGTCCAAATTTGTCTTGTCAACGCTCAAATATTTTCCCTCAATGCCTTGTGTAACCTCTCTCAACATAGCTGTAAATGATAAATTTAGATTGGTTGGAGAGATTAAGGACGTATCAAAACCTGTTTGTTCCTTCAAAGTTGTAAGGGCTTCAGCAACATCCATTGATTGACCATCTTGACTGCCCTTATCACTCAGATTTCTTTGATCTTCCTCCCCTTTGGAAGACTCCTCCATACTCCTCCTAGCATGATCATTTTCCAAAACAACAATCCTCTCCCTCAATTGCTTGAGTTCAAGGCCTTGTGAGCTGACAATTTGTACTAAGTCTGCATTTTGCTTTTGCAAGCTAATGCAGACAGCCGTCAATTCCAAAAGAGTCATTGGTTCTAGTCTGCCCTCTTCTGAAATAGGGATTTGACCTCCCAAGTCAGGTTCATTGGGCATGGATGAGGACTTAATTATGGTGGGACTGCCTTGGCCAGCTTCTAAGCCAGAACCAATAGTCCCAGCCTCATCCAGGTCACCAGCCACACTTGTGATGGTGGTTCTCTCTGCTTCATGGCTAGGACCACCAGAGGAGAACACTCCAGTAGTCCTTTGGCGTTTTATCAACCTATATTCAGGTGGTGTGGAAGATGGTGTGGAAGAATGTGTAGATGTGGGTTGGTTAAGGGGTGTTTGGGATTGTGAAGGTTGGGTGTCAGTGTTGGAAATAGGCACATCAACGCCAACATTTGATGTGTCAGCGTCAAAGGGTTCTTGGTCAATTTGCATTTGTTCAGGTGAGGATAAAGGTTCAGGGATGGGTTCAAGTTGTGGTTGAGGGTTAATTTGAGGTTGAGGGTCTGGTTGGGGTTGTGCTGCTGCAATAACAGCAAGCATGGCTGGGGTTAAAGGTAAGTCTCTATGAGGTGGTGAATCCATCTTCGTAAAAATAGCTTTCTTTTGTTCAGGGATTTTATAAAAATCATTGTGATCCCTTGAACAATATCTTTGATCATCAAAAATCATTTGTAGAAAACGGGGATAAGCTAAAGTCATTTTTGTCCCCTTGTTTTTACACATCCCTTCAAAAATCATTTTAGAATAGTTATATTTTTTCCCTGTGGCAATGCACACAATAGCACTGGCAATGGATCTATTGATCTCATTGTGTGCAGTACATTTGGGACTCAAACATTGAAGGAGGATGTGAATGAGGTACTTCCAGGCTGGGGGAAATTCCTGCTTATGATACTTATTAAGAGTACCTTCATCAGGAATAGGATATCCCAAAGCCCTAAGCCCTTGTTCTATTTCAGTTATGGGAAGAATGGCTACACCATCAGCATCATCAAGATGCAAGGCCTGGCGTACCAAGGCCTCAGTAACCACCCAAGATCTCCCATGAACAATAGAAGTCAATGTGGTCACTCCATTAACTATTGAGGAACTAACAGTGTTCCAAAACTACTTAATGTGTGTGACTGGAATGAGTGGTGCATGAGAAAGAGCATACCTTAAGGGGGATGCGTTCAAATACGCCACCATTTATGTGTATTGAGGAAACAAATCATTATCAGCAACAAGATAAGCAATCATGTTGTGTTGAGACTTGAACCCCAAATCCAATTTTGCTGAGTTAAACTTTGGTGCCATTGATGAAAGCTGTTAATTTGAAGTGTAGAAGATGAAGGTTGATAAGAGAAAAGTGTTAGACAAGAATTATAGATACCCTGTTTTAAAATAGGAGCCAAATTTATAGGAGATAAAGAATGCATGTGATTGGCCCAAAAATAGGCAAAGATTTTCAAAAACTAATCATGAAAATATTGAAAAAGTGATAAGTTATCTCATGCATTTAATGAAAGTAACAACTCCTAAAATTACGGCTTGAAAATATGTCAAAAAGTAACAACTGGGTAGGTCCCATTGAGTGTCAACGGTCAAAAATAACCCATCAACGCCCAACGGCTATAATCTTGTCAACGTTCGCCTAAAGCCATGTCAGCGTCCAATTTGGTCACAACAACGCTTGGAAAAATCTTGTCAGCGTCCAAAAATAAAATTGTTTTAAAAAGTGAAAAATGACCTTAACAAGTAATTTATCCTAGAGAAGATAACCAAAAGCTGATAATTATCATAGGGCGGCAAGCACTGTCCAGTTATGCACACTTGCATAAGCAAGATAGACATAACAGTCCTCTAGTGTCCCTTGCTAACCAAAATTCTTAACAACCAAGTTACCTTATAAAATCCTTGTTACTCCCAGGTAAATCCCATATCAAAATCATTCCCAAGTCTCCCAACAGACCACAACCAATTCTAGGCCAAAAATGTCTTGGCAGCATGCAAAGTTGATATACTATGCATGCTACAGTGCCTCATGGTTTAGTAAAACTAACCCATACTCACCTGTGGACACAATCTAGAATTGTGATAAGAGTATCATATGGATACCCAAAAATCCTAAAGGTTCCTAAAACCTCCCCTTAAACTATGATACAAAAAGTTTGCTAAAATCATGCATGAACATAAAAAAATTTATGTCAAGATAGGAATGAAACATTCCAACCATCATCCATAAATAAAAACTTGTCCAAATGCTTCTCCTTTGATCCATAAGCAACTCTGTATCCAATGGTATACTGCTAACACCATCTGCACATTTAGATTGAAAACCACAAAACTAACATTGTTGCTGACAACGCCCCGATAACACATAACAGCGTTGAAGGAAGCTTTGTCAGCGTTAGACAATTATATTGCTGACGACGTTGCAAAAACACTTATCAGTGTTCAAACAACCTTTGTCAGTGTTAGAAAAATATAGTGGAAAATCTAAATCATCAATAAGACCAATAATAATAATGCATCATCCTGTACATACTTTTACAAAAAGAATCCAAAACACATATTAAGTGAGATTAACCATTCCAATACTTGTTACCAAGTATTGAAATCTTCCAGCATCAAAAGGTTTAGTTAATAAATCTGACACATTTTCCTCAGTGTCAACCCTATCTGGTTGTATTAAACCTTTTTCAAAGCAATATCTTATAAAATGGTGTCTAATTTCTATGTGTTTAGTTTTAGAATGATGTACAGGATTCTTAATGATGCATAAAGTACTATTATTGTCAACAAATATCTTAGTATGCATGAAATTATACCCATAGTCCAACAGCTGGTTCTAAATCCACAACACTTGACCACAACATGCTGCTGCAGCCACATACTCTGCTTCAGTTGTAGAGTTAGCCACCACTGTTTGTTTCTTGCATTGCCAAGATATTAATCTGCTCCCAAGAAACTGACATCCACCAGTTGTGGATTTCCTATCAAACTTGTCACCTCCATAATCACTATCTGAATATGCAATCAACTCCAATGGTGAATCCTTTGGGTACCACAAACCAAGACTAGGGAAACATCTTAGGTACCTAAAGATCCTCTTCACAGCATAAAGGTGACATTCTTTGGGAGTCACTTGATGGCGTGCACAAGCACACACAACAAACATGATATCAGGTCTGGAAGCAGTAAGATACATCAAGGATCCAATCATGGATCTATAATGCCTGACATCAACATCTTTCCCATCTCCAATCTTTCCCCAAGGGTGTTCTCTATCCATAGGAGTAGTAGCCCTCTTTTCATGTGGAGAAAAGCCAAACTTCTTCAAGATTTCAGCAACATATTTGTCCTGGGAGATGAAGATACCATCTTCTTTCTGCTGAAATTGTAAACCAAGAAAGAAGTTCATCTCCCCCATAGCACTCATCTTGAATTTGTCTGTCATAAGCTTGGAGAAATCCTCACTCATCTTTAGATCAGTAGACCCAAAGATGATATCATCAACATAGACCTGCACAAGCAACACATCTTTGCCTTTCTTCTTTGTAAATAGTGTCTGATCTATGGTGCCCCTCTTGAATCCATTGTCCACCAAATAGGTAGACAAAGTACCATACCATGCTCTAGGGGCTTGATGAAGGCCATACATAGCTTTTTTTGACTCTATACACTTTATCTGGATGCTCTGGATCCTCAAAACCAGGAGGTTGCATGACATAAACTTCTTCAACAATGGTGCCATACAAGAATGCACTTTTGACATCCATTTGATAGACTGTGAAGCCCATGCAAGATGCATAGGCTAGAAAAATCCTAATAGCTTCAATCCTTGCAACTGGTGCAAAGACTTCCTCATAGTCTATCCCCTCCTCTTGTGTATAACCTTGAGCCACTAACCTTGCCTTGTTTCTGACCACAATACCTCTTTCATCTCTTTTGTTCCTGAGAACCCATCTTGTCCCTATAGGTCTGACATATCTAGGACAATCAACCAGCTCCCAAACATCCTGAATTGCAAATTGGTGAAGCTCATCCTGCATTGCTTCCACCCAACTTGGTTCTTTGAGAGCATCAAATATCTTCTTGGGTTCTTCTTGTGACAGAAAACATGCAAACAAACATGCTTGCGCAAGAGGGGTATCAACCTTCTTGTGTATATTGGCAATAAACCCACCAAGACCTTGGTGAGATCGTCTGGTCTGAACTGGAGTCATAATATCACCAATGATCTGAGATGTGGGGTGATTCTTCATTGTGGAAGTGAGAACTCCTCCTTCAAAAAGTCTGGTGTCCTCAACTTCACGCTCCATGTTGCCAATATCTTCTTCATCAGACTCTCTTTGATCAACATGAATCTCTTCATAAATATGGGAAGGTCCTCCTTGCTCAAAAGTGGAAGAGAAAAGATGTGCAAAGGTGTTGTCAACGTCTGAACCTTGTTTGTCAGCGCTTGGGCTAACAACGCTTGAACTGTTGTTGTCAACGTCTGAGCCATCAACGTCTGAATTGGTCTTGTCAGCGCTAGATTTGCCTTTGTCAGCGCCTGAAGAACCATGCATGTTTGTATTTGGTGGTATTTGGAGACCAGCATTACCTTGTCCAGCAGCAGCAGCAGCAGCAGCAAAAGCATCTGTCCAAATGGGAATTGTGACATATTCAAATGTAGGAGATGCCTTTTCTGCTTGTGATCCAACCCTCTCATCAACCTGTGTACCTGAAACATCAACAACTTGTTCATCCACAACATTTGAAGTTACCTTCACAATGTCTGGATTAGTGACAGGCATATAATTTAAAGTTCTAGATAAGGGTTCCAAATCAAACAACCAATTAGGACCACTTTCAGGATCACTAGGTTTATTCTCTAAGAACCTAACATGTACTCTTTCAACAATACGTTTGTCCTCTTTAAGATAAACCCTATAACCCTTGCTCTGCACTGAATACCCCATGAAGTAACCTTCATCACCTTTTGCACTAAATTTACCTAAGGCATCACTAGTATCTAATACAACTACATGACAACCAAAAGGTCTGAGAAAACCAATATTAGGTTTTCTTCCCCAAAGTAACTCATAAGGTGTTTTGTTCTGAATTTTGTTAACAAATGCTCTATTTTTCACATAGCATGCTGTATTAACAGCCTCAGCCCAAAAGGCTATAGGAAAGTGAGCATCAGCCAACATTGTTCTGGCTGCTTCAATTAGGGTTCTATTTTTCCTTTCAGCAACCCCATTTTGTTGTGGGGTTCTAGCAATACTGAATTGCCTAGTAATTCCCTTCCTGGCATAAAAATCATCTAGCTTCTTGTTCCTAAATTCTCCACCATTATCACTCCTAAGCATCTTAACCTCATTGCCAGACCTTTTTTTCAATTTGAGTGATAAATTCAATAAGAACATCAGCTGTGTCACTCTTCATAGCCAGAAAGAATGTCCAAGTAAACCTAGAAAAGTCATCAGTGACAACAAAACAATATGACTTGCCATTCAAACTTTCTATATTTGTTGGACCAAAGAGGTCCATGTGAAGCATGTGAAGAGGTCTGGAACTAGTATGCACCTGCTTGGACTTGAATGAGACCTTGTGTTGCTTGCCTTTAAGACATGCAACACAAGAGTGGTCATTGTGGAAGGCCTTCTCAGGCAAACCATCAACTAAACCAAGCCTCACAAGTCTATTTATATTTTTAAAATTTATGTGCCCTAGTCTCCTGTGCCACAAATTACTTTCATCTACTGAGGCCTTAGCATAAAAACAAGACATATTTGTATTCACCTTAATCCCATTTAAATTCACATTATATATGTCCTTATGCCTAGGTGTTCTATAATCAATATACTTCTCATCAGGGATCTTAAAATCCTTGCTTAACACCAAACACTCAGTATCAGTGAAAAGAACCTTATTTTTGTTATCACACACTTGTGATACACTAAACAGATTATAATCCAGTTCTTTTACCAGGAAGACGTTCTCAAAACGTAGATTATTGGTGAGAAGGGTTCCTTTGCCTGTGATAGTCCCATATCCACCTCCAAAGTATACCTTATCACCATCTTTAATAGGAGTGAAGTTCGTCAGATAGTCTTCCTTCCCTGTCATGTGCCTTGAGCATCCACTATCCCAATATCCATAGTCATTGATCTGTCTTTGAATGCCCTGCACATAAAGAAAACAAATTAGTTTTCTTTGGGAACCCAAGTCTCAGAAGACTTGGATTCATCTGGTTGTTCAATAAGAACAGACTTAGTTCTCACAACAACCCCATTCTCATCCCTTTTAGGATGAAATACCCAGTTAACCCCAATAGGTTTTGTAATGACCTTTGAAATGTAATTAAATCTATTGCAAGTCATTGAAATTCCATTATTATTAGGGTTTTGATCTTTCTTGGGTCTCCATGTTAAGCTTGAAGAAGCTCTAGACCCCTTACCTTGTGGCTGCAAATATTTAGGTCTGGTCACGTTTCTGTCAGCGTTGGATTTCGTCCTGTCAACGCTGAAATTACCCTTGTCAGCGTTGAACCTAGGGTTTGCTACAGGAACCCATTGCCTATTTGACCAGGTGTTTGTCTTTTGAAAAGGTCTTTGTCCATGAGTGTTATACCTTCTAGAGAAGAATGGGGCAGGTCTAATCACTTGTGGACTTTGCTGCACACAAGGTTTGGGTCTGACAACGTTTGACTTTCTAACAACGTTGACTTTCTTCCTATCAGCGCTGAAATTGTTCCTATCAGCGCTGGCTTTGGGAGCATTGACACACTTGTATGCCAAATGTGAAAAGCTACCACACGTATAACAGGCTTTCTTAGACACACTCTTAGGTCCAGAAGAGAAGAAACCTGTTCCATGATTGTTAACTTGGCTCTTGGGTGACCTATTATTCCTATACATCTCTGCATATTTAATGGTAGGTCTTCTAACAGTGTTTGAGCCTAGGTCAACAGCTTTACCAGTGACTGGGTGAGTAACCTTAATGGGTGGTGATTCATTGGGACTTTCACATAGCAAACCTCCCTTAACAAACAAAGTAGGGTTAGCTTTCTTCCACTCATTTAGGTCAGTCAGTTTTTGTTGATACTCTTCTACTGGTGTGACAACTCTTGGTGGAGGAATGAATTCCTCTTCTTGGCATTCTGGTATACCAGTCCAAGCTAGATCCTTTCTAAGAACACCATAGAAGTCACCAGCTGGTGGTGGAACCAGAGAGTAATCATTCATCCCAATCCCAGTCATGTCCTTAGGATCCCTTTGTTTAGCTACACAGTCTCCTAGGGTTTGTGTGGCTCTATCAAATCTTTGAATCTTGAGGTCAACATTATCTTTATTCTTAATGGCCTCATATAACTTAGCCTGTAGGTCTCTATTGACCTTTGTCATGATATTTCTAATATCCATACTACCCTCTAGCTCATGTTTTAAGATATTTATCTTATCTTTTAAATCAAATTCCATTTTCTTGTATTCAGAAACGGTTTTCTCAGTTTCAGTAAGAGCTAGTTGGTAATTGGACAATTTACACCTTTCAGTGCTCATATCATCTTTTAGTTTTAACACCTCTTTGTTAAGTCTATCAGTGTTTAACCTACAACCTTTGCTACAAAAAGCATCATCATATACCTCATTATCAGATGAAGAGGAGGAGTGTGCCATGAGAGCATATTCAACATGCTCTTCTTCTTCAATATCAGCAATCAAAGCTTTGTCCTCTTCAGCATTCTTAGCCAGATAGCTCCAATCCCATCCAGTACCATCAATTCCTTGAACTGCAACCATGGCTTTGGAATCTTGAGCTTTAACAACCTGACTTAAGGGTTTACCAGCATCAGATCTTCTAGGAGATCTGCATTCCCTCATGAAGTGCCCCATACGATGACAGTTGTAGCATTCAACTTTGGATTTATCAAATCCAGCTGTGTCTTTAGCATTGAAGGTCATCTTCTTCTTGAACCTTCTATTCCACCTATTTGCTCTTATACTAGCAAGAGCCATGTTCCATTTGATGTCCATCTCTTCCAAGTGTTCATCACTTATCTGCTCAAGGTCCTCATATGTAATCACTGAACCATTGGGCAAAGAAGCAAGATAAGCACACACAGTATCCAAATCCAAACCAGCGGGTTTAACTCTTGGGCAGTCATTCATGAATGTGTCAGCGTCTAAAAAGGAGACGTTGACAGGACTTGTTCCAGCGCTGACAAATGATGATCCAGTAACTGGATGCATAAAAGAGTCCTTCTGATTGAATTGACCTTCACTATGAGAGAAGAAGGCCATGTTGCTGGTGCTAGGTTTGCTTCCATGTGCTGCAAGAGTTTCATCTTCCAACAGTCTTAGTTTGTTGTAGATGTCATCAAACGAGGAGCTCTTGTAAGTATTATTGGCAAGAATAGATATTGCCTCAATCTTCCATGCCTCACCAAGACTTTTAAGAAAGGTAGCATTGGTGTCAACATCACCAACTTGTGTCCCCATGAAAGACAACTTGCTTGTGATGTCAAGCAATATGCTTCTCACACTACTCAGTTTCTCATTGGGTTGAGCTTTGAAGACAGCATAATCATGCAGAAGTTGCTTTTTCTTTTCTTCCTTAGTGTCTGCATTGCCACCATATGCAACTTCAATAGCTTCCCAAAGATCCTTAGCAGATTCATAGCCTCTATATTTGTGCTGGTTTTCTTGTCCCAAAAAGACTTTCAGAATATTTAGGGCTTTCATGTCAACCCTTTTCTTTGCAATATCTTCAGCACCTACAGCTCTACCATCTCCAGGTTTTTCTCTCTTATCTTCATCAGGACATCCTTCAACAGATGATCTTTGAGTAATGGCATCCTGAATCTTTTGAGCCTTATTGAATGAGTTTCCATATTCAATAATCTCCCAGAGTGTGTAATCATAGATCCCCAGATATTGTTCAAAGTTGAACTTCCATAAGTCAAAGTTGGTTGCATCAAGCATGGGAATCTTGATGTTTGGTAAGGGTGAATTGGAGGTGGTTATTGCTTCAGACATGTTGTTAGGGTTTTGGTGTTTTTAGGGTTTCTAAGAAAATTAGGGTTTTGGTGTTCGTGTATCGTTCTGGTGTTCTTCAAAGATCAAAAGTTCCTCAACAAGCTCTGATACCACTTGTTGATCCCAAACATAGATCGATTAGCTTTGTGTATACGAGATTAGATCAAGTATAACACGTAGAGAAACCTTTGTTATATGCTTTGTGAATCTAAGTGTTATGCGGAATTTAACACTTAAACAAGAACACAAGATGTAAACAAAACTTTCACTTTGATTATGAATGTCGAACTTGCTTACAATGAAAGATGTTTACGAATGAAAACTTATATAAAACTTGATATTAAACATTAACCTAAAGGCCTTCTTTTATAGACTAAGAAGCCTTGTACAATAAGCTACGTATCAACTATTCAAGGTAAAGATAAACATAGAAAATACATTGTCGTTCCTATCCTTACTAGAAGTATTCTAGAATATAATAAACGTGTAGCTTATATCTTCCATTAGTGCTTGTCTTCAATGTGTCAACGCTTGACTTTATCTTGTCAACGCTTGAGCTGTCAGCGCTTGCTTTGTTCCTGTCAACGCTTGATTTGTTCTTGTCAGCGCTCAAGTGATCTGGCCTTAATTTATTCCCAACAAAGTCTATTGGAACAAAACATATTTGAACACATCGTAAAAATCAATCACAATTGTTTAACAGCATTGTGGCCATACAATCTATTAATCAGGCATTTCATCTTATAGCAATAGCTAATGAATTGTATTAAGCTCATGACACCGACACCTTAACTTAGTCACCCACGCCGAATGCCAGCATGACTATAAGAATTCTAGTGCCCCTACTAGGGTATCAATTGCAAGTATACCACATTCTCATTCTCGTAAAATTATCCTTCCCAGAGGTTACTCAGCATTAAGCCCTGGTCTCAGATAGGGTCGTCAGCCCAATAGTACTACCATTAGAATAAGCGGCTATTCCCAACTCAAAACATCAAGTCAGAAGATAGTTAACGGCTCATGAATTTAGGGACTTTTGCAATTTATGTACTTATACAATTCAAATCAACAAAGGCAACAAAGGCAACATTCGGGTCCAACAATTACTCATGACATGTTTTCATTTTTCTTCAAATAGCATGTATCCCTCTCACGGGTTTTAAAATCATTTAAACAAGTAGAAAGGGAGGCTATAGACTCACTTGAAGTATTAACAGTAGTATGACGACTTTTAACGATCGATGATGCCAGGCAAACACGAAATTTACAATCTATCAAAATAAAACGCGTGCCTTTAATAATACATCCAAGTAATATTTCATACTTAATAAAATGAAATAAATATCTCAAAGTCAAAAGCAAACTCACACCATACTCAATTTAATGCATTCTTCTTACGTACACTTTTACACTTTTATTCTCTCAAAAAAACTGTCGATATATATATATATATATATATATATATATATATATATATATATATATATATATATATATATATATATATATATATATATATATATATATATATATATATATCTATATATCTACATATATATATATATATATATATATATATATATATATATATATATATATATATATATATATATATATATATATATATATATATATATATATATATATATATATATATATATATATATATATATATATATATATATATATATATATATATATATATATATATATTAATCGTCCAAATTGTTTTCCTTACTTAAACACGTCAATAGCTTACGATACTAATCAAAAACTTCACTTACTATATATAGAAAGACCTCCCAAAAGTTGGTTAAAAGATATTACTTTTAAAGTTCCCTGCCCGACTCATCTTCGAACTACAAAAACAGGACAGTTTTACGTCAACAACTCATATAGTCTTTTTAACCTATATGAATGACTCCGTTTACAAAACCGACACTCATATTTGAAAATAGACTCAACATCATCATGTTTATCACTTTAAATCAATCCTTGACCCATATTAAAATCCTTTTTATAGTCCCCGAGATTCGATCCAAATATCGACAACAATTATATATTATGCCGATACTCGTCTCCGGGTACATGAATAATTAAACTATCATCACTTTTCGCTCGTTTGGAGCTAGAAGCTCTACCTTATATCAAATCGAAGCTTATTAAATCCTCTACAACAATATCTAGTTAGTTTATATCATAATCAAACTTATATTTTAAAAAAATTAACTTTTAGCTGTTGGTCAAAATTACCCCTTTAAAAATCACTCAAAACTATATTTTTACCCCATTTTAACATCATTTTTACCACTATAATCATCTAAATATTAATACGTTCAATCCTAACATATTATATCATCCTAGATGATCAAATCAAATAAAACCCAACTCAAAATTTCAACATGCAACAATTTTAAATAATATATAACACCATAAACACCCACATACAACACATATTTAAGATCAAACATACATAGTTTTCATCAAAAATGGGTTTTTATAAAATGATCATGCATGTAAGAGATTTTCATGCCAAAATATAGAGAATCGAAAGATAAAGATGGGTCTTTGATTAGTTTTTGAAGAATCAAACTAGATTTTTGGTTGATGATGAATTTGTGATGGCTAGGGGTGACGGATTGTTGAGAAAAAAAGAGAGGAGAGAGAATGTTTTCTAGTTAGTGGGATTTGTGTGTATTTTTGTTGAAGATTTTTTTCCTTTTATATTGGAAAAGTTTAGGTTAGTTTTTGCCAATTATGATTCTTGTGGACCAAAATGAAATTACTTGTTTAAAAAGCGGGAAATGACTATTAGTCAATTTCGAAAATATTTACGGGTCTCGGGTTTCATAAAAAATACTTCTCAAAACTTAAAACGCACATAAAATATGATACTATATACTCCCGACACGACTTAATACGACATAAAAAATAAAAACGTCAAAATATTAAACATCGACATGTCTAAAATAAAACGTAAAATTTCGGGCATCCGTTGATATCGTCATTACTAATAATCCTCGTAACTCGTCAAAACGTAAAAATATAATTCCAACATTCATTCAAATCAAATCACCAATCATTATGACATTCAATCTCGTAAAAAATTTCAAAAATAAACGTAAAAATATAATTAAATAATGACCACGGGTTTGGGTTGTCACAAGATTTACTTTATAATTCGGAATATTATGAAGTTATTAATTTGGAATATTACTTTGTTAAATAATTTGGATTAAGCTAAGAAAACAACAATTCGGAATACTAGGGTTTTATAATTCGGGAAAAATAAAATTAAGCTAAAACCAATTAAGCAAATAAGCCAAAATTAAGCTAAACTAAAATTTTAAAATAAGCTAAACAAGACACAAATTAAAACTCTAAAAACACCAAATAAGCAAAATTAATAAAATCAACTTTAAAAACAATAAACTACCAAATCCACCTAAATAAAAGTATGCTAAACAAGACACAAATTTAAACTCTAAAAACACCAAATAAGCAAAATTAATAAAATCAACTTTAAAAACAATAAACTAGCAAATCTACTTAAATAAAAATAAGCTAAACAAGACACAAATTAAAACTCTAAAAACACCAAATAAGCAAAATTAATAAAATCAACTTTAAAAACAATAAACTACCAAATCCACTTATATAAAAAATAAGCTAAATACAAATAAGCAATAAGCACAATAAGCTATAACCATAAATCACATAAAAATATTAATAACAATGAAATAAGCACTTCACTCAAATCAGCAATAAGATCAAATAAGCTACATAATGATTAACCAAATCAACACAAAATTAAAACATGAAAGGAAGACTGAGATTAATTGAAAAGCTTGAATTAAAGATTAAGATTAAAGATCCAACAATTGAAAGATTAAGAGGAAAACCTTGAAAAACTTGAAAGAAAACTAGAGAGAGAAAGTTAATTACACCTACTCCTAAAAATTAACTAATTATCTAATCATTTATACAAATGAAATATATGGTCTATTTATAGTGGAGGAGTAGTTGATGTTGTTTCTTCCTTATTTCTCTTTGTCTTCTCGTCTTCTTAATTAATTCGTCTTTCTCGACTTTGTCTCGGGATTTGTCGATAAATAAAATGAACTCGTCTTTTAATTTCTTTTTATATTAGATTTAGTTCTTCGACTTTGTTGAACTTCCATCTTTGTTCTTTTTCTTCGATAAATCTTCAGAATAGGCATTTGACTTCCGCTTTTTTGCACTTTTGATATTTTTGACTTTGTCTTTCGTCTTTTCCTACGATAAAAGCCCGTGAAAGCCCGTGTTTTCTTCCTTTTTCATCTTTTGGTCCTAAAACACAACAAAAACACAAACCACACGTAACTCCGACTTTTACGACATTAAACACACGTTTTGGTCTCGTTTTTATTTGTTTTAAGAGGTAAAAGTATAAGTGTTTTCACACTTATTAAATCCCCCACACCTGACCATTGCAGTGACCTCATGCAATACATTAATTTCAAAGCAAGATTTATATTCTCCTCATAATTAACCCACCTTGGCCTTTATTACATACTACGATACTAGAGAAACTAAAAAGATAGAAAAAATTCGAAATTGTTTAAAGGAAGAAACTCGTAAAGAAATCTAAGACTTAAATTAGGGCTTTTGGTTTCATAAATATTTATCACCCTCAAGTCTCATGTTCCCCATACCAAGCTTAAAAACGAGATCATTGTTATTATAAGTTAGTAAAGCTAACACTTACTCATGTGGCTCAATTATTCAATTCGACCCCCTTATTCCTAGGTGTATCTCTTATATTTTATTTTTGTCTTGAATGATCACGAGGATGCATTTTTGACTTATTTCGATAGTTTATTTAGGCTGAAAATAAAGTAGGACAATTTAATCAATAGTTAGCTAAAGGATAAAATCCTTTAAAACTGCTTCTCGAAACCTCATAAAGTTCATATCTTGGCATAACTCGTTTCACGATTTGAGACCTTTCTCGGACCGATATTTGGCATTGACTTCATACTTCGAATCTTGAGAGACGTTCTTGAAATAATGGTCTTCTCTTCATAATTGGAATTTCTTCTCTTGAAGTTTTTGAGATATTCTTCAAATTTTGGCCACGACTTCTTCATTTTTCTTCAATTTTTATTTGGGATTTTGATATATTTATTCTCATACCTTGTTAGGGTCTTTTTTTATAGACTTCTCCATGATATTTATGGGAGTAATTGCTTCTCGTCGTGTGTCTCGATCCTTCATATTGATTTTTGATAAATGATTCTTCACATCATCTTGGATCTTTAGCAACAAAATGGAGCCTTCATGCCTTGTTAGGGCCTTTTTGGACTCGCCAATCTTCGCGTCCCATTTCAATAAGTTAGATATTGGCTATGAACTCTAATTAATCCCGAGCAACTTTTAAACGATCTTGGGCTAGAAGCTAAGTAATTTTTCAAATCGTACTACCTTATTTATTGCGATTATTTATTGACAAGCGATGGAAGAAAAATCTCATAATTGACTCACATAAATTCATGAAAGAATACAAAACTCATAATTGACTCTATCATCTCTCGTTCTTCACAATTTAAAATCTCAAGGAATGAGACACGTGGATGCTTAGCCTAATAAACCAAATAAGGTTTATATGCTTAAGGATACTAGCTAGAGTGAACTCAAATAAGTAAACTCGGGTTGAGTCAAAATATTCATGACGTGCCTAATATATCAAAGAAATCTAAACTTGTTAAAACCATTTTATTAAATAATTACGAAGAAAGAAAATAACAATAACAAAGGAAAATACTACTAGGCCAAAATAGATCAAAATTTTTGAAAAATGTCGAAAAACCAATTTTTCGGTTAAAATGAGGACAAATTCATGGAAAAGCCCACTTAACTTCGATAGAAGTCTCCCCTACACTTAATGTAAACATTGTCCTCAATTTTAAGCATGTGGAAGTAAACTCCCTTACAGTTAGGACATTGTGCACGTTGTTTAAATCTTGTTAAGGAAGAGACAACTAAAGTGATTCCTATTTCAACATTTATGGAAATAAAATAGTGAATCAAAAGAGTTTAGGATAGAACCAGGAAGACGGGTACACAGAATCACGGGTCATCAAAAGTCATCAAAAGTGGATCTTTGAAAGCGTCAATCCCTGCACATCATAAGAACCAATAAAAACAACACACAAAAACGTGGCTCCCCCTACACTTATTATGAAAAACAGATAAAGAAGGATAGATCATTGGGTTGCCTCCCGAGAAGCGCTTGTTTTTGTTAACCGAGTCACGAGCCTAACTCGACCCCGAAAACTATTGTTGAAATCTCATATAAAACCTTGAAGAAAATCCGCCGGGGTCAAATACATGGTTCTCATCCAACAAGTAGCATAAGCCTAAGGTGAACAGCACAAGCCACATTAGAGTAGGCGAGGTTCCCTGAATCAAAAGTTGAGCACGGTGGTAGAAGGTATGGTAAGGTGAAAGCATAGCTCTGTATTTTCCAAATGTCTTTCCTTTTATTTCATCAGATGGATACTAAGATGGCTCAAAAACTGTGATACCCGGATCGAACACCTTTTCCTTTAGTGGAAAATAAGAGTGACACTCAGTAGACCTTGAAGAAGATCCGCCTATATACCGCACAATCTCATCCGAAGAAGGTGGAAAGAGAGGTGTCAAAACATAATTACTGCGAATGTTGGTGTCGTCCGGTTTCTTCTCCTTTGAAACGGGTTTCTTAACATCCGAAGGAGGGTAAAGGCCATAATCAAAATCCAAAGTAGGAGATTCATGCTCATTAGGGAAGTAAGTATTAAGATAGGTGGCGAAATGTTCCTCAAAAGAGTAATCCTCTAAAGTAGTATCAAGCGTTGTTGGTGGAGGATCCTCATAAAAAATAGGATCAAAATCATCATTAGAAGACACAACACTTGAAGAGTCACTCGAAAGACTGTCAACATCATAAAAGTCATCATAAATCAGTATGTCTTTCATAGTCTGAAATGGAATCATCATATTCATCATAAATTGGTAGAGCATCCAAATTGGAGAGAGAATCATTAGGATCTTCCACATGTTCTTGAAAAAGTGGATTATCATAGAAAGTATCGAAAAGAGGATTGTTGTGTAGTACAAAATCATTGACGTCAAGTTTTGTAGTTTCCAAAGAAGTGGTAACAAGCTCGTCTTGGAGCACATCAATCATTTTTGCTGATTCTTTAACATTGGATTTGCTTGTAATCTTCCCCATTTTAAACACTTGTTGATCATTCCCGACCCTAAGAATTAGCTCACCTTCGGCAACATCGACTAAAGCTTTTCTGGTTCATAAGAATGGTCGTCCAAGTATTAACGGAATACGAGGATCCATCTCATAATCTACAACAACAAAATCAACCGGAAAAGGGAAGGTACCAACTTTAACAACAACATCTTCAGCAATACCAACGGGGTAAGCGAGATTTCGATTAGCTAGCTCAAGGGTCATACGGGTTGGTATAAGATCGGGTAATGATAACTTCTTCCAAACACTTAGCGGCATTAAATTTATACTAGCCCCGAGATCGGGTAAGGCAGTACATTCTTTAATTTTAGAAAATGAACAAGGTAACACAAAACGACCGGGATCTTCAAGTTTCTCCAAAAGTTCTTTGAGTAGGACCGTAGAACAATTTTCGTTTAATCGAGTATTAACAAACTCAGCCATCTTTTCCTTCTTACTAAGCAACTCCTTGAACACTTTAACAAATTTCGGCATTTGGACAAGTGCTTCAACAAGGCTAATGTTAAAGCTCATTTGTGTGATCATCTTCAAAAAGGAAATAATTTGAGAATCCTCCTTAGTGAGCTCTTTGCACTTGTCTAACCGAGAAGGATGAGGAATATTGGGCTTAGGAGCTGTAGGTGGAGAAGGTGAAGGTTGAGATGGTGATGGGTTTTTCTTGTGTACAACTTCAGTAAGAGGTGGAGACGGTAATAGAGAACTAGTACTAGGGGTGGTAGTAGGATGGATAAATGGGGGTGGAGGAGGTGTAGGTGGAGTCACTGGGGAGGGATAGAAGGTCCTACTAAAGTTGCTCCATTGCGTGTAGTAATAGCACTCACATTAGCTCTAGGGTTGGTTTTAGTTGTTGAAGGAAGAGCACCTTGGGGACGAAGGGCTTGAAACATTTGAACGAGTTTCCTATCTGTGGACTCTTGCATTTCTTTTAATTTCTTATCTTGTTCCGAAATCTTTTGAAGAACTAAGTCCATTTGTGGATTAGGTAAATTGAACCCTTGTTGAAAACCTTGGTTTGGGTATTGGTTGTATGGTGGAAAACCTTAAGGATTAAAACCTTGGTTTGGATAGCCTTGATTTTGCATTTGATAATTTCCTTGATTTGTATTGTAGCCCCTCACATTTGCATTTGGTTGAAAATTAGCTCGTGGTGGCCCTTGGTTGTTTTGGGTGGGTGGGGGTGGTCTTTGTTGAAAACCGGGTGGAGCCAAATAGATACTGGTATTATAGGACAAATGATTAACATCGACATTCGTCTTGAAATGACCCCTCTCAGTGTTGTTGAAAGCATACACTTCCCCGTGAGATTGGTCATAAGCCTTATCATAATTAACGTACGAGTGTGGCCAACCACATGTTTCACAAGTCGCATCAAGGGCATTCTCATGTTGAATAGGATTGTTTTGAACATGTAAGGAAAGTTTTATCATAATTGACATAAGTGCTTGAATTTGATTGGTAGTCTCACTATCACTAGTACTAGCCATAGTAGCCCTTACACTTTTAATTTTCACTTTGGCCTTGTTTTCTATTATATCCCAAGCAACTTGTGTTGTTTTCACTAGAATGTTACCCCCCTGAAGCACTATTTAGTGAATCTTGTTCAATCAAACTTAATCCATTATAAAAAGTATTAATTTGATGCACCTTAGTAAAACCGTGTTGTGGATACTTTCTCAAAAGTTCCTTAAAACGATCCCAAGGTTCACTAAACGTCTCATCGTACTTTTATTCAAAATTGATGATATCATTCCTCAAAGTGGTAGTACGTGAGGGTGGAAAGAAGTAATTGATGAACTTAGTCTCTAAGTTCTCCCATGTGGCAATACTTTGGGGTGGTTCCTTATCAAGCCAAGTCCGGATTGTCCCTCGAGAGAGAAAGGAAAGAGGAGCAAACGAATTGCCTCTTGTGAGACCCAATTGTATTTCACATTATTAGATAAGTGTACGAACATCTTGATGTGATCGTGAGAATCATCATGAGTGCGACCCAAGAGAGGTGTTGTAGAGACCAATTGAATAAAACCGGTTTTGAGCTCGAAGTTGTTTGCGTCAATAGCTGACACCACAATAGCATAGTCATTGCCTTCAACATATGATTGCAAGAGCCCGATCATTGGAAGATTATCCATGGTGTTAATAACCCGAGTCTCGATGGTAGCGGCTTGATAGGATTTCCTCTTGCACGAACGGGTACGCATACACCAACAAAAGAAAAAGATAAAAAAGAAATAGAAGAAGGAATAAAGTTAACGTAAAAATAAAATATTTTTGGTGCAAAACTTTAGAAAAGAAATGCTTTTTATGATTTTTTAAATGTTTTAAATGTTTTTATGTTTTTGAAATTCTTGATTTTTTTGAAATTTTTTAAAATGTTTTTAAATTTTTGCAAAAAAAAATAACGTTCACGAGTGAACGGATCCCAAAATCCAATGCGTCTCTCACAAAAAACCGTTAATCTTTACGAAAAGAGCCGGCAGCGACGCCGTTTTAATAACTGGTTTTTAATAAGAAAAATGTTTTCGTATGTCTAATCGAATTGATCCGGTTTAAAGTGTGACTCAGTCGTTTTTGGTTAATAAAAAGAAAGACTGATAATGTATTTTTATTTAAAAATTAAAATTTGAAAAATATAAGCTAAAAATAAATGACAAATGATAAAGAAATTAAACAAGTTAAAACTTAATAAAAAGTAAAATCAAAAATAAAATCTAGACAGAACAATTTGGAACAAAACTTAACAAAAATGGCGGGAAAATAAAAAGCCTAAAATAATTCGGAATTCAAAATCAAAACATAATTCGGAATCCAAAAAATATATCTAATTCGGAATAAACTCAAGTTACTAATTCGAGAAATGAGTTATAGATTTAATTCGGAAGGTACATCATTAATATAATTCGGAATATAAACTTCACACCTAATTCGGAATACTGAATATATATATAATTCGAGATGTGCAATAAGTAACTAATTCGGAATACTATGAGTTGGAAAACAATTCAGAATTTTCACTCAATGTTAATTCGGAAAAAAAAATGAAACTTAACCTAGTTCGGAATATAGAAATCTTGAACTAATTCAGAATATGTAAGAAACTCAACCTAATTCAGAATTCTATTAATGTTAACCTTATTCGGAATATTAAAAATACTTAATTCGGAATACTATATTTACTTTATAATTCGGAATATTATGAAGTTATTAATTCGGAATATTACTTTGTTAAATAATTCGGATTAAGCTAAGAAAATAACAATTCGGAATCTAGGGTTTTATAATTCGGGAAAAATAAAATTAAGCTAAAACCAATTAAGCAAATAAGCCAAAATTAACTAAACTAAAATTTTAAAATAAGCTAAACAAGACACAAATTAAAACTCTAAAAACACCAAATAAGCAAAAGTAATAAAATCAACTTTAACAACAATAAACTACCAAATCCACTTAAATAAAAATAAGCTAAACAAGACACAAATTTAAAACTCTAAAAACACCAAATAAGAAAAATTAATAAAATCAACTTTAAAAACAATAAACTACCAAATCCACTTAAATAAAAATAAGATAAACAAGACACAAATTAAAACTCCAAAAACACCAAATAAGCAAAATTAATAAAATTAACTTTAAAAATAATAAACTACCAAATCTACTTAAATAAAAAATAATCTAAATACAAAATAAGGAATAAGCATAATAAGCTATAACCATCAATCACATAAAAATATTAATAACAATAAAATAAGCACTTCACTCAAATTAGCAATAAGATCAAATAAGCTACATGATGATTGACCAAATCAACACAAAATATAAACAAGAAAGGAAGAATGAGATTAATTGAAAAGCTTGAATTAAAGATTAAGATTAAAGATCCAACAATTGAAGATTAAGATGAAAAGCTTGAAAAACCTGAAAGAAAACTAGAGAGAGAAAGTTAATTACACCTACTCCTAAAAATTAAGTAATTATCTAATATTTTATACAAATGAAATATATGATCTATTTATAGTGGAGGAGTAGTTGATGTTGTTGCTTCCTTCTTTCTCTTTGTCTTCTCATCTTCTCAATTAATTCGTCTTTCTCGACTTTGTCTCAGGATTTGTCGATAAATAAAATGAACTCGTGTTTTAATATCTTCTTTTATTAGATTTAGTTCTTCGACTTTGTTGAACTTCCGTATTTGTTCTTTTTCTTCGATAAATCTTCAGAATAGGCCTTTGACTTCCGTTCTTTTTGCACTTTTGATCTTTTTGACTTTGTCTTTCGTCTTTTCCTTCGATAAAAGCCCGTGAAAGCCCGTGTTTTCTTCCTTTTTCATATTTTGGTCATAAAACACAACAAAAACACAAACCACGCGTAATTCCGACTTTTACGACATTAAACACACGTTTTGGTCTCGTTTTTATTTGTTTTATGTGGTAAAAGGATAAGTGTTTTCACACTTATTAATAAGCATGCATGGACGACTTCTTCTCGGATTCCGCAACGCCACCGTCTTCAAATGTGGTAACATAAGTAGACACGAACGAAATGGCTTTGAACATTTCATTCTAATTCGGTAGCATTTTACCTCCGGTCGGTGAAGACCGTTGGACGATATTAAATATCGTACTTGTGGCATGTTGATTTAATTAAAAATCTCCTTGGCAAGATTTCGCGTGTAAACCCATTCTCTTTACTCGACCATCCAAAGCTGACTACAAGCGTAAATAGTGAATCATTTGGATAAAATTATCCGCATGATTGAAGCCGTCAATTCCAATTCCTGGAACAAGTTTGATTCATTTAAGAATCGCACTATCGTTGCTTTCCAGTTGTCACGAGCTTGATTCATACTAAATCTTGCAAGTTACCTACCAAGTGTTCTTTGACGTTATCACTAGAAGGATTTCAATTCGTCATTGTAAATACTAAAAAGTATTACTCTAAATGTTCTGGCAAGATCACTAAGATATTGCGTAGAGGCCTGAAACGTGTTTAAATTCGGTTAAGAATTAAACCACTGTTGTTTTCTAGTTATCACAAGTTTGATTAAAAAAAGAATCACACAAGTCACCTACCATGAGATTTTTAATGTTCGCTCAAGAAGGATTTCTATCTTCATTGTAAATACTTCTGTATTACTCGGATGTTCAGGCAAGATCATGAAGATTTTGCGTAGGACTCTTAATATCTTTCTTACTTTTCACAGTGTGTGAAGAAGTAAGGAAATATGGAATTGTGTCCTGATGAGATATTTGATTATCTCAAATGGCTCTAGACTCGATCGTGCATTTTGGATTTTAGTGATCGGAGGCTGGAGAGGAGTGCCACCATTTCAATACCAATTTATTTGGAGTGAATAAATCGATAGATAACGTGTTGATCTCTGTGTGATTAAAACAAATACCTTTTGAGAGATATCTGAATTAGCTGGGATCGGTTATGCATTACATCTCTGGGTCCATGATGTGTATCTTCAATAACATATGAGTTGACCCGGTTTCTTCCAAAGGTTGTAAGAAGGGCTACTTTTTTTCACCCTTTATCTTTACAATTCCTTTGCATTCTTCAACCCCTTCAATGCTTACCAATACGTCATAACTAGCACATTGTTGTGATTATTCCAGTGCTAACTTAAGTACTTGATCGGCATTCAGCTACGTTCACAATCTTTCTCCATATTTCCTAAGGACTACTATTTCTAGCTATGGCATGTCCTTGGGAAGATTCCTCCAGTTTTGGAAGAATCATTGGACTTAACCTATCCTACCATCTTTATGTCACCACAATCTTCATCACCGTGAAATAAATGGGTTGAGAGTAAATATATGTCACCATGAAAAACCACTTTTTATGTGCAAATCCGTTTTGATCCCCCTAATCATATGCCATGATATTCAAAAACATTTCGCACATGTCGGGATGAGCTATCACGTTAAGTCAATCCGTTTGTGATTAATCATTTCCCATATTAAATACATTTTCTCCCCCATATTAAAAATATTAACCTAACCGATATTTTTGATATCAATTGATTTAATGAAGTTTTAACAAAGTTTTTAGGAAGAAAAATGCAAGTCCGTTTAATCTTCATGATACCAATTTGTGAGATATGATGCCGATTTGTAAAATGATCACATATTCACCATATTAGAATGAATTGACAAGGTTGGACCTGATTGATGAGACCATCATATGATAAGATCACATGGTTCTTGTCGGCAAATGTTGGTCACCTCGTCACGTCTGAAGTCATCTCTTGACACCACATGTACAATTGGTATCGTTGTCTTGACACCAATTTGTGAACTTGTTACTTTCGGCATCGAAGATTCTGAATGCTTGACAGTTGGTCCCCCTTAATTGTTGACCCGTGTTCTATCGAAAGAGCTGTAGTCGTCATTTGAGTAGTTGCATCCTCGAGTGTGTAGATACCAATTGTAAATTGCTACGGTTTGTGGAGATGATAACTTCATAAAAAAAGATTTCTCTTGTTTTAACAAACAAATGCACTGATGCGTACATATATCCGTGTTAGATTGTGTTATAACATAAACACAATCCCTTACATGTTATAAGTTAAACCATGCCTGAGAATATTAATTCCCGTTGTTGAGCCAAAGCTTTCATAAGAAATACTTGACTTTAATATGAAAATCGGGTTGCACTCTGAAATAACTACAAGCCATAAAGGCATATTTTATGAAATATTTACAACTTTTGTACGAACTCTATTTATGGCGCCGTGTCAATATTAATCAACATTTCTAAGGCCATAAATATTATTGTCCCAAAAGACATGCCTTTGAAAAATAAAGTAAAAATATTTTTGGATTTTTCTGAGTTTTTCAATTTTTATGGTTTTTGTATGGTTTTATATTTTTGTATTTTGCTTTTGTGGATAAAAATATAAACAATATATACAAATGATCACCAAGGATGCGGAGAATAGTTTACCACCACTATTCTTTCGCTTCATCTGCCAATTCCCTTTAGTCTCGGGCGAGAAAGTTCTCAATACTAGCTTGTCGGCCAAAAATTCAATTCGAGCGCGATCTACAGCTTTCGTGAAAATATCTGCCAATTGATACTCAGATCTTACAAAGTAAAGCTCGATCACTCCATTTTCTACCTGCTCCTTGATAAAGTGGTAGCGAATGTCAATATGCTTCGACGGGGAGAATTGAACGTTGTTGCAGCATAAGGAAATTGCACTTTTGTTGTCGCGGTACATCGGAATTTTGTTGAAACCTAGATCATAGTCGGTTAATTGTGATCTAATCCAAAGAACTTGAGTACAACAACCGGACATAGCTATGTATTCTGCCTCCGTACTTAAATTGTAGCGCTTTTCTGCCTTTTTGATACCCAACTGATTAGTCGATCTCCTAGTAGTTGCAAAGTTCCACTTGTGCTACGCCTTGTATCTTGACAACCCGCGTGATCCGCATCTACATATGCCATTAGTGCAATCGAAGAGTCCTTCGAATACCAAAGTCCCCAATTAACAGTTCCTTTCATATACCGAAAGATCCGTTTAACTGTAGCTAAGTGTAACTCAGTAGGCCTAGTTTGATATTGAGCACACATACATATAGCAAATTGAAGATCGGGTCGACTAGCTGTGATATACAGAAGGGTACCGATCATTCCATGATAAAGTTTCGAATCAACAGCAATCCCATTTGGATCTGCATCTTGCTTAGTTCTTTCCACCATTGGAGTATCCACGGGTTCGCAAGATTCCATCTTATATTTCTTTAGCGATTCAAGGGCATACTTGGATTGATTGATAAAGATGCCTCTCGGACTCTGAGATATCTGAATAACTAAGAAAAATGATACCTTTCCCATCATTGACATCTTAAACTTGGAAGACATGAGTGTCCCAAACTCATCCGATAAGGTTTGATTCGATGCAGCAAATATGATATCAGCGACGTATATTTGTACCATAATCATCTATGTCCCTCGTTTATGAATGAACAACTTGGGATCCACCTTGCCTTTAGAGAAACCTTGTGTAATGAGGAATTGTGATAATAGATCATACCACACGTGTGGAGCTTGCTTCAACCTATAAAGAGCCTTATTAAGCTTGTACACGTGATTTGGATATTTAGAATTCACAAAACCATCCGGCTGTTGAACATAAACCTCTTCCTTGATTTCAACATTAAGAAATGCCGTCTTAACATCCATCTGATAGACGATCATATTCATATGTGCAGCATAAGCGAGGAATAGTCTAATAGCTTTAAAACGGGCAACCGGTGCAAAGGATTCCATAAAATCGATGCCCAATAATTGCTTGTATCTACGAGCTATTAGTCGAGCTTTGTTCTTCAATATTCCACCTAAGTCATCGAGTTTCACCTTGTAAACCCATTTCAAAGTGAGTAGCGTCATTTGATCCGGGCATGAGACAAGTTCTCATACATCAAGACGTATAAATTCATTAAGTTCTTGTTGCATAGCTTCAATCCAATATGATTGAGTAATAGCTTGTTGCCTAATATATGAATTAAATGTGGAAGATTAATGTTTTGTTTTTCCTCGAATCGATTCGAATTGAAATCCAATTCTATCGTAAAGACTATATTTGTTTTTGGTTAATAAAAGTGAATTTGGTATCTATGTCTATTTAAACTAAAATGGGAATATTATTTTAGGTTAAGGAATATATAAAAATAAAAGTGCAAATAATTCACATAAAATTACTCTAAAATGAAAAATAAATTTATACTACAATTTAAATCTAGATTAAACTAAGTAAATCTAAGATGCAACAAAAATAGATTCTAGTTAAAAATATTAATTCCTCTAAATGCAAAATTAATCTAAAAGCAAGCACGTAATAACAAGTAAAAATGACAAGAAAAATAAATCACAAAAGATAAACTTAAGAATAAAGCGTAAAACTTTAACCTTTATAGTTTATTAACCTTTTTAAATGATAAAGCTTGAAGCTTTATATACTGATAAGCTTAATAATCACAAAAAGGTGTAAACTTTATACTAATAATAAGTAATAACTGATTTTGGTAAGAAAAATTTGTTCTCGGTTGTGTCTTATCGAATTGATCCCTGTTTAAAATGTGACTCAATCATTTTTTATGGATAAAAAGAAAATGGTTATCTATTTCTACTTAAAAAGTAAATGCGAAAAGTATTAAATATAAACTAAAAACAAATGACAAATAATAAAGAAAGTTAACAAATTAGAACTTAATAAAAAGTAAAATTAAAAATAAAAACTAAACAAAACAATTAGGAATAGAATAAAAAGTACGAGAAAATAAAAATATTTAAATAATTTGGAACAAGTAAACTAAGAATTCAATTCAGAATCTGAAATCAAAGAAAAGAAATTGGAAAACACAATCAAAGAAAATAATTCGGAATAAATTTCAAGTAATTAATTTGGAATAAACTCAAGATTACAATTCGGAAAAAATTAAAAGAAACTAATTCGGAAACTAAAAATGTAAACTAATTCGGAATCAAGACTTAAAAAACAATTCGGAAAAACTATTCCGAATAACTATTCGGAATGTAAAAGTGACATGCAATTCGGAATATGTTTTAAATAAATGATTCGAAATATGATAAAAGTAAACCTAATTCGGAATATTATACAGCATTTAATTCGGAATCTTAAAACATATTCCAATTCGGAATAACCTTGAAATAAGTAGGAATAAAGATCATGTTTGCAATCCGGAATGTGGATTCCGAATTGTAATTCAGAATATGGAAGAAATTGTCAATTCGGAATATGGAAAAGAGAATACAATTCGGAATGTTGAATTTAGACAATAGTTCGGAATATGGACATGTTTGTAATTCGGAAAACAAAGTTTCTAAACACTATTCGGAATACTAGGGTTTTGATTAATTCAGGATAATAGAAAATAAGCCAAAACTAATTAAGCAATTAAGCAAAAATTAAGCTAAACTAATCTCTAAAATAAGCCAAACAAGACACAATATAAAACTCTAAAAAGCTCCAAATAAGCAAAATAAATAAAATCTATTTTAAAAACATTAAAACTACCAAATCCACTCAAATGAAAATAAGCTAAACATAAAATAAGCAATAAGCACAATAAGCTATAAAAATCAACCACATAAAAATAAATAAGAACAATAAATAAGCAACTTAATCAAATAAGAAATAAGATCAAATAAGCTAACATGATGATTAACCAAATCAAACAAAATAAAAAACAAGAAAGGAAGAATGAGTTTAATTGAAAAGCTTGAAATTAAGGATTAAGATAAAAGGTTTAACAATTGAAAGATTAAAGATGAAAGATGAAAAACTTGAAAGAAAACTTGAGAGAAAAGTAAAGTTTACACCTACTCCTAAATACTTTAAGAAAAACTAATGAAAACTTAAAACTAACTAACTATTACAAATGAAGGACTTTAGGCTTTTTATAGTGGAGGAGTATGTTGGTGTTGTTGCTTCTGTTAGCCGTATTTAAAGTGATGGTCATATAATATACCGTTGCGAAGCTCGTGAAAAATACTATTCAACGGTGTCGAGAGTTCTTAGTTATTAATGCTTATGTAACGGGAATTAGTCCCGAACACACAAATAAGGAAGGCCTCCTAAACATTTACTCTTTAGTATAAAAGGCCATTCCACCTTATTTTGTGTGTGTGTGCTTTTCCATTATTATAGTTTTAGAGAGAGAATGCTGTGTTTGTTTCTCTCACTAGGAAAACACCATCTTTGTATTTCTTTTCTTCATCTTAATCTAATCTTTCTTTTTTCGTTTAATCTTCATCATGTTATTCGTGTTTGTTTAGTCGTGTGATTAAGTTTTACAAGTGCTACGGTGGTTAATAATAAGTTTAGAGAAACTAATGCCAAATTGACCACTGAGCTTGCGGGATATAAGGAACGGAAGAAATGTTTTGAAATTCATTAGGCTAAAATTAAAGAACTTGAACAAGCTCGTGCTACGTCAGCTTATCAAGAAAAATGCACAACTAAGAAATTAATGCCTTACATTTAAGTAGTTCTAAAAAGATAAGTTAATTGAATGATGAAATCACTTCTCTTAATAAACAACTTTCAACTGAAAAATCTATTATTTTGGACTTAAAAAAAGAACGAAAAAAGCTGAAACATGATTTCAATATTCGAGAGGATGGGCTTCTTGAGGATTTTTGCAAAGCTCAGGATAGGATTAGATAATTAGACAACCTTTTAGTAAAACGTGGCCAAACTATGCAGCTGATAAATATGCTCGCACCAAAAGTGAATGAGATAAAATACACTCGATACAAATTGGCTTTAGGTTTTACTCTTCCTCCTAATCCCGGATATCTTAAGCAAGTTCAGGCCACTAATGAAACCTTATATAATGGTAGTGTGATCTTGTGTAATGAGCATGATCCTCCTAGTGTGCATGATTCCGAGGAAACTACTTAACTTTCAGTAGAGACTCGTTTAAGAATGAAAAAGCTTGATAAAGAAGTGACACCCATTTATTATCCGAAAGTTAATCCTCCAACTGTTTTTGTTCGGTCTAAAACGAGTTCTGAAATGCTTTTGCTACCAAGTGAGGAATTGTTTGATGACCCTCCTAAACCGAGTATCACAGGCCGATTTCTAAACGAGCTAAAAGACAACTTTGTCATACTTAAATGTGTTGTTAATTCCAAAGTCACTGGTGGAAATTTTACATCACCCGTTCAGATTGAGGTTCAGAAAATTCTTCAAAACGATATTAATCCGATTATTAATCAAGTTGATGCTCGGTTAGGCAATTTGGAAAACGCTTTTCTAAAATAATTAGCCAACTTTGTTGAAGACTTTAAATCTTTGGCGAAGGAAGCTGATGAATATCTTGATAAAATCAAAGTTTTGGCAAACGATCTTGAACGCCTCTCTAAAGCACGTGATTGCATGGATAGTAGCCCTGTTGAGTTAGGTACCTCTATGTCATAGAATGAAAACCTCCAAGTTAAGCTTGATCTTATGAAAGAGAGAATGGAATCTTATGTCATTAAAAAGGAAATCGCACTACCAACCTGTACACCATTGATCTTTTTCAAATGTCTGTTGCATCTCCAATTTTTCTCATGGCCCGGGCCACTTCAACAAAGTCATGGTTATGGCATCAAAGGTTATCTCAGCTCAATTTCGATGCCATCACCCAACTTGTAAAAGATGATCTCGTTACCGGTCTTCCAAAGTTCAAATATACTAAAGACCATCTTTGTTCATCATGTGAGCAAGGTAAAAGCAAGAAGAAGCCTCACAAACCCAAACCTGTTCCAAATTCGACGAATAGGTTGCATCTCCTTCATATGGATTTGTGTTGACCAATGAGAATCAAAAGACTTAATGGAAAGCGGTATGTCCTTGTGATTGTGGATGATTATTCTCGTTACACATGGGTTCATTTTCTTGCTTCAAAAGATGAAGCCCCTGATGTAATTATTAATTTCTTGAAGAAAACATCATTGCTACTTCAAGCCCCTGTTATCATTGTAAGAACGGATAACGACACATAATTCACCAATCAGAAACTGAAAGCTTATTTTGACGAAGTTGGGATTTCTCATCAAACTTCGGTTGTAAGAACTCTAGAGCAGAATGGAGTTGTGGAACGGAGGAATCGTACGTTAGTTGAAGCTGCTCGGAAGATGCTTCTCTCCTCCAGTGCACCGTTATTCCTTTGGGCCGACGCTATAACAACTGCATGTTATACTAAAAAACGCTCCATTATTCACACCCGTTTCAACAAAACACCTTATGAGATCATTAATGGAAGAAAACCGGATATTTCATTTTTTCATGTCTTCGGTGCTTTATGTTATCTGAAGAATGATCGTGAAGATATCGGTAAACATGAACCTAAAGGTGATATTGGCTTTTTCATTGGTTATTCTTCAACTGCTTGTGCTTACAGGGTTTATAATAGAAGGACAAGAAATGTAATGGAGACTATGAATGTTACATTTGATAAACATAGAAGTTCACATCCCGAGCTTCAAGGTCAGACTTCTGGACACGTAAGTTCAGGACTTGCGCTTCAATTTGCACCGTCATCAATCTCATCGTTACAACCTTCGGACGTGACTTGGAAGTTTTATTAGGGCCAATTTATGATGAATATATGGAGGGTCCTTCGTCATTTGGTGTTCCTTAAAATGCCCCAGCTGCACCTGCTACGGTAGTTCCAGAACAGCCAATTGCATCTACACCAACGGCATCCGTTTTTGCACCATCTACGTCAACCTCAACCATATTAACTCCAAACATTCCAACCACTTCTCCGATTGCTGACGCAACTCAACCACATTCTCAGCAAATTCCTAATCATGTTCATCTTCAGAATGATATAGTTGCTGAAAATGCAAACAATGCGATGCTCAACGAACATGAGTTTGTTAATCCATTTGCGGCTTCCACAAGTACTACTCAGCCTTCAACACCATATGTGGATCCATCGAGCTCGCATCAAGTTTCTCATACTCTTCCACATGAACAAAAATGGACTAAGAATCATCCTTTGGTTCAAGTGATTGGCAATCTCTCAAGACCAGTCTCAACACGAAATCAGCTGTGTACTGACGGTGATATGTGTATCTATGCACTAGCAGTCAGCACAATGGAACCAGCAAGTGTTAAAGAAGCAATGACCGATGTATCATGGATTGAGTCTATGCAAGAAGAGCTCAATCAATTCATCCGGCTTGATGTATGGGAGTTAGTACCACGTCCAAACAATATCCATCCCCTTACACTGAAATGGTTATTCAAAAACAAGATGGACGAGGAGGAAACGGTCTTTAGGAACAAGACTCGGTTAGTTATGAGAGGATACAAACAAAAGGAGGGAATTGATTTCGCATAATCCTTCGCCCCGGTTGCTCGGATGGAAGCTATTAGGATTTTATTGGCATATGCTGCACACAAATCATTCACTGTGTATCAGATGGACGTGAAAACGTCTTTCTTACATGGGCCGTTAAAAGAAGATGTGTATGTCTGTCAACCTGAAGGTTTCATCAACACCGAACATCCAAGCCATGTCTACAAGTTAAAAAAGGCAATTTATGGTTTGAAACAAGCACCGAGGGCATGGTACGATGAATTATCATCATTTCTTCTCCAAAATCACTTCAGCAAATAAACCATTGACCCAACGTTGTTTATCAAGCACTACGGCAATGACATCTTGGTGGCTCAGGTCTATGTAGATGATATTATATTTGGTTCTACTAACCTAAAATATTCCATATTATTTGCCGACCTTATGAAAAGTCGATTCGAAATGTCCATGATGGGGGAAATGACGTTTTTTCTTGGTCTCTAAGTTCACCAATCCCCCGTGGCATTTTCATAAATCAGTCCAAGTATGTGCTTGAGATTCTAACGAAATTTGGTATGGAAAACTGTGATCCTATTGGTACTCTAATGGACGCTAAACACAAGCTTGATTTGGATAAGAAAGGGACATTTGTAGATGCTACAAAATACCAAAGTATGATCGGGTCCCTTATGTACTTAACCTCAAGTAGACCGGATATTGTGCATGCTACTTGTTTATGTGCTCGGTACCAGGCTAAGCCAACCGAAAAGCACCTCAAGGAGGTTAAAAGGATCTTTCGTTATCTCTGGGGAACCATTAACATGGGTCTCTGGTATACGAAGGATTCTGGTTTTAATCTCACTGGTTTTTCAGATGCCGACCATGCAGGGTGTCATGATACATTCAAGAGCACTTCCGGTGGAGCACAATTCTTAGGAGAGAAGCTAGTGAGATGGTCCTCAAGAAAACAAGACTGTACGACGTTGTCCACCGCGGAAGCAGAATATGTGTCTCTATCCGTGTGTAGTGCTCAAATCCTTTGGATGAGAACACAACTCACGGATTATGGCTTTCACTTTAACAAAGTTCCTATTTATTGTGATTCACAATCAGCCATAGCCATATCCTGCAACCCGGAACAACACTCCAAGACCAATCACATAGCTGTCCGATTCCATTTCATAAAAGAGCATATGGAAAGAGGAACGATCGATCTGTATTTTGTCAAGACGGACTACCAACTAGCCGACATCTTCACCAAAGTTCTTTCTCAAGAAAGATTTGAATTCTTGGTTCGTCGACTTGGTATGCGTAGTTTCACTCCAGATGAACTTGAACGTCTTGCACATTCGCAGTAACCTTGTATATATCTATCAGAAAATCAAAATACAAAATATAAAACCCATAAAAACAAAATAAAAAATGAGAAAATCTTTCAAAAATACCAAAAATATTCTTCTCCGACATGTCTCTCAGAATCGATAATATGGACGTACCTAGAAATGTCGCTCAATAATAACACGGGTACGTACATAAAGTTCGAATGAGAGTTCAAATGTTTTCAAAACATGTCTTTTCTATTTTCTTCTCATAATGGCTTATAGTCACATGTCAGACTATAACCCGGTCCCCAAAGAAAGGAAAGTCTATGACTTATCCTCAACAACGGGAAATTAATTTTTCTCGGTCATGGGCTTATATTAAAACATTCCAAGTTTTTAAGCTCATGAACTCAGGGAAAATGTTCATTCATGTACATTTTTTCTCAACAATGGGAAATTCAGTTTTCTCGGGTTTGAGCACAATTTTTCAAGGTATTTTATAAAATATGTGCTCATATACTCCCCTATTTTACTTAGAACTTCTTTTCGAGGGTGAGTATTATGATTTCATAAACATCTGTTCCAAATTTTCATGACACATTATTCTCTCCTTATTTTATCACTAGTTTCACAAAAATATCAATTTCATGCAATTTTTGAGGGGGAGAATAGTGATTAAAATGTGTTCAAAATGTCTCATCTTGGATAAGATCTTTGATATAAGTTCTTTCTCTTCCTAATATGTGTAAAAATCATTCATTTTATAATGCAAATATGTAGGGGGAGCGTTTTGGTGATATAGAAAACTGTCAAGGTGTAAACATTGATTTCATCAACAGATTGCCCTTTCAATAATTTTTTCTGGTTATGATATCTATACCTTCAATAAAATTATTCACGACGATATTGGTGTCAAAAGGTGGTTAGTTACTCGTCCTATGATCCAACCAGAACTGGAGGGATCTTCCTAGGGACAATCCAACAGAATTTAGAAGTCCTTAGGAAAGATGGAGTAGTTGAGTGTACGGGGAAAATACCGACTAATGACTTAAGCTAGCACTAGAACAATCACAACAAAGTGCTAGTTATGACGTCTTGGTAAGCATTGAAGGGTTTGAAGAATGAAAAAGAAATGTAAGGATAAAAGGTGAAAAGAAATAGCCCTCCAAACAACTTAAGCAGAAACCGAGTAAATACATCTACTATCAGAATCACGTTGATGATTTCTGGTATTGAAGACAAAGCAACATGGACCCAGTGATGCAAAGCACAACCCTTCCCAGCCTACTCAAGCTTCTCTCAAAAGAAGTTTGTTTTATTGTCACGGAGTTCAACTCATTTCTATCAACTTTCTCACAACGAGATAGTAAATATTGAAAAGGTGGCAGTCTACTCCAGCCTCCGATCACCAAATAAACGTGTACTTATAGAGTCTAGAGCCAACGGGATTCATCAAAAATCTCATTAGGACACTTATTCCATATATCAATTGTTCTTCATCATTAGAACACAAGCGATAATTCAAAGAGTCCTACGCTCTATCCTTGTGGTATTGCTAGAACATTCAGAGTGATACTCTCTATTATTCACAGTAATGAATGGAAATCCTTCCAGTGTTAACATCAAACAGCAGTGCGGTAGGTCATATGTAAGATTCACTTGAATTAAACATATGCTAACTGGAAAGCAACATTGGTTTGACTCTATTTTGATTCAAACTCGTTCCAGGTCTCTACGCAATATCTATATTGTAACACGCCCAAATTTATAAAATTCAATACCGCGGAAGACTAGTTGGTGTTACGGGATAGCATATTACTCACATCATAGACAACGCATAAAAATCGCGTCGTTTGATAATAAAAGCATTTCCATTCATAAATATCAAAGTTACATCGGTCCCAAGTCATTATATTTCATACAAAGTTTTACAAAGTATTTGAATGGAAAATATTGTTTAAGTGCGGGCCATGAATTCTTGTCGTCTTCCCGAGAATTACCTTCAAGTACCTGAGATAAAACATGTTAAAAGAAAAGGTCAGCGATAACGCCGAGTGAATTCATAGAGTTTAATAAAATCCATCAATATAATATCAGTATAAGATTATTACTGAAAATCATTTTGTACAAATCATTTTAATAGGCCATAAAATAGCCAAAATCATTTTATACAATTCCTTGTAATAGGCCATAAAATAGCCAAGTCATTTTTATATAAATCCTTATCGAAAATCATAATATAGGCATTTGACTTAAAAATTATTATACGAGCCAGTGTCGTAAAAACATCATACAATACGTCTTATGACGTTGTATGAAACCAAAAACCGTTATATGAATATGGTTATGAAAACCAAAACACAAACATAATATCAATAGTATGACCCTGTATTGCTAGTCAGGCAATACATCGTCATTCGGAGCGTCTAGTAGTATTTCGTTAGTTTTGGATTATTACAAGCCGCATGACATTGTTACCTTACTAAACCAAAACGGGTAGCTAACCCGATACCAATTTTGCCCATCTAAAGTAGCGTGTCGTCACAAAGGTCACGCTATGGAAATCTTCTCATGCATAAATTCGCTTACCAATCAATGTGGCACGACGGGGATCAACCGTCAAGGCGCGAACTGGGGTGATCGTCCCCAAATAGTACTATTAAATGCATAAGCGTCTACCAAATCCCGGTAGTTCACAATTCATGCTAATGGGACTTTTAGTGACATAACCTAACTTTAATAATCCATTTAATTTCATCTATTGGGTCCTTTAATCATTTATTGGGTCATACAATCGGGTCATTCAATCATTCGGGTCCAAAATCAATAAACAAACAATCGGGACAAATGGTGTCCTATTTTATAAAAACTAACATGTTATCTCCCTCGCGGGTTTATAAAACATTTATAAAAACATTTGAAAGAGTGCGAGGCTATGAACTCACGTTGATGTGGGAAGGCGGGTTATCGGCAATCCGGACGTACGGTACGTGCTTCAGTCACGGAAACCTAGACAAATTACTCGTCTTAGACTCATGTCCAGTGACTTTATAAAAATAACAATTATGTATACATATGATGATTTTATATATATATGATGATCAAGTGGGTTTACATATCCTCATTTACTCATTTTTGTGTTATGTGTCGATAACTTTTATACTAGTTTTCTCGTTTTACCTATTTACGTGTTTTAGGTCCAATAAGCCTATTATAAGTTCTTTAACTTGTTTTAATCCCTTTCATACCTATATTATCAGTATGTATACTTTCCATGTTGGGCCCAAATGGGTTAAGCCCAATAAGTTCTTTTTACAAGTTTTTATCTTATTTAGTCCAATTATTAGTCCAATATGCTTAATTAGCTCGTAAATATCCGTATTTCTTTTAGTTCGGGTTTTATCGGTTTTTACTTGTATTAGATACTTATATATCAGTATATGACTTTTATAAACTTTACATTAGATGGGTTTGGTCGTCTAAGTTTTATTTGGCGAAAAACGTTAATTTTACGGCGATAGCCGAAAAAGTCGTAAAAATCAAGTTTATAGTTTTTATTACTTATAAATATTATTTCACCACCATTTATATAATTTATTCATTTAATTAACCTTTTATATATTTATATAAATAAGTTTTATAAGTTAGTGGGTTTTTATTTTACATTTTATACATTAAAATGTGAGTGCTTATATAATAATAATAAACATTAGTTCCAAAAATCTGATTTTTATCTTCATGTTCACCATTTTTACCATATCTAGAGTTCTATAATGAATTAGAAGCTCATTTTTTGGTGACATGTTCTTCATATTATGTACTACATTTAACTTAGTTATAACTACTGCCCATTTTGAGTTCATCTTGCCTTAACAGTCCCTATAAAACTGCTTATTCAGATTAGACCACCTAACTTGTTTTGATCATATCTCACTCATTATTTTGATTCCATTGCATGGCCAACTCTCACATGTGTATAACATCTTGTAATTACTGTAAATGGATCATACCATGCAATTTTATCAGTTCTTGTTTTAGTTATCTACTGTTTTTATACAGCCAACTAAATAATCAAGATTTTAGCCTCATTTCTTATAGTTATTAACATTTTTAAGCATATCTATCAACACTTGATCCCCACACAACATTTTTATCATCATATATACATCATATACATATACAATAGGAAAGAAAATACATGATTACATAATCAAAATAACAATAGGATGAGGAGAACAATCTTTATACCACCATGATGATGAAATGATGAGCTTTTGGATGAACAAGACATGGTTTTGGGTAACCAATCTTATGAGATATCAACACCACTTCTAGGATCACCAAGTATTTGTAGATTCCTCCAAAAATCAGCCCTTGTTCTTCATGAAAACTCCTTGAGAAATCAGCCCCAAACTCCCTTGAAAACTCCTTTTTACATGTTAAGATCACCTCCAATCCTCATAACTTCAATGGGTTTTCATCATATGTGTGAATAACATATGATTTCATGGTTAAATCAAGATCAAATGGGTTATTTAGGGTGAGAGTAGGACGAATTTTTGAGAGAGAAATGGGAGGATGAGAGTGGTTTGCATGAGTGAAAATGGTGGTTATGAGTAGCTAGTTGTTTTTGTGGGATGAGTGGAAGAAACTAGCTTAAGTGTTAAGCTAGTGCTTACACTTGTAAGCTACAAGTTAACATGATGCCACATCTTTGATGTGGTGTCATGTTGTGCCATCCCATGTGTATTAGTGGGGTGGGATAATGTATTTTGTCCCACCTCACTAATTTATGGGTATTCCTCGATTCTAGTTTCCTCGATTTGCGTGCCCTCGAGTCGTTTCACGAAAAACGTTTTTATAAATTATGAATCAACGACACAAAACGAATCCAATAAAAATTGTCTCATCAAAAACGGAGTTCAAAAACGTAAATACGTATTGCTAAGGTTTCCGGTTTAGTCGTAAAGGACGTTAAATTAAAATCGTAAGTCCTAATCTCTTCTCGTAAATTTGTGAGTTTATGAACTAACACAAATTTAAAACTCCAAAATAATATTCACGGATAAATTTATTTTCTGAAATGTCGGACTGTCACCAAAGACGGTGTATGTAAACGTAAGCACGTAACGTAGAATCCTCCGGTTTAGACGTAGTCGACGCTACTTCAAGACGTAAATCCAAATTACTTCCCAAAAATAAGTGAGTTCATATTGTAACATTAAAATAATGTTTTCAAATAAATATTAAGAATAAAATATCAATCATAAATTGACGGATTGTCACAGCATTTACCCCTAAACAGGATCTTTGTCCTCAAAGATCATCTTACTACTCGCTTCTTATAGAGTTAAAGCCATGTGGGTATTTCCTCCACATTCGGTCTTTTCTCACAAGTGCAATCTATTACAGCACGCGAGTTTCAGCAAACATAACTACGGGAATAAGATCAGGCTTAATGTTGACTTACTTTCTCTATCCATGATGTTCACGGGTTTCTGATGAATGCAACTTTTCGCCGATCTAAACATTACTAAGAAGAATTCAGATTTTAACTTGATAGATATTCCATCAAGTTCGATATACGAAACATAATTCACGCAGTCGTTGAAGTCCTAGGGTAGATCTAGCTTATATGCCTTTCAAACCAATCTTTTATATCATCACAATGGTCCCATACAACGGGGACTTATATCCCATGATTTGTCAGATCATGAATTCAATTTTTCCAAGGTTAAAAATTGTGGCATAACTTCGCTACCCATTTGGCACTTCAAGATCTACATTTCACATTCACATAACCTCTTGCCCACTACCGGCTGTCAATAATCAGATCCTAATTTCAACAATCATTTCAGGTCTCGCGGGTCGGGTATTTTGCAAGGATAGGTTCGCCATCATAGGAAACCTTAAACCTAAAAGACATGTCCAACTCACAATGGGTGTATGTCGGTTGTCTTCATCTCAACTCTTGCTCACAGATGCTCTAATATTTAGATCCTAACAAGATTCGATCTCAATCCTAATATGATGATTATCAATGATAATCCTTCCAAAGGAAAATGATTATATGGTTCATTACCAAAGGTCAATCATTCAAACATAAAACAGCACTTATATTACCTTGTATCGTTACTTTACCTCGTCCCTTCGATTTGGGGTGGTACATAGTACACTCATCAAGGTTCGTTCTCAATGATTTCTGAGAAAATCTCTAGAAATTCGATGCGAAGCGAGGATCTTGATATAGATGTTCGATACAGGCACACTATGTTTACATAACTCTTTTGCATTTATCATTAACGAGAATGATATTAGCAGATTTGGTCAGTCTGTCGACGATGACCCAAATCGAATCAAATTCAGATGATGATCTTTGCAATAGCTAGACGTTTACTAATGTATGAGGCGATGTCTGCCTTCATAATTGTCATTAGTACAACTTCTTCAGACCAAGATGCTTTTAGCCATAAATGACATAAATAGAATACTTATACTTACAAATTCCAACATAACTCTATCTCACAATCTCCATATTTAGGCAACCACAAGTGGCCTTTAAAACATTTAACGCTATTGGCTTCTCTATTTTAATGGTTCACATTAGCCGCGAACCTCTGTTATCATCTATATTATCCTTTTTACAAACATCGTTTATTTTTATATCGTTCGGCAATTTATTTTGCACCTTCATTATTAAGGAACATGTCCTAATTGGTTCTTTATCTTTTCTACATAATGCGTCGGTATCTGTATTCACCTCTCATGATGATATAATTATCATGTCCACAATTCACTCAGATATTCTTTCTATATTATGCGTCTGTAATTACGTTCACCTTTCTTCATATTTTCTAAGTTTCAGTTTCGTCTCATCTATCATTTTTATCAGTTTTTCTCAATCCGGTGTTTAAAACGTCGATAATTATTACAATTAATTAAATAATAATTATTAAATTTTTATGAAACGTAAACGTAAAGATTTTAAATTTCTTAGTTCGACCAATTATATAAAATGTTCAAAATAAATTTGAATTTAATTAACAAGATTTTTGTTGATTTATCGAAAATATTTAATAAGATTCGTAAATGTTTGAAAAAAAAACCTTTGTTTATACTTTGGTCAAAATTTTCTTAGTTTGAAAAGTAAAAATTATCGTTTCAAATTTCAAGTTATGGTTTTAAATGGGTTTCCTCAATTCTTCTTAGGTTGTCTTAAGGTATGCAAAAACATTTACCCCTAAACAGAAGTTTAGTTAAATGTTTTGGTTATAAGGGGATGATCCGTTAATAATCCTTTGTAAAAAAAACATTTGTCAAAACATATTTCTGTTTTCTTTTTGGTAAAATCCAAAGTCTTAAAAGGGCTCTTAATTTTTGAAGAGTCTATATGCATACATCTTACCATTATTAATCCAACGGTCATTTTATGTAAAGGATTAAGTTTTTAATCCCTAAGCGTTAATGGTTCTAATCTTTGAAAAGTCAATATAGCTTCCATTATCTATTAATCACACGGTTAAATCATGTAAAGAATTAAGTCTTAAGTCTTACGTTAAATATTTAAGGTACATGTTTTCATTGTTCGGCCAATTCAGGGCAATCTATAAATAATTATTAACTCATTCTTATTCTTATAAACAAACAAATGATCCTTAATGATCACAAGCATGAATTTATCAAATTACAGCCTACACACGTGATTCACCAAATTTATGAATACTACATGTGCATTAGTCAATCCAAACGTCACCACGTGAAACTTATAATGTTCATTACAAGTACGGGATGTAGTGATTGGAATACATAATCTTTTTCGGGGACGCGACATTGATGATAACCATGCCATGGATCAAATCTTTAAAACATACGCTAGAACCTTGTAAATGATCGAACAAATCTTCCATTTCGAGTTATGGATATTGTTTTCGATTGTCAATTTACTCAGTTCACAGTAATTTATAAATATAAGGAATGATAACACCATAGCTCTTCATGATGACAGGCTTGGTAGAATAAAATCTTTCTCCGACAACTCTCTCAGTTGTACGGTAATTCCTTAAATTCAGATGGTGCTGACGTACAGTGCACAAGCCACAAGTGCAGCACCGGAAATATAATCAATACCAATTTCAACTTGCCTTAATGGCGAAAGTTTAGGTAATTCACCAATAAATACCTCCTAATGTTTCAGATAAGATAAACATCTTTTAATAAATACATATTAGGTTCCTTCTAGATTATAATATCTATGACTAATTCACAACCATTTACGGTATAATTTCAAGTCAAAATGCGGGATATGGTCATCCATCAAGAATTATTTAGATCACTTTTGATAATCATCATCTTATCTTTTAGGGAATTCTACTCGAGTTCCCATCAATTAAGACAATGTCGTCATGTCATAATCAATCAATCCATTTTACTGGCACTATCAACTTTTCAGTTTCATTGCCGTTGATAAGATGTGAACTTCTCAAAAGACTAATAATAACTCACAATCCTTCACAAATTCAAGGATATCAGGAGACACAACTACTATTAAAAGAGTAAGGTCAACGCATAATCTACGCGAGAGAATTTCAAATCAGATACAGACGAAAACATTTAATGAATATGAATATATCCCATGTTTTCATAATTTGAGTACGCATTCGAAAGCTCCTCGGATCGTTACCCAGGTCATTCAAATGAAATCAAATAAAAAGAAATGATAAGAACGTCAATACATCCAATCGGGTATCAACACTCGGTAATCAGATACTTTTTCCTAAGAATCTCACTACGGGAGAATTGGACAAGAAGGATTTGTCAATTGTCAAATAAGACAATTTCCATAGATGAGTAAATTCGACTCAGAGGAATAGATGCTACAGGCACATATGTAGGTGTCCCTAACACTATGTCCTTATTTTTCACGTCTTGCAGATCTCATAAATTTTAATCTTTTTCAATCTTCAAAGAAAATTTAGTGTTTATTAATCAGTTTTATGGTGACTACTAATCAGCCTTGCATGGTCCATTCCAAATTGTATGTAGGCGCGCAACTATATACAATTTCAAGATTAGCCCGATGCAATACTCAGTTCGTCAAAATTTTATCATTAGGTTTATAATAAAAACATTTTCATGCTTAATTCTTAAATAAGAATCAAGAATAAATTTACAAAGATTTTCCTTGTTATGAAAACAATTAAGTTTTCCCAAGGTGTTTTATAAACAACTTCATTTCTATAACAATCACTTATAAATCTAACTTTGAATAATCCATATAGTGATGAAAATTCAATTTTCTCAAAGGATACTGTTTTATCTTATAAAAACAATGAGTGATCTGCAAAAGAATGATGAAAGCTTGTTCACCAAGAACTAACTACAATACAATAGGAAATGAGCTTAGCCAATTAATCATGAGGTTCATGATCTCGATGGCACTCAAAAGAATAATTCACAACGTAACTCGATTCAAGATGAGTACTTGTTCAATGGTTGCATCACTAATGCGAGCATTAGAGACAAGCAAGAAAAGATAGATAACATCGATACATGTAGAATTTAGCAATCAAAGGTAGTCTTTTCATTAATCACAAACAAGTCAAAATTGTACCGTAACACATTACGTGTCACTATGTCATACAATTCTCAGAACTCATCCTACCAACTGATATCTCAGTTAAGTTAGGGATTTTTAAAACATACCACAATGAATACTAACCTACAAGAGTCATTAGGTGTTCCACATGTCCCGAAAGATCCATCGGTCCCAATTTAGAAGAAGATTTCTTCAATTTAATTATTGGACACTAGGCATCCTCGTCAATGGACAATGGCTTAGGAACAACCCTTAACACGAACCTACAATCAATTAAAACCTTATAATTCAATCACAAAACTTAACGACTTCCTCTTAACAATTTCATATTCCATTCGGGTTAAATTTTTACTTTATTCAAGTTTCAACCAATTTATACTCAATTCGATATCCTAACTCATATTCCAATACCTTCAATCTTATTCTTAGGCCTTAATAGGGCAATAAAAGCTCGATATGAATCAACACTTAATTTCCAATCCTATAGCTCTTTCAACAGCAATTATCAAATGAGTCATTTATATGAAATGACTTAATCATTCAACTAGACTTCTCGGAAAGGTATTAGTGGCATGAGGCTTTTGGGTAATGGTTCCAATTACAGCCTCAAGTGCAACATTCACCCTTTCGATTTCAAATTTAAGAATTGGATGACAACGAATCAGATGACATCTTTCTAGGTGGTAACGTTTTGTCAAATTCCACTCTATAAAGAAAGATCGTCATGACATCGATATCAGATTTAATCTCGCCAATTCTTTTTCAATATCACAATCAACTAATATCTACATTTCTACAAATATCAACCATTTGTTGGGATCATAAATATCCACAACTTGGTTTAGATCTAGGATAGCTAGAATTCCTACGAGAATAGCTTCGATTAATTTAGAAGGGGATTTAGGGTTACTTGTGACAATCTACGTCGTATAAATACCTCGTATAAAAATCAAAATAATCATCAAATAATAATGTAATAAAATTACATCATATATATAATCTAAGTTATATATATATATATATATTAAAATAACACTTCTCAGTCTGGCCTTGTCGGTAACTCGGGAATTCTTCGGCACCATTATAGTCAAAAGATTTTTAGACATTTTTAGAAAAATGTTTATAGTTAAAAGATTTTGAAATATTTTATTCAAAATCTTGGTTTTAAAAATCTTTCGTTCTCTATAACGAGAGCTCTGATGCCAAACTGTAACACGCCCAAATTTATACAATTCAATACAGCGGAAGACTAGTTGGTGTTACGGGATAGCATATTACTCACATCATAGACAACGCATAAAAATCGCGTCGTTTGATAATAAAAGCATTTCCATTCATAAATATCAAAGTTACATCGGTCCCAAGTCATTATATTTCATACAAAGTTTTACAAAGTATTTGAATGGAAAATATTGTTTAAGTGCGGGCCATGAATTCTTGTCGTCTTCCCGAGAATTACCTTCAAGTACCTGAGATAAAACATGTTAAAAGAAAAGGTCAGCGATAACGCCGAGTGAATTCATAGAGTTTAATAAAATCCATCAATATAATATCAGTATAAGATTATTACTGAAAATCATTTTGTACAAATCATTTTAATAGGCCATAAAATAGCCAAAATCATTTTATACAATTCCTTGTAATAGGCCATAAAATAGCCAAGTCATTTTTATATAAATCCTTATCGAAAATCATAATATAGGCATTTGCCTTAAAAATTATTATACGAGCCAGTGTCGTAAAAACATCATACAATACGTCTTATGACGTTGTATGAAACCAAAAACCGTTATATGAATATGGTTATGAAAACCAAAACAAAAACATAATATCAATAGTATGACCCTGTATTGCTAGTCAGGCAATACATCGTAATTCGGAGCGTCTAGTAGTATTTCGTTAGTTTTGGATTATTACAAGCCGCATGACATTGTTACCTTACTAAACCAAAACGGGTAGCTAACCCGATACCAATTTTGCCCATCTAAAGTAGCGTGTCGTCACAAAGGTCACGCTATGGAAATCTTCTCATGCATAAATTCGCTTACCAATCAATGTGGCACGACGGGGATCAACCGTCAAGGCGCGAACTGGGGTGATCGTCCCTAAATAGTACTATTAAATGCATAAGCGTCTACCAAATCCCGGTAGTTCACAATTCATGCTAATGGGACTTTTAGTGACATAACCTAACTTTAATAATCCATTTAATTTCATCTATCGGGTCCTTTAATCATTTATTGGGTCATACAATCGGGTCATTCAATCATTCGGGTCCAAAATCAATAAACAAACAATCGGGACAAATGGTGTCCTATTTTATAAAAACTAACATGTTATCTCCCTCGCGGGTTTATAAAACATTTATAAAAACATTTAAAAGAGTGCGAGGCTATGAACTCACGTTGATGTGGGAAGGCGGGTTATCGGCAATCCGGACGTACGGTACGTGCTTCAGTCACGGAAACCTAGACAAATAATACTCGTCTTAGACTCATGTCCAGTGACTTTATAAAAATAACAATTATGTATACATATGATGATTTTATATATATATGATGATCAAGTGGGTTTACATATCCTCATTTACTCATTTTTGTGTTATGTGTCGATAACTTTTATACTAGTTTTCTCGTTTTACCTATTTATGTGTTTTAGGTCCAATAAGCCTATTATACGTTCTTTAACTTGTTTTAATCCCTTTCATACCTATATTATCAGTATGTATACTTTCCTTGTTGGGCCCAAATGGGTTAAGCCCAATAAGTTATTTTTACAAGTTTTTATCTTATTTAGTCCAATTATTAGTCCAATATGCTTAATTAGCTCGTAAATGTCCGTATTTCTTATAGTTCGTGTTTTATCGGTTTTTACTTGTATTAGATACTTATATATCAGTATATGACTTTTATAAACTTTACATTAGACGGGTTTGGTCGTCTAAGTTTTATTTGGCGAAAAACGTTAATTTTACGGCGATAGCCGAAAAAGTCGTAAAAATCAAGTTTATAGTTTTTATTACTTATAAATATTATTTCACCACCATTTATATAATTTATTCATTTAATTAACCTTTTATATATTTATATAAATAAGTTTTATAAGTTAGTGGGTTTTTATTTTACATTTTATACATTAAAATGTGAGTGCTTATATAATAATAATAAACATTAGTTCCAAAAATCTGATTTTTATCTTCATGTTCACCATTTTTACCATATCTAGAGTTCTATAATGAATTAGAAGCTTATTTTTGGGTGACATGTTCTTCATATTATGTGCTACATTTAACTTAGTTATAGCTACTGCCCATTTTGAGTTCATCTTTCCTTAACAGTCCCTATAAAACTGCTTATTCAGATTAGACCACCTAACTTGTTTTGATCATATCTCACTCATTATTTTGATTCCATTGCATGGCCAACTCTCACATGTGTATAACATCTTGTACTTACTGTAAATGGATCATACCATGCAATTTTATCAGTTCTTGTTGTAGTTATCTACTGTTTTTATACAGCCAACTAAATAATCAAGATTTTAGCCTCATTTCTTATAGTTATTAACATTTTTAAGCATATCTATCAACACTTGATCCCCACACAACATTTTTATCATCATATATACATCATATACATATACAATAGGAAAGAAAATACATGATTACATAATCAAAATAACAAGAGGATGAGGAGAACAATCTTTATACCACCATGATGATGAAATGATGAGCTTTTGGATGAACAAGACATGGTTTTGGGTAACCAATCTTATGAGATATCAACACCACTTCTAGGATCACCAAGTATTTGTAGATTTCTCCAAAAATCAGCCCTTGTTCTTCATGAAAACTCCTTGAGAAATCAGCCCCAAACTCCCTTGAAAACTCCTTTTTACATGTTAAAATCACCTCCAATCCTCATAACTTCAATGGGTTTTCATCATATGTGTGAATAACATATGATTTCATGGTTAAATCAAGATCAAATGGGTTATTTAGGGTGAGAGTAGGACGAATTTTTGAGAGAGAAATGGGAGGATGAGAGTGGTTTGCATGAGTGAAAATGGTGGTTATGAGTAGCTAGTTGTTTTTGTGGGATGAGTGGAAGAAACTAGCTTAAGTGTTAAGCTAGTGCTTACACTTGTAAGCTACAAGTTAAGATGATGCCACATCTTTGATGTGGTGTCATGTTGTGCCATCCCATGTGTATTAGTGGGGTGGGATAATGTATTTTGTCCCACCTCACTAATTTACGGGTATTCCTCGATTCTAGTTTCCTCGATTTGCGTGCCCTCGGGTCGTTTCACGAAAAACGTTTTTATAATTTATGAATCAACGACACAAAACGAATCCAATAAAAATTGTCTCATCAAAAACGGAGTTCAAAAACGTAAATACGTAATCCTAAGGTTTCCGGTTTAGTCGTAAAGGACGTTAAATTAAAATCGTAAGTCCTAATCTCTTCTCGTAAATTTGTGAGTTTATGAACTAACACAAATTTAAAACTCCAAAATAATATTCACGGATAAATTTATTTTCTGAAATGTCGGACTGTCACCAAAGACGGTGTATGTAAACGTAAGCACGTAACGTAGAATCCTCCGGTTTAGACGTAGTCGACGCTACTTCAAGACGTAAATCCAAATTACTTCCCAAAAATAAGTGAGTTCATATTGTAGCATTAAAATAATGTTTTCAAATAAATATTGAGAATAAATTATCAATCATAAATTGACGGATTGTCACATATATGATCTTGCTAGAACATTCAGAGTAATACTTATTAGTATGTACAGTGAAGATTGGAAATCCTTCCAGTGTCATCATCAAACAGCACTGCGGTAGGTAACTTGTGAGATTCTATATGAATCAAACTTGTGTCAACTGGAAAGCAACAATGGTTTGATTCTTAATTGATTCTAACTTGTTCCAGGAATTTGAATTGACGACTTAATCAGCAGAATGGAACTGCATGATTCACTCCTTACTATGAATTATCTTTCGATATATTCAAGTATTGAGAACGGCTATCACAGTCGGAAACCCTGTCAAGGAATTTCTTTGAACTTACCTAATCAAAGGTACAGTACTTGTACTGTATAAGGGGAAACCAGTGGAATGCAAACGGTTGCGTTATCTCAAGAGTCACAATTCAAGGCCACATACTCAAGTAATAGAAGAAAGCTTAAGGACATCTAAAGAAAAAGACTTCCGCTACTCTGATAATTAAGGGAGAATGTTAACAAGCTTTCAAGACAACACCAAATATGAGTATGTGGGGAATGACACAAGAACACAAGTTGGCAAAGTTTCAAGATCAAGGCAAGGCAAAGATCAAAGATCCAAGATCACAAGTCATGAAAGGAACTATGAAAGAACTCTCAAGACAACGAGCTTCAAAGTCTGAAACATCAAAGAAGTGAAGTCACATATTACATGACCACCCCTTAGGGGGAGATTGTCAGCCGTATTTAAAGTGATGGTCATATAATATACCGTTGCGAAGCTCGTGAAAAATACTATTCAACGGTGTCGAGAGTTCTTAGTTATTAATGTTTATGTAACGGGAATTAGTCTCGAACACACAAATGAGGAAGGCCTCCTAAACATTTACTCTTTAGTATAAAAGGTCATTCCACCTCATTTTGCGTATGTGTGCTTTTCCATTTTTATAGTTTTAGAGAGAGAAAGGTGTGTTTGTTTCTCTCACTAGGAAAACACCATCTTTGTATTTCTTTTCTTAATCTTAATCTAATCTTTCTTTCTTGGTTTAATCTTCATCATGTTATTCGTGTTTGGTTAGTCGTGTGATTAAGTTCTACAGCTTACTTCTTTTCTTTTGTCTTCTCGTCTTTTTAATTAATTCGTCATTCTCGACTTTGTCTCGGGATTTATCGATAATAAAATGAACTCGTCTTCTAATTTCTTCTTTGTTTAGATTTGGTTCTTCGACTTTGTTAAACTTCCGTCTTTGGTCTTTTTCTTCAATAAATCTTCAGAATAGGCCTTTGACTTCCGTTCTTTTTGCACTTTTGATCTTTTGACTTTGTCTTTCGTCTTTTTCTTCGAAAAAAGCCCGTGAAATCCCGTGTTTTCTTCCTTTTTTATCTTTTGGTCCTAAAACACAACAAAAACACAAACCACGCGTAATTCCGACTTTTACGACATTAAACACATGTTCTGGTCTCGTATTTATTTGTTCTAAGTGGTAAAAGGATAAGTGTTTTCACACTTATTAAATCCCCTACACTTGACCATTGCAATGACCTCATGCAATGCATTAATTTTAAAGCAAGATTTACATTCTTCTCATAATTAACCCACCTTGTCCTTTATTACATACTAGACATTATGGGAACTAAAAAGATAGAAAATTTCGAAATTGTTTGAAGGAAGAAACTTGTAAAGAAATCAAAGACTTAGATTAGGGCTTTGGTGTCATGAATGTTTATCACCCTCAAGTTTCACGTTATCCACACCAAGCTTAAAAACGAGATCATTGTTAATATTATTTAGTAAAGCTAACACTTACTCATGTGGCTCAATTATTTACTTAGACCCCCTTATTCCTAGGTGTATCTCTTATATTTTATTTTTGTCTTGAATGATCACGAGGATGCATTTTTTACTTATTTCTATAATTTATCTATGCGGAAAATAAAGTAGGACGATTCAATCAATAGTTAGCTAAAGGACAAAATCTTTTAAACGGCTTCTCGAAATCTCATAAACTTCATATCTTGGCATAACCCGTTTCAAGATTTGAGACCTTTCTCAGACCGATATTTGGCATTGACTTCATACTTCGAATCTTGAGAGACGTTCTTGAAATAATGGTCTTCTCTTCATAATTAGAATTTCTTCACTTGAAGTTTCTGAGATATTCTTCAAACTTGGACCACGACTTCTTCATTTTTCTTCAATCTTTATTTCGGATTTTGATATACAACGATCCGCCTCCTTTTCGGACTTGGATCTATTTATCGTCATACCTTGTTAGGGTATTTTTGGATAGGCTTCTCCATGATATTTATGGGAGTAATTGCTTCTCGTCGTGTGTCTTGATCCTTCATATTGATTTTTGAATAATGATTCTTCACATCAACGTAGATCTTTAGCAACAAAATGTAGCCCTCATGCCTTGTAAGGGTCTTTTTGGACTCGCCAATCTTCGCATTCCGCTTCAATAAGTTATGCCTTGGCTATGAACTCTAATTAATCCCGAGCAACTTTTAAACGATCTTGGGCTAGAAGCTAAGTAATTTTTCAAATCGTACGACCGTATTTATTACATTTATTTATTGACAAGCGATGGGAGAAAAAGATTATAATTAACTCACATAAGTTCATGAAAGAATACAAAACTTATAATTGACTTTATCATCTCTCGTTCTCCACAATTTAAAATCTCAAGTAATGAGACTCGTGGATGCTTAGCCTAATAAACCAATTAAGGTCCATATGGTTAAGGATACTAGCTAGAGTAAACTAAAATAAGTGAACTCGGGTTGAGTCAAAATATTCACGACGGGCCTAATATATCAAAGACATCTAAACTTGTTAAAACCATTTTATTTAATAATTTATTTTGACTTTATTCTAGAAATGAAATAAATACATACGATGAAAAAAAATAACGATAACAAAGGAAAATACTACTAGGCCAAAATAGATAAAAAAATTTTGAAAAACGTCAAAAAATATAAATTTTCCGGTTAAAATGAGGCCAAATTCATGGAAAAGCCCACTTAACTTAGATAGAAGTCTCCCCTACACTTAATATAAACATTGTCCTCATTGTTTAAGCATGTGGAAGTAAACTCCCCTAGTGATGAGACTGCTTTTATACATGGTCTCATCGTCCAAATCGGTCTTAAAATACATAAAATATCATAAAATATACCAAATATATGCTCGTGTTTGTTACTTGTGTATTTTTAGGTACGGATATTGAGGAATTGGCAAAAGATCACAAGAATCAATCAAAAACGAACACGGGAAACGAAGTCGCACAATGAACCGGGCCCAAGTTTGGAATTTTGCAAAAAGACCCTTGAAGAATTGAAGATTGGCAATTTTGGTCCCTCATCTTTGAAGAACTTGTCACAATTGACCCTCCAAATATCAATTGTACAAGTATGATCCTTATTGTTTGAAGATATTACAAGACCAGTCCCTGGAATATGAAGAATATACATTTAATACCCTTGGATAAAGTTTTGTAAGCCTTTGTGCCACTTTTGACAAGTTGTCAAAAGTTGATAAAGGCAAAAGTAGGCGCTGATGGGGTTTAATACAAAGTAAACAAGAGAAGAAAGCTTGGGGACCTATCCTGCCAAACCACCAAACTTTCCCACCCACTCAGGCCTTGGCACGTCATCCTTACCCACCCAAACCCATAACCTAACCCAACCCAGTCCACAACCTACCCGGTTTTTAACTTAAAGTTGGTCAACTGGTCAACTAATCCCACTTAATCCCCCACTTCCCTCCTAAACAGTTTTTTAAAAAACAATTTAAACCCAAACTGGATTAAACCTGGCTATTAATCCCCTATAACCCTAACCCCACCCCAGATCAAATTAACTACAAATCAAAGGGTTATCCCCTATAACTGTCCAGATCATCAATCTACCTCACTCTCACTTTTTCCCACCCAAAACAACAAACCCACATGGCTTAAGGGACCCACCCCGTACCTCCGTGCTCAAGTCATTTTCCCCCAAACCCTATGTCCCGACCATTTAAACGGCTGGATGGAATCCCCTTGGTCCCCAAGCTTAAATTAACGTCCAAGATCAACAAAGAAGAGCTGGCATCCAGTACAAGCATCACATGGGTTCATTTTGACCCATTTTCAGTCAAATCTTCAAGGGCACTTTGGAGATTTCAGTAGCTAGGGTTTCACATTGTTTAGTAGTTCTAGAATCGTCTCTAGAGTAGTATAAAAGGAGGATGAGGCTTGTTCATTCCCCTTTGTTCCAGTTTTTAAGCTTTTGCACTTGTAATCCCTTTTTAAGAAAATAAAAGTTTGGTGTTTGTTATTGAGTAATTTAATACCTTTTTATGTTTTTTAAAAGTTGTGTGTTGTGTAAAAGCTTAAGCTGAGTTCCATCAAAAATTGTGAAGGTTTTGTGTGATTTAAGTTTTCACAAAGGTTTTGAAAAAAAGTTCTTTTTAATCTTCAAAAATCCAAAAAGTTGTGAAGTGAAAGTGGAATAACTTTTTGGAGTTTTGATATTGTAAGTGTTTTTAAAACGTGTGTTTTAAGTTTAAAAGGTTTAAAAGATTTTAAGAAGAAAGAAAGAAAAACAGATTATAGCATTTGTTCTTGTGTTTTTCTTTTTGATTTTTCTTAAACAGGATTGGAAGATTGCTGTTGATCATAGTCTGCATACACCCGAGTGTATAGGGAGGTGGATTTACATCCACAAGAGCCTTGGATGTAAGGCTCTAAGGTAAAATACCTTTTTCCTTTTTGAATTTTCAGAAAAAGTGCAGTTTATGTGATTTGTATGCTTTGGTGCTATAAGTGTGTTAAACTGTTGGATTTGAGTAGTTTAAGTATTATTATGCATGTTTAGAAGTAATAGAACCAGTTTGATTGTGTTTGTAAGTGATTTGGATTGAAAATCTTGGTATTCAATTTTTAAAGTGGTGTTTGGATCTGCTTTTTATTTGAAATTTTTGAAGGATTTTGAGAGATAAAAGGTGTTAGAAAGATTCAATAGGGTTGTTTAGGTTGTATGCTAGTTTTGTGTTCATTTTGGTTGAGTTTAACACAAGGTTGCATGACAAAAAAAGTGAAAAGTTAGCTAAAAATCTGCTTAGGCTTAACTTCTGCTTGTTTTTCCTTATTTTGGTGCTTGGAGTTTGGAAACTGTTAAGTGTTAGAGATATTTAGGGTGTGAGTTTGTTTGTATGCTAAGTAGAGCTATTGTGTGCAAAATCTTAGCCCTTGAATCTCTTTTGAGTGCAAGTTGTAAGCCAAAAATACCACCAGACCATTCTAAACACATCAGTAACTTCAATTTGCTTTGTGTGCTTGATTTTGTGAATTTGTGTTAAGTGGTTTGCTTGATTTGTACTTGTTTTGACTCCCTACACTCAAACTGAGTGTAGGGGTGCCTTGTCTATCCAAAAACATCCACAAGAAGATCACAAACCAAGTCCTCTTGGTAGTTTTTAGACAAGTGAAGAACATTCACTTGTTCATCAGTCACCAAAGTGAGAACTGCACACGTTTTTGATTATAACCAGGCTTAATTTTGATTAAAATAGGTTGTGTTTGTGTTTTTGTGAGCTACTAAGTTTACTGTTTAAGTGTTAAAAAAAAAGAAAAAAAAAATAAAAATCAAAAACTACACCCGCACTGGACTCGAACCCCCGACCTGCAGCTCAGGAGTAAGGGGTTCTACCAGTGATCTAGATGAGTTTTTACGTTAAGCTTTCATTTCACTAGTTACTTAACACGTTTTTGTTTTCTCCTTATTTTAATAAGCCGTAGCTTATTTGAGTATTTCTAGCTTATTTATTAAGCATCTTTGGTTTATTTCATTTTTCCTAGGTTTTAATTAGTATTGTTGACTTTTCTGTTTTAAAATTTTATTTTTCCTATTATTTAATTAATTTTTAGGATTATTTTTAGTTTTAAATTTAGAAAGTGTATAAAAAATAGTAAACAGTAATTAAAAAATACAAAAAAATAGTTTTTAGGTTTTAATTAAGTTGTTTGAGGTTTACATATCAAAAAGTTTTCAAAAACTTTAATTTTTAATTTTATTTGATTTTAGGTTTTTTAGACAACTTTAAAAATTAATATAAAATTAACTAAAAGGTTTTAGGAACTTTAATTTGCATTTTCTTCTTAATTAGAATATTTAGGATTTTTGAGAATTTTTTAGAATTTATTTTTGAACTTTTCATTTTTTGGAATATTTTATTATTATTTTATTCATAAAAATTCAAAGTTTTATTTTTAATTTTTGTTCATTTTTCCTAGATTCTAGACATTAAAATAGGACCTTTTTCACTTTCCAATTAATTTTTAGGCTTTTCAATTATTTTCTAGATTTAATTTAAGATTTAATAGATTTTAATAGTTTTTAGGAGTTTAAAAATAGTTTAATTTGGTTTTAAAATTTTTAAAAATAGTTTTTAGCTTAATTAGGTCATTTTTGAGGTTTACAAACTATAAAATCTTGTTTAGGGCTTTTTAATATTTAAAAGTGATTTTTAGGGCTTTAATTAGCATTAAAAAGTCATTATTAAATTAATTAAAAGGTTTTGGCAAGTTTGGATTTTTTGTAAACTCTTAGAATATTATTGTGGATTTTTAGTAATTTTTAGGAATTTTTAGATTAAAATTTTAAATTTTGCACTTTTTACGTTTCTACGTCGTAACTTTCTAGTAGTGTTTTTGCCTATTTTTCTATTTTTTCGTCTTCGTCATTTTCTCTTCTTTTTCTTCTCCTTAATAATCAAAAACAAATTCAATCATTCATTACACAACGCACTAGCCTCCTCGAGAACGAACTCACTTTCTTAAGGGTCATTCACACACGGTTTTCCTAAATCGTCGTGCACGCTTACCACTATTTGTGTTGCTTTGTTTTTCCTAAAATAAAGTATATACAAAAATCCTACATCATTTTTTGGCGCCGCTGCCGGGGAGGCGTGTTGTGTTTTGATTGAACATTGTTGTTTTCTATATTAGCCATAATAGTAATTGTATTAATAGCACTCTATTAATACGTATTATCGTTTTTTGGTTTTTGTGTGAATATTATTACTATATTGTATACGTAGAACAATAAATACACAAGTACTCCAAATACGTGAGCAATCACAACCTTGATTCGGGATTTCATCACTCGAACATTGTATTCGAATCTCAAACCAAAGAAAAAAGGCAAAAATAGATAAATACTTTCGTGAAGCTTAATCTTGATAATACAAACTATAAGGTGGGTATAAGGCGATTGTATTTCACAACCTAAAGGAAAAAGGCTCTTAAGTGCTTCGCGCCGCCTCGTTTCCTCCGCTTGCTTGTGCGTATTTGATTTTGAGAGTGAATCGAGGGTTTTGCCGCCCAAAGTATTATTACATATCATATATATTTTCTTGGTTTCATTTGATTAAACCCTCTTGAACGATTTGGTGTTCCACCATCGTGCTAAAGTCATCGAAAGCGTTCACTCCACGTGATCGTTTTCATTCCTTGAGGCCTTTTTAATCAAGAGATTTGATTAAGGAGGAGATTTGTGGACTTTTTGTCTACTTAATACATTCACCAATTTCCAAAAAGGTTAATACAATCAAAAACCACAAAAAAATTGAAAAACACAAAATACCAAAAAGAATCTTCTTTGCTCGTCTCCACGTTGTACGTGACGTTTATGCTCACCCGTAATCAAGCAAAACGTGCACGTAGACGCAAGAACAAAACTCCCACTCCAACTCATTCTAGTGAGGAGTCTCCTATTGACGAACCCATTGTACGAGAAGAACCAACCATGGCGAATCGAACTATGATGGAGTTACTTCAAGCACCCACCGAGGGTTATGGAGAAGCTATTGTGATTCCCGCTATCCTTGCGGAGAATTTTGAGGTGAAAACGGGTTTGTTGTCAATGATCCAAAACAACAAATTCCGTGGTGATGAGAAGGACAATCCCCACAACCATATCCGCCAATTTAATCGTCTTACCGCCACGTGCAAATTCAAGGATGTCTCGAATGACTCGATTAAGATGATGTTATTTCCGTATTCCTTAGCGGGGCCCGCTAAAATTTGGTTAGAGAAAGAGCCACCCAATTCTATATTGACGTGGAAGGATCTCGTTTCAAAGTTTGTGAACCAATTTTTTCCGCCCTCTAAGACTACGCATTTGAAAAATGAGATTTCTAAATTTTCACAAGAATCAAATAAAAGTTTTTCTACGGCTTGGAATAGGTTTAAGGAGATGTTACATGAATGTCCTCATCACGGTTTTTCCGACTTACACCAAATTGACACGTTTTACAATGGACTTAACGATCATGAAAGAGATTATTTAAATGCCGCCGCGGGTGGTAATTTTTTGTGTAAAACGGTTGAAGAAGCTTTGGTCATAATCGAGAATAGGTCTAAGGTTTATAGCCCTCGTCACACACCGAGTGTTGCCAAAAGGGGCTCATCATCGTCTCAAAGTATCAATGCTTTACATGATGAAGCAAATGAAGAAAACCGATTTTTCGATAGATTTGCTAACCTTATGTCCCATTGGAAGGCTCAAGAAGCTTCCAATTCCGCTTCGGTTAAAGCGGTTTCTAAAAGTTGTTTGTCGTGTGGGGGAGCTCATGATCTTTCCGAGTGCATTACCGCGGATGGTAACACTTCGAATGCTTTTGTAGCCATGGGAACTTACAACCAAATCGGTCAAGGTTCTCGTTCAAATCAAGCTCCACCCAATCAAAATGCTAATAATTATCGAAACAACAACCAAGGTGGAAATTACCAAGGAAATCAAAGAAATTATAACAAAGGTAATTATCAAAGTGGAAATGGGCAAATTTCTAATCAAAACCAAAACCGTGATTTTCAAAACAATGCCCAAGGTTTTCAAAACGATCACACCAAAAATCTTCAAGGAGAGTTTTTGAGTTATGCTAAGGCTAATGATGCTAAGTTTGATAATATGCAACGTGAAATGGTTAGCTTAAGATCCGAGTTGAAAAACGAGCTTAAAAACGAACTTGCTAATGAACTTAAAACTCATGCTAATAAAATGGAAGGAAATGTCACACGACTCCAACAAAACCAACAAAAAATGGAGCAAGGACAACATGAGATTAAGCAAGAATTGTTAAAAGCGGATGCTAGGCAATCTAAGTTTGAAGACCGTATGGCTAAAATGTTTGAAGCTATCATGTGTAAGCCCTCTTCTTCGGGTGGTCTTCCTAGTGATACCATCGTGAACCCGAAAGGAGAATTGAAGGTTGTTGCCACTCGTAGTGGTAAAACTTTCAAAGAACCCATTTCTCGTCCAAGTACTTCTATGGAGAAGGAAAAAGAGAAAGAACCCGAGGTTGTGGTTGAAAAGGAGCAAATTGCAAGCCCACAAAGTACCGCTCAAACCACACCTACGGTTGAACCTACACCTATCATGGAACCCGAGATTCCAAGGCCGATGCCTATGCCTAATTTGCCCCAACCCACACCACCTTTACCCTACCCATCAAGACGAGACAAGGAAAAGGCACAAGAACGAAATAATTATCAATTTGAACTCTTTATGAAAATGTTTCGTGACTTGCATTTTAATATAAGTTTTGCCGACGCCTTAGTCATGATGCCTCGATTTGCCGCAAACTTCAAAAGTATGTTGAATAACAAAGAGAAATTGCAAAAATCGCCTAGTTGTTCATCGGTTTTTCTAAGCCGCATACCTCAAAAAGTCGGTGATCCTGGAAAGTTTTTAATCCCATGTGCTATCCAAGACATGGAAGAATGCTACGCCTTGGCCGATCTTGGTGCTAGTATTAATTTGATGCCTCTTGAGATTTTTAAATCGCTCAATCTTCCAAATCTCACTCCTTCAAGAATGTCAATCGAAATGGCCGATCATTCTACGATTCTAGCTTGTGGAGTTGCCGAGGACGTCTTTGTGAAAGTTGGGAAATTCTATTATCCCGTGGATTTCATTGTTGTTGACATTCCCATCGATCCTAAAGTTCCGTTAATTTTAGGTCGATCTTTTTTGGATACCTTGAGAGCACTTATCGATGTGCATGCAAGAAAAATCACTCTTCGTTTCAATGAGGAAGAACTCGTCATTAATGCAACCCAAAACTCCACTCTTTCTCATGTTTATTCTATCACATCTTTGTACAATGTCAATCCCATCAAAAACATTTGTCAAAAGATTTCAAATAGAGTTTTAGGAGTTGTTGAGAAAAATGAAGTTCCGTCCCCTCCGCCGATGGAGGTTAAGAGTGTTAAGCCTACATTTCCAATCTCGAGTGATTCTTCGGATGATGAACACGTTGATCCCGATGGGGAGGTTTTCTTTGTTGACAAAAGATTTGAGAACTTGCCACCACCTAAGCCAAAAAGATTTCAAAATGTGAGAATTTTTAGTGTGACTAACATTGTTTTAGATACACCAAATATTTTTGACATAATTAAATCGGGTTTTCACAAGGAGAGTGTTAAAGATGAAAAAGGAAAGGATTTTAAGTTTGATTTAAAATATTTTTCTACAATTCTAACTCCGTCATCACCGCGTTTATTGAGTACTACAAGCTCGTCTTCTCCTTTTGACGATGCTTTGTGTGGACTTAGTGTGGGGGAAGCCCCTTATGTTTCCTCCCCTTTCTCCACCGAGGACGAGATATTTGATCCTGGAATTGCTTTTATAGGGAAATCTCGGTCTTCCACCGATGCAATAAATGGAAAATCTTTTCATTTGATTGGTGCGAGTCTACCTCGCGTAGCTCATGTTTTTAGAGACTTACCCATTGTCCCACCCTTCTATTTCTTCTCTCCTATTTTCTTCTATCCCATTGGGATTTGTGTTGAAGAAGCGTTGTTTCGTCTTTCATCCGAAAACGAGGACGCTATCTTTGACCCCGGTATACGTTTATCGGATTTTTAAAGTACTCCACGTGCTTTTGGGCCTTGTTTATCATGTAAGCCCCACCAAAAATTGACCATACCATGATTATCCCTAAATGATCACATTTATGGGGATTCGAGTCGAGCTTTTGACTCGGTTATCAAAAACAAGGTGCCTCGTGGGGGAGACCCATGCTTATCCATGTACATATTATTGCTTTCTAATTAGTTTAATGTGAGGGGATTTGTGCCCTTCCAACCTTTGTTCCGTGGTTGTTTGTGCATTGTTGGTTTTAGATCATGATCTTCACGATTGGAGCCTCTCGTGTTTGCTTTGGAGGCCTTTCCCAATATCCATATGATATATCCTTTTATGTTCTAACCTTAGGTTTATAGCACACTTCATAAACGGCTATTACTTATTGGTTACACCCTTTCCATGCTAGATTAGGCATTCGACTACGTCTCTAGTATGGGGGTGTTTGCACCCCTAGACTCGAAACATTGAGGACAATGTTTAACTTTAGTATGGGGGGGTGAATAGATACTTGCCTTGCCAAACCTTCACGCTTTCCAAAGTTTATCGTTTTGTTATCATTTTGTTGCAAAATAAAATTTTTCTCATGTTTTATAAGTGTTTGAAGACACGAATGTAGATTTTCCGATGGCGAGAATAAGAGTAAATTTTGACTCGACCGTGCGTGTTGAGCACTTAGCTTTGATTCCTTAACTTCACATTAGGCTAAGTCTCTTAAATGAGGACGAGAAATGATAGAGTTAATTATAAGTTACTATGATAAACGTAGAGTACTCGTATTCTTTCAAAAACTCATGTGTTCTCGTTGTTTGCTTATTCTCCCTTCGCTTGTAAATATTTTTTGCTTAATAAATATTGATTTAGCGGTTTAGTTAGGATTGTTGGGTTTCTAGTCTTTTCTAGTAGCTTCCGTGTAATTAAATTGGGGAGACATTAAGGTATCGCCAGCGTCACGATTTTTAAGTATTGGCACCCCAATAATCAAAAGTTTCACCCAATAATAAGATTTCAAGTGCTCACCTAAATTAAGCAAAAATTTGAAGCCCACAAGGCCTAAAATCTATGCAAAATTGAAAGTGAATCAAGCCTTAATCTTTGAAGCTTTAAAGATCCAAAATTCGCTTTAGCGTGAGGATATACGTCTTTGGCTAATAAAACCACCGATGAGGCGGATAATAAAAGGCAAGGCAAGACCGAAGTCATAATAAAAGCTTCATGGCGAAGTTGAATAAAAGATGGAGGTAAACCAAAGATAATAAGGCCCTTCCGTTAGGGGGCGTATAAAAGTCTTGGTAATAAGTCTCATGTTCAAAACCGTTATAAAACCGTGTTTATCGATTCTTCTTGTCAACTTAATTTTTTAACATCGTTGTCTATTAGGAGGGGTTATTGATTTGATGGTCTTAGTTACACCGTTAGGACTCTATTTTTAGACCTAAATCTCTATTATCGCATAAGTCAATGATGTATCCTCGTGATCATTAAGACAAAATAAAATATAAGAGATACAACTTAGGAATAATGGGAGGATAAGTACGTGATTAGAGCATATGAGTAGTGTTAGCATTACTAACTTATAATGACAATGATCACGTTGCACGCTTGGCATGGAATTAAAGTGAAAATCGAGGACGACGAAATTATTTCTAACGAAGCATTCACGTGTTCTTATTATATGAACCTAAACGTCCCATTTTGCGATGAGAATCATACATTATGTCTATAACACAAGTAGCAATAGTAGTAGTGTAGCTAGTTTATCATTTCAATAAAAGTGATTAAAATTGAATTTTGGAGATGCTTTGATACTTTATTCTAGCATTGCGTGAGGGCACGACAATAGTTTAGTATGGGGGAGTGATGAGACTGCTTTTATACATGGTCTCATCGTCCAAATCGGTCTTAAAATACATAAAATATCATAAAATATACCAAATATATGCTCGTGTTTGTTACTTGTGTATTTTTAGGTACGGATATTGAGGAATTGGCAAAAGATCACAAGAATCAATAAAAAACGAACACGGGAAACGAAGTCGCACAATGAACCGGGCCCAAGTTTGGAATTTTGCAAAAAGACCCTTGAAGAATTGAAGATTGGCAATTTTGGTCCCTCATCTTTGAAGAACTTGTCACAATTGACCCTCCAAATATCAATTGTACAAGTATGATCCTTATTGTTTGAAGATATTACAAGACCAGTCCCTGGAATATGAAGAATATACATTTAATACCCTTGGATAAAGTTTTGTAAGCCTTTGTGCCACTTTTGACAAGTTGTCAAAAGTTGATAAAGGCAAAAGTAGGCGCTGATGGGGTTTAATACAAAGTAAACAAGAGAAGAAAGCTTGGGGACCTATCCTGCCAAACCACCAAACTTTCCCACCCACTCAGGCCTTGACACGTCATCCTTACCCACCCAAACCCATAACCTAACCCAACCCAGTCCACAACCCACCCGGTTTTTAACTTAAAGTTGGTCAACTGGTCAACTAATCCCACTTAATCCCCCACTTCCCTCCTAAACAGTTTTTTAAAAAACAATTTAAACCCAAATTGGATTAAACCTGGCTATTAATCCCCTAGAACCCTAACCCCACCCCAGATCAAATTAACTACAAATCAAAGGGTTATCCCCTATAACTGTCCAGATCATCAATTTACCTCACTCTCACTTTTTCCCACCCAAAACAACAAACCCACATGGCTTAAGGGACCCACCCCGTACCTCCCTTCTCAAGTCATTTTCCCCCAAACCCTATGTCCCGACCATTTAAACGGCTGGATGGAATCCCCTTGGTCCCCAAGCTTAAATTAACGTCCAAGATCAACAAAGAAGAGCTGGCATCCAGTACAAGCATCACATGGGTTCATTTTGACCCATTTTCAGTCAAATCTTCAAGGGCACTTTGGAGATTTCAGTAGCTAGGGTTTCACATTGTTTAGTAGTTCTAGAATCGTCTCTAGAGTAGTATAAAAGGAGGATGAGGCTTGTTCATTCCCCTTTGTTCCAGTTTTTAAGCTTTTGCACTTGTAATCCCTTTTTAAGAAAATAAAAGTTTGGTGTTTGTTATTGAGCAATTTAATTCCTTTTTATGTTTTTTAAAAGTTGTGTGTTGTGTAAAAGCTTAAGCTGAGTTCCATCAAAAATTGTGAAGGTTTTGTGTGATTTAAGTTTTCACAAAGGTTTTGAAAAAAAGTTCTTTTTAATCTTCAAAAATCCAAAAAGTTGTGAAGTGAAAGTGGAATAACTTTTTGGAGTTTTGATATTGTAAGTGTTTTTAAAACGTGTGTTTTAAGTTTAAAAGGTTTAAAAGATTTTAAGAAGAAAGAAAGAAAAACAGATTATAGCATTTGTTCTTGTGTTTTTCTTTTTGATTTTTCTTAAACAGGATTGGAGGATTGCTGTTGATCATAGTCTGCATACACCCGAGTGTATAGGGAGGTGGATTTACATCCACAAGAGCCTTGGATGTAAGGCTCTAAGGTAAAATACCTTTTTCCTTTTTGAATTTTCAGAAAAAGTGCAGTTTATGTGATTTGTATGCTTTGGTGCTATAAGTGTGTTAAACTGTTGGATTTGAGTAGGTTAAGTATTATTATGCATGTTTAGAAGTAATAGAACCAGTTTGATTGTGTTTGTAAGTGATTTGGATTGAAAATCTTGGTATTCAATTTTTAAAGTGGTGTTTGGATCTGCTTTTTATTTGAAATTTTTGAAGGATTTTGAGAGATAAAAGGTGTTAGAAAGATTCAATAGGGTTGTTTAGGTTGTATGCTAGTTTTGTGTTCATTTTGGTTGAGTTTAACACAAGGTTGCATGACAAAAAAAGTGAAAAGTTAGCTAAAAATCTGCTTAGGCTTAACTTCTGCTTGTTTTTCCTTATTTTGGTGCTTGGAGTTTGGAAACTGTTAAGTGTTAGAGATATTTAGGGTGTGAGTTTGTTTGTATGCTAAGTAGAGCTATTGTGTGCAAAATCTTAGCCCTTGAATCTCTTTTGAGTGCAAGTTGTAAGCCAAAAATACCACCAGACCATTCTAAACACATCAGTAACTTCAATTTTCTTTGTGTGCTTGATTTTGTGAATTTGTGTTAAGTGGTTTGCTTGATTTGTACTTGTTTTGACTCCCTACACTCAAACTGAGTGTAGGGGTGCCTTGTCTATCCAAAAACATTCACAAGAAGATCACAAACCAATTCCTCTTGGTAGTTTTTAGACAAGTGAAGAACATTCACTTGTTCATCAGTCACCAAAGTGAGAACTGCACACGTTTTTGATTATAACCAGGCTTAATTTTGATTAAAATAGGTTGTGTTTGTGTTTTTGTGAGCTACTAAGTTTACTGTTTAAGTGTTAAAAAAAAAAGAAAAAAAAATAAAAATCAAAAACTACACCCGCACTGGACTCGAACCCCCGACCTGCAGCTCAGGAGTAAGGGGTTCTACCAGTGATCTAGATGAGTTTTTACGTTAAGCTTTCATTTCACTAGTTACTTAACACGTTTTTGTTTTCTCCTTATTTTAATAAGCCGTAGCTTATTTGAGTATTTCTAGCTTATTTATTAAGCATCTTTGGTTTATTTCATTTTTCCTAGGTTTTAATTAGTATTGTTGACTTTTCTGTTTTAAAATTTTATTTTTCCTATTATTTAATTAATTTTTAGGATTATTTTTAGTTTTAAATTTAGAAAGTGTATAAAAAATAGTAAACAGTAATTAAAAAATACAAAAAGATAGTTTTTAGGTTTTAATTAAGTTGTTTGAGGTTTACATATCAAAAAGTTTTCAAAAACTTTAATTTTTAATTTTATTTGATTTTAGGTTTTTTAGACAACTTTAAAAATTAATATAAAATTAACTAAAAGGTTTTAGGAACTTTAATTTGCATTTTCTTCTTAATTAGAATATTTAGGATTTTTGAGAATTTTTTAGAATTTATTTTTGAACTTTTCATTTTTTGGAATATTTTATTATTATTTTATTCAAAAAAATTCAAAGTTTTATTTTTAATTTTTTTTCATTTTTCGTAGATTCTAGACATTAAAATAGGACCTTTTTCACTTTCCAATTAATTTTTAGGCTTTTCAATTATTTTCTAGATTTAATTTAAGATTTAATAGATTTTAATAGTTTTTAGGAGTTTAAAAATAGTTTAATTTGGTTTTAAAATTTTTAAAAATAGTTTTTAGCTTAATTAGGTCATTTTTGAGGTTTACAAACTATAAAATCTTGTTTAGGGCTTTTTAATGTTTAAAAGTGATTTTTAGGGCTTTAATTAGCATTAAAAAGTCATTATTAAATTAATTAAAAGGTTTTGGCAAGTTTGGATTTTTTGTAAACTCTTAGAATATTATTGTGGATTTTTAGTAATTTTTAGGAATTTTTAGATTAAAATTTTAAATTTTGCACTTTTTACGTTTCTACGTCGTAACTTTCTAGTAGTGTTTTTGCCTATTTTTCTATTTTTTCGTCTTCGTCATTTTCTCTTCTTTTTCTTCTCCTTAATAATCAAAAACAAATTCAATCATTCATTACACAACGCACTAGCCTCCTCGAGAACGAACTCACTTTCTTAAGGGTCATTCACACACGGTTTTCCTAAATCGTCGTGCACGCTTACCACTATTTGTGTTGCTTTGTTTTTCCTAAAATAAAGTATATACAAAAATCCTACATCACCTACACTTAGGACATTGTGCACGTTGTTTAAATCTTGCTAAGTAAGAGACAACTAAAGTGATTCCTATTTAAACGTTTATGGATATAAAATATTGAATCACAAGAGTTTAGGATAGAACCGGGAAGACGGGTACACGGGATCACGGGTCGTCAAAAGTCACCAAAAGTGGATCGTTGAAAGCTCCAATCCCCGCACATCATAAGAAACAAAACAACAAACACCTACGTGGCTCCCCTACACTTATTATGGAAAAGGGATAAAGAAAGATAGATCATCGGGTTGCCTCCCGAGAAGCGCTTGTTTTTGTTAACCGAGTCACGAGCTGACTCGCCCCCGAATACTATGGTGAAAAGCTCATAGAAAACCTTGAAGAAAATCCGCCGGGGTCAAATACATGGTTCTCATCCAACAAGTAGCATAACCCTAAGGTGAACAGCCCCAGCCAAACTAGAGTAGGCGAGGTTCCCTTAAGCAAAAGTTGAGCACGGTGATAGAAGGTATGGTAAGGTGAAAGCGTAGCTCTGAATATTCAAAAAATCTTTCCTTTTATTTCATCAGATGGATACTGAGATGGCTCAAAAAATGTGATACCCGGATTGAACACCTTTTCCTTTAGGGGAAAATAAGAAAGACAATCAATAGAACTTGAAGAAGATTCGCCCATATACCTCACAATATCATCCGAAGAAGGTGGAAAGAGAGGTGTAAAAACATAAGTACTGCGAATGTTGGTGTCGTCCAGTTTCTTTTCCTTTGAAATGGGTTTCTTAAAATCCGAAGGAGGGTAAAGGCCATAATCAAAATCCAAAGTAGGAGAATCATGCTCATTAGGAAAGTAAGTATTGAGTAACTTGTCAAAATCTTCCTCAAAAGAGTAACCCTCTAAAGTAGTACAAGCGTTGTTGGTGGAGGATCCTCATCAAAGAAAGGAGCAAAAACATCATTAAAAGACAAAACAATTGAAGAATCACTCGAAAGAGTGTCAACATCATCAAAGTCATCATAAATCGGCATGTCTTCATACTCGGACGTAGAATCATCATATTCATCATAAATTGGTGGAGCATCCAAATCGGAAAGAGAATCATCAGAATCATCATAAATTGGTGGAACATCCAAATCGGAAAGAGAATCATCAGAATCATCATAAATTGGTGGAGCATCCAAATTGGAAAGAGAATAATCAGAATCTTCCACATGCTCTTGAAAAAGTGGATTATCATAGAAAGGCTCAAAAAGAGGATTGTTGTATCACAAAATCATTAAAATCAAGCTTTGTGGTTTCCAAAGGAGTTGTAACAAGCTCGTCTTGAAGCACATCAATCATTTTCGCCGATTCTTTTCCATTGGATTTGCTTGTAATCTTCCCCATTTTAAACACTTGTTGATCATTCCCGACCCTAAGAATTAGTTCACCTTCAGCAACATCGACTAAAGTTTTTTCGGTTCGCAAGAATGGGCGTCCAAGTATTAATGGAATAAGAGGATCCATCTCATAATCAACAACAACAAAATCAACCGGAAAAGTGAAGGTACCAACTTTAGCAAAAACATCTTCAGCAATACCAACGGGGTAAGCGAGAGTTCGATTTTCTAGCTCAAAAGTCATACAGGTTGGTATAAGATCGGGTAATGATAACTTCTTCCAAACACTTAATGGCATTAAATTGATACTAGCCCCGAGATCGGCTAAGGCATTACATTCTTCGATTTGAGAAAATGAACAAGGTAACACAAAACGACCGAGATCTCTAAGTTTCTCCAGAAGTTCTTTGAGAAGGACTGCAGAACAATTTTCATTAATCTAGTATTAACAAACTCAGCCATCTTCTCCTTCTTACTAAGAAACTCCTTGAACACTTTAACAAATTTCGACATTTGGACAAGTGCTTCAACAAGGCTAATGTTAAAGTTCATTTGTGTGATCACCTTAAAAAAGGAAGTAATTTGAGTATCCTCCTTAGTGAGCACTTTGCACTTGTCTAACCGAGAATGATAAGGAATATTGGGCTTAGGAGGTGTAGGTGGAGAAGGAGATGGTGTAGAAGGTGAAGGGTGAGAGGTTGAAGGGTGAGAGGGTGGAGGTGGAGATGGTAATGGAGATATAGTACTTGGCGTGGTAGTAGGAGGGATATATGGGGGTGGAGGAGGTGAAACGAAAGTAACTGGGGAGGGGTAGAAGGTCCTACTAAAGCTGCTCCACTGCGTGTAGTAATAGCACTCACATTAGCTCTAGGGTTGGTTTTGGTTGTTGAAGGAAGAGCACCTTGGGGACGAAGGGCTTGAAGCATTTGAACGAATTTCCTATCCGTTGACTCTTGCATTTCCTTTAATTTCTTATCTTGTTCCGAAATCTTTTGAAGAACTATGTCTATTTGTGGATTAGGTAAATTGAACCCTTGTTGTTGAAAACCTTGGTTTGGGTATTGGTTGTATGGTGGAAAACCTTGAGGATTAAAACCTTGGTTTAGATAGCCTTGATTTTACACTTGATAAGTTCCTTGATTTACATTGTACCCTCGCACATTTTCATTTGTTTGAAAATTAGCTTGTAGTGGACCTTGTTTGTTTTGGGTGGGTGGGGGTGGTCTTTGTTGAAAACCGGGTGGAGCCAAATAATTAGTGGAATTATAGGACAAGTGATTAACATCGACATTCAGCTTGAAATGAACCCTCTTAGTGTTGTTGTAAGCATACACTTCCCCGTGAGATTGGTCATAAGCCTTATCTCAGTTAACATACGAATGTGGCCCACCACATGTTTCATAAGTCACATTAAGGGCATTCACATGTTGAATAGGAGTGTTTTGAACATTTAAGCCAAGTTTTATAACTATTGAAGTAAGTGCTTGAATTTGATTGGTAGTCTCACTATCACCAGTACTAGCCACGGTAGCCCTTACACTTTTAGTTTGCATTTGGCCTTGTTTTCAATTATATCCCAAGCGACTTGTGTTCTTTTAACTAGAATGTTACCCCCGAAGCACTATTTAGTGAATCTTGGTCATTCAAACTTAATCCATTATAAAAAAAGTATTAATTTGATGCACTTTAGTAAAACCGTGTTGTAGACACTTTCTCAAAAGTTCCTTAAAACGATCCCAAGATTCACTAAATGTCTCACTGTACTTTTATTCAAAATTGATGATATCATTCCGCAAAGCGGTAGTACGTGAGGGTGGAAAGAAGTAATTGATGAATTTAGTCTCTAAGTCCGCCCATGTGGCAATACGTTTTGGTGGTTCCTTATCAAGCCTAGTCTGGGCTTGTCCCTCGAGAGAGAAAGGAAAAAAAGGAGCAAACGAATTGCCTCTTGTGAGACCCCAGTGTATTCCACAATATAAGTTAAGTGTACAAACCTCTTGATATGATCGTGAGGATCATCATGAGTGCGGCCCAAGAAAGGTGTAGTAGAAACCATCTGAATAAAACCTGTTTTGAGCTTAAAGTTATTGGCTCAAATATCTGGCACCACAATTGCATTGTCATTGCCTTCAACATATGATTGCAAGAGCTCGATCATTGGTCGGTTATCCATGGTGTCAATAGCACGAGTCTCGATAACAACTTGAGTGGTTTTCCTTTTGCGCGCACGAGTACGCATTCACCTACAAAATAAAAATATGGAAAAGAAATAGAAGAAGAATTAAGGTTAATGCAAAAAGAAAATATTTTTGGCGCAAAAATTTAGAAAAGAAATGCCCTTTATGATTTTTTTAAATGTTTTTAGGTTTTTTAAATTTTTAGATTTTTTTTGGATTTATTTTTTTTAAAATTTTTTTTTAAAATTTTTGCAATAAAAATAACGTTAACGAGTGAACGGATCCCAAAATCCAACGCGTCTCTCACAAAAAATCGTTAATATTTACGAAAAGAGCCGGCAGCGGCGCCATTTTAATAACTGATTTTGGTAAGAAAAATTTGTTCTCGGTTTTGTCTTATCGAATTGATCCCGGTTTAAAATGTGACTCAATCGTTTTTGGTGGATAAAAAGAAAATGGTTATCTATTTTTACTTAAAAAGTAAATGCGAAAAGTATTAAATATAAACTAGAAACAAATGACAAATAATAAAGTAAGTTAACAAATTAGAACTTAATAAAAAGTAAAATTAAAAATAAAAACTAAATAAAACAATTCGGAATAAAACATAACAAAAATGGCGGGAAAATAAAAATCTTAAAATAATTTGGAATAAGTAAACTAAGAATTTAATTCGGAATCTGAAATCAAAGAAAATAATTCGTAAAACACAATCAAAGAAAACAATTCGGAACAAATTTCAACTAATTAATTCGGAATAAATTCAAGATTACAATTCGGAAAAAACTAAAAGAAACTAATTCGGAAAATGAAAATGTAAATTAATTCGGAATCAAGACTTAAAAAACAATTCGGAAAAACTATTCCGAATAACTATTCGGAATGTAAAAGTGACATGTAATTCGGAATATGTTTAAAATAAATAATTCGGAATATGATAAAAGTAAACCTAATTCGGAATATTATACAGAATTTAATTCGGAATCTTAAAACATATTGCAATTCGGAATAAGCTTGAAATAAGTCGAAATAAAGAACAAGTTTGCAATTTGGAATGTGGATTCCGAATTGTAATTCGGAATATGGAAGAAATTGTTAATTCGGAATCTGAAAAAGAGAATACAATTCGGAATGTTGAACTTGGACAATAGTTCGGAATATGGACATGTTTGTAATTTAGAAAACAAATTTTCTAAACACTATTCGGAATACTAGGGATTTGATTAATTCGAGATAATAGAAAATAAGCCAAAACTAATTAAGCAATTAAGCAAAAATTAAGCTAAACTCATCTCTAAAATGAGCCAAACAAGACACAAAATAAAACTCTAAAAGCTCCAAATAAGCAAAATAAATAAATCAATTTTAAAAACATTAAAACTACCAAATCCACTCAAATGAAAATAAGCTAAACATAAAATAAACAATAAGATATAAAAATCAACCTCATAAAAATAAATAAGAACAAGAAATAAGCAACTTAGTCAAATAAGCAATAAGATCAAATAAGCTAACATGATGATTAACCAAATCTAACATAATTAAAAACAAGAAAGGACGAATGATATTAATTGAAAAGCTTGAAATTAAAGATTAAGATTAAAGGTTTACAACTGAAAGATTAAAGATGAAAGATGAAAAACTTGAAAGAAAACTTGAGAAAAGTAAAGTTTACACCTACTCCTAATTACTTTTAAAAAAACTAATGAAAACTAAAAACTAGCTAACTATTACAAATGAAGGACTTTAGGCTATTTATAGTGGATGAGTATGTTGGTGTTGTTGCTTCCTTCATTTCTTTCGTCTTCTCGTCTTTATAATTAATTCGTCATTCTCAACTTTGTCTCGGGATTTGTCAATAAATAAAATGAACTCGTCTTCTAATTTCTTCTTTGTTTAGATTTGGTTCTTCGACTTTGTTAAACTTCCGTCTTTTGTCTTTTTCTTCAATAAATCTTCAGAATAGGCCTTTGACTTCCGTTCTTTTTGCAGTTTTGATCTTTTGACTTTGTCTTTCGTCTTTTTCTTCGATAAAAGCCCGTGTTTTCTTCCTTTTTCATCTGTTGGTCCGAAAACACAACAAAAACACAAAACCACGCGCAATTCTGACTTTTACGACATTAAACACACGTTTTGGTCTCGTTTTTATTTGTTCTAAGTGGTAAAAGGATAAGTGTTTTTATACTTATTAATAAGCTTATCTAAATGAAAACTAATTTTTTAAAATTTTAAATCTATTTTTAAAACAATAATAATTTTTTAAAACTAATTAAAATGGTTTCTATAAATAGATATTATTTAAAAACAATTTAAACTATATTAATCTAATTAATTAAACTAAAACGATTAAGTTAGGTATTTAAAAAGGCAAGAAATTAAGTACCCGTGGTCTGAAGAAAACGCTCTAAACATAATCAACAAGTTATGGCCCGTAAATTACACGGCCTACCAAATGAACAAAATAGTGCCCGTAAAGTACACGGCCAACCAAATCAAGTTTAATCTAAAGCGTAACCCGGCCCGTAAAGTACACGGCCTCTTAAATTAATCTCGAACCAAATCAATACAAACCATAAGCACTCAACCAAACGTGATAAATCGATTCGCCAAGATCACAATAACACAAGAGGTTAGAATAATAAGCAACTATTAATATTTTATAAAGAGATTCAAACAAAACTAATTAATTGATCTAGAATATTTTTTACGTTTTTGATACAAAGTTTTACCTAGTATAAGTTGTTCACGGCGTCTATTCGAATTGACCACAGTTAAAAGTGTGACTCAGTCGTTCTTGGTGAAAAGAAAGTAAATGTTGTTGAGTAATTAAAATAAAGATAAAAGCCTTGAAATATTAAACTAACAATAAGAGTTTAAAAGAAATTTAGTAATAAAAGATTAAAACTTAATAAAAATGTAAACTTTAAAAATTAAACTAAGTAAAGACAATTTAAAATAAAGCTAAGTAAAAAGGCGGGAAAAATAAAGTTTAAAATTAAAACAATGCGGGAAAATAAAAACAAAACTTAATTCGGAATCCGTGATCCTATCGCAATCCGGAATACAAAAAGTTTCTTACTATCAGGAATAACAAACCTAAAAATAATCTGGAATACCAAGCATTAAACAAATCAGAATCCTAAAACTGAAAGTAATCTGGAATGTGGAAATTACACATAATCCTGAATCTGTATCTATGAACAAGTCGGAATATACCTAAACTGTACCTAATTCAGAATACCCTAATATAAGTACCTAATCCGGAATGTGTGTTCAACACACAATCCGGAATCCTTAACCCAAACTTAATTCGGAATCAAGTTGTAAGATATAATCCGGAATCCACGTTATGATCACAATCCAGAATATATATTGTTAACATAATCCGAAATTCCCATATTCTAAACAATTTGAAATCCAGGTCCAAGACCTAATTCGGAATCCTGCTGTCAAGGGCAATCCGGAATATCAATTTTGCACTAATCCGGAATGTAGAAGGATCAAGTAATTCGGAATACCATCCACAATTAAATCGGAATAGGTATTTAGCACATATTCCGGAATAAAGAATCTATATCTAAGTCGGGATAAAGGTTTCACTAACCCGGATAACATAAAGATGAAAAATAAGCAAAATACAAATAAGCACTTATCAAAAAATTTAACCAAAAAGATTTTAAGAAAAAGCTAATAAGCCACAATTTAAAAACTTTAAAAACACTAAATAATCTAAATATTTAAAAATCAACTTTTAATAAAACTAACTATTAAAGACACTTAGATAAAAATAAGAAAATCAAACAATAAGTAATAAGCACAATAAGCACAATCAAACAAACACATCAATTAAAAGAAGAACATGATTAAACAAACTACATGATTATATAAATTAAACAAGATTAAAAGTAAGAAAGGTAGAATGAGAATGATTAATGAAAAGCTTGAAATTAAGATAAAAATTAAAGATTCAAATACAAGATTAAGGAAAAGTAAAGCATGGAAATTTAAATTACACCTACTCCTACTATGTGAAAAATAAATCTACACTACTCCAAAACTAAAACTAACTAACTACTCCTAATGACATATTAGGAGGGTATATATAGGAGGAGGAGAGGAGTGTTAATGCTTCTCTCTTTCTTCTTAGTCTTTTGGTATTTTAATTTCTTCGTCTTTCTCGACGTTGTCTCGGGATTTGTCGATATGAAATGAACACGTCTTCTAATTTCTTCTTTTATAAGACTTGGTTCTTCGACTTTTAAAAACTTCCGTCTTTAGACTTTTTCTTCGATAAATCTTCAGACTAGGCCTTCGACTTCCGTTCTTTTTGCATTCTTGATCTTTTGACTTTTTCTTTTGTCTTTTTCTTCGATAAAAGCCCGTGAAAGCCCGTGTTTTCTTCCTTTTTCATCTTTTGGTCCTAAAACACAATAAAAACACAAACCACGCATAATTCCAACTTTTACGACATTAAATACACGTTTTGGCTTGGTTATTATTATAATTAAGTGGTAAAAGGATGGGTGTTTTCACACCTATCAAATCCTCTACACCTGACCATCGCAATGCCCTCATGCAATGCATTAATTTCAAAACAAAATTTACATTTTCTGTCATAATTAACCCACCTTGCCCTTTATTAAACACAAGAAATTAATGAAACTTAAAAAGATAGAAATTTACAAAATATTTAAAAGATGAAACAAGTAGAGAAATCTAAGACTTACATTAGGGCTTTGGATTGTCATGAATGTTTATCACCCTCAAGTTTCACGTTCCCCATACCAAGCTTAAAAACGAGATCATTGTTATTATAAGTTAGCAAACTAACACACACTCATGTGGCTCAGTTATTCACTTAGACTCCCTTATTCCTAGGTGTATCTCTTATATTTTATTGTTGTCTTGAATGATCACGAGGATGCATTGTTGACTTATTTTGATAATTTATTAAGGTTGAAAATAAAGTAGGACGATTTAATCAATAGTTAGCTAAAGGACAAAATCTTTTAAAACTGCTTCTCGAAACCTCATAAAGTTCATATCTTGGCATAACTCGCTTCAATATTTGAGACCTTTCTCGGATCGATATTTTCCATTGACTTCATACTTCGAATCTTGAGAGACGTTCTTGAAATAATGGTCTTCTCTTCATAATAGGAATTTCTTCACTTGAAGTTTTTGAGAGATTCTTCATACTTGGACCACGACTTCTTCATTTTTCTCAAATCTTTATTTGGGGATTTTGATATACAACGATCTGCCTCCTTTTAGGACTTAGATCTATTTATCCTCATACCTTGTTAGGGCCTTTTTGGATAGACTTCTCCATGATCTTTAGGGGAGTTTTTGCTTTTCGTCATGTGTCTCGATCCTTCATATTGATTTTTGATAAATGATTCTTCACATCACTTTGGATCTTTAGCAACAAAATGTAGCCTTCATGCCTTGTTAGGGCCTTTTCAGACTCGCCAATCTTTGCATCCCCCTTCAATAAGTTATGCCTTGCCTATTAACTCTAATTAATACCGAGCAACTTTTAAACGATCTTATGCTAGAAGCTAAGTAACTTTTCAAATCGTACGACCTTACTTATTGCAATTATATTTAGTAACAAGCAATGGGAGAAAAAGCTCATAATTAACTCACATAAATTCATGAAAGAATACCAAACATATAATTGACTCTATCATCTCTCGTTCTTCACAATTTAAAATCTCAAGGAATGAGACTCGTGGATGCTTAGCCTATTAAATCAAAGTTTTGGGTTTTCAAGTCATTTATAGGATCTTGCAACTTCTTAGACTCTTTCAAGTTTAGAATTCGCTTTTTCAAGTTCCCTTGATAAACGACTTTATAGGATCAATTATAGGAACTTGCGAAAAGTTCTTGTTCTTAAACCATAAGAGTTAAGACTTTCGCGTTTTAATCTTCCCTATATAAAAACCTAGCAAAACTTAATTTAAACACGTTAAGGATACTAGCTAGAGTAAACTTGGATAAGTAAACTCGGGTTGAGTCAAAAGATTCATGATAGGCCTAATATATCAATGACATCTAAATTTATTAAAACCATTTTATTAAAATTATTCTCATGAAAGAAAATAACGATAACAAATGAAAATACTAATAGGCCAAAATAGATCAAAAATTTTGAAAAATATCGAAAATTTAATTTTTTGGTTAAAATAAGGAAAAATTAATGGAAAAGCCCACTTAACTTCGATAGAAGTCCCCCCTACACTTGATATAAACATTGTCCTCAATGTGTAAGCATGTTGGAGTAAACTCCCATACACTTAGGACATTGTGCACGTTGTTTAAATCTTGCTAAGGAAAGGACAACTATAGTGATTCCTAATTTAATATTGAAGAATATAAAATAGAGAATCAAAAGAGTTTAGGATATAAATAGGAAGATGGGAACACGGAATCACGGGTCGTCAAAAGTCATCAAGAATGGATCTTTGATAGCTCGAATCCCTGCACATGATAAGAAAGAAAACACAAACTCCTACGGGGCTCCCCCTACACTTAGGATGAAAAACAGAAAAAAAGATAGATTAGTGGGTTGCCTCCCGAGAAGTGCTTGTTTTTGTTCACCGAGTCACGAGCCGGACTCAACCCCGAATTAAATAGTCCATGAGGAAGCCTCTATTGCAATATCGAGATCAAAGGAGAGGCCGGAGAATAAGTTTTGAATGGTAGAAAAGTCCTCTCAGTATAAGAAAAGTAAGTGAAATCATAATCCACGGGAGGTGGGGTGGGTAAAGGAAGCAAATTGTTATCCCCCCAACACAGTTCATGGTCACTAGGTGGCAAAGCCGTAAAGGTTTCAATCAGAGAATGGTCAATTTCACCTCCCGGGTCAAAGCACTCATCCTCACTTCCTAGTGTGAAATAGGGAGAGTAAAGCCGATACATCACCTGATTGGGCGTGCAAGCGGAAGGGTGAGGTGGCAATATAGTATGAGAAGTATGAGAACAATTACCTTCCACCCGCGTCACCTTTTCAGTAGAATCAAATCTCTCCACCTCTGCAATAGGAGGAGGCATGGCTAACAAAGTATGCTCATCAATAGCAAGAGAATCAGGGCTATCAATGTCCTCAATCACTTTGTCAAAGAGAGGATTCACCTCACTAGATATGTAGTGTCATCAAAATCAAATGAAGGGTTCGAATAAATCTTGAGAGTTTCCTTCGGAACATCTTCATCGGATAGTGACTCGTCATCACTAGAAGTAAAATCATCATCTTGAAAAAAAAGAGGATTAGAGAAAGCCAAAGTATCATCTCCCAAAGTGTCGGTGGAAGGGACATTATCATAAGAAAACACATCATACTCATCGTCATTGTCGGATGTCAACTCAGATTCACTTTGGATTGGGGCAAGGTTATCGACACTAGACTTTATGACTTCGTCTGATTCCTTTGCAGGAGTTGTGATGATATCCTCAGCTCCTATGATGGGTAAATTCTCGGGCTCCATAGCCGGAAAGACAAGAGAAGGAAGTACGATTGCACTAGACGAAGGATGTTGAGAAATAAGATCTCGGAAAGAAATAGTACTCTCCTCGTCATCATCAGAATAAAAGGGACGCACAAGAGGAGGAGTATAATCACTAAGATTAGATACTTGCTCTTGTTGCTGTTGCTTTTCCTCTTCCCATGTTTCTTTTAGTTGATCTACTGATTCTTCAATGGATTGAAGTTTATTCAAAATTGTAGCTCGTTCTTCACTCATTCCAAAAGAAGGTTGATGATGGAGGGTGTATTGTGGGGGCTCAAAATTATGAAAACCGGAATTATAGCACGGAGTTGGTTCATAATAATTCATCGGTTGACAATAAAAAATATCGTGAGGGCTCCCACATTTGTTGCAACACGGGTATGGAGAAAAACCCGGTGCATATTGCGGACAAGGATCGTCATTGGTTGAAGAGGGTGAAATAGTGTCAGTAGAGGTGAAGTATGAATTGGTCGAATTGCAAAATGAACAATGTCCAAATTCGTAATTAGGAATATCCATTGCACACCGTTCACATGAACACCATTGACAGGAGTAACTACCAGAAGAAGGTCTTCCACACCCTACACAATCAACAAACGAGTCCATTAAACACAATAGATAAGTAAGAGGAATATTTTTGGTGCAAAACTTTTGAAAAAGAAATGTTTTTTATGATTTTTTAATTGTTTTTGGATTTTTGAAATTCTGAAAATTTGACAAGAAAAATAACGTTCAAAAGTGAACGGATCCCAAAATCCAACGCGTCTCTCACAAAAAACCGTTAATCTTTACGAAAAGAGCCGGCAGCGGTGCCATTTAATACAAAGTTTTACCTAGTATAAAAATAAAGTTCGTTGTTCACGGCGTCTATTCGAATTGACCACAGTTAAAAGTGTGACTCAGTCGTTCTTGGTGAAAAGAAAGTAAATGTCGTTGAGTAATTAAAATAAACATAAAAGCTTTGAAATATTAAACTAACAATAAGACTTTAAAAGAAATTAAGTAATAAAAGATTAAAACTTAATAAAATGTAAACTTTAAAAATTAAACTAAGTAAAGACAATTTAAAATAAAGCTAAGTAAAAAGGCGGGAAAAACAATGTTTTAAATTAAAACAATGCGGGAAAATAAAAACAAAACTTAATTCGGAATCCGTGATCCTGTCACAATCCGGAATACCAAAAGTTTCTTACTATCCGGAATAACAAACCAAAAATAATCCGGAATACAAAGCATTAAACAAATCAGAATCCTATAAATGAAAGTAATCCGGAATGTGGAAATTACACATAATCTGGAATCTGTATCTATGAACAAGTCGGAATATACCGAAACTCTATCTAATTCAGAATACACTAATATACCTAATCTGGAATGTGTGTTCAACACACAATCCGGAATCCTTAACCCAAACTTAATTCGGAATTAAGTTGCAAGATATAATCCGGAATCCACGTTATGATCACAATCCGGAATACACATTATTAACATAATCCGGAATCCCCATATTCTAAACAATCCGGAATCCAGGTCCAAGACCTAATTCAGAATCCTGCTGTCAAGGGCATTCCGGAGTATCAATTTTGCACTAATCCCGAATGTAGAAGGATCAAGTAATTCGGAATACCATCCACAATTAACTCGGAATAGGACTTTAGCACATAATCCGGAATAAAGAATCTATATCTAAGTCGGGATAAGGGTTTCACTAACCCGGATAACATAAAGATGAAAAATAAGCAATATACAATTAAGCACGTATCCGAAAATTTAATCAAAAAGATTTAAGAAAAAGCTAATAAGCCACAATTTAAAAACTTTAAAAACACTAAATAATCTAAATATTTAAAAATCATTTTTTAATAAAACTAACTTTTAAAGACACTTAATTAAAAATAAGAAAATCAAACAATAAGCAATAAGCACAATCAAACAAACACATCAATTAAAACAAGAACATGATTAAACAAACTACATGATTATAAGAATTAAACAAGATTAAAAGTAAGAAAGGTAGAATGAGAATGATTAATGAAAAGCTTGAAATTAAGATAAAAATTAAAGATTCAAATACAAGATTAAGGAAAAGTAAAGCATAGAAATTTAAATTACACCTACTCCTACTATGTGAAAAATAAATCTACACTACTCCTAAAATAAAACTAACTAACTACTCCTAATGACATATTAGGAGGGTATATATAGGAGGAGGGGAGGAGTGTTGATGCTTCTCTCTTTCTTCTTAGTCTTTTCGTCTTTTAATTTCTTCGTCTTTCTCGACGTTGTCTCGGGATTTGTCGATATGAAATGAACACGTCTACTAATTTATTTTTTTAAAAAGACTTGGTTCTTCGACTTTTATTAAACTTCCGTCTTTAGACTTTTTCTTCGATAAATCTACATAATAGGCCTTCGACTTCCGTTGTTTTTGCATTCTTGATCTTTTGACTTTGTCTTTTGTCTTTTTCTTCGATAAAAGCCCGTGAAAGCCCATGTTTTCTTCCTTTTTCATCTTTTGGTCCTAAAACACAATAAAAACACAAACCACGCATAATTCGGACTTTTACGACATTAAATAAACGTTTTGGCTTGGTTATTATTGTAATTAAGTGGTAAAAGGATAGGTGTTTTCACACCTATCAGTTTTATAAAAATATATTAATTTTTAAACTAAAAATCAATAGATATACATTATTTTATCGAATACCCAATAGATCTAAACTAATTTTTTTGGTTTTATGAAAATACTCTAATTTTTAAACTTAAAACTTATAGATCTAAACTAATTTCTATAAAAAAACTAATAGATCTAACTATTTTTTTTGGTTTTATGAAAATACTTTAATTATTAAAACTTAAAACTAATAGATCTAAAAAAACTAATAGATATAAACTAAAAGTAATTAATTAAAAAGCTAGCTGATTAATAAGTTGTAAGCCTAAGCTTAAAACTTATGTGATTCAAAAAGCTTAAAAGCTAAATGAACAAATCACACACAATAAGCTAGATCTAGAAAAATAAGCCCACAATATGCTTGAACTAAGATGACTTATTTCAAACTCTTATATAAATCTAACTTATTAGGAAAAAGTTATAAAAACTAATCCCAAATAATAAGCTAGATTATTGAAATTAAAAACTAAGAAAGGTAGAATGAGATTAAGCTAAAAGAGATAAGCAATAAGCTAAAAGATGACTTTTATTAATAAAAAGAGTACAAAACTTGATAGGAAAAATTACATCTACTATGTGAAAAATACAAAGAAAAATAAACTAGCTAATCAACATACAAATGAGATGGGGAGGTATTTATAATGAGCTGATGACAAGGGCAATTTAGTCATTTCTCTCTCCCTTTTTGCCTTGTAAATAACGATAGTAGTAGACGACTGTATACTCGTGGGATCACACACCCATCATGGGCTAACACACGCCCCATTCTCTTGTTTTCATCGCCAATGCCATGTGTCACCATTTGATTGGCCAGCCGCCCTAACTGCTCTACAGCTCTGCCACCTCCTACTGACTTGACTGCGTTGCCGCCACGTGTCATCTTAGGATTGGCAAGCCGCCTCTGTCACCTACCATGTCTGCAACCTCGGACTGACACGTCGGCGCCGCTGACACGTGTCAGCCTCTGATTCGTCAGCCGCCTGCCAGCTCTAAACCTCGTACTGCCACCTGTCAGCGCCGCCACTGCAACCTAAGACATGTAATATAAATGAAACGTCAGTGACACCTGGCGCGCTGGCATTGGCCAGCCACCGCCACGTGTAATGTTGACGTCAGCATGACGTCAGCTAATCTAGACCGGGTCTGATTCGGGTCGGGTCGGGTCAACTTGGACCACTCAGGTGGCGCCACGTAGTGACTGGTATATAAACCCATCCTTTGTCCAAGCCGGGGCTCGAACGCAGATCTCTACTGCCAAACTTTAGGGACTGAGATATTGCTAGTTGAGCTGGGCAGCATCTCAGTTTTACTAATGCAAAACAATCCCTTTAGCCCTTCTTCGTTTGGACCTGCAGCTATTATGAACCCCCCCCCCCCCCCCCAATTGGACGTGTTTGATATTTGTTCTAAGGTTGGTGTGTCGGTGAGGAAAGAAGCTGATATGGGTTTTGTTTCTGATGGTGGGCGTGATCTTCGACCAGCAGATTTATTACTACACAATTGGTCCCAGGGCAAAGATGCGTGTTTAGATGTTATAGGGGTTTCTCCGTTTGCAGGGACGGGGTTGGATTCGTGGGTTCCTGGGAGTGCTTTGCAGTCGGCTGTTCAGAAGAAGAAGAGGAAGTATTCTTCTATTTGTGCTGAGCATGGTTACTCGTTTATTCCATTCGCCTTCTCGACTTTTGGGGAGTTTGAGGAAGAGGCGATGGGTACTCTCTCGCGTCTTAAGCGGTTAGCTGGTTGTCATTCTAATGACGCGAGGAGTGGCGGTTTTTTGATGTCTAGGCTTAGTTTTTGTATTCAAAAAGGGGTGGGTGCGCAGCTTGTTTTGCGGCTCCCTTCCAATTTTGTGTGATTATTAAAATTGGAATTTCGATAAAAAAAATAAAAAAAAAATAAAAAAAATAATAGTAATAATAATAATAATAACAATAATAATAATGCAGAATCCCCCAAACTTATGAAGAAAATGGCAGATATATATTTTGCTCGGGTTACTAAGAATGCAGAATCCACTTTTGCTTTATCTGCTCGACAGATGGCTTTATGGGCATCTCAGAGGGAGGATCATACTTCGGATTGGCTTAGGACGGTTCCTATCTTGGGGTTGGGTCAAACTATGAATGGGAGGACTTATCGATGTGTTTTGTGTTATCGCTTAGGCATTCCTTTGTTCTCTGATTCGAAGCCCTGTTCAACTTGTTCGAGAGTGTTTGATGGAGATATATTTGGGGATCATGCGGTATAGTGTGCTGGTATCGTTGGGATTAAGCATCGTCACAATTTGGTACGTGATACTCTAGCTGATATTTGCTAGTTCAGGGATATCTGTCAGAAAGGAAGTTAATATCGGATTAGATGGAGGACTTGATAATGCCTTACGTCTGGCAGATATTTTGTTTTATTCTTGGGATGGTGGTAAAGATGTGCGTGTTGATCTGACCGGTTCTTCTCCCTTGACTCGTACGGGGATGAATGACATTGTACCTGGCCGAACTGTGATTGATGCTGCACAACGTAAATGATGCAAGTATTTGGCTAAGTGTGCAGCTCTCGGATATGGGTTTCTTCCTTTCTCTTTCTCTTCTCTAGGTGAGTTACAGGAAGATGCAGTTGCGTTGCTGAAGCGGATCCAGAGATTTTCAAAGGCTCAAGATATTGGAGCGCGTGTTGCTGTACATATTTTCCATGGAATAGGTTTTGCTATTGCTAAAGGGGTGGGAGCGCAGATAGTATCTCGACTCCCATCCAATTTGTTGTAAATCGCTTTTTGTTTCTAATAAAGTGATGGTTAAATAAATAATAATAATAATAATAATAATAACGAAGTGAAGTTTATAATTATAATATTTATTATTATTATTATTATTATTATTATTTTTATTATTATAATAATAATAATAATAATAATAAAGTGGTGGTTATAATAAAAATAATAATAATAATAATAAGTCTGCCCAAAGTTCTTTTGATATGGCACTCCGTTCTTCTTTGGAGCGTATCGTTATTGCTTCTGGACCGGGATTTGGGGATTGGCAGTGGAGACTTGCTACGTTGCCCTTTTCCTTTGTGGGGTTAGGTGTTTATTCTGCGGGTGATGTATTGCATTATGCTTTTCTTGCTTCTCGGATACAGTCAGCTGATTTGCAGTCTAAGCTACTTCAACACACTGATATTAGATCTTATGGATTCCAGTTTGATGATGCCTTACGTGTATTTAACTCGGTTATGGAGATTGATTTTCTGGGTAATCCGAGTGAAGTCGCTGCCCCCAAACTCATGAAGAAGATGGCAGATATATATTTTGCTCGGGTTATTAAGAATGCAGAATCCACTTTCGCTTTATCTGCTCGACAAATGGCTTTATGGGCATCTCAGAGGGAGGATCATACTTCTGATTGGCTTAGGACGGTTCCTATCTCGGGGTTGGGTCAGACTATGAACGGGAGGACTTATCGATGTGTTTTGTGTTATCGCTTAGGTATTCCCTTGTTCTCTGTTTCGAAGCCCTGTTCAGCTTGTTCGAGAGTATTTGATGGGGATATATTTGGGGATCATGCGGTATCGTGTGCTGGTATCGTTGGGATTAAGCATCATCATAATTTGGTACGTGATACTCTTACTGATATATGCTATCGTTCAGGGATATCTGTTGGAAAGGAAGTTAATATCGGATTAGATGGAGGACTTGATAATGTCTTACGTCCGGCATATATTTTGTTTTATTCTTGGGATTGAGGTAAAGATGTGTGTGTTGATCTGACTGGTTCTTCTCCATTGACTCGTACGGGGATGAATGACTTTGTGCCTGGCCAAGCTGTGATTGATGCTGCACAACGTAAACGATGCAAGTATTTGGCTGAGTGTGCAGCTCTCGGATATGGGTTTCTTCCTTTCTCTTTTTCTTCTCTAGTTGAGTTACAGGAAGATGCAGTTGCGTTGCTGAAGCGGATCCAGAGATTTTCTAAGGCTCAAGACATTAGAGCGCGCGCTGCTGTACATATTTTCCATAGAATAGGTTTTGCTATTGCTAAAGGGGTGGGAGCGCATATAGTATCTCGACTCCCATCCAATTTGTTGTAAATCCTTTTTTGTTTTTAATAAAGTGATGGATATTAATAATAATAATAATACGAAAATTAAATTATAGTTTTATAGAAAACATTATTTTATTTTTATTTTTATTAATTTTCGAAAATATAATTTTTTATTTATATTATTTATTTATTAAAAACTATTTATTTAATTTAAAACTTAATAAACTTAAAAATTCATAGAAAGCAAACCGTGAGGAGTTACGATGCGAGGTCGGAACCGTTGGCTTGGTAATATTGTGCTCTTTCCATTCTCGTGCTCGTTTTTTCATTTCTCGACCTTGTCTTTTGTCCTTTTCTTCAATAAAAATGACCGTGAAATCCTGTGTTTTCTTTCATTTTTATATTTTGTACTTATTTCACAACAAAAACACAAGCCACGCATAATTACGACATTTACGATATTAATTACACGTTTTGGTCTCGTTTTTCATTGTTTTAAGTGGTAAAAGGATAAGTGTTTACACACTTATTAAATCCTCTACACTTGACCATTGCAATGTCCCCATGCAATGCATTAAATTACGGCAAAAGTTTACATTCACATAATTAATCGATCTTGGCCTTTATTACTACTACTATAAAAAGAAATTAAGCTACGATGGAAAATAAAGACTTTATTGAAAGAACAAAAGATATAACAATTTCCACTTTATTTATTTACTTTAAATTGTTTGATGGAAGAAACTCGTAAAGAAATCTAAGATTTAAATTAGGGCTTTTGGTGTCATGAATATTTATCACCTTCAAGTTTCACGTTCCCCATACCAAGCATAAAAATGAGATCATTGTTATTATAAGTTAGTAAAGCTAACACTTACTCATGTGGTTTAATTATTTACTTAGACCCCCTTATTCCTACGGTGTATCTCTTATATTTTATTTTTGTCTTGAATGATCACGAGGATGCTTTTTTTACTTATTTCGATAATTTATTAAAGCCGAAAATAAAGTAGGACGATTTACTCATAAAGTTCATATCTTGGCATAACTCGTTTCACGATTTGAGACCTTTCTCGGACCGATATTTGGCATTGACTTCAAACTTCAAATCTTGAGAGACGATCTTGAAATTATGGTCTTCTCTTCATTTTGGTATACATCTTCATTTGGAGTGAGAGATGCTTTAAACGTTGACCACGACTTCTTCATTTATCCTTGTCTTTATTTAGGATTTTGATATACAACGATCCGCCTCCTTTTCGGACTTAGATCTATTCATCTGCATACCTTGTTAGGGCCTTTTTGGATAGACTTCTACATGATCTTTATGGGAGTAAATTGCTTCTCGTAGTGTGTCTTGATCCTTCATATTGATTTGGATTAATGATCTTCACATCATCTTAGGATCTTTAGCAAAAAAAAAGTGAATCCTCATGCTTTGCAAGGGCCTTTTTGGACTCGGGTATCCTCATGCCTTGTTAGGGCCTTTTTGGATACGCCAATCTTCGCGTCCCGTTTCAATAAGTTATGCCTTGGCGATGAACTCTAATTAATCCAGAGAAACTTTTTAACGATTTTGGGTTAGAAGCTAAGTAAATTTTCAAATCGTACGACCTTATTTATTACATTTATTTATTTACAAGTGTCGGGAGAAAAAACTTATAATTAACTCACATAAGTTCGTGAAAGAATACAAAACTTATAATTGACTCTATCATTTCTCGTACTCCACAATTTAAAATCTTAAGGAATGAGACTCGTGGATGCCTAGCCTAATAAACTAATTAAGGTCCATATGGTTAAGGATACTAGCTAGATTAAACTCAAATAAGTGAACTCGGGTTGAGTCAAAATATTCACGACGAGCCTAATATATCAAAGACGTCTAAACTTGTTAGAACCATTTTATTTATTTATTTTTTTTACTTTATTCATGAAATAGAATATATACATATGATGGTGATGACAAAAAGGAAAGAAGATAAAAGAAAATAAATGAAAATTACTATTAGGTCAAAATAGATCAAAAATTTTGAAAAATGTCGAAAAAAATTTATTTTCCGGTTATTATGAGGACATTTTAATGGAAAAGCCCACTTATACTTCGATAGAAGTCTCCCCTACACTTATTATAAACATTGTCCTTAATGTTTAAGAATGTGGGAGAAAACTCCCCTACACTTAGGACATTGTGCACTTAGTTTAAATCGAGCTAAGGAAGAGACAACTAAAGTGATCAATTTTTCAACTTTATTTATATACGAAATCGAATCACAATAGAAAAACAAATCGAAGGTAATCGGGTACACAGGAACACGGAATCACGGTTTTTCTCAAAAGGCACCTAAAGTGGATCTTGATAGCAAAAACACCTACACAACACATCTCAAACAACCTACATGGCTCCCCCTACACTTATTATGGAAAAGGTGAAAAGGTGGAAATGGGTGAAATCATGAAAAAGCCGAGATTTCCAAGGGATGAAAATCTCTCCATGATAAAGGGTGAAACATGGTCATTTAAGGAATACCCCAATAAAGTCCACCCGGTTCAAACACATAATTTCCATCACGAAAGGAAACAAACCCCATGGTAGTAAAATCACACAAGTATAGAAAAATGAGGTATCCTTAATCAAAATTCTCTTAAAAAGGAAGGTGGTTAAATATGGCAATGGTAGCACTAAAGTCTCTATTCTCGAATCAAACACATTTTCCTTAAGAGGAAAAAAGCAAGAGGTGTGGACATTAAAGCTCAAAATGTCATTTTGATCCAAAGTGGGAGAGTCTTCCTCTTCCGAACTCGATGTGAAAACATAAGTATTATCGGAGTCATAGGAAAACTCATCCTCGTGAGGAAAATAGGTATTTAGAAAGATATCTAAATCCTCCTCAAATGGAATATCCTCTAAAGTAGGAATGATCTATAAGAGTGGATGATCCTCCTCAAAAGTCATGACTTCTAAAATTGGGGTATAGAAGTCAAAAGGAGTCTCCATAATGGAAGAATCACTCATAGAGATATGAGGTGCATTAAGGTCACGTGGTGGTTTATAAAAAATAATGAGATCATTTAAAGAAGTGTCATCATCGTAATCATCAAAGGTTGGTGGATCAAAAGTGAGTGGGTCAAAAGGTGGGTCCTCTAAACTGAAGATAGTGTGATAACTTAAAGAAGTGTCATCACAATAAGTATCGTAAATAGGAGTTTCAAAAATTTGAGGCTCTAAGGGAAGGTATGAAGTTATCACAAATTCATTTTGATTAGACTTTTTAATTCCAAAAGGATTAATAAAAATCTCTTCATTATTATAATTAAGAACATCCATCATATTGACCGACTCTTTTCCATTTGATTTAGTTGTGATTTTTCCCATTTTAAAAACTTGTTGTTAACCCTAAGAATTAACTCCCCTTCGGCCACATCAACTAATGCTTTTCCGGATCTTAAGAATGGTCTACCAAGTATTAACGGAATACAAGGATCCATCTCATAGTCGACGACGACAAAGTCTACGGGAAAAGTGAATGTACCAATGATGTAGAGTTTTTACCCCTTTAGGAAAAGGAAGGCAAAATAGTGGTAAGCGTTAAGTACGACGATTTAGGAAAACCGTGTACAAATGACCCAAAGTGGGGAATCGTTCTCAAGGAGGCTTAGTGTGTGTGTGATGAAATGATTATCTTTGTGATTATATTTGAGAAAGAAAAATAGAAATGAGATTAGAAGAGAATGACGGTTACGAAGACGGATTAAACTAAGTCGAAAAAGGTGTACACGTAAAACCGTAAAAAGCACTAAAATTAAAATTTTACCCTAAAAATTACCAAAAATCACTAGAAATCCACAAAAATATTCTAAGAGTTTACAAAAAATCCAAACTTGCCAAAACCTTTTAATTAATTAAATAATAACTTTTTAATGCTAATTAAAGCCCTAAAAATCAATACTAACTATTAAAAAGTCCAAAACAAGATCTTAAAGTTTGTAAACCTCAAATATATCCTAATTAAGCTAAAAAGTATTTTTCAAAATTTTAAAACCACCTAAAACTATTTTTAAACAATTAAAAACTATTAAAATCCATTAAAACTTAAATTAATTCTAGAAAATAATTAAAAGACTCTAAAAATATTTGGAAAGTTGCAAAATTCCTAATTAAGTGTCTACAATCTAGGAAAAATATAAAAACTTAGAAAATCAGACTTTTATATTTTAACAATAAAATAATATTAAAATATTATTAAAAATCCAAAAATCAAAAAAAATTCTTTGCAAACTAGCTTAATTTAACCTAAATAACTCAGAAATGAAAGTGAAATTACCTAAATACCCTTAATGGGCCTAGAAAATGGGCTAAACCCAAAACAGATCCTTATTAGGCCAAATTTGGGCCCAATATAAAAAAGTGTCCAAAATAAGCCCGAAAAGCACTACTTGACTCAAAATTTGATTTTAAACAACTTTTTCCAAAGGCCCAAATGCTGAAAGTGTGAAATAAGCTAGCTTATACCAAACAGCTTATTCTTAATGGGCTTTTTGGCCCATTAAGCTATAAGCCAATGCCATAAGCTGAAATTAGACTCACAAGCTTCTTTTGTCCTAAATAAGACTTTTGTAAAAAGAAATTTGAAATAAGCCCAAGGAATAAGCCTGAAAATGCAATAAGCAATCTACAAAAAACGACAAAATAGTCGTTTTTGAGTTCTAGGCCACCCCAAGTGCTGATTCAAGTTTCTATACCTTTCAAATGACTTAATTAAGCAAAATCAACAAAGAGTTTTCAAATAAGCTGACTCAATAAGCTGGAAAAAGCAAATAAGCACTTATGTAAAAGTCAAATAAGTTGGTTTTCTAGTAAAAAGTCAAAGTCAAAGTCCAATAAGCTCCAGTCTAGTCAAATGGGTCAAACAATAAGTTGTTGTAAGTCTGGATAAGCTGAGTTCAAAATAACACTAGCAGGGGCTAGTTTTGGGTGTGAGCAGTGGAAACGTTTTCCACTGCTTGACTTGTTTGACTTTTTGTCTTTCGTGACTTTTTTGGAGATTCAGATTACACAAAGGCACCCAAATGATCTTTGGATCAAAAGGAGTCAAGAACAATCAAAATATCACAACCACAAACACCCAACTGATACAGTTTAATCAATAAAGTACCAGATCTAGCACATACATGAAACAATAAGCAGTTGAGCACTTATAAGCAGTTTTAGAAATAATCAGCCAACCAAATTCAACCAAATGCATACACAAGCTATTATAAACTCTAATGAACAAGTTTAAACAGTTTCCATGCAATCGCTTAAAGCCTAAATCAAGATTCAAGCTAATGAATGTTACTGATGAACACTAACACATGCAGTTTTTCACTTTGCTGATGTATTTGACACACAAGCCAGATTCAACACCTTAGATCTATCAAGTATGTTATATTAATGATGTTTAAACAGCTTTGATCCCTAAACATGCATAAACTCTAGGTTTTCCCAAAATTTTAGGTCAAAAACAGTCAAACTCAATAAGTTATAGCCCAATCTTTGATTTAAGGTTTCAAACCACAAAACTTGCAGCAAAACACTCTCAAACAAGTGTATATCAGATATAGAGCACAAATACTAACTTCCACAAACACAATAACAAGATTCAATCACAAACAGGTAATCCCAAACACCCCTTTAACTTTTCAAAACCAAGTTTTTCAAATCAAAAGTGAGATTTAAGACCACCCAATCCCAAATTAACACAACAATAACTAAGATGAACAGATTCAAGCAGTTTTAAGCCACAAAATTCACAAGAACACAAGTCACATACAAATTTCACCAAAAATCAAGATTTAAGCAGATTTTAGGATTAAGTATGCAAACCTCATGGATGTACATCCACACCCACGGATTTATGAGCTTATGTACTAGCAAGAACAAGTACAAGCTTCCAATAACACTCCTGCTAAGATTCAACAAGGTAAGTAGCACAATATCAAAATCAGAAACTTAAAAAGCCTTGATTAATGAAACCTTGTTACCCCACACTTGATTATCTACAAGTTATAAGCCTCACCACACCTTAATTATCACAATTAGGATGCTATGATCAGCCCTATAACCCAAGAATTCCAAGGTTGAAACACGAACTTAGCAAAATATCAAGCTTGAAGGAAAAATGCAAACTTTTGCACTCTCCTTAAAAACAGGTTTTGAGATTCAAATTCAGTAAACAAATAACATAAACAAGCATAAAGTAAGGTGGAACTTGGTCTTTCTTCAACACACTTAACACAATTTCATTAATATGAAAATAGGATTTACAAGTGCTTGAACAAGGAAAAACCAAAAGCAAGCGTACAAATGAGACCTTATGGCTTTATATATAGCCTTACATGTGAACTAAGAACAGATAAAAACTATAAACCCTAATGCTTGAAGTCCCAAAAATGCCCTTGGGAAATTTGAACTCCTTGGCTTCATGTGATATTTCCTTGGCAGTTTGTGGAGCTGGCAAGCATGTGAAGTTGATCAAGGGCTCACAAGATGCTTAAGTTTGAAGCTTTGTTGTGGGACGTTCGATGAGGTCCTACTGTTTGTCTTCTTCCTCATTTTTGTAGAAGGGGAGGCACGTGTGGGACAAAGGGGTGGTGAGGTGTCCAAGTTTAAGGTTGGGTTATGATTAGAAGACCCTTAATCATAATTCTGGACAAGATGGTGGCTTAATTTTGGCATAATCACAAATACCAAATTTGTATCAAGAACACTAAGAACAAGTGTTTAATCTGTTTTGGGTTAAATAGTTGGTGTTAAGCGCCAAATTAAAACTTAATTAATTAAGTTTGTTAATCCGGTGTGAGTGGAAAGGTGATGTGGAGGAATGGTGGGAGTTGATTGGTGGAAATGGTGAGTGGGGTGAGGTGGCAGCTCCTGGTTGGTCTAGGTAAGTATGATGTCTGGCCAAATTAAACCCCTTGTCTTTGTAACTCTTTCCACTTTGTGTAAAACAGGCTAAAACTCAAATCCCTTTGTAATTAAACTTTCAATTTTCACACTTTTGTCCCAAAAACTTTTGTGAAGTAAATTCAGGGGTCTTTCTTGCCAATTTGTGATACTTCAAGGGCTGATTTGCATATTGTTGATGGATAATGGTCTTTACTTGTATGATTGGCATTTTTGAGGACTGAATTTGCCAAGTCTTCATTTTTGAGGGACCATTCTTGCCAAATGTTGAAAGTCAAGGGTCCTTTTTGTAATTTTGGGATTTTCAAAGGACCAAACTTGTAATTTCTTGTATGTTGAAGGACTTCATGATGTGTTTGACTTTGTGGAGGATAATGGTTGACAATTTAGCTTTGTTGAGGGGCTAAACTTGTCAATTCTTCTAAGTAGAGGGCCCTTTTGGTAATTTTGACAAACTTTAGGGACCAAACTTGTAATTATGAAGATAAAAGGGTATAAAGTGTCAATTCTTCCATATTGGAGGACCCTTCTTCATAAGTCTTTAAATCTTCAAGGGTTTATCTTGGGAAAGTCTTCATTAGGGCTTGGTTCATTTTGCGGCTTCGTTTCCCGTGTTCGTTTTTGCATGATTCTTGTGATCTTTTGTCATTTTCTCAATATTCATACCTGAAATACACAAGCAACAAACACAAGCATATATATGGGTATTTTGATGATATTTATTGCATTTTAAGCCCTATTTGGACGATGAGACTATGTATAAAAGCAGTCTCATCACTCCCCCATACTAAACCATTGTCGTGCCCTCACGCAATGCTAGAATAAAGTATCATCGTAGCATCTCCAAAATTCATTTTATTCACATTATTGAACGATAAACTAGCTACACTATTACTATTGCTACAACTACTTGCTTTTTAGACATAATGTATGATTTTCATCGCAAAATGGGACGTTTAGGTTCATAGAATAAGAACACGTGAATGCTTCGTTAGAAATAATTTCATCGTCCTCGATTTTCACCCCAATTCCATGCCAAGCGGGCAACGAGATCATTGTCATTATAAGGTAGTAATGCTAACACTACTCATATGCCCTAATCACGTACTTATCCTCCCATTATTCCTAAGTTGTATCTCTTATATTTTATATTGTCATGAATGTTTCACGAGGATCCATTGTTTGAGTTATGCGATAATAGAGATTTAGGTCTAAAAATAGAGTCCTAACGGTGTAACCAAGACCATCAAATCAATAACCCCTCCCAATAGACAACGATGTCAAAAAATTAAGTCAACAAGAAGAAACGATAAACACGGTTTTATAACGGTTTTGAACATGAGACTTATTACCAAGACTTTTATACGCCCCCTAACGGAAGGGCCTTATTATCTTTGGTTTACCTCCATCTTTTATTCAACTTCGCCATGAAGCTTTTATTATGACTTCGGTCTTGCCTTGCCTTTTATTATCCACCTCATTGGTAGTTTTATTAGCCAAAGACGTATATCCTCATGCTAAGGCGAATTTTGGATCTTTAAAGCTTCGAAGATTAAGGCTTGATTCACTTTCAATTTTGCATAGATTTTTCGGCCTTGTGGGGCTTCAAATTGTTTGCTTGATTTAGGTGAGCACTTGAAATCTTATTATTGGGTGAAGCTTTTGATTATTCAGGTGCCAATACTTCAAAACTGTGACACTGGCGATACCTTAATGTCTTCCCAATTTAATTACACGGAAGCTACTAGAAAAGATTAGAAACCCAACAATCCCAACTAAACCGCTAAGTCAATATTTATTAAGCAAAAAATATTTACATGCGAAGGGAGAATAAGCAAACAACGAGAACACATGAGTTTTTGAAAGAATACGAGTACTCTACGTTTAGCATAGTAACTTATAATTAACCCTATCATTTCTCGTCCTCATTTAAGAGACTTAGCCTAATGTGTAGTTAAGGAATGAAAGCTAAGTGCTCAACATGCACGGTCGAGTCAAAAATTACTCTTATTCTCGCCATCGGAGAACCTACATTCGTGTCTTCAAACACTTATAAAACATGAGAAAATTTTTAAAATTTGGCCATTTTAGCCTTATTTTGCAACAAAACGATAAACAAAAAGATAAACTTTGGAAAGCGTGAAGGTTTGGCAAGGCAAGTATCTATTCACCCCCCCATACTAAAGTTAAACATTGTCCTCAATGTTTCGAGTCTAGGGGTGAAAACACCCCCATACTAGAGGCGTAGTCGAATGCCTAATCTAGCATGGAAAGGGTGTAACCAATAAATTAATAGCCATTTATGAAGTGTGCTAATAACCTAAGGTTAGAACATCAAAAGGATATATCATGGATATTGAGAAAGTCTTCAAAGCAAACGATCGAGTGCTCCCATAGAACAAACACGAGAGGCTCCAATCGTGAAGATCATGATCATCTAAAGTCCACAATTCACAAACAACCACGGAACAAAGGTTGGAAGGGCACAAATCCCCACACGTTAACTACATTAGAAAGCGATAATATGTACATAAAATAAGCATGGGACTCCCCCACGAGGCACCTCGTTTTTGATTACCGAGTCATGAGCTCGACTCGATCCCCTCAATACTAATTATCATTAGGGAAAGTGACTTGGTCGAGGTAGTTCAAGGATGGAACTTCCCCGCCAAAGTAGTGCTTCAACCTATGTCCATTCACCTTGAAATTGGGGCCATCATTTGAGCTAGCTCGATGGTCCCATATGGAAATACTTGAGTCACGGTGAATGGACCGGACCAACGGGATTTCAACTTACCGGAAAAGATTTTCAAGCGATAATTAAAAAGCAAAACTTGATCCCCAATGTTAAAAACCCGGTTAATTTTAGAATCATGCAACTTTTTAGTTTCTTCCTTATAAATCAATGAATTTTCATAAGCAATGTCCCTCAATTCATCCAATTCATTTAATTGCATTTTATGGTGTTTTCCCACGGTCTCCATATCATCATTATAATGCTTTAGGGCCCAATAAGCCTTGTGTTCTAACTCGATAGGCAAATGACAATTCTTTCCATACACAAGATTATAGGGAGTGCACCCAATGGGCGTCTTATGAGCGGTCCTAAAGGCCCATAAAGCATCGTCCAACTTATCCGACCAAGATTTATCGGTTTTCCCCAACGGATCTCTCCAAGATCCTCTTCAACGCTCGGTTTGAAACCTCGACTTGCCCACTCGTTTGTGGGTGATAAGCTGTAGAAAGCCGATGTGTAACCCTATATTTCCTTAGGACCCTTTCGAATTGGTCGTTACAAAAATGGGTTCCACGATCGCTTATGATCGCACGAGCGGTTCCAAATCGAGAAAACAAGCTTTTAAAAACTTGACTACCACACGAGCATCGTTAGTGGGCAAAGCCTTAGCTTCCACCCACTTAGATAGGTAGTCAACCGCAACGAGGATATACTTATTACCACAAGATGATGGGAACGGCCCCATAAAGTCTATACCCCAAACGTCAAAGATCTCACACACTTGGATGATATTTTGTGGCATTTCATCTTTTTGTGAGGCTTTTCCTTGTCGTTGGCATGAGTCACACGACTTCACAAGATCTTGTGCATCTCGGTAAATACTAGGCCAAAAGAAGCCGGCATCAAACACCTTCTTAGCCGTGAGATTAGTACCGTGGTGACCACCCATGGGTCCCTCATGGCAAGCTCTAAGGATGTTAGAAGCTTCGGTGCCAAATACACAATGTCGGATGATTTGATCCGCACAAGTGCGAAACAAGTAAGGGTCGTTCCAAAAGTAGAACTTGACGTCACGAATGAATTTTCGTTTTTCTTGAGTCGTCATACCCTTGATGATGAAGTTACCCGCATGGTAATTTGCAAAGTCCGCAAACCATGGGGTGGAAGAATCAAGCTTATAATTCACTACACCAAGTGTCTCGAGCGGAAATGTTTCGGTGATTTCATTGGGCTCGTAAACACTTTGGTGAGGATCTTCCAAACGAGAAAGATGATCGGCCGCTAGATTCTCGGCTCCTTTATTGTCAACAATTTTGTGGTCAAATTCTTGAAGGAGGAGAATCCAACGAAGTAATCTCGGCTTTGCATCTTGTTTAGCCATGAGATACTTGATAGCCGAATGATCCGTATACACTATGCATTTTGTCAAGACGAGATAAGGTCGGAATTTCTCAAATGCCTACACCACGGCAAGGAACTCCTTCTCCGTTGTAGTGTATTTAAGTTGAGCCTCGGTCATCGTCTTGCTAGCATAGTGAATAGGCAAGAAGTGCTTATCATGACGTTGCCCCAATACGGCCCCAATAGCATAGTCGCTAGCATCACACATGAGCTCAAAGGGGAGGTTCCAATTGGGAGCAACAATAATGGGAGCTTCGGTAAGTTTCCTCTTAAGGATTTCAAAGGCTCGTACACAATCTTCGTCAAAGACAAAACGTGCCTCTTTTTCAAGAAGATGTGTAATGGGTCGAGAAATCTTTGAAAAATCCTTGATGAATCGACAATAAAAGCCCGCGTGGCCTAGGAAACTCCTAACTCCCTTAACGGTTTTGGGATGAGGTAATTTGGCAATGACGTCTACCTTATCTTGATCTACCTCAATCCCCGCTTTCGAGACCTTGTGCCCTAAGACGATTCCACTCTTAACCATAAAATGACACTTTTCCCAATTGAGCACAAGGTTGGTTTCCTCACAACGTTTCAACATTCTCTCAAGATTCGACAAACACGAAGTGAACGAATTACCAAACACGGAAAAGTCATCCATGAAGACTTCCATCGTCTTCTCGATCATGTCATGAAAAATAGCCATCATGCACCTTTGAAAGGTTCCCGGTGCATTACAAAGTCCGAATGGCATTCTACGATAGGCAAACGTTCCATATGGACACGTAAACGTAGTTTTTTCTTGATCACGAGGATCGATGGGAATTTGGAAGTAACCGGAAAAACCATCTAAAAAGCAATAGAAATCGTTTCCCGCAAGACGCTCCAACATTTGGTCCATGAAGGGCAAGGGAAAATGGTCTTTTCGAGTGGCTTCATTCAACTTACGATAGTCAATGCACACTCTCCATCCGGTCACGAGTCTAGTGGGAATTAACTCGTTGGCATCGTTTGGCACAACGGTCATTCCTCCCTTCTTAGGGACACAATGGATAGGACTCACCCAAGGGCTATCGGAAATAGGGTAAATCATTCCCGCGTGAAGGAGTTTAAGGACTTCCTTTTTGATGACGTCGTGAATTTTGGGGTTCACCCTCCTTTGACATTGGATTGCGGGCTTGTAATCCTCCTCCATTAAGATTTTGTGGGTACAAAACTTGGGATCGATCCCCTTAATGTTGGATAACTTCCACGCAGTTGCCCCTTTGTGATCCTTTAGAACATCGACAAGTGCGGTTTTTTCATCATTCGAAAGTTCCTTCGCAATAATAACCGGCAACTTGTCGCCCTCCTCCAAATAGACATATTCGAGATGAGGAGGTAAATCTTTCAACTCGAGGATAGGTGGTTCCTCAAGTGAAGATTAGGGCTCGATACTCATAACCTCCTCGGGTGGAGGGAATGGGAAATCGTTAAGAAAATCCTTGATAATCGAGAAGTCCTCATCGTTGTTGACGTCTTCGTTACAAGTACGTGGAACATCGAATTCTTCCAACGTAAAACCACCACCTTCAAATGGAGTGAAGGTGGGTGTCAAATTATCAAGAATTGGATCTAACATAGTGGATTGCCACTAGTTTCTTCATCACCAAAACCTAGAACTACTTGTGAAAATTCCTCGCAAACCACGTCAATCATATCAACGAGGTTTAGGGTTGCAACGGAATCAACATGAGAAATTTGAGAGTTTTGAGTTACGTTTATAACAAGTTCCTCGTCGTTGAAACGTAAGGTGATCTTTCTAGCATGAACATCGATCAAAGCCATAGACGTATCTAAAAATGAACGACCTAAAATGAGAGGAACTTGAGGATCCGTGGGGATATCAACAACGATAAAGTCTACGGGATAGTAGAACTTCCCCACTTTCACAAAAACGTCTTCTGCCAAACCACATGCAGGAATCGTGGAATGGTCGGCCAACTCGATAGACATTAGTGAAGGAGTAAGATTAGGAAGATTGAGCGACTTGAAGATTGCAAGTGGCATCAAATTAATGCTAGCACCAAGATCGGCCAAGGCGAAGCATTCCTCCATATCTTGGATTACACAAGGGATCAAAAATTTACCGGGATCACCGACTTTTTGAGGTATGCGATGAAGATAAACCGACGAACAACTAGACAATTGGTGCAATTTCTCCTTGTTGTTCAACATACTCTTAAAGTTAGCGGCAAATCGAGGCATCATGACCAAAGCATCGGCGAAACTCACATTAAAGTGCAAATCACGAAACATTTTCATAAAAAGCTCAAATTGATAATTGTCGCGCTCTTGACGTTTCTCCTTTCTAAGTCTCGATGGATAGGGCAAAGGTGGTGTGGGTTGAGGCATAGTAGGCATAGCCTTTGGAATCTCGGGTTTCAATGTTGGTAATGGGTCAACCGTAGGTGTGGCATGAGCGGTACTTCGTGGGATTGGGACATGCTCCTTTTGGACCACCACTTCGGGTTCTTCCTCAATTGCTTCCTCCGTAGGAGCAATTGGTTGAGGAGTCGGTTCCTTAAGTGTCTTACCACTACGTGTGGTAATCACTTTCATCTCACCCTTAGGGTTGGATACGGTGTTGCTAGGAAAACTACTTGAAGACGGTTTACACATTATTGCCTCAAACATAGACGAGATTTTATCTTCAAACACGGATTGCCTCTTCTCGGCTTTAATCATTTCTTGTTTAATCTCATGTTGCCCTTGTTCCATTTTTTGTTGGTTTTGTTGTAACCTAGTGACATTTCCTTCCATCTTGTTGGTGTGGATCTTAAGTTCATTAGCTAACTCATTTTTCAACTCTTTCTTCAAGTCGTTCTTAAACTCGGATCTTAGGCTAATGATTTCTATTTGAATATTGTCAAACCTAGCATCATTCCCATTAGCGTATTCAACAAATTCATTTGGAAGATATTTCAATGTTTGCAAACCTTTGTTGTTGTTTTGAAAATCATTTTGATTTTTGTTTGAAACTTGATTATTAGCCCCTTCATTACCATAGTTTCCCTTGTTGAAATTGTTTTTGAAACCAACTTGATTGTTGTGATAGGTGTTGTTAGCATTTTGATTTGAACCAAAACCCGGTGGAGTCAGTTGATTAGAGCGGGAAACTTGACCGTTTTGGTTGTAATTTCCTGTGGCCGCGTAGGCACTCGAAGTGTTACCACTGTTGGTAATGCACTCGGAGAAATCATGACCTCCACCACAATACATGCACGAAACCTCAACCGCTTTAGCCATAGCGGGAGCACTTGGTTCACCAACTTTAAACTCAATCAAAAGTCCTTTTAGCTTATCAAAAATCTTGTTTTCCAAGTTCGCCTCAATTTGGCAAGCATCGATGGTAGTAGACAAAGAAGGTGAAGCCGAAGACGAAGCCTTACGAACACTAGACGTGCTACGAGGACTATACACCTTAGATCTATTCTCAATTATCACCAAAGCTTCCTCAACCGTTTTACACAAAAAATTACCACCCGCGGCGGCATTCAAATAATCCCTTTCATGATCATTAAGTCCATTGTAAAACGTGTCAATTTGATGCAAGTCGGAAAAACCGTGATGAGGACATTCATGTAACATTTCCTTAAACCTATTCCAAGCCGTTGAAAAACTTTCATTAAACTCTTGTGAAAACTTTGAAATCTCGTTTTTCAAGTGCGTAGTCTTAGAGGGTGGAAAAAATTGGTTCACAAACTTAGACATGAGATCCTTCCACGTCAATATAGAATTGGGTGGCTCTTTCTCTAACCAAATTTTTGTGGGCCCCGCTAAGGAATACGGAAAAAGCATCATCTTAATCGAGTCATATGAGACATCCTTAAACTTGCAAGTGACGGTAAGACGATTGAATTGGCGGATATGGTTGTGTGGATTGTCCTTCTCATCACCATGGAATTTGTTGTTTTGGATCATCGACAACAAACCCGTTTTCACCTTAAAATTCTCCGCAAGGATAGAGGGAATCACAATAGCCTCTCCATAACCCTCGGTGGGTGCTTGAAGTAACTCCATTATAGTTCGATTAGCCATGGTTGGTGCTTCTCTTACAATGGGTTCGTCAATAGGAGACTCCTCACTAGAAAGATTGGGAGTGGGAGTTTTGTTCTTTCGTTTACGTGCACGTCTTGCTTGATTACGAGTTAGCATAAACGTCACGTACAACGAGGGGACGAGCAAAGAAGATTCTTTTTGGTGTTTTGTATTTTTCAATTTTTTTGTGGTTTTTGATTGTATTAACCTTTTTGGATTTTGGTGAATGTATTAAGTAGACTCAAATCTACAAATCTCCTCCTTAATCAAATCTCTTAATTAAAGAAGCCTCAAGGAATGAAAACGATCACGTGAAGTGAACGCCTTCGATGACTTTAGAACGTTGGTGGAACACCAAAACGTTCAAGAGGGTTTAATCAATGAAACCAAGAAAATATATATGATACTTAGTAATACTTTGGGCGGCAAAACCCTCGATTAGCTCTCAAAATCAAATACTCACAAGCAAGCGGGGAAACGAGGCGGCGCGAAGCACTTAAGAGCCTTTTTCCTTAGGATATAATTTATAATATCCGCCTTATACCCACCTTATAGTTTGTATTTTTCAAGATTGAGCTTCACGAAAGTATTTATCTATTTTTGCCTTTTTCTTTGGTTTGAGATTTGAATACTGTTGTCCCTAATATATGTGATGTTAATACACGAATTTATAAGAAAGAAAGGAAGATATGAGAAGAATTCTAGAGAGAGAAAGTAGTGAGAGAAAGTAGAGAGAAAATGGTTGGTGAAACTTGTGGAATATTAGATTAGAGAAAAATGAAATGACCAACACCCTTCCTAACATGCTAGGAAGGGTTTATATAGCCTTTGCTTACATGTAGCTTAATGGGCTATATGATCATGGGCCGGGCTTTCCTTTTGGGCTTTGGTTACTTATTAATGAACCTTAGCTTAAAGTTAAGCCCGTAATAACACGACTAATATACTACCTATTACAACGTTCTAAAATACGATACATACTAAACATATGACCGAGCATTCTTGTTTGGCTCAATATTTTAAGGCTAACAATCTCCCCCAATGAGAGGTCATAAACCTTAGTCATTTAGGAAATTTGTAGAGATTACTAATCTCGCCATAAATGAGTCTTGAACGTGTAATCGTAGTCTTGTTCCTTCATGCTGTGATCTTTGAGCCTTTGTCGTTGTCTTTCGACTTTGTCTTTAAGCTTGACATCTTCAAATCATCCTTGACTTGTCTTTGCCATCTTGCGATCTTGTGTCTTCATTCACATGCTCACACTATTAATTGTTGAATATGTCTTTAGGCATGAGTATGTGGTTTCTGAATCTTTGACTTTGCGGAGTACACCGTGACGCCACCTTCTCGAGACAAAACGTAGACACGGACTGAATGGCTTTGACATTCGTCCTAAATCGGTAGCGTTTTACCTCCGGTCGGTGAAGACCGTTATACGATATTAAATATCGTACCTGTGATCAGGTAGATTCAATTAAGAATCTCCTTGACAGGGTTTCACGGTTGTACTAGCCGTTCTCTTTACTCGACCGTCTCAAAGCAAGACTGCGAACATAAAGAGTGAATCAATTGGATAAATATCCGCTTGATTAAAGTCGTCAATTCAAATTCCTGGAACAAGTTTGATTCATTAAGAATCTTACCATTGTTGCTTTCCAGTTGACACAAGCTTGATTCATAAGAATCTCGCAAGTTACCTACCGTAGCGTTGTTTGATGTTGACGCTAGAAGGATTTCCATTCGTCACTGTGAATATTAATAAATATCACTCTGAATGTTCTGGCAAGACCATAAAGATATTACGTAGAAACCTGAAACGAGTTTGAATCAATTAAGAATCAAACCACTGTTGCTTTTCAGTTTTACACATGTTCAATTCATAAAGAATCTTGCATATGACCTACCGCAGTGCTGTTTGATGTTAACACTAGAAGGATTTCCACTGATCATTGTGAATACTAAGTAGTATCACTCTGAGTGTTCTAGCAATATCACAAGGATATAGCGTAGGACTCTCTTGATCTTCATCCGTGTGTCCTAACGAGATTTGATTGATCTCTTGGCTCTAGACTCGATTTGTGCACTTTTAGTGGTCGGAGGCTGGAGCAGATGCCACCTATTCAATATCAACTATCTCGGAGTGAGAAAGTCAATAGAAGTCATGTTGTTCTCCGTGACAATAAAACAAACTTCTTTTGAGAGAAGCCTGAGTAGCTAGGAAAGGGTTGTGCATACATCACTGGGTCCATGATGAGTTTGTCTTCATGATGAGTTGACCCGGTTTCTGCCTAAGTTGTATGGAGGGCTTCTTTCTTTAGACCCTTTATCCTTACATTTCTTTTTCATTCTTCAACCCCTTCAATGCTTACCAAGACATCATTACTAGCACCTTGTTGTGATTGTTCCAGTGCTAGCATCAGTACTTAGTCGGCATTCAGCTACGTTCACATTCTACTCCATCTTTCCTAAGGACTTCTAATAATCTATTGGATTGTCCCTGGGAAGATCCCTCCGGTTCTGGTTGGATCATAGGACTTAAACCTAACCACCCTTTTGACACCAATAACGTCGTGAATTAAAGATGTTGTGGGTATTTGATCGTAACCATGAAAACCACTTTAAATTCTAACAAAATGTTTGAAAAACATTTAACACCTTGCTAGTTTTGTCGTTTAAGAAATGCTCCCCCTTCACATGTGCATCGATAATCGAAAGTGTTTCGCACATGTAGGTAAGAGTTAAAGTGCTTGAGTCTTATATTAGATCACATTTTAATCACATTTTCTCCCCTATCTCTAATATATAAAATCTTTTGATATTAGAGATACCAAATTTGATTAAAATATATTTTGAAAAATAGTCTTGAATTCTCCGGGAGAAGGATGTGTTAATCTTTTGCATGAAGTTAAAATGCTCCCCCTCAAAAATTGATCCAATTGAATTGTCATTGTGAGGATATGATCCACATTTCGCTTTTTGAGGATGGGAGTTGTTGAACACACAATTTTTGAAAGATTTTGAATAATCATTGAGAAATTCTTGAAAAAATTGTGTTCAACGCTTTTTGAAAAAAATCCTATTTCTTTTTGTCGAAGAGGTTTTTCTAAAGCATAAACTTGAGTTCATAGACTTTGAATGTCTTGACGAATCCACTCAAGTGTAAGAAGATTTAACTTCTTTTGCTAAGGGTAAGAGCACGAAATCGTACACTCCCCCGTGAATATAGTTCCGGGTTGCAATCTGAAAGTAATTACAAGCCATTGTGTTGAGCTCAAAACGTTGAATGTTTTGTGACAAGCTCAACCCGTGATAGATTGCTCTACCCGTTGTTTGGAAATATTTGTCCAAAATAGACAATTTCCTTTATTAAAATAGGAAATGACATGTTTTGAAAAATATTTACAACTTTCATTCGAGCTTTATGTACACACCCGTGTCGTTATTGAGCGACATTTCTAGGCACGTCCATATTATCGATACTGAAAGACATGTCGAGAAGAATATTTTTGGATTTTGAAAGATTTTTTTTTTAATTTTGTGTTTTGCTTTTATGTGTTTTATATTTTTGTATTTTGCTTTTTCAAAGATATTTACAAGTTGATGTTTGATAGATAAATCAAGCAGGCACCTTTGCCAGAATCTCCAGGTCTGTTGGAGTCAAACATCTCATACCAATTTGCCTAACGAGGTACTCAAACCTATCTTTCGACAGAGCTTTCGTAAACAAGTCGGCTAATTGGTAATCCGTTCCAACAAAGTATAATTCAACGATACCTCTTTCAACTTGTTCCTTAATGAAGTGATATCGGACATCAATATGCTTCGTGCGGGAATGCTGTACCGGATTGCAGGAGATGGCTATGGCAGACTTTGAGTCACAGTACATAGGTACTTTATCAAAGTGGAAGCCATAATCCGTGAGTTGTGTTCTCATCCAAAGAACTTGAGTACAACACGCAGATAGAGACACATACTCCGCTTCGGCTGATGAAAGTGACGTGCAATCCTGCTTCTTGGAAGACCATCCCACAAGCTTGTCTTGACCTAGAAATTGTGCACCACCAGAAGTACTTTTACGTGTATCAAGACACCCTGCATGATCAGAATCTGAATAGGCCGTTAGAAAGAAACCGGTTTCCCTCGGATACCAGAGTCCCATGTGAATGGTATTCTTGAGGTACCGAAAGATCCGTTTAACCTCCTTGAGGTGCTTTTCAGTGGGTCGTGCTTGATATCGTGCACAATAACATGTAGCATGATGAATATCAGGTCTGCTTGCTGTCAAGTACATGAGGGACCCGATCATGGAACGATATCTCGTTTGATCAGTGGGTAATCCCTCCAAATCAGCATCTAGGGATGTGGTTGATAATGGTGTCCCAACGGGGTCACATGATGTCATACCATGCTTTTTGATTATCTCTTGACAATACTTAGCTTGGTTAATAAAGATACCACTTGGGGATTGGTGAACTTGAATTCCTAGAAAGAATTTTAGTTCGCCCATCATAGACATTTCAAATCTGCTGTGCATTACTTTTTCAAACCATTTTGAAAGTTTTGGGTTTGTAGACCCGAAAATGATGTCATCAACATAAATTTGCACAAGCAGAATGTCATCCCCATATTTATAAGTTAACAAAGTTAGATCAATGGAACCTTTTGAGAAACCTTTGGAGACCAGAAATTTCGAGAGCTCGTCGTACCACGCCCTTGGAGCTTGCTTGAGTCCATATAGTGCTTTGTGGAGACGATACACCTTGTCAGGATAATGAGGATCGACGAATCCTTCCGGCTGCGTGACATAGACTTCTTCCTTCAAAGGACCGTTAAGAAACGCCGTCTTTACGTCCATTTGATATACAATGAATCCCTTATGTGCAGCGTAGGCAAGGAAAATCCTGACCGCTTCCATTCGAGCTACTGGTGCAAATGATTCTTCAAAATCAATACCCTCTTTCTGTCCATACCCTTTAGCCACTAGCCTAGATTTATTCTTGATGATCGTGTTTTCTTCATCCATCTTGTTTTTCCAGATCCAACGAAGATTTAAAGGAGTCACATCGTATGGTCTGTCAACAAGTTCCCAGACTTTAAGTCGTTCAAATTGTTGAAGTTCATCCGTCATTGATTCAATCCAAGCATGATCAGCCATGGCTTCTTTGATGTTTTTCAGTTCAGCAGTACTCACGGCGAGTGCGAACATACAAACATCGCCATCGGTTTCTAGTTGTCGTCTTGTACGAACAGGTTGTGAAGGGTTTCCAATGACATGAACCAAAGGATGATCTCGGGTCCAATGATGTGTTGAAGGATGTCTTTGGTAGAACGTATGCATATTTGATGGATCAACATGGCGAGTAGAAGACTCTCCAGTTTCGTGTACCGGTGTACCGAATGGGTTGATGAATTCGTCTTCGTCAGATAATGCATTGTCTGCTTGATTTGTGTTCTCTGGAGCAATGACAGTAGTTGTGGATGTTGTAGGATCGATTGTTGAAGTGATATTCTGAGGAGGTAAATCTGCATCAACCCGTGTTGAAGTAGATGAAGTTGTATCCGGTTGTTGACGATGATCGGTATCATCATTCTTATCATGAGTGACAGCGGAAGACTTCGATACAACTTGTTTCTCCCCCGTGAAATACTCATCATACATTGGTCCATATAACATTTCCAACTCTTCAATTGTCGTGTCGACTGTCATATCAGCTCTAGGAACATTTTCTGGAACCAGCGTTGAACTTGACGGTTCATTGCTGTGGTCTTGAGCTTCGAGTTCCGTGCGGTTGTGAACGGAAGTCGTTTGTCGTTGTGGATCGGGACTTAAACTGTTTTGTTCAAGTGCCATTGTGTTGCTTACTTGTGAAACCCCTGAGACACATATTTCTCTGATATCTGTTTTTTCAGCAACCAAACTCTGAGAGTGTCTTTTGTTGAACGGTATGTGTATGGAAAGCCTTTATGTTCTTGTTGAACCGTTACTTTATTACCTGCACTTTCATAAGTAGTTTGTATGCTTCCATGTGGGTTAGCGATATCTTGATGAGAACCATGTGGGGGTTCACCTTGAACCTTTTTCGTGCTAGAGGAAAATATCTTTCCAGTAGGAACCCATTTAGGACCAGTTGTTTTGAAGATTCTACCTGTTGGTGTCCACTTAAGACAAGGTCTAGGAAACGTAGTTTTCTCACGCACAGCGGAAGACTGAATTGGAGAAAATCTATTTCCTATAGGGTTCCGTCTTTGAGAGACTCTAGCTTTTTGGTTCACCTTGTTCAGGACTTTCGTGATGCAATCATCATGAATGGCATTAAACACACATTTGTTACATTTCGTGCAAACAAAGTGCTTAGCATCTGAGAAGGATCGAGTGTTCCTAGGATAGGCTGATTTGGGCACATCATAGAAGGGTCTAGAATTCCTGGATGTGTGATTATTGCTCCTAGGTTTTGGTTGGGTCCTATCTCTTGCTTGTGTCTTTTTCTTAGCATCCTCTAGATAGCTTTTATGACCCGTGTCATTTGAACTACTCTGAGGCAAGTTCTTGGAGCTATTTCTAGAGTTGCTTGAAGCATTCATGTGATTGGGTTTAGCATAGGCAAAATTTATTAAGGAGGATCTAGATGGTGGAGTGACTGTTTTTGGCAAATTGCTACGCACGTCAACTTGGGATGCAAACCTCGAGTTTGATGTTTTGGGTCGTTCAGATTTAAACGCATTCGGTTGTCTAGCAACTGAGCGGTTTCTGAATGGTTGAGTAGGAGGTTTCCCCAAGATTGACGTATTTGCTAACTTAGTATCCACACTATTTCCTTTTAGCTTCCTTAATTCATTTTTCACCGCTGTTAATGCAAAAACCTTTTCCTGAATCTGAGCTTTCAATTGCTCATTTTGTAGAAGTAATTGAGCGACACGTTGTTCTAACTTAATGTTCATATTATCAAATATGCCGTTATGAGCATTCTCGTCATTACTATCTACAGTGTCGATTGGTTGTACAGATATTTCACTTAATGAAGCAGGCGGAGAACTTAGATTTTGAGAAACCAACTTTGATTCTAACAAATTTATTTGTTTCACAAAATGTTCTTTTTCCGTATTAAAATCTTGAATCTTACGATCCAGTTTTTGTTCAAGAACAACGTTTGCTTTTTCAAGTTTTTCAAAGTAGGCCTCAAATTTGTCATGTTTCTTTGAAAACTCGAGTTTGGCATCCTCAAAATCTTTTGTCTTTTGAGCTAACATAGTTTCGAGCTCATGAATCTGAGAATCATACAGAGTAGTTAATTGTACCTCAGCCATTGGCTCTTCATCGTAAATGGGTCTGATATCTGCATCATCGACTGCTTGATCATTCCCTGAGTTGTTGCTGGTATGCTGCTTTTCTGATTCTATCCCGCTGCGTTCTGTGACAATCGTACAATCATCCAATGTTGGAGCATCATCGACATAGCTCTCGTTCTTCTGACGTGTTCTTTCAGCAATGGACATCCTTACATCACTCATGTGTTGAAGAAATGTCTCCTTGAATTCTTGAACTTCAAACCTAGTAAATTCAAAGAAGTATTTGTTTATGAATTCTCGATCATAGTGTACAGAGACCTGTGTATCAAGGAATTGCTGAAACTGATTCTCAAGAACCAAAACGGCATCTAGGGATTCAACCTCTTGAAATTCATCGTTGGCAAGTTGTTGTTCAAGGTGAGCTACATTGAGTAACATTGTTCTTGTGAATGTCTCAACATCTTGACCAGTTAGTGACATGAATACCCGTTTGAATCCAAGTTCGACGCGAGTGCCTTTTAAATCGTCATTTGAAATAACTTGAAGGTGTGACTGGAGTGATCTAAAGTGTGTCATGCATCGTTCTTTTGCAACCGACATCTTGGATTTGAGTGCATGCACATCTTGTGTTACGGAATCCATAATGGGTGACACAGTTGATGAATTGACTTTGGATCTTAAGTAGATATGGTGTGATTGGTTTGTGGTTGCAATTTCGAAAATTTCGATTTTTCCTTAGTCCGACAATAAATTCCTCAGTCCGACAAAACGGTAAACTGAAAATTTTGTCATACCAAATTTTGAAATCAAGTCCGAAATAGCCAAAAACTAATAGGGAAAATTTTTGAAAAGTGAAAATTTTTGACAAAAATAAAACATAAAAATGGCCTAAAAATTTGAATTTTGGTCCGAAAATTTGAATTTTTCGTCGAAAATTTTTTCGCATCGCCAAAATTTGAAATCGAAGCATAAATGGCCTAAAATGGTCTAGGAAAAAATAAATTTTAAAATGTTTTCCCGCCAAAAAACTCAATTTTTTTTTAATCTTCGTGTAAACGATATTACGAAACTAGTCTAGATGGTGGCTAAGTCGAAAAAATACTCGAACAAAATTTAGCTAAACAAGTCATCGGAATGTCCATCGGAATGTGCCATCTGAATGTCCATCGGAATGTGCCATCGGAATGTCCATCGGAATGTGGCTTAGATCGCAATGTACTGTCGGAATCCCAGATCGCAATGTTCAGATCGGAAGTTCAGATCGGAATGTTCAGATCGGAATGTGTCTAAAACAAATTTGGCAGAGTAACGACTCAAAAATCCCTTGAAACCGTCGGAATCCCAGATCGCAATGTACGATCGGAATGTCCAGATCGGAATAGGGTATCGAAATCCTTAGATCGCAAAGTAGAACCTAGTGGTAATTGCGATCTGACCTCAAAATACTTGTACTTTCCGATGGGTACCTTTGCAAGAATTTCAGAAAGATGAAAAACCAAGGATTTTTGAACGTTTGATCCAAGAAGGTTTGTGTTTTTAATCAAAACCAAGATACCAAAATCACTATAACATGATTAAAGAAGTTATACGATTAAGAAGCACAATCAAACACAAAAAAAATTGAATACGAGGAAGAAATGAGGATCAAATCAAACGAATCATATGAAAAACACAACAACCAATCACAAAACTACCCCATGGCGATTGATACCAATTGTTGTCCCTAATATATGTGATGTTAATACACGAATTTATAAGAAAGAAAGGAAGATATGAGAAGAATTCTAGAGACAGAAAGTAGTGAGAGAAAGTAGAGAGAAAATGGTTGGTGAAACTTGTGGAATATTAGATTAGAGAAAAATGAAATGACCAACACCCTTCCTAACATGCTAGGAAGGGTTTATATAGCCTTTGCTTACATGTAGCTTAATGGGCTATATGATCATGGGCCGGGCTTTCCTTTTGGGCTTTGGTTACTTATTAATGAACCTTAGCTTAAAGTTAAGCCCGTAATAACACGACTAATATACTACCTATTACAACGTTCTAAAATACGATACATACTAAACATATGACCGAGCATTCTTGTTTGGCTCAATATTTTGAGGCTAACAAATACAATGATTGGGTAATGACCTCCCAAGTCAAGGTTGTGATTTATCACGTATTTGGAGTACTTGTGAATTTGTTGTTCTACGTATACACTATAGTAATAGTATTCACACAAAAATCGAAAATCGATAATACGTATTAGTAGAGTGCTACTAATACAAATACTATTTTGGTTAGTATATAAAAACAACAATTCCAAATCAAAACACAACACGCCTCCCCGGCAGCGGCGCCAAAATGATGTAGAGTTTTTACCCCTTTAGGAAAAGGAAGGCAAAATAGTGGTAAGCGTTAAGTACGACGATTTAGGAAAACCGTGTACAAATGACCCAAAGTGGGGAATCGTTCTCAAGGAGGCTTAGTGTGTATGTGATGAAATGATTATCTTTGTGATTATATTTGAGAAAGAAAAATAGAAATGAGATTAGAAGAGAATGACGGTTACGAAGACGGATTAAACTAAGTCGAAAAAGGTGTACACGTAAAACCGTAAAAAGCACTAAAATTAAAATTTTACCCTAAAAATTACCAAAAACCACTAAAAATCCACAAAAATATTCTAAGAGTTTACAAAAATCCAAACTTGCCAAAACCTTTTAATTAATTAAATAATGACTTTTTAATGCTAATTAAAGCCCTAAAAATCAATACTAACTATTAAAAAGTCCAAAACAAGATCTTAAAGTTTGTATACCTCAAATATATCATAATTAAGATAAAAAGTATTTTTCAAAATTTTAAAACCACCTAAAACTATTTTTAAACAATTAAAAACTATTAAAATCAATTAATACTTAAATTAATTCTATAAAATAATTAAAAGACTCTAAAAATATTTGGAAAGTTGCAAAATTCCTAATTAAGTGTCTACAATCTAGGAAAAATATAAAAACTTAGAAAATCAGACTTTTAATTTTTAACAATAAAATAATATTAAAATATTATTGAAAATCCAAAAATCATAAAATATTCTAAAAACTTGCAAACTAGCTTAATTTAACCTAAGTAACTCAGAAATGAAAGTAAATTTACCTAAATACCCTTAATGGGCCTAGAAAATGGGCTAAACCCAAAACAGATCCTTATTGGGCCAAATTTGGGCCCAATATAAAAAAGTGTATAAAATAAGCCCAAAAAGCACTACTTGACTCAAAATTTGATTTTAAACAACTTTTTCCAAAGGCCCAAAAGCTGAAAGTGTGAAATAAACTAGCTTATACCAAACAGCTTATTCTTAATTGGCTTTTTGGCCCATTAAGCTATAAGCCAATGCCATAAGCTGAAATTAGACACACAAGCTTCTTTTGTCCTAAATAAGACTTTTGTAAAAAGAAATTTGAAATAAGCCCAAGGAATAAGCCTGAAAATGCAATAAGCAATCTATAGAAAACGACAAAATAGTCGTTTTTGAGTTCTAGGCCACCCCAAGTGCTGATTCAAGTTTCTATAGCTTTCAAATGGCTTAATTAAGCAAAATAAACAAAGAGTTTTCAAATAAGCTGACTCAATAAGCTGGAAAAAGCAAATAAGCACTTATGTAAAAGTCAAATAAGTTGGTTTTCTAGTAAAAAGTCAAAGTCAAAGTCCAATAAGCTCCAGTCTAGTCAAATGGGTCAAATAATGAAGATCTATCACAAAAAATAAGTTGTTGCAAGTCTGGATAAGCTAAAATGGTTTATTGATAAGTTGAGTTCAAAATAACACTAGCAGGGGCTAGTTTTGGGTGTTGAGCAGTGGAAACTTTATCCACTGCTTGACTTGTTTGACTTTTTGTCTTTAGTGACTTTTTTGGAGATTCGGATTACACAAAGGCACCTAAATGATCTTTGGATCAAAAGGAGTCAAGAACAATCAAAATATCACAACCACAAACACCCAATTGATACATTTTAATCAATAAAGTACCAGATCTAGCACATACATGAAACAATAAGCAGTTGAGCACTTATAAGCAGTTTTAGCAATAATCAGCCAACCAAATTCAACCAAATGCATACACAAGCTATTATAAACTCTAATGAACAAGTTTAAACAGTTTCCATGCAATGGCTTAAAGCCTAAATCAAGATTCAAGCTAATGAATGTTACTGATGAACACTAACACATGCAGTTTTTCACTTTGCTGATGTATTTGACACACAAGCCAGATTCAACACCTTAGATCTATCAAGTATGTTATATTAATGATGTTTAAACATCTTTGATCCCTAAACATGCATAAACTATAGGTTTTCCCAAAATTTTAGGTCAAAAACAGTCAAACTCAATAAGTTATAGCACAAACTTTGATTTAAGGTTTCAAACCACAAAACTTGCAACAAAACACTCTCAAACAAGTGTATATCAGATATAGAGCACAAATACTAACTTCCACAAACATAATAACAAGATTCAATCACAAACAGGTAATCCCAAACACCCCTTTAACTTTTCAAAACAAAGTTTTTCAAATCAAAAGTGAGATTTAAGACCACCCAAGCCCAAATTAACACAACAATAACTAAGATGAACAGATTCAAGCAGTTTTAAGCCACAAAATTCACAAGAACACAAGTCACATACAAATATCACCAAAAATCAAGATTTAAGCAGATTTTAGGATTAAGTATGCAAACCTCATGGATGTACATCCACACCCACAAATTTATGAGCTTATGTACTAGCAAGAACAAGTACAAGCTTCCAATAACACTCCTGCTAAGATTCAACAAGGTAAGTAGCACAATATCAAAATCAGAAACTTAAAAAGCCTTGATTAATGCAACCTTGTTACCCCATACTTGATTATCCCCAACTTATAAGCCTCACCACACCTTAATTATCACAATTAGGATGCTATGATCAGCCCTATAACCCAAGATTTCCAAGGTTAAAACAAGAACTTAACAAAATATCAAGCTTGAAGGAAAATTGCAAACTTGTGCACTCTCCTTAAAAACAGGTTTTGAGATTCAAATTCAGTAAACAAACAACATAAACATGCATAAAGTAAGGTGGCACTTGGTCTTTCTTCAACACACTTAACATAATTTCATTAATATGAAAACAGGATTTACAAGTGCTTGAACAAGGAAAAACCAAAAGCAAGCGTACAAATGAGACCTTATGGCTTTATATATAGCCTTACATGTGAACTAAGAACAGATAAAAACTCTAAACCCTAATGCTTGAAGTCCCAAAAATGCCCTTGGGAAATTTGAACTCCTTGGCTTCATGTGATATTTCCTTGGCAGTTTGTGGAGCTGGCAAGCATGTGAAGTTGATCAAGGGCTCACAAGATGCTTAAGTTTGAAGCTTTGTTGTGGGACGTTGGATGAGGGCCTACTGTTTGTCTTCTTCCTCATTTTTGTAGCAGGGGAGGCACGTGTGGGACAAAGGGGTGGTGAGGTGTCCAAGTTTAAGGTTGGGTTATGATTAGAAGACCCTTAATCATAATTCTGGACAAGATGGTGGCTTAATTTTGGCTTAATCACAAATACCCAATTTGTATCAAGAACACTAAGAACAAGTGTTTAATCTGTTTTGGGTTAAATAGTTGGTGTTAAGCGACAAATTCAAACTTAATTAATTAAGTTTGTTAATCCGGTGTGAGTGGAAAGGTGATGTGGAGGAATGGTGGGAGTTGATTGGTGGAAATGGTGAGTGGGGTGAGGTGGCAGCTCCTGGTTGTTCTAGGTAAGTATGATGTCTGGCCAAATTAAACCCCTTGTCTTTGTAACTCTTTCCACTTTGTGTAAAACAGGCTAAAACTCAAATCCCTTTGTAATTAAACTTTCAATTTTCACACTTTTGCCCCAAAAACTTTTGTGAAGTAAATTCAGGGGTATTTCTTGCCATTTTGTGATACTTCAAGGGCTGATTTGGCATATTGTTGATGGATAATGGTCTTTACTTGTATGATTGGCATTTTGGAGGACTGAATTTGCTAAGTCTTCATTTTTGAGGGACCATTCTTGCCAAATGTTAAAAGTCAAGGGTCCTTTTTGTAATTTTGGGATTTTCAAAGGACCAAACTTGTAATTTCTTGTACTTTGAAGGACTTCATGATGTGTTTGACTTTGTGGAGGATAATGGTTGACAATTTAGCTTTGTTGAGGGGCTAAACTTGTCAATTCTTCAAAGTGGAGGGCCCTTTTTGTAATTTTGACAAACTTTAGGGACCAAACTTGTAATTATGAAGATACAAGGGTATAAAGTGTCAATTCTTCCATATTAGAGGACCCTTCTTCATAAGTCTTCAAATCTTCAAGGGTTTATCTTGGGAAAGTCTTCATTAGGGCTTGGTTCATTGTGCGGCTTCGTTTCCCGTGTTCGTTTTTGCATGATTCTTGTGATCTTTTGTCATTTTCTCAATATCCGTACCTAAAATACACAAGCAACAAACACAAGCATATATATGGGTATTTTGATGATATTTAATGCATTTTAAGCCCTATTTGGACGATGAGACTATGTATAAAAGCAGTCTCATCAAGCAACCCGAACAAAAACGTCTTCGGTAATACCAACAGGGTATGCGAGAGTTCTATTGGCTAACTCGAGAGTCATACGAGTCGGTACAAGGTCGGGTAATAATAATTGTTTCCATACCGAGAGTGGCATAAGATTGATGCTAGCACCGAAATCCGTTAAATCCATATGTAACACCCCCATTTTTACCTTTACGCAGCGGAACATTCATCTAGGGTATTACTTCATAGTATCATAGTCACAATAATAGAAAATGCTAAAAAAGACATTTTTATAAAACAAATGTTTTCATTCATTTATTTAAATCAGAGTTTAACAAATAACTCTACATACACTGTACAAACACAGGTTTCCCAAATATCAAGTTTTATTGATAGAATGATAACTTATTTAAGACACCACCCTCCATAACATGCCAGTCTTCATTCACCTGAGATATATGCTTAAAGTCAACACAAAGGTTGAGTGAATTTATAGGTTTTAAAACATGATTTGAATACAAGTATGACTCTCGGGCTATAGTGTTACACACCCAGTTTTAAATTCATCGATTCTTATTGCACTAGCTCATGACCCGCGACTAGATATTATCAGAAAAATCCAACAAATTGCCCTTAAGCAGGAAGATTTCCAGACTATCTGAGTTATGAAAAATAAAGTATATTTTTCTAGCCTAGGAATGGACCATTAGCTGCAAGCAAGTGCGACTTGCCCAGATAGGAGATGTCAGTCTCCATTAGTACTATTCTTGATATTAGCGCTCATTAAATGATTAGCGGTTCACGATTAAAAAGGGACTTGGGATGGCAACAAGTAAACATAGTGTCAATAATAATGTAGGCAGCATACAAAAACACTTGTATTCTAGTTTTGCATATATCCCCTCATGGGTTTTCAAATTGTTTGTAATCTTTTAAAATGTGAGGCTATAAACTCAGCTTAGCCTATAGAGTCTTTTGATTTATCCAACCACAACCTTCTTACGGATCTGGATTGACACACAATATGCATATATATCAAGTGTTAGTCTTGAGTTCATTATCTTTAATTAACATTCTTTTATTAAATTAATTTTTGGAGTAATAGTATCAGTGTTCGGGCCATCATACTTAGAAGCCATTCTATAAACGTTTGAGGAGCGAGGGCACTTTAAATCGTAAACCCAACCACTCAGTCAGAACGTAATATCGAGATGGAAAATCTTTGTACAAAGCTCCCTACTAACATGAAACAACATGTTTTATTACATTTTTAGTTTTAATGTTGGCAAAAATAGTCCTTGTTGTTATAGTTTGGCATAATTACACTTTTTACCCTTTAAGTATAAAGTTTCATAAATTGCAATTTAAACCTTCAATTATTAACCTTAGGGTCTAAAATTTTCCAACATTTATTCTTATAGATTATACCTTCATAAAATGACACTTTTGGCCCAAAATGATTTATAGTTCGAAAATGATATTTTAGTCTCTGAACTTGTAAAAATCACATAACAAGCTCAAAAATGATCCGAATGATCTAGGAATGGATAACAAAGTTTCTAAAACATGTTCATAATCATAATAAAAACATTTCTTTAGAATTATAGCTTTTGAAATGGTTTTCTTCTTATTATTTCATGTAGATTACAAAACTAGGGTTTTAAGACATCTTTAACTTATAACTTTCATTTAAAAAGATGAAATGAATTAGTTTCTTTTGGATTATCTTTCTAACATAATTTTGGCATTATAACAAGTCTAATTGAACTTTATAACAAGATCAAAGCCTTGGTTAACATAGATTTACCTATTTAGCTCCAAAATCAATCCTTATGGCTTCTTATGAACAAAACTTGCTATCAAAGCTTCAAGAGCTTAAATGGCTAGCTTATAGACCTGGTTTTTGGTCTTGTGGAATGTCCTAAGACTAATATAGAGGTGTAAATTCATAATGGGTATGAGATACAAAGGAAACGGGGTGTAAGTTTCAAATGAAGGTATACGCCCCTATTTATACTTGAAATGACCCTTAGCCTCCAAGTTCTGCATTCAAACGTGTAAGAAGGATATAGGGGTGACTAATGAAGGCTAGTGAAGAACTACAAAAGTTCATAGCTTGTAGCTTGGTCCTAATCCTTCCTTGTGGTCTAAAATAAATCACGACAACATATAGATAGGAATGGTGATGTGTAGCAAGCAAGGAGGTGATACACCTACTTTTCACACTCCTAAATATCTTAGGATGAATAAATATCTGGTTTTCAAACTTGGAATGGATGGAAATGGTTTGAGAATAAGTATTGGAGGGAAAATGAAAAACCATATTCAAAATCTAGGGCTTGTAACTTATGCTTTGTATTTTTGGTGGTTAAGTGATTATGAAAGTGATTAGTGAATTATTTGGGCTTAGTTAGGGTTTAGACATTCTATTTAGAGATTTGGGCCCTTGGTTTTAAGTTTAACAAAGGTTTGATGTGAAAATGGGAAGTATACATTTGTAGATTAGGGTTTTCTAATGATCTATGGTTTAATCTTAGAAAATGTGATTATCCTCCTCTTAGATACTGATGTAAACTTAATTTAGGTTCTATACATTTAGTTTTAAGTGTCCAATGAGTTCTCACACTTGGTTTAAGGGTTTAGTTAGGGTAAACATGTCTAAAGAGTGAAAATACCTATTTTGACCTAATTTACAAGTCATGAATTGAAATCTTGTACCTTGTGCATTAGGGTAATTGTAAATTGTCTTAATGTCATCATATAATATTAATTAAGTCCTATAAGTATTTGTATACTTGTCCAAAAAGAACTAGGTAGTGATTCTATGTAGATTTCTTAATATTAGGGTTTTTAGGTCATTAATCCTAATGATTTTCTAACTTGGGTAATTAGGGTTTATATCCTTATGTATGCTTATTCTAGGGCTTATATGATATTTTTATGACTTATATGGGTTCTAAATTCTTAGTTTTAGGGTTTATATAAGTTGATCATATTCTAGGGTTATTAAAATAAGATTAAGGTTCTATGCTTTGAAAACTTGTACTTTATGCTTTAATAATTTGTAACTTGGTTCAAGATAAATGTATGATTATATTATGATACTTAGTTGAGTTTTATATTTTGTTGCAAAACATTAGGGTCTAATTCATTATATATTGGGTTTTATAAGCTAATCTTGGTTTTAGGTCATTTTCTTGTAATTAGCTTGTGATTAGTGAATATTAGTGTTTTGTGATTATTTAACTTTCCTTTATTTGGTGGATTAGAATTATTGTAGAGTGTTTAATAATAGTACATTGTTATTTTGAGGTTACATTGCTTGAAATATTAGTTTATAAGGGATTTCTATGGTTTCTATAAGAATTTAGGGTATCCTTGTTATATTTGAGTTGTTGTTAATCATTGTTTATTCATATGATAACTTTTAGAACTCATACTTGATATATACATAGTGTTTACAACATATATGCATATGTTGATGTGGCAGTTGTGATAGTGAGATCCATAAGTCATTCATGAAGTATAGTGAAACTACAAAAATTTTAGAGTAAAATCACCTTTTTATTTGTGAACATGGATATTACATTAACTAAAACTACTGGTTGTTATAGTCTCTCCCCCTTATTTGAAATCTCGTCCCGGGATTTAACTAGAACTAGGATTAACAGAAGAAAATATATGTGGATATTTAGCTTGGAATTGATCTTCACGTTCCCAAGTATACTCTGGGCCGCTTTTCGAGTTCCATCATACTTTAATTATTGGGATACGGTTCTGCTTCAAGCTTTTGACTTCTCTATCCATAATTTCCACCGGTTCTTCTATAAAATTTAACTTATCATCGAGTTGAAGTTCTTTCATCGGTATCATGAGAGATTAATTAGATAAGCACTTCTTAAGATTCGAAACATGAAAATTATTGTGGACATTACTAAGGTCTTCCGGAAGCTCTAGTTTATATGCCACAGGGCCAATTCTTTTGGTTATTTTGAATGGTCCTATATACCTTGGATTCAGTTTCTTCTTATTTCCGACTCGAATAGCTCCTTGGCAAGGTGAAACTTTCAACATAACACCATCTCCTACTGCAAATTCTAAAGATTTGCGTCTAGTATTAGCGTAACTCCTTTGTCTATCTTGTGCAGCTTGTAATCGCTGTCGGATTTGAACAATATTTTCAGTAGTTTCATGTATTATTTCAGGTCTTGTCAGTTGAATATCTCCAACTTCAGTCCAACAAATAGGCGATCGATACTTTCTTCCATAAAGTATTTCAAAAGGCGCTGCTTTAATACTAGCATGATAACTATTGTTATAACAGAATTCTACTAAAGGTAGATGTTTCTCCCATCCTTTTCCAAAACCTATCACACAAGCTCTGAGCGTATCCTCGAGTGTTTGAATCGTTCTTTCACATTGTTCATCTGTTTGTGGATGATATGCCATACTCATATCCAATTGAGTACCTAAGGCACTATGCATCGATCTCCAAAATACAGCTGTAAAGCGACTATCACTATCTGAGATAATAGATACAGGGACTCCGTGTTGTGAGATTATTTCCATAATGTACAATCTCGAAAGAGTTTCCATACTATCATTCTCTTTAATAGGAAGAAATCGTGCAGATTTTGTAAGACGATCGACAATAACCCAGATGGTGTCATGTCCATTTGATGTCTTGGGTAATTTAGTCACAAAATCCATCGTAATTCTTTCCCACTTCCATATTCCAATCTCTGGTTGTATCAATAGACCGGATGGTTGTCGATACTCTGCTTTAACTCTTGCACACGTTAAACACTTGCCAACGTATTCTGCTATGATTGCCTTCATGTTAGGCCACCAATAGAGTTTCTTCAGATCTTGATACATCTTGTCGGAACCAGGATGTATAGAATACTTACATTTATGAGACTCGTACATAATCAAATCTCGTAAATTACCATGGGCAGGTAACCAACTACGATTTTTAATACAACGAATTCCATCTTTACGAAGTTTAAACTCTTTATCCATTTCTCTTAATCTCTTTGCTCCAACATTCTCTTCTTTAAGTGCTTCTTCTTGCGCTTCGAGAATTTGGGTAGGTAACTTCGGTAAAAGAGTTATCATTAACGATCTAACTCGTAACGGCTTAGCATGTTCTTTTCGACTTAAAGCATCAGCTACTACATTGGCTTTACCTGGGTGATAACGAATTTCACAATCGTAATCAGCAAGTAATTCTAACCAACGTCGATGTCTCATATTCAATTATTTATGATGAATAATATATTGAAGACTATTGTGATCGGTAAATACTACACACTTCATACCATAGAGGTAATGTCTCCAGATCTTAAGAGCAAATATCACTGCTCCTAATTCTAGATCATGAGTATCATAATTCTTCTCATTCGGTTTAAGTTGCCTTGATGCATAAGCAATAACTTTATTCCTTTGCATAAGCACTGGCACCATTCCTTCTATATATGCATCACAGTAAATGATAAAGTCATCGTTACCTTCTTATAATGCTAGGATAGGTGCTTCACACAACTTCTATTTCAATAATTGAAAATCTATCTCTTGACTATCTCCCAAGACAAACAGTTTATTTTTCTGAGTTAATTTTGTCAAAGCTTTAGCAATTTTTAAAAACCTTCGATAAATCTTTGATAATACCCAGCAAGTCCTAAAAATTGTCTAATTTCTGTAGGCGTACTAGGCTTACTCAATTTTTCACCGCTTCAATCTTTGTAGGATCCACACGAATACCTTGGCTATCAATGACATGTCCTAGGAATTGAACAACATTGATCCAGAATTCTCATTTTGAGAACTTCACATACAACTCCTCTTTCTTAAGTAACTCGAGAATTATACCAAGATGCTTGGCATGTTCTTCTCTGTTACGAGAGTAAATAATAATATCATCGATAAACACGATCACAAATTTGTCCAAGTATGGCTTACACACTCTGTTCATGAGGTCCATGAAAACAGCTGGTGCATTGGTTAAACCAGAAGGCATAACTTGAAATTCATAATGTCCGTATCGTGTCCTGAAAGCAGTTTTAGGAATATCGTCTTCCTTAACTCTTAATTGATGATAACCTGACCGTAAATCAATTTTCGAATATACGCTTTATCCTTGAAGTTGATCAAATAAATCGTCGATTCTGGGTAATGGGTAACGATTCTTTATAGTAAGTTTATTTAACTCACGATAATCGATACACATTTTAAAAGATCCATCTTTCTTTTTCACAAATAAGACTGGAGCTCCCCACGGCGATATACTTGGTCTAATAAATCCTCGATCAGTTAGTTCTTGGATTTGACTTAACAATTCTTGCATTTCTGAAGGTGCTAATCGATAAGGCGCTTTAGCAATAGGTGTTGCTCCTGGTATCAAATCCATTTGGAATTCAACTTGACGTTCAGGTGGCAAACCTGGTAATTCTTCGGGAAATACTTCGGGAAAGTCTCTAACTATTGGAATATCTTCTAGTCGCTTCGCTTCTTGAAGTTTCTCCGTCATTTGAACTAAGAAAACTTGACTACCTCGGGATACATACTTATTCATCTTTAAGCATGATATTAGATTTAGTCGAGTCTTACTTCGTTCACCATGGACAACCAAAACTTCACCGTTAATAGGAATATGAACGACTTTCTCGTCACATAAGATTTTAGCATGGTAATCCATCCCTATGACTACGTCAACGCTACCGAGCTTAATTAGCATAAGATCGGTTTCAAAGGATTGACGTAACAAAGTAATGATACATCCTTGAATAACGGTATTAGTGCTAACTATTTTTCCATTGGCCATTTCTACATCATACTTAGTATTCATGGAAACAGTCGGTATACCTAACTTAGCAACAATTTTAACATATATGAAACTTCTATCAACTTCTTAGTCAAATATTACTTTAACCAGATGTTGATTTAGATGAAACATACCCGTAACCGTATTTTGATCTTCATGAGTATTGTTTAGCAAATAAGCTTTTCCTCTGCTATTGCTCTTTTTACGGAACTTATTTACCAGATGCCCTTTGATAGGTGTGAAAACACCCATCCTTTTACCACTTAATTACAATAATAACCAAGCCAAAACGTGTATTGTATTTCGTAAATGTCAGAATTATGCGTGGTTTGTGTTTTTGTTGTGATTTAGGACCAAAACGTGAAAAGGGAGGAAAACACGGGCTTTCGCGGCCTTTTATCGAAGAAAAAGACAAAAGACGAAGTCAAAAGATCAAGAGTGCAAAAAGAACGGAAGTCCAAGGCCTATTCTGAAGATTTATCAAAGAACAAGTCTAAAGACGGAAGTTTAATTAAGCCGAAGAACTCAAGTCTAATAAATGAAGAAATTATAAGACGAGTTTAAATTAATCCCGAGACAAAGTCGAAAAAGTCAAAGAACTTAAAAGACGAAAAGACGTGAAGAAAGAAAGAAAGAAAAGAGCAACACAAGCATCCCCTCGTTTCCTATAAATACCCTTCATTTCACCACATGAAAGGGTGTTAGTCATTTAGGAGTAGTTAGATTAGTTTAGGAGTAGGTAATTTTAGAGAGAGAAAGTGACAGTTTCTCTCACTAGGATCTTAATCTTTTATCTTCCTTTCGTGTTTTTAATCAAATCATTACTTTTGATAGCTTAATTCTTATTTTAATCTTAATCTTATTCTACCTTTCTTAGTTTTCATATATTTTTAGTCCGAAATTTTTATGCTTTTTTTATTTAATCTTGATGTTTGATTGATCAAAAAGTTTGTCTTTTTATCAATCCTTAAGTTTTCTTACGGAATAAGCTATAAGTTTGACAATCTTATTAGCTTATTTTGTGTTTAGCTTATTTGTTTTTTTAGTTTTTCTTAAAAAAGGTTTTATCCTTTTAATGTTTATCTTATTGATATGTGTGTAAACACCCATCCTTTTTACCACTTAATTACAATAATAACCGAGCCAAAACATGTATTTTATGTCATTTATGTCGGAATTATGCGTGGTTTGTGTTTTTGTTGTAATTTAGGACGAAAAGGTGAAAAGTGGAGAAAACACGGGCATTCACGGGCTTTTATCGAAGAAAAAGACGAAAGACGAAGTCAAGAAGTAAAGAGTGCAAAAAGAACGGAAGTCCAAGACCAATTCTGAAGATTTATCGAAGAAAAAGTCAAAAGACGGAAGTTTACTAAAAGCCGAAGAACTCAAGTCTAATTTATTGAAGAATTACAAGACGAGTTCAAAGAAATCCCGAGCCAAAATCATTAAAGTCCAAGATTTAAGAAGATTAAAGAAAGCAAGGACCTAATGATGCAATTAAGAAAAGATGAAAGAGGAAGGAAGCTTCCTAAGCACTCCTTAATCTCCCCTATATATAGTTTAGGATTTCATTTCATTAGATTTGTTGGATAGTTTGACACACTATTTCTTCCATTTTATTTACCTTGCACATTTAAATTCATGTCATTTACCTTATTGTCAAGTTTAAATACATGTCTTGCACCTTAAATATCTTTAATTTGAAGTAAGTTTTCTTTTAATTCTTGTCAATATTTATCTTTATTCTTTGATCTCCTATCTACCTTTCTTAATCTTTAATTTTTATGTTTATGTTCATGTTTATGTTTTGAGTTTTTATTGATTAAAGTGGGTTTTGATTATTTTGATTAGTTTGGTTAGTTTTGTTGTTTTGGATTGTTTGTTTATGATTAATACATGTTTATTGATTAGTTTGATTTAATCTTGTGGTTGATTTTGTTTAGTTTTTTATTAGATCCGTGTATATCTTGGTATCCCCTGTTCTTCGCTTGTCTGCTTACTGTTCCCAGGAAATATTCCGGATCAAAGGCCAAAAGTTATTCTGTGTGAAGGTGTTTGCTGAAAATATTCCGTATCAAAGTCGTTCATCCGGAATAATTAATTATTCCGGATCAAAGAGCTCTATTCAGAATATTCAACATTCCGGATCAAGGTTTTAGCCAAGGTGATTCATCCGGAATATCCAATATTCCGGATCAAGGCATTATTCCGGATCAGCAAGAACATTCCGGATCAATTAGTTTATTCGTAATAATTTATTATTCCGGATTAAACGGTTCATCCGGAATACCAGACATTCCGAATCAAGGACATATTCCGGACCAAGGACTTCCATCCGGAATAAGTGACATATTCCGAATCAAGGAGTTCTATTCGGAATATTATTCCGGATCAAGAGATATTGTGACAATCCGTTAATTTATGATTGATGTTTTATTCTCAATATTTATTTGAAAATATTATTTTTAATGTTATAATATGAACTCACTTATTTTTGGGAAGAAATTTGGATTTACGTCTTAAAGTAGCATCGACTACGTCTAAACCGGAGGATTCTACGTTACGTGCGTACGTTTACATAAACCGTCTTTGGTGACAGTCCGACATTTCAGAAAATAAATTTATCCGTGAATATTATTTTGGAATTTTAAATTTGTGTTGATTCATAAACTAACAAATTTACGAGAAGAGATTAGGACTTACGATTATAATTTAACGTCCTTTACGACTAAACCGGAAACCTTAGGATTACGTATTTACGTTTTTTAACTCCGTTTTTGATGAAACAATTTTTATTAGATTTGTTTTGTGCCGTTGATTCATAATTTATAAAAACGTTTTTCGTAAAACAACCCGAGGGCACGCAAATCGAGGAAACTAGAATCGAGGAATACCCGTAAATTAGCGGGATGGCACAAACTAATTTATCCTACCCCACTAACTTAAGGGACGGCTAAAGAGGACACCACATCAAAGATGTGGCATCCATACACACTAGTAGCTTACACTTGTGTGTTAGCTTAACACTTAAGCTTAGTTTCACCCACCAAAACCATAAAACCACTAGCCTTCTCATTTAGTTCCATTCTACACATGCAAAAACAACAAAAAACTCTCCCATTCTCTCTATAGTTGTCGTCCCACTCTCACATCATAACACCCATTTGATCAATTTCAACCATGAAATCTCATGTTATTTACACACATGATGGAGCCCTTTTGAAACCCTATTGATTGGTGGTGATTATAACATCCAAGGAGGAGTTACTATGGAGTCTTGGGGCTGATTTTCCACAAGGATTTCTTGAAGAATGGTGGTCTTGAAGATGGTCTTGGTTTATCACAAGTTTCTCCATCAAAATCCATGTCTTGATCATAACCTACATCATCATGGTGGTATAAAGATTGTTCTCCCCATCCTTTTGTTAATTTTGATTATGTAATCATGTATTTTCTTCATAAATGTATATATGTATGATGATATATGATGATAAAAATATTGTGTGGGGATTTGGTGTTGATAATCATGGGTAAAAAGATGAAATACTATATGTAAAAAGGTTAAAATCATTCTTAAAAATGATGGCTGTATAAAACAGTAAAGAACCATGTCATGAACTGATAAAATGGCATAGATTATTGGAATACAGTAAGTAATATGTCTTGTACACATGTGAGAGTTGGCCATGCAATGGAATCATTAGGATGAGTGAGATATGATAAAAACAAGTTTAGAATGCAAATCTGAGTTCACTGTTTTGGACGATTTTTAGAAAATACTTAGAGGATGATTCAACAGTAGCTATAGAAGAGTTAAATGGATCACATATCATGTAGTTTATGTCATAAATATTTGAGCTTCTATCTCCATATAGAACTCTAGATATGGCAGTTTTGGTGAACATGAAGATAAAAATCAGATTTTGGGAAATTAAAGTATAATAGTATTATATAAGCACTCAAATAAAAATAGTATAAAATGTGAATTAAAACCCACTAACTTATATAATACATTTATATAAATATTTATAAGGATAAATAAATGGAAATTTTATAAAAATGGTAGTTTGATAAGTTTTATAAGTTATAAAACTATAAACATGATTTTTACGACTTTTTCGGCTATTACCGTAAAATTAACGTTTTTGTTAAATAAAACTTAGACGGTTGGACCCGTCTAATGTAAACTTTTATAAACTCATATACTGATATATAAACATATATAACAAGTAAAAACCGATAAAACCCGAACTATATAACATACGGGCATTAACAGACTAAGTTAACGTTATTGGACTAATAATACAACAAAATGGGCTAAAACACTTATAAACCTATTTATTGGGCTTAACCCATTTGGGCCCAACATGTAAAGTGTAAATACTGATAATACAAGTATAAAATGGAGTAACACAAGTTAAACAACTTATAATAAGTTTATTGGACCTAAAACACGTAAATAGGTAAAACAAGTAAACTAGTAAGAAGTTACCATTACGTAAACACTAAAATGAGTAAAAGAGAATATGTAAACCCACTTGATCATCATATACATAAAATCATCATATGTATACATAACTGTCATTTTTTTAAAAGTCATTGGACATGAGTCTAAGACGAGTATTATTTGTCTAGGTTTCCGTGATTGAAGCACGTACCGTACATCCAAATCACCGATAACCGCCTTCCCACATCAACGCGAGTTCATAGCCTCGCACTCTTTTAAATGTTTTATAAATGTTTTATAACCCCGCGAGGGAGATAACATGTTAGTTTTTACAAAATAGGACACCATTTGTCCCGATTGCTTGTTTATTGATTTGGACCCGAATGATTATATGACCTGATGAATGATTAAATGACCTGATAGATGAAATAAAATGGATTATTAAAGTTAGGTTATGTCACTAAAAGTCCCATTAGCATGAATTGTGAACTACCGGGATTTGGTAGACGCTTATGCATATAATAGTACTATTTGGGGACGATCACCCCAGTTCGCGCCTTGACGGTTGATCCCCGTCGTGCCACATTGATTGGTAAGCGAATTTATGTATTAGAAGATTTCCATAGCGTGACCTTTGTGACGACACGCTAATTTAGATGGGCAAGTTGAGTATCGGGTTAGCTACCCGTTGTTTGGTTTAGTAAGGTAACAATGTCATGCGGCTTGTAATAATCCATAAATAACGAGAATACTGCTTTATGCGTTGAATTACGATATATTGCCTGACTAGCAATACATGGTCTTATTATTGATTTTATGCTTGTGTTTTGGTTTTACATAACCATATTCATATAACGGATTTTATTTAACTTTATACAACGTTGTAAAACGTATTGTATAATGTTTTTACGACATTGGCTCGTATAATGCTTTTTAAGGCAAATGCCTATATGATAATTTTGATAAGGATTTGTATAAAATAACTTTGGCTATTTTATGGCCTATTACGATGATTTGTACAAAAAATGATTTTCGGTAATAATTTTATACCGATGTTATATTAACGGTTTTATTAAACTCTATAAATTCACTCGGCGTTATCGTTGACCTTTTCTTTTAACATGTTTTATCTCAGGTACTTGAAGGTAATTCTCGAGAAGACAACAAGAATTCATGGCCCGCACTTAAACAATAATTTCCATTCAAATGTTTTGTAAAACCTGTATGAAATACAATGATTTGGGACCTATGTAACTTTGATATTTATGAATGGAAATGCTTTATTATTAAAACGACGCGACTTTTAAGCGTTGTCTATGATGTGAGTAATGTGCTATCCCGTAACACCAACTAGTCTTCCGCTGTACTGAGTTGTATAAATTTGGGGGTTTTACAGTTTGGTACCAGAGCTCTCGTTATAGAGAACGAAAGATTTTTAAAACTAAGGTTTTGAATAAAACATTTCAAAATCTTTTAACTATAAACATTTTTCTCAAAATGTCTAAAAATCTTTTGACTATAACGGTGCCGAAGAATTCCCGAGTTACCGACAAGGCCAGACTGAGAAGTGTTATTTTAATATATATATATATATATATATATATATATATATATATATATATATATATAACTTGGATTATATATATTATGTAATTTTATTACATGATTGTTTGATGATTATTTTTATATTTATACGAGGTATTTATACGACGTAGATTGTCACAAGGTACACTAACTCCCCTAGCAAATCAATCGAAGCTATTCCCGTAGGAATTCTAGCTATTCTAGATGTAAACCAAGTTTTAGATATTTATGATCCCAACAAAATGGTTGATATTCGTAGAAATGTAGATATTAGTTGATTGTGATATTGAAGAAGAATTGGCGAGATTAAATCTGATATCGATGCCATGACGATCTTTCCATATAGAGTGGCGTTTGACAAAACTTACCACCTGGAAAGGTGTCATCTGATTCGTTGTCACCAGATTCTTAAATTGAAATCGAAAGGGTGAATGTTGCACTTGAGGCTGTCATTGGAACCATTACCCAAAAGCCTCATGCCACTAGTACCTTTCCGAGAAGTCTAATTGAATGTATGAGTCATCTCATACTAGTGACTCATTTGATAACTATTGATGAAAGAGCTATAGGATTGGAAAGTAAGTGTTGTTCATATCGAGCTTTTATTGCCCTATTAAGGTTTATGAATAAGGTTGAAAGTATTGGAGAATGAGGTAGGATATTGCATTCAGTATAAGTTGATTGAAAACTTGAATGAAGTAAAATTTAACTCATATGGAATATGAGAATGTTAAGAGTAAGTCGTTAAGTTCTGTGATTGAATTATAAGGTTTTAAATGATTGTTAGTTTGTGTTAAGGGTTGTTCCTAGACCATTGTCTAATGATGAGGATGCCCAGTGTCCAATAAATAAATTGAAGAAATCTTCTTCTAAATTGGGACCGATGGATCTTCCGAGACAGGTGGGACACCTAATGACTCTTGTAGATCAGTATTCATTGTGGTATCTTTTAAAAATCCCTAACTTAACTGAGACATCAGTTGGTAGGATGAGTTCTTGGAATTTTATGACATAGTGACACGTAATAGGTTACGGTACAATTTTGACTTGTTTGTGATTAATGAAAAGACTACCTTTGATTGCTAAATTCTACATGTATCGATGTTATCTATCTTTTATTGTTTCATCCAAATGTTCGCATTAGTGATGCAACCATTGAGCAAGTACTCATCTCGAATTGAGTTACGTTGTGGATTATTCTTTTTGAGTGCCATCAAGGTCATGCACCTTATGATTAATTGGCTAAGCTCATTTCCTGATATATTGTAGTTAGTTCTTGGTGAACAAGCTTTCATCACTCTTTTGCAGATCACTCATTGTTTTTATAAGATAAAACCGTATCCATTGAGAAAAATTGAATTTTCATCACTATAAGGATTATTCAAAGTAAGATTTATAAGTGACTGTTATCGAAATGAGATTGTTTATAAAGTACCTTGGAAAACTTAACTGTTTTTATAACAAAGAAAATCTTTGTAAATTTATTCTTGATTCTTATTTAAGAATTAAGCATGAAAATATTTTTATTATAAACATGATGATAAAATTTTGACGAACTGAGTATTGCATATTTAATCTTGAAATTGTATATAGTTGTGCGCCTACATACAATTTGGAATGGACCATGCAAGGCTGATTAGTAGTCACCCTAAAATTGTTAATAAACATTAAATTTTATTTGAAGATTGTGAAAGATAAAATTTTATGAGATCTGCAAGAAGTGAAAAATAGGGACATAGTGTTAGGGACACCTACATATGTGCCTGTAGCATCTATTCTTCTGAGTCGAATTTACTCATCTGTGGAGATTGTCTTATTTGACAATTGACGATCCTTTCTTGACCAATTCTCCCGTAGTGAGATTCTTAGGAAAAGTATCTGATTACCGAGTGTTGATACCCGACTAGATGTATTGACGTTCTTATCATTTCTTATGATTTGATTTCATTTGAATGACCTGGGTAACGATCCGAGGAGCTTTCGAATGCGTACTCGAATCATGAAAACATGAGATATATTCATATTCGTTAAATGTTTTCGTCTGTATCTGATTTGAAATTCTCTCGCGTAGATTATGCGTTGACCTTACTCTTTTAAGGTTAGTTATGTCTCCATATATCCTTGAATTGTGAAGGAATATGAGTTATTATTAGTCTTTTGAGAAGTTCACATCTTATCGATGACAATAGAACTGAAAAGTTGATAGTGCCAGTAGAATGGATTGATTGATTATGACATAACGACATTGTCTTAATTAATGGGAACTCGAGTAGAATTCCCCTAAATGATAAGATGTTGATTATCAAAAGTGATCTAAATAATTCTTGATGGACAACCATATCCTGCATTTAGACTTGAAATTATACCATGAATGGTTGTGAACTAGTTATAGATATTATAATCTAAAAAGAACTTAAAATAAATGTATTAAAAGATGTTTCTGTTATCTGAAACTTTAGGAGGTATTTATTGATGAATTACCTAGACTTTTGCCATTAAGGCAAGTTGAAATTGGTATTGATTATATTTCCGGTACTGCACCTGTGGCTTGTGCACTGTACGTCAACACCATCTGAATTGAAGGAATTACCGTACAACTAAGAGAGTTGTCGGAGAAAGATTTTATTCTACCAAGCTCGTCATTATAAAGAGCTATGGTGTTATCATTCCTTATATTTATAGATTACTGTGAACTGAGTAAATTGAGAATCGAAAACGATATCCATGACTCGAAATGGAAGATTTGTTCTATCATTTACAAGGTTCTAGCGTATGTTCTAAAGATTTGATCCATGGCATGATTATCATCAACTTCGCATCTACAAAAAAAATATTATGTATTCCAATCACTACATCCGGTACTTGTAATGAACATTATGAGTTTCACGTGATGTCGTTTGGATTGACTAATATACATGTAGAATTCATAAATTTGGTGAATCACGTGTGTAGGCTGTAATTTGATAACTTCATGCTTGTGATCCTTAAGGACTATTTGTTTGTTTATAAGAATAAGAATGAGTTAATAATTATTTATAGATTGCCCTGAATTGGCCGAACAACGAAAACCTGTACTTTGAATATTTAACATATGACTTAAGACTTAATCCTTTACATGATTTAACCATATGATTAATAAGATAATAGAATATATATTGACTCTGCAAAAATTAAAGCCATTTGAGACTTTGGGTTTTACCAAAAAGAAAATGGAAATATGTTTTGACAAATGTTTTAACAAAGGATTTTTAAGGGATTATTCCCTTATACACCAATCATTTAACTAAACTCCTGTTTAGGGGTAAATGTTTGTGTATGCCTCAAGACAACATAAGAGGGATTGAGGAAACCATGACTTGAAATTTAAAACGACAATTTTTGCTTATCAAATAAGAATATTGTGACCAAAGTATAAACAAAGATTTTTCGAACAATTACGGATCTTATTAAATATTTTGGATAAATCAACAAAAATCTTGTTAATTAAATTCAAATTTATTCTTTTGAACATTTTTATATAATTGGACAAACTAAGAAATTTAAACTTTTAACGTTTACGTTTCATAAAAACTTAATATTTATTGTTAATTTACGTGTAATATTTATCGACGCTTTAAAACGTCAGATTAAGCAAAACTGATAAAAAAAATGATAGTCGAGACGACACAAAAACTTAGAAAATATAGAGAAAGAATTTCTGAATAAATTGTGGACATGATAATTATTTCATCAGGAAAAATGAATATAAATACTGACGCATTATGTAAAAAGGATAAAGAATCAATTAGAATGTGTTCCTTAGTAATGACTATGAAAATAAATTACCGAGTAACTTAAAATATAGCCGATGCTTATAAAAAGGATAATATAGATAATAAAAGGGGTTCGCGGCTAATGTGAACCATTAGAATTGAGAAGTCAATAGCGTTAAATGTATAAAAGGCCACTTGTGGTTGCCTAAATATGGAGATTTTGAGATTTAGTTATGTTGAAATCTTGTAAGTATAAGTATTCTATTCTTGTCATTTCTAATTTAATGTATCATTATCAGAAGAAGTTGTACTAATGGAAAAATTGAAGGCAGACACCGCCTCATACATTAGTAAACGTCTAGCTATTGCAAAGGTCATCATCTGAATTTGATTCGATTTGGGTCATCGTCGACAGACTGACCAAATCTGCTAATATCATTCCTGTTAATGATATATTCTTGATGAAGAAATTGACTCTTTTGTATTCAAAGGAGTTATGCAAACATGGTGTGCCTGTATCGATCATCTCTATCAAGATCCTCGCTTCGCATCAAATTTCTAGAGATTTGCTCAGAAGTCATTGAGAACGAATCTTGATAAGAGTACTGTGTACCACCCCAATCGAAGGGACGAGGTAAAGTAACGATACAAAATACTATAAGTATTGTTTTATGTTTGAATGATTGACCTTTGGTGATATACTGTAAAATCGTTTCCCTTTGGAGAGATTATCCTTGATAATTATCGTATTAGGATTGAGATCTAATCTTGTTAGGATCTATATATTAGAGCATCTGTAAGCAGGAGTTGGGATGAAGACACCCGACACACACCTATTGTGAGTTGGACATGTCTTTTAGGTTTAAGGTTTCCTATGATGGCGAACCTATCCTTGCAAAATACCCAACTCACGAGACCTGAAATGATTATTGAAATTAGGATCTGATTATTGACTGCCGGTAGTGGGCAGAAAGTTATGTGAATATGAAATGTAGATCTTGAATTGCCAGATGGGTAGCGAAGTTATGCCAAAAATTTTAACCATGGAAAAATGAATTGATGATCTGGAAGATCATGGGATATAAGTCCCCGTAGTATGGGACCATTGAGATGATGTGAAAGATTGGTTTGAAAGGCATCTAAGCTGGATATACCCTAGGATTTCAAGAGCTGCGTGAATTATGATTCGTATATCGAACTTGATAAAATGTCTATCAAGTGAGAATCTGATTGTTTCTTAGTAAAATTTAGATCGTCGAAAAGTTACATTCATCAAAAACCCGTGAACATCATGGATAGAGAAAGTAAGTCAACATTAAGCCTGATCTTATTCCCGTAGTTATGTTTGATGAAACTCGCGTATTGTAATGGAATACACTTGTGAGAAAAGACCGGATGTGGAGGAAATACCCACATGGCTTTAACTCTATAAGAAGCGAGTAGTAAGGTAAGATGATCTTTGAGGACAAAGATCCTGTTTAGGGGTAAATGCTGTGACAATCCGTCAATTTATGATTGATATTTTATTCTCAATATTTATCTGAAAATATTATTTTTAATGTTATAATATGAACTCACTTATTTTTGGGAAGAAATTTGGATTTACGTCTTGAAGTAGCATCGACTGCGTCTAAATCGGAGGATTCTACGTTACGTGCTTACGTTTACATACACCGTCTTTGGTGACAGTCCGACATTTCAGAAAATAAATTTATCCGTGAATATTATTTTGGAATTTTAAATTTGTGTTGATTCATAAACTCACAAATTTACGAGAAGAGATTAGGACTTACGATTATAATTTAACGTCCTTTACGACTAAACCGGAAACCTTAGGATTACGTATTTACGTTTTTGATGAAACAATTTTTATTAGATTCGTTTTGTGCCGTTGATTCATAATTTATAAAAACGTTTTTCGTAAAACAACCCGAGGGCACGCAAATCGAGGAATACCCGTAAATTAGCGGGATGGGACAAACTAATTTATCCCACCCCACTAACTTAATGGACGGCTAAAGAGGACACCACATCAAAGATGTGGCATCCATACACACTAGTAGCTTACACTTGTGTGTTATCTTAACACTTAAGCTTAGTTTCACCCACCAAAAACCACAAAACCACTAGCCTTCTCATTTACTTCCATTCTACACATGCAAAAACAACAAAAAACTCTCCCATTCTCTCTATACTTGTCGTCCCACTCTCACATCATAACACCTATTTGATCAATTTCAACCATGAAATCTCATGTTATTTACACACATGATGGAGCCCTTTTGAAACCCTATTGATTGGTGGTGATTATAACATTCAAGGAGGAGTTACTATGGAGTCTTGGGGCTGATTTTCCACAAGGAGTTCTTGAAGAATGGTGGTCTTGAAGATGGTCTTGGTTTATCACAAGTTTCTCCATCAAAATCCATGTCTTGATCATAACCTACATCATCATGGTGGTATAAAGATTGTCCTCCTCATCCTTTTGTTAATTTTGATTATGTAATCATGTATTTTATTCTTAAATGTATATATGTATGATGATATATGATGATAAAAATATTGTGTAGGGATTTGGTGTTGATAATCATGGATAAAAAGATGAAAAACTATATGTAAAAAGGTTAAAATCATGCTTAAAAATGATGGCTGTATAAAACAGTAAAGAACCATGTCATGAACTGATAAAATGGCATAGATTAATGGATATACAGTAAGTAATATTTCTTGTACACATGTGAGAGTTGGCCATGCAATGGAATCATTAGGATGAGTGAGATATGATCAAAACAAGTTTAGAATGCAAATCTGAGTTCACTATTTTGGACGATTTTTAGAAAATACTTAGAGGCTGATTCAACAGTAGCTATAGAAGAGTTAAATGGAGCACATATCATGTAGTTTATGTCATAAACATTTGAGCTTCTATCTCCATAAAGAACTCTAGATATGCCAGTTTTAGTGAACATGAAGATAAAAATCAGATTTTGGGAAATTAAAGTATAATAGTATTATATAAGCACTCAAATAAAAATAGTATAAAATGTGAATTAAAACCCACTAACTTATATAATAAATTTATATAAATATGTATAAGGATAAATAAATGGACATTTTATAAAAATGGTAGTTTGATAAGTTTTATAAGTTATAAAACTATAAACATGATTTTTACGACTTTTTCGGCTATTACCGTAAAATTAACGTTTTTGTTAAATATAACTTAGACGGTTGGACCCGTCTAATGTAAACTTTTATAAACTCATATACTGATATATAAACATATATAACAAGTAAAAACCGATAAAACCCGAACTATATAACATACGGACATTAACGGACTAAGTTAACGTTATTGGACTAATAATACAACAAAATGTGCTAAAACACTTATAAACTTATTTATTGGGCTTAACCTATTTGTGCCCAACATGTAAAGTGTAAATACTGATAATACAAGTATAAAATCGAGTAACACAAGTTAAACAACTTATAATAAGTTTATTGGACCTAAAACACGTAAATAGGTAAAACAAGTAAACTAGTAAGAAGTTACCAATACGTAAACACTAAAATGAGTAAAAGAGAATATGTAAACCCACTTGATCATCATATATATAAAATCATCATATGTATACATAATTGTTATTTTTATAAAAGTCATTGGACATGAGTCTAAGACGAGTATTATTTGTCTAGGTTTCCGTGATTGAAGCACGTACCGTACATCCAAATCGCCGATAACCGCCTTCCCACATCAACGCGAGTTCATAGCCTCGCACTCTTTTAAATGTTTTTATAAATGTTTAATAAAACCGCGAGGGAGATAACATGTTAGTTTTTACAAAATAGGACACCATTTGTCCCGATTGCTTGTTTATTGATTTGGACCCGAATGATTATATGACCAGATGAATGATTAAATGACCCGATAGATGAAATAAAATGGATTATTAAAGTTAGGTTATGTCACTAAAAGTCCCATTAGCATGAATTGTGAACTACCGGGATTTGGTAGACGCTTATGCATATAATAGTACTATTTGGGGACGATCACCCCAGTTCGCGCCTTGACGGTTGATCCCCGTCGTGCCACATTGATTGGTAAGCGAATTTATGTATGAGAAGATTTCCATAGCGTGACCTTTGTGACGACACGCTAATTTAGATGGGTAAATTGAATATCGGGTTAGCTACCCGTTGTTTGGTTTAGTAAGGTAACAATGTCATGCGGCTTGTAATAATCCATAAATAACGAGAATACTGCTTTATGCGTTGAATTACGATATATTGCCTGACTAGCAATACAGGGTCTTATTATTGATTTTATGCTTGTGTTTTGGTTTTACATAACCATATTCATATAACGGATTTTATTTAACTTTATACAACGTTGTAAAACGTATTGTATAATGTTTTTACGACATTGACTCGTATAATGCTTTTTAAGGCAAATGCCTATATGATGATTTTGATAAGGATTTGTATAAAATAACTTTGGCTATTTTATGGCCTATTACGATGATTTGTACAAAAAATGATTTTCGGTAATAATTTTATACCGATGTTATATTAACGGTTTTATTAAACTCTATGAATTTACTCGGCGTTATCGCTGACCTTTTTTTTAACATGTTTTATCTCAGGTACTTGAAGGTAATTCTCGGGAAGACAACAAGAATTCATGGCCCGCACTTAAACAATAATTTCCATTCAAATGTTTTGTAAAACCTGTATGAAATACAATGACTTGGGACCTATGTAACTTTGATATTTATGAATGGAAATGCTTTATTATTAAAATGACGCGACTGTTAAGCGTTGTCTATGATGTGAGTAATGTGTTATCCCGTAACACCAACTAGTCTTCCGCTGTACTGAGTTGTATAAATTTGGGGGTGTTACAGATATTCCGGATCAAGGGCAACATTCCGGATCAAAGCTACATTCCGAATAAAGAAGTTTATTCCGGATAGGTGACATATTCCGAGTAAGAGTTTTATTCCGGATCAAGAGTTTTGGGCAATATTCCGAGTGAAGAAGAACATTCCGAACGAAGGTGACATTCCGGATGAATGTTTATTCCGAACGAAAGATTATTCCGGATGAGCTATTTTTCAGGTTCTTTTTAAGTTACTGTTTTTAATTTTCAAGCTTTATTTTTCCCGCCTTTTTCCTTAGTTGCACTTTAAGTTTATTTGCCTTAGATTTATTTTAGCCTTGCCTTAGTTTAAGTTTTAAGTTTTAGTTGCGTTTTAAGTTTGCCTTAGATAGTTTTAAGTTTGCGTTATTTACTTTAATTGCCTTTTAATTTACGTCACTCTTTTAAATACTCGCCATTTATTTTAAATTAGACTTAGATTTAATTTAACGTCATTTTACTTAAATGTTTTGCACATTTTATTTTAAAACAACCAAAAACATTATTTTCACCAAAAACAACTGAGTCGTACTTTGAACCGGAAATCAATTCGTTAAGATACCGAGAACTTAACTTTCTTACTAGGTAAAACCTAGTTATCAAATGGCGCCGCTGCCGGCTCTTTTCGTAAAGATTAACGGTTTTCTGTGAGAGACGCGTTGCTTTTTGGGATTCGTTCACTTGTGAACGTTATTTTTCGTGTCAAAATTTTTCAAAAAATTCCAAAAACATTTGAAAAATCATAAAAAGCATTTCTTTTTCAAAGATTTTGCACCAAAAATATTCCTCTTTATCCTCTATTATGTTTAATTCTTTTCTTTACCCCTCTTATTCATAATTCTTCATGGATTCGTCTTGCGGACGGTGTGGGAGACCATGGCATGGTTTTCAAACATGTCAATGGTGTACTTGTGAGCGGTGTGGTTTTGATATCGACGATACACAATTTGGATTTTGTCCATTTTGCAATTCAACAAATTCATACTTCAACTCTTACAATACTTTCCCACCCTCTCCCGTCTATGACAATCCCTATCCTCAAGACGCACCGGGTTTTTCTCCATACCCGTGGTGCTATATTTGTGGGGGCCCTCACGATGCTTCTTCTTGTGATCCGTCGAAGGTCTTTGAGAAAGTTTCGTGCTATCATCCCAGTGTTTATAACTTTGAGCCCCCACGTCACACTATCAATCATCAACCCTTTTGTGCACTTCCTCCTGAGCAACTTGCCACAATTTTTGACAACTTTGAAAAAGTTCAAGAAGCTTGCAACAAGATGATGGAGAAATGTCAAGTGGATCAGCACCAAGAGCAGGTATCTAAACTTAATGCTTATACTCCTCCTCTTGTGCCTTCATATTATTATGACAGTGATGACGATGAGAGTCCTATTTCTTGGACAGATGAGAATGCTATTCCTTATCACGACTTGCCGGCTCTGGAGCCTAAGGATTCAACCATCCTAACGTATGAGGATATTAGCACAATTCCTGCAAAGGAATCCGACGAATTCAATCAGTCTAGTGCTGATAACCTTTTCCCAATTCCAAGTGAATCTGAGTTGACATCCGACAGTGACGATGAGTATGATGCAATTTCTTCTGATGATGTTCCTTCCACCAACACTTTGGGAGAGGATTCTTTGGCTTTCTCTAATCCTCTTTTTGATCAAGATGATGATTTTACTTCTAGTGATGACGAGTCACTATCTAATGAAGACGTTCCGAAGGAAACTTCCAAGATTTATTCGAACCCTTTATTTGAATTTGATGACGATTACATATCTAGTGAGGTGAATCCTCTCTTTGACGAAGGTATTGAGGACATTGCAAGCTCTGATTCTCCTACTATTGATGAGCATGCTTTGTTATCCATGCCCCCTTCTATCGCAGAGGTGGAGAGTTCTGACTCTACTGGAAAGGTATCGCAGGTGGAAGGTAATTCTTCTCTTACTTCTCCTACTATATTGACCCCTCATCCCACTGAATGCACGCCCAAGCGGGTGATGTATCAATTTCACTCTCCGGGAATGAGGATGAGTGCTTTGACCCGGGGGGTGGGTAAAGGAATCACATTGTCATCCTCCAAGGACAATCCGTGGATCATGATTTCACATACTTCTTGTATGTTGAAAGGACCTTCCTACCATTCAAGACTTATCCTCTTGCCTCTCCTTTGTTATATACCTCCGGGAACGAGGACAAGGTCTTTAATCCCGGTATTACATTTGAGGCTTTCCCATGGACCATTTAATTCGGGGACGAGTCAGGCTTGTGACTCGGATAACAAAAACAAGCGCTTTTTGGGAGGCAACCCAATTATCTATCTTTTTCTTTGTTTTTACCATAAGTGTAGGGGGAGACCCGTTGGTGTTTTCTATTTCCTCTCTTCTACTTATTCAGGGATTCGAGCGCTCAATGATCCACTCTTGATGATTTTTGACGACCCGTGATTCTGTGTTCCCATTTTCCTGGTTCTATCCTAAACTCTTTTCGATTCACTATTTTATATTTTTCAATATTCAAATAGGAATCTCTTTAGTTGTCCTTTCCTTAGCGAGATTTAAACAAAGTGCACAATGTCCTAAGTGTAGGGGAGTTTACTCCCACATGCTTAAACATTGAGGACAATGTTTATATTAAGTGTAGGGGGGACTTCTATCGAAGTTAAGTGGCTCTTTCCTTCTATTTGTCCTCATTTTAACCGGAAAATCAATTTTTCGACATTTTTCAAAATTTTTGATCTATTTTGGCCTATTAGTTTTTCCCTTTGTATAGTTATTTTCTTTCCTTATTAGAATAAATTTAAAAAAAGTGGTTTTAATTTTCAAACGTTGTGAATCTTTTGACTCAACCCGAGTTTACTCTAGCTAGTACCCTTAACGTGTTTAAGTCAAGTTTTGCTAGGCTTTTATATAGGGAGCTATAAAACGCGAAAGTCATAACTCTCACGGGTTAAGAACAAGAACTTTTCGCAAGTTCCTATAATTTATCCTAGAGAGTCGTTTATCAAGGGAACTTTAAAATGCGATTTCTAAACTTGAAAGAGTCCAAGAATTTGCAAGATCCAATAGGCGACTCGAAAACCCAAAACTTTGATTTAATAGGCTAAGCATCCACGAGTCTCATTCTTTGAGATTTTAAACAGTGGAGAACGAGAGATGATATAGTCAATTATAAGTCTGGTATTCTTTCGTGAGTTTATGTGAGTTAATTATAAGCCTATTCTCCCATCGCTTGCTAATAAATTTATCTGCAATAAATAAGGTTGTACGATTTGAAAAGTTACTTAGCTTCTAGCCCAAGATCGTTTAAAAGTTGCTCGGCATGGATTAGAGTTCATAGCCAAGGCATAACTTATTGAAGCAGGATGCGAAGATTGGCGAGTCCGAAAAGGCCCTAACAAGGCATGAGGGCTATATTTTGTTGCTAAAGATCTAAAGTGATGTGAAGAATCATTTATCAAAGATCAATATGAAGGATCGAGACACACGACGAAAAGCAAAAACTCCCCAAATGTCGTGGAGAAGTCTATCCGAAAAGACCCTAGCAAGGTATGAGGATGAATAGTTCCAAGTCCAAAAAGAACGCGGATTGTTGTATATCAAAGTCCAAAATAAAGATTGGAGAAAAATGAAGAAGTCGTGGTCCAAGTATGAATCTCTCAAAACTTCAAGTGAAGAAATTCCTATTCTGAAGAGAAGGCCATTATTTCATGAACGTCTCTCAAGGTTTGAAGTATGAAGTCGCTGCCAAATATCGGTCCAAGAAAGGTCTCAAATCGCGAAACGAGTTATGCCAAGATATGAACTTTATGAGGTCCCGAGAAGCAGTTTTAAAAGATTTTGTCCTTTAGCTAACTATTGATTAAATCGTTCACTTTATTTCGGCCTAATAAACTATCGAAATAAGTCAACAATGCATCCTCGTGATCATTCAAGACAAAAATAAAATATAAGAGATACACCTAGGAATAAGGGAGTCTAAGTGAATAATTGGCCCACATAAATTCGTGTTAGTTTGCTAACTTATAATAACAATGATCTCGTTTTTAAGCTTGGTTTGGAGAAAGTGAAAACTTGAGGATGATGACTATTCATGACATTTCCAAAACCCAAGGTATGTTTTTGATTTCTTTACTTTGAATGTTTATAGTTTTCTATCTCTTTAATAAAGGCAAACGTGGATTGATTATGATGAAAAGTGTAAACATGCTTTGTAACTAATGCATTGCATGAGGACATTGCAATGGTCAAGTGTAGGGGATTTGATATGTGTGTAAACACCCATCCTTTTTACCACTTAATTACAATAATAACCGAGCCAAAACGTGTATTTTATGTCATTTATGTCGGAATTATGCGTGGTTTGTGTTGTTGTTGTGATTTAGGACGAAAAGGTGAAAAGTGGAGAAAACACGGGCATTCACGGGCTTTTATCGAAGAAAAAAACGAAAGACGAAGTCAAGAAGTCAAGAGTGCAAAAAGAACGAAAGTACAAGACCAATTCTGAAGATTTATCGAAGAAAAAGTCAAAAGACGGAAGTTTACTAAAAGCCGAAGAACTCAAGTCTAATTTATTGAAGAATTACAAGACGAGTTCAAAGAAATCCCGAGCCAAAATCATTAAAGTCCAAGATTTAAGAAGATTAAAGAAAGCAAGTACCTAATGATGCAATTAAGAAAAGATGAAAGAGGGAGGAAGCTTCCTAAGCCTCCTTAATCTCCCCTATATATAGTTTAGGATTTCATTTCATTAGATTTGTTGGATAGTTTGACACACTATTTCTTCCATTTTATTTACCTTGCACATTTAAATTCATGTCATTTACCTTATTGTCAAGTTTAAATACATGTCTTGCACCTTAAATATCTTTAATTTCAAGTAAGTTTTCTTTTAATTCTTGTCAATCTTTATCTTTATTGTTTGATCTCCTATCTACCTTTCTTAATCTTTGATTTTTATGTTTATGTTTTGAGTTTTTATTGATTAAAGTGGGTTTTGATTATTTTGATTAGTTTTGTTAGTTTTGTTGTTTTGGATTGTTTGTTTATGATTAATACATGTTTATTGATTAGTTTGATTTAATCTTGTGGTTGATTTTGTTTAGTTTTTTATTAGATCCATGTATATATTGGTATCCCATGTTCTTCGCTTGTCTGCTTACTGTTCCCAGGAAATATTCCGGATCAAAGGCCAAAAGTTATTCCGTGTGAAGGTGTTTGCTGAAAATATTCCATATCAAAGTCGTTCATCCGGAATAATTATGTATTCCGGATCAAAGTGCTCTATCCGGAATATTCAACATTCTGGATCAAGGTTTTAGCCAAGGTGATTCATCCGGAATATCTAATATTCCGGATCAAGGCATTATTCCGGATCAGCAAGAACATTCCAGATCAATTAGTTTATTCGGAATAATTTATTATTCCGGATCAAACGGTTCATCCGGAATATCAGACATTCCGAATCAAGGACATATTCCGGACCAAGGACTTCCATCCGCAATAAGTGACATATTCCGGATCAAGGAGTTCTATTCGGAATATTATTCCGGATCAAGAGATATTTCGGATCAAGGGCAACATTCCGGATCAAAGCTACATTTCGAATAAAGAAGTTTATTCCGGATAGGTGACATATTCCGAGTAAGCGTTTTATTCTGGATCAAGTGTTTTGGGCAATATTCTGAGTGAAGAAGAACATTCCGAACGAAGGTGACATTCCGGATGAATGTTTATTCCGAACGAAGGATTATTCCGGATGAGCTATTTTTCAGGTTCTTTTTAAGTTACTATTTTTAAGTTTCTGTTTTTAATTTTCAAGCTTTATTTTTCCCGCCTTTTTCCTTAGTTGCACTTTAAGTTTATTTGCCTTAGATTTATTTTAGCCTTTCCTTAGTTTAAGTTTTAAGTTTTAGTTGCGTTTTAAGTTTGCCTTAGATAGTTTTAAGTTTGCGTTATTTACTTTAATTGCCTTTTAATTTCCGTCACGCTTTTAAATACTCGCCATTTATTTTAAATTAGACTTAGATTTAATTTAAAGTCAATTTACTTTAATTGTTTTGCACTTTTATTTACTACAACGACACAACTATTTGTTTCACCAAAGAACGACTGAGTCGCATAGTTAAACCCAGATCAATTCGATTAGACACACATCAACGAATCTTTCTTACTAGGTAAAATCCTTACATTACTTATTAAGTTGCTTATTTTGTGTTTTTAAAAGTCTTTAAATTCTAGCTTATTAGCTTTTCTTAAACGTGTTTTGATTAGGTTTTTAGGCGTGTGCTTATTTTATTAATAGCTTATTAGATTTAGCTTATTTTATACATTCCTTTTTCATTCTGGTCATCTTGATTGAAAAAGGGTTTTACATTCCTTTTATACATTCCTTTTACATTCTGATCATCTTGATTGTAAAATGGTTTTACATTCCTTTCAACATTCCTTTTACATTCCTTTCAGCATTCCTTTTAGCATTCCTTTTGCATTCCTTTTAAATTCCTTTTGGCATTCCTTTCAACATTCCTTTTACATTCCTTTCAGCATTCCTTTTAGCATTCCTTTCAGCATTCCTTTTACATTCCTTTCAGCATTCCTTTTAGCATTTCTTTTGCATTCCTTTTACATTCCTTTTAGCATTCCTTTTACATTCCTTTCAGCATTCCTTTTAGCATTCCTTTCAGCATTCCTTTTACATTCCTTTTAGCATTCCTTTTAGCATTCCTTTTACATTCCTTTTGCATTCCTTTTACATTCCTTTCAGCATTCCTTTTAGCATTCCTTTTGCATTTCTTTTACATTCCTTTTAGCATTCCTTTCAGCATTCCTTTTACATTCCTTTCAGCATTCTTTTTAGCATTCCTTTCATCATTCCTTTTACTTATCGCAATTTACATTTTCATTTTACTTAGTAATAGATAACCAAACCATTTTTCATTTCCACCAAGAACAATTGAGTAGCACTTTGAACCGGAAATCAATTCGAAAAGATTGGAACGAAATTATTTTATACATGGCCAAAACCCAGTTATTAAATGGCGCCGCTGCCGGGGAAACTAGTTATTAAATGAAAAGATCGGACGATAACTTTTCATACTTGGCTAAAAACCAGTTATTAAATGGCGCGGGTGCCGGCTCTTTTCGTGAAGATTAACGGTTTATTGTGAGAGACGCGTTGGATTTTGGTATCCGTTCACTTTTGAACGTTATTTTTCTTGTCAAATTTTCAAAAAAAAAATTATAAAAAAAAAATTCAAAAATCCCAAAAAAATTTAAAAAAACCATAAAATGCATTTATTTTCTAAGTTTTGCAACCAAAAATATTCCTCTTAACCCTCTATTGTGTTAATTTCTTTTTCTCAACCCCTCTAATTTTAATTCTTCGTGGATTTGTCTTGCGTATGGTGTGGGAGACCATGGCATGGTTATCAAACATGTCAATGGTATACTTGTGAGTGGTGTGGCTCTGATATTGACGATACACAATTTGGATTTTGTCCATTTTGCAATTCAACAAATTCATACTTCTTCTCTTACAATACTTTCTCACCCTCTCCCGTATATGACAATCCTTATCCTAACAATGCACCGGGTTTTTCTCCATACCCGTGGTGCAATATTTGTGGGGGCCCTCACGATGCTTCTTCTTGTCAACCGATGAATATCTTTGAGCCAATTCCGTGCTATGATTCCGGTTTGTATAACTTTGAGCCCCCACATCACACCCTCAATCATCAAACCTCTCAGGGAATTAGTCTTGACCAACAACTCACTACTTTGAATGACGTTCTAGAAAGTTTAGCTCAACTCCGAGCTGACTTGCATCAGGAAAGGCAACCTTTGCTTGATGGTGACCAAATCTTGAAATCCACCTACACCTTTTTGAGCCAATTTGGTCGTTTTCCCTTCTTTTTTACACCAAAATGTTTACTTACAGCGTGGAATAGAATGGGTTTAATTGAACATACTCAGGGAGATGATCAAAAGAAATTGCTTCATGAGCTTTTTAAAGATGTGGAGGTTATCAAGGAGGAGTTAGTGGACTATATCACTCCTAACTGGAATGGTCCAGTCTATTATGATGATGATGACGAGGATGATATCTACAATCTTAACCCATCTTCTGAGATTACTACTCATACTCTTGATATCCCTAATGTGCCTAAGGATTGTGATACATTGAGTGATATTAGTGATTTTGGTCTTGATAAATTCTTTGATGAGGTTTGTGATTCATCGAATTTTGAGGAGCTTACGGAAGAGGTCGCTCTTAATGATGATGATTTTTCTCCATGCTATGAGAATTTCACTTTTGAAATTTCTCCTTCTCCTCCGGGCGATGAAGGCGATGTTGATTTATTCTCTCCGACTTATGAGAAGTTCGCCCCTGAACTTGGTCTTTTAGATGAGGTGGAAGACGTTATTCTTCGCGACAAATTACTGAAATTTCATCTTCTTATTGCCAAGATTGAAGCGTTGAATTCTGCTCCTATTAATGAATCTTCACCTCCGTCTATTACTTTAGTAGAGAATAATGATACAGCTATGGAGGAAATCGACATTCGCTTAATATCTCCGGGAATTGATGATGATGACACGGAGGGGGAAATTATTTTTGATAATTTGCTGCAAGAAGGTAATGTCCCAAGTCCCCCTCCCGAGCACCTTTCATCCACTCCTTTTAACACCATTACGGAGGATGAGTGCTTTGACCCGGGAGGTAACATTGAACATTCCATGATTGATACCTTTACGGCTTTGCCGCTTTCTGAGCATCAATTATCTTTGGGGGATGACAATTTGCTTACTTTACCCACCTCACCTCCTGTGGATCTTGATTTCACATACTTCTCGTATGTTGAGCGGACTTTTCTCCCATTCAAGACTTATCCTCCGGCCTCTCCTTTATTAATGTCCTCTGGGAACGAGGACAAGGTCTTTGATCCTGGTATTACATTCGAGGCTTCCCCATGGACCATTTAATTAGGGGACGAGTCAGGCTCGTGACTCGGTTAACAAAAACAAGCGCTTTTCGGGAGGCAACCCATTTATCTATCCTTCACCGTTTTCATAATAAGTGTAGGGGAGCCCCGTATGTGTTTGTTGTCTTGTTTCTTATGTGCAGGGATTCGAGCTTTCAAAGATCCATTCTTGATGACTTTTGACGACCCGTGATTCCGTGTACCCGTCTTCCCGATTCTATCCTAAACTCTTTTGATTCACTATTTTATATTCTTCAATGTTAAAATAGGAATCACTTTAGTTGTCTCTTCCTTAGCAAGATTTAAACAAACGTGCACAATGTCCTAAGTGTAGGGGATTTTACTTCCACATGCTTAAACATTGAGGACAATGTTTATATTAAGTGTAGGGGGGACTTCTATCGAAGTTAAGTGGTATTTTCCTTGCATTTGTCCTCATTTTAACCGTAAAATTGATTTTTCGACATTTTTCAAAATTTTTGATCTATTTTAGCCTAGTAGTTTTTCCTTTGTTAGCGTTATTTACTTTCTTTGCTAGAATAAATTTTCAATAAAGTGGTTTTAAATTTTTCAAAGTCGTGAATATTTTGACTCAACCCGAGTTTACTTTTCTAAGTTTACTCTAGCTAGTATCCTTAACGTGTTTAAGTCAAGTTTTGCTAGGCTTTTATATAGGGAGCTTTAAAACGCGAAAGTATTAACTCTCACGGGTTAAGAACAAGAACTTTTCGCAAGTTCCTATAACTGATCCTAGAGAGTTGTTTATCAAGGGAACTTTAAAATGCGAATTCTAAACTTGAAAAAGTCTAAGAGTTTGCAAGATCCTATAGATGGCTCGAAAACCCAAAACTTGGATTTAATTGGTTAAACATCCACGAGTCTCATTCTTTAAGATTTTAAACTGTGGAGAACGAGAGATGATAGAGTCAATTATAAGTTTGGTACTCTTTCATGAATTTATGTGAGTTGATTATGAGCTTTTTCTCCCATCGCTTGTTAATAAATTTAATTTCAATAAATAAGGTTGTACGATTTGAAAAGTTACTTAGCTTCTAGCCCAAGATCGTTTAAAAGTTGCTTGGTATTAATTAGAGTTCATAGCCAAGGCATAACTTATTGAAGCGGGATGCGAAGATTGGCGAGTCCGAAAAGGCCCTAACAAGGCATAAGGGCTACATTTTGTTGCTAAAGATCCAAAGTGATGTGAAGAATCATTTATCAAAAAGCAATATGATGGATCGAGACACACGACGAAAAGCAAAAACTCCCCAAAAGAACATGGAGAAGTCTATCAAAAAAAGCCCTAACAAGGTATGAGGATAAATAGATACAAGTCCTAAAAGGAGGCGTATCGTTGTATATCACAGTCCAAAATAAAGATTGGAGAAAAATGAAGAAGTCGTGACTATGAAGAATCTCTCAAAAACTTCAAGTGAAGAAATTCCTATTATTAAGAGAAGACCATAATTTCAAGAACGTCTCTCAAGATTTGAAGTATGAAGTCGCTGCCAAATATCGGTCCGAGAAAGGTCTCAAATCGTGAAGCGAGTTATGCCAAGATATGAACTTTAAGAGGTCCCGAGAAGCAGTTTTAAAAGATTTTGTCCTTTAGCTAAATATTGATTAAATCGTCCCACTTTATTTTCTGCCTAAATAACTATCGAAATAAGTCAACAATGCATCCTCGTGATCATTCCAGACAAAAATAAAATATAAGAGATACACCTAGTAATAAGGGAGTCTAAGTAAATAATTGGCCCACATGAGTTCGTGTTAGTTTGCTAACTTATAATAACAATGATCTCGTTTTTAAGCTTGGTTTGGGGAACGTGAAACTTGAGGGTGATAATCATTCATGACATTTCCAAAACCCTAAGGTAAGTTTTTGATCTCTTTACTTTTTTTCTTATTTTTGAAATTTTCTATCATTTTAATAAAGGCCAATGTGGATTGATTATGATGGAAAATGTGAAACTTGCTTTGAACTAATGCATTGAATGAGGACATTGCAATGTTCAAGTGTAGGGGATTTGATTACTTATTTCGATAGCAAAGCTTATGTCCTGAAATCTTAGTTACCGGAATTTGATTACTCCCATTTATGGCAAACCTTAGTTACCAGAATTTGATTACTCCCAGTAGCTAGTCGTTTACCTCTGTAGAATCTTGTCTGATGTCCTGTTTTTCCACAGTTCTGACACTTGATAGTGCAAAACCCTGTGTGATGTAGAGAACATTTCTGAAAAAGGGTTGTCTTTTACTATAACCAGTGTTCGTAGTCATAGAATAAACTTTAGAAACATCATTTATTTTGTTCTGCTGCTGACGATTATTGCCCAGATTATAATTACGAAAACAATTCTTCTGGAAATTACGTTTAATATGAAAGTTCCTCCTATCATCAAACTTCCTCTTGTTATTGACTTCCATTGGTGTAGTATTATACCTTATCACTTGATCCATTAACCTTTGAGTAATGGTGATAACTTCCTCTAAAGTTTGGGGTTTATAGGCAGTAACATTCCCTTCTATGCTTCTAGGCAATCCTCCAATAAAATCTTCCATCAACCTCTCAGTATTAGGCACCATGTTAGGACATAGTGTTGCTAATTCCTGAAATCTTCGGATATAAGCTTTAAGATTATTCTCCTTCACTGCTAAATTATACAATTCCTCCTCTATTTTCCTAATATCATTGCGAGGACAATACTTTTTAGTTAGCAGATTTTTTAATTCATTCCACGGAATACGATAAGCTTGTTCAATGCCAATGGGTTATACATAAGCAATCCACCAAGACAAAGCTTCTTCTATTAACGTACCCGTAGCAAACTTCACTTTACAATCTTCTGAACAGTCACTGCGAACAAATACTGATTTAGTTCTTCAAACCAGCGGATAAGTCTAACAGCTCCTTCAGATCCTTTATAGTTAAAAGGCTGACAGTTCATGAAATACTTGTAAGTACATCTTCTTTCAACAAGAACTTATCTTCTAACAACATTTCCATTACTTGCTCCGGCTACATTGGAGGCTTGTGCTTGCAAAGTTGCAGTCACACTTTCAGCAACCAATTGCCTTATTTCTTCAGGTGTCATATTTATTGTCACAGATGTTGATGCTCTTGTAGGAGCCATCCTACCACATAATAACACTTGGATATTAAATTTTCATACGTGGAGTATAGAATAAATTTAATTTATCATTGTGGAGTTCTAATTCTTTTGGCAATTTCATATATATGAGGATTCATAATATGAATGATGATTTTCTTAACAAATTCATATATGAGGATTCATGATACTAATTATGATTAAATGACAAGAGTTTCAAGAACAAAAGCACACTTCTTTATTTATTAACAACTTATCGTTCATATTTACATGATAAGCATCGCTGTTACATAAAGAAAACTGTACATATTTACAAACTGAGACTAGATTTCTAAGCTTAATTTCTCATTTTAATCTCCTAAATTATGTCCAAAATATATCTGGAGTCAGATTGTTGATCAGTAGTTTTGAGATCTTCAATGAGTATTTCTAAATTAAGCCCAGTTCTCGTAAGTCCTTCTCTCAGTTCAACGGTCACCTTATCAAGTCTTGCCATCGCTACTTCAAAATAATGCATTCTTTTACTTAGTTTAATATTATGACGTCGGGTAACGTCTATTTTATATTCCATCTGCGTAAAATGCTCTTCAATTTCTCCTCTTCCTCTTATCAATTTTTAACATTACTTTCGACTCTTCTAAAAGCTTATAAGGAAATTACATCGAGATGACTTGCAATTGCAGTTAATTGCTGGTCATCCTTTTCCATAATCCGTGCTCTAGAGACCTCTTGAGTTTCATAAGGCTCTTCACGACTTGGATTAGGAGACGAATAAAGATCCTCATGTAACAGAAAATGAGACGTAGGTGAAGGTGTAACACCCTATTTGTTAATATGGAATGCTAAATTAAAATATGGCGTGTCATCAAAGCATGCAAGGTAAATGTCTAAACATTCATGACCATAAATAGAAATACCGGAATCAAACATCGGTAGTCTAGTAACTCACACATAAGAAATATTAAGTACTCTAAATGAAAGGACTAAACAATGTCCAAATAAAGTAAAGTATGAAAAGTACGAATAAATGAATAAGGTAAAAGAGGCCGGATAGCTTCCAATCCATATGCACATACTCTAGAGTTCCTACTTGTGACCTTGGGTACCTGCCGTTTGGGAACATGGAAAAGTAGACAGCTGAGCATAACTCTCAGTGCACAAATATACAATAAAGCATGGAAGACATAGAATATGAAAGCTTATAAAGAGCATAAATATAACACCCCCACCAAATGCTATGCGCAGCAGAATTACAACATTTGGGTGCTATACAGTTATCATCACACACACGCTATTTCGAACGACTCAAAGAGACGTAGAAATTTAAACATAAATTAAAGATTTTTTTTTAAAACAACAAAGTCTACTGTTTTCCAAAACCCAAAAATAATATAAAACAGAGTTGCGTTTTGGTCCCCCTTGAATCTCAACCCAAAATACAATTTTTGTTCACATGACATAATATAAAGTATTTAAGTGCTAAAAGGGAGGAAAAAACAAAGTAGACCGCCAAGCCACAACAACTTCCATCCTCGCATGCTCTACTGCTATCAACCTTGATTACCTGAAACACATGCTTAAAATCGTCAACACAAAGATTGAGCGAATCTATAGGTTTATCAAATCATCAGTTGAACATAAGTATTAAAAACCAATCATGATCATTCAATAGCATTGTGGCCATACAATCTATTATTCAAGGATATGACAATTGTGTTTAGCTCATGACACTAATCCGTTAACTCAATCACCCGCGTAATAATTACCGGCGTGATTCAGATGAAACAAGTGCCCATACTAAAGGCGTTAGTTGCAATTATACCTTATCTCTTATCACAAATTATCCGTCCGCAGGGGGTATCACCGTACTAGCCCTCGTCTCGGATAGGGTAGTCAACCCCATAGTACTATCACTTTGTATAAGCGGCTATTTCCCCCTTCGCAAGGGCAAGACAATAGTTAATAGTTCATGAAATTAGGGCCTTTTGCAACTAGGTACTCAACACAGTTTCAAGGCAACATTCGGGTCCAACAATCATTCATGACTTACGTTCATTTTCATTTAAATAGCATGTATCCCCCTCGCGGGTAAAATCATTTGAAATAAGTAAAGAGCGAGGCTATAGACTCACCTTGTGTAGTAGTAGTGGTTCTAGGAAAGACGTAACGAGAAATGTCACCGACGACGTGGATGCCCGGGAAAATGAAACACTTGACCTAAAAGTCAAAGTACGAAAACCAAATCAATACTCCGCATACATTATTGTACTAAACACACGCATATGCAAACACACTCAACGCTTATGAAAACTCACGCCAAAATCAAACAAGTAGTTGTTACTAGACTTATATCATTTATCAATGTTATTAAAGTTACTATCCATTTTACGGTTTCGCCGATACTTACCAAAAGTATGGGATGTTTTCCTAGACTTATACCCTTTTATAAAATTTGGGAAAATTCTCAAAAATACCTTAAGACCTGTAGAAAATCTATTTTTAATCCCATTAAAAGTTTTTGCTTTTACGACCCGTTACTCAACACATTACTAAACCTACATTTTTCGGACTGAAATTGTACTTTGACCAAGTCGGACTCATTTGACCCATTTAAAATATACCATTGACCTCTACGACACCTAAGTCTAATAATAGACTCAAATACACAGGTTTGAGACCAAAAATCAACCTATGACCTTTTACCAAACTATACCTATGGTCCCCGGGATTTGACCCAAAACCAAACACAAATTCGGATTGTGTTGGTTCTCATCTCCCGGTACACGTATTTTCAAAGTATCATAACTTTTGACTCGTTTGGAGTTAAAAGCTCTATCTTATACCGAAACGAGCGTCTCGGTGACCACTACAACTAAATCCTATGTTTATGACCTGTAGACAAAATAATTTTTATGAAAACACTTCGAACATTCTGCCTAAAATCAACTATCCCAAAATCAATCCTATACTCGTTTCCAACCCATTTTATCGGCACTAGACCTCAACCTAAACACTCATAACCATACCCAATCATAATAATCAGTCCTAAACTACCTAATTATCAAACCCATCTCAAAACCTAAACACAAATTCAAGCATGCAATATGTTTAAACCATTCAAACACACCCAAAACATCAATCTAGACACAAACCCATGACACATTTCATCAAACACCTTGAACACACCCAACACCCCCATTAGCCGTGGGGTGTTTGTGTTCAAAACACCCAAACCATGCTATTTTTAGTTGATTTTGTGGTTGATTATACATTACCCAATTACTAATTAGACAAACAAATGATTTAATTATACCAAAACATGTTTTTGAAAAATCATTGATTCTTGATAAATTTGTATTAATGCATGTTGAAATTTATTGTGGAAAAACACTTACCAAATGATTATAAGGAGTGGTCTTAAGTTGGATTAGATCAAAACAAGAAAAAAAAATTGTGGTGGTGGATGTGATGATGCCGACGGCCAAAGTGAGAGAGAGGGAAAGAGGGTGAAAAATTTTGGGGTTGTTTGTTTGTATGTTTTAGTTTTCCTCCTTTTTGTAAAGTTTGAGGGACCTTTGGTGCAATTTGGCTAATCTTTTGGCCTTGTATGAAAACGACTCTTCTAAATAGCGGGAAACGACCTATTAGTTGACTTGAAAATTTACGGGAGTCGGGGGTCGCCCCGAACACTCAAAATTACTTTTAAATGGTTCAAACGCACACAAAACGAATATACACATGGTTCCGACTCGACTTAACACGTAATAAAAATAAAATCTCGAAAAACTCAAATATCGATCAATCGATAATAAAAGATAAATTTTGGGCATCCGTCGGTATCGTAGTCGTTTTCGGTTCTTCTTAAATCGTCAAACGTTAAATTACGACCGTAAACGTTGGTTTCAACTTAAACCGTCAAATAAATCCATGATAAAATTTCTTAAAAATTTTAAAAATATACGTAAAATAGGATTAAACAAATGACGTTGGGCTCGGGATATCACATCCACAAGTGAGCCACAACTTAAGAGAGATGCTCATACTGAACAGATCTTGAGACAATAACTTAGCATCTTACGGCACTTTCACGGGTCTTACATCCTCCCCTCCTTAAGGGAGCGACGTCTCGGCGCTCTCCGGTTCTTATACTCGCATTTCGTACTACTAGAAAGGTGGGGGTACTTCTTCCTAAAGAGGTCTTCACATTCCGATGTGGACTTCGGTTCACGTCTCGGATTCCATCACACCTTCACGATGAGCATTATACCTTGCTTCAATCTCCTAACATCTCGATCCATGGTTTCCACTTCAATTCCCCAATTTCTTCCTACGGTTATCAACACGTCTCTTTTCAAAGCTTCTCGCGGTTAGCAAGTGATACTTAATCTACCCCATCTCTTCCGTAGCCTCTCGAATCATTTCAAGTCCATTCAACTGACTTTTTCCTACTTCATTCTATCCAACTGGCGATCTACATTTTCATCAACATTTTCTTCAAATGCCGCAGCTTCAATGCTACCATGGTAAATGTCGTTGCACAAAGATACTACCAACGGCAAGTATCGATCTCAACAACTATCAAAATCAATCACACACGTTCGGAGCATGTCTTCCAACTTTCGAATCGTCCTTTCACTTGGTTCATAATCTCATAAAACAACTACTCACAAAATAAAATCACACGGGTCACACATAACCCCATCGAAAACGTTCAAAATATACAAGACGAATTAATTATTACTAGTCGTACAGAATCAACTTATTGCAATATTACGTACATACAACCCTAGTCCGTCACAACGAACATCGATACGGAATCATCCGACGTATACATAACTCTCTCGAAAACGTCACAATCCAATCAACACAAAAGCCATAATAAGACACATACAACCACATTACAGCATGTTTGCAAAATAGCCAAACCATGCCAGGTAAATAAGTTCAAGGATATGACAATTGTGTTTAAGCTCATGACACTAATCCGTTAACTCAATCACCCGCGTAATAATTACCGGCGTGATTCAGATGAAACAAGTGCCCATACTAAAGGCGTTAGTTGCAATTATACCTTATCTCTTATCACAAATTATCCGTCCACAGGGGGTATCAACGTACTAGCCCTCGTCTCGGATAGGGTAGTCAACCCCATAGTACTATCACTTTGTATAAGCGGCTATTTCCCCCTTCGCAAGGGCAAGACAATAGTTAATAGTTCATGAAATTAGGGCCTTTTGCAACTAGGTACTCAACACAGTTTCAAGGCAACATTCGGGTCCAACAATCATTCATGACTTACGTTCATTTTCATTTAAATAGCATGTATCCCCCTCGCGGGTAAAATCATTTGAAATAAGTAAAGAGCGAGGCTATAGACTCACCTTGTGTAGTAGTAGTGGTTCTAGCGAAGACGTAACGAGAAATGTCACCGACGACGTGGATGCCCGGGAAAATGAAACACTTGACCTAAAAGTCAAAGTACGAAAACCAAATCAATACTCCGCGTACATTATTGTACTAAACACACGCATATGCAAACACACTCAACGCTTATGAAAACTCACGCCAAAATCAAACAAGTAGTTGTTACTAGACTTATATCATTTATCAATGTTATTAAAGTTACTATCCATTTTACGGTTTCGCCGATACTTACCAAAAGTATGGGATGTTTTCCTAGACTTATACCCTTTTTTAAAATTTGGGAAAATTCTCAAAAATACCTTAAGACCTGTAGAAAATCCATTTTTAATCCCATTAAAAGTTTTTGCTTTTACGACCCGTTACTCAACACATTACTAAACCTACATTTTTCGGACTGAAATTGCACTTTGACCAAGTCGGACTCATTTGACCCATTTAAAATATACCATTGAACTCTACGACACCTAAGTCTAATAATAGACTCAAATACACAGGTTTGAGACCAAAAATCAACCTTTGACCTTTTACCAAACTATACCTATGGTTCCCGGGATTTGACCCAAAACCAAACACAAATTCGGATTGTGTTGGTTCTCATCTCCCGGTACACGTATTTTCAAAGTATCATAACTTTTGACTCGTTTGGAGTTAAAAGCTCTATCTTATACCGAAACGAGCGTCTCGGCGACCACTACAACTAAATCCTATGTTTATGACCTCTAGACAAAATAATTTTTATGAAAACACTTCGAACATTCTGCCTAAAATCAACTATCCCAAAATCAATCCTATACTCATTTCCAACCCATTTTATCGGCACTAGACCTCAACCTAAACACTCCTAACCATACCCAATCATAATAATCAGTCCTAAACTACCTAATTATCAAACCCATCTCAAAACCTAAACACAAATTCAAGCATGCAATATGTTTAAACCATTCAAACACACCCAAAACATCAATCTAGACACAAACCCATGACACATTTCATCAAACACCTTGAACACACCCAACACCCCCATTAGCCGTGGTGTGTTTGTGTTCAAAACACCCAAACCATGCTGTTTTTAGTTGATTTTGTGGTTGATTATACATTACCCAATCACTAATTAGACAAACAAATGATTTAATTATACCAAAACATGTTTTTGAAAAATCATTGATTCTTGATAAATTTGTATTAATGCATGTTGAAATTTATTGTGGAAAAACACTTACCAAATGATTATAAGGAGTGGTCTTAAGTTGGATTAGATCAAAACAAGAAAAAAAAATTGTGGTGGTGGATGTGATGATGGCCGACGGCCAAAGTGAGAGAGAGGGAAAGAGGGTGAAAAATTTTGGGGTTGTTTGTTTGTATGTTTTAGTTTTCCTCCTTTTTGTAAAGTTTGAGGGACCTTTGGTGCAATTTGGCTAATCTTTTGGCCTTGTATGAAAACGACTCTTCTAAATAGCGGGAAACGACCTATTAGTTGACTTGAAAATTTACGGGAGTCGGGGGTCGCCCCGAACACTCAAAATTACTTTTAAATGGTTCAAACGCACACAAAACGAATATACACATGGTTCCGACTCGACTTAACACGTAATAAAAATAAAATCTCGAAAAACTCAAATATCGATCAATCGATAATAAAAGATAAATTTTGGGCATCCGTCGGTATCGTAGTCGTTTTCGGTTCTTCTTAAATCGTCAAACGTTAAATTACGACCGTAAACGTTGGTTTCAACTTAAACCGTCAAATAAATCCATGATAAAATTTCTTAAAAATTTTAAAAATATACGTAAAATAGGATTAAACAAATGACGTTGGGCTCGGGATATCACATCCACAAGTGAGCCGCAACTTAAGAGAGATGCTCATACTGAACAGATCTTGAGACAATAACTTAGCATCTTATGGCACTTTCACGGGTCTTACATCCTCCCCTCCTTAAGGGAGCAACGTCTCGGCGCTCTCCGGTTCTTATACTCGCATTTCGTACTACTAGAAAGGTGGGGGTACTTCTTCCTAAAGAGGTCTTCTCATTCCGATGTGGACTTCGGTTCACGTCTCGGATTCCATCACACCTTCACGATGAGCATTATACCTTGCTTCAATCTCCTAACATCTCGATCCATGGTTTCCACTTCAATTCCCCAATTTCTTCCTACGGTTATCAACACGTCTCTTTTCAAAGCTTCTCGCGGTTAGCAAGTGATACTTAATCTACCCCATCTCTTCCGTAGCCTCTCGAATCATTTCAAGTCCATTCAACTGACTTTTTCCTACTTCATTCTATCCAACTGGCGATCTACATTTTCATCAACATTTTCTTCAAATGCCGCAGCTTCAATGCTACCATGGTAAATGTCGTTGCACAAAGATACTACCAACGGCAAGTATCGATCTCAACAACTATCAAAATCAATCACACACATTCGGAGCATGTCTTCCAACTTTTGAATCGTCCTTTCACTTGGTTCATAATCTCATAAAACAACTACTCACAAAATAAAATCGCACGGGTCACACATAACCCCATCGAAAACGTTCAGAATATACAAGACGAATTAATTATTACAAGTCGTACAGAATCAACTTATTGCAATATTACGTACATACAACCCTAGTCCGTCACAACGAATTCATCGATACGGAATCATCCGACGTATACATAACTCTCTCGAAAACGTCACAATCCAATCAACACAAAAGCCATAATAAGACACATACAACCACATTACGGCATGTTTGCAAAATAGCCAAACCATGCCAGGTAAATAAGTTCAAGGATATGACAATCGTGTTTAAGCTCATGACACTAATCCGTTAACTCAATCACCCGTGTAATAATTACCGGCGTGATTCAGATGAAACAAGTGCCGATACTAAAGGCGTTAGTTGCAATTATACCTTATCTCTTATCACAAATTATCCGTCCGCAGGGGGTATCAACGTACTAGCCCTCGTCTCGGATAGGGTAGTCAACCCCATAGTACTATCACTTTGTATAAGCGGCTATTTCCCCCTTTGCAAGGGCAAGACAATAGTTAATAGTTCATGAAATTAGGGCCTTTTGCAACTAGGTACTCAACACAGTTTCATGGCAACATTCGGGTCCAACAATCATTCATGACTTACGTTCATTTTCATTTAAATAGCATGTATCCCCCTCGCGGGTAAAATCATTTGAAATAAGTAAAGAGCGAGGCTATAGACTCACCTTGTGTAGTAGTAGTGGTTCTAGCGAAGACGTAACGAGAAATGTCACCGACGACGTGGATGCCCGGGAAAATCAAACACTTGACCTAAACGTCAAAGTACGAAAACCAAATCAATACTCCGCGTACATTATTGTACTAAACACACGCATATGCAAACACACTCAACGCTTATGAAAACTCACGCCAAAATCAAACAAGTAGTTGTTACTAGACTTAGATCATTTATCAATGTTATTAAAGTTACTATCCATTTTACGGTTTCGCCGATACTTACCAAAAGTATGGGCTGTTTTCCTAGACTTATACCCTTTTTTAAAATTTGGGAAAATTCTCAAAAATACCTTAAGACCTGTAGAAAATCCATTTTTAATCCCATTAAAAGTTTTTGCTTTTACGACCCGTTACTCAACACATTACTAAACCTACATTTTTCGGACTGAAATTGCACTTTGACCAAGTCGGACTCATTTGACCCATTTAAAATATACCATTGACCTCTACGACACCTAAGTCTAATAATAGACTCAAATACACAGGTTTGAGACCAAAAATCAACCTTTGACCTTTTACCAAACTATACCTATGGTCCCCGGGATTTGACCCAAAACCAAACACAAATTCGGATTGTGTAGGTTCTCATCTCCCGGTACACGTATTTTCAAAGTATCATAACTTTTGACTCGTTTGTAGTTAAAAGCTCTATCTTATACCGAAACGAGCGTCTCGGCGACCACTACAACTAAATCCTATGTTTATGACCTGTAGACAAAATAATTTTTATGAAAACACTTCGAACATTCTGCCTAAAATCAACTATCCCAAAATCAATCCTATACTCGTCTCCAACCCATTTTATCGGCACTAGACCTCAACCTAAACACTCCTAACCATACCCAATCATAATAATCAGTCATAAACTACCTAATTATCAAACCCATCTCAAAACCTAAAAACAAATTCAAGCATGCAATATGTTTAAACCATTCAAACACACCCAAAACATCAATCTAGACACAAACCCATGACACATTTCATCAAACACCTTGAACACACCCAACACCCCCATTAGCCGTGGGGTGTTTGTGTTCAAAACACCCAAACCATGCTGTTTTTAGTTGATTTTGTGGTTGATTATACATTACCCAATCACTAATTAGACAAACAAATGATTTAATTATACCAAAACATGTTTTTGAAAAATCATTGATTCTTGATAAATTTGTATTAATGCATGTTGAAATTTATTGTGGAAAAACACTTACCAAATGATTATAAGGAGTGGTCTTAAGTTGGATTAGATCAAAACAAGAAAAAAAAATTTGTGGTGGTGGATGTGATGATGGCCGACGGCCAAAGTGAGAGAGAGGGAAAGAGGGTGAAAAATTTTGGGGTTGTTTGTTTGTATGTTTTAGTTTTCCTCCTTTTTGTAAAGTTTGAGGGACCTTTGGTGCAATTTGGCTAATCTTTTGGCCTTGTATGAAAACGACTCTTCTAAATAGCGAGAAACGACCTATTAGTTGACTTGAAAATTTACGGGAGTCGGGGGTCGCCCCGAACACTCAAAATTACTTTTAAATGGTTTAAACGCACACAAAACGAATATACACATGGTTCCGACTCGACATAACACGTAATAAAAATAAAATCTCGAAAAACTCAAATATCGATCAATCGATAATAAAAGATAAATTTTGGGAATCCGTCGGTATCGTAGTCGTTTTCGGTTCTTCTTAAATCGTCAAACGTTAAATTACGACCGTAAACGTTGGTTTCAACTTAAACCGTCAAATAAATCCATGATAAAATTTCTTAAAAATTTCAAAAATATACGTAAAATAGGATTAAATAAATGACGTTGGGCTCGGGATATCACATCCACAAGTGAGCCACAACTTAAGAGAGATGCTCATACTGAACAGATCTTGAGACAATAACTTAGCATCTTACGGCACTTTCACGGGTCTTACATCCTCCCCTCCTTAAGGGAGCGACGTCTCGGCGCTCTCCGGTTCTTATACTCGCATTTCGTACTACTAGAAAGGTGGGGGTACTTCTTCCTAAAGAGGTCTTCACATTCCGATGTGGACTTCGGTTCACGTCTCGGATTCCATCACACCTTCACGATGAGCATTATACCTTGCTTCAATCTCCTAACATCTCGATCCATGGTTTCCACTTCAATTCCCCAATTTCTTCCTACGGTTATCAACACGTCTCTTTTCAAAGCTTCTCGCGGTTAGCAAGTGATACTTAATCTACCCCATCTCTTCCGTAGCCTCTCGAATCATTTCAAGTCCATTCAACTGACTTTTTCCTACTTCATTCTATCCAACTGGCGATCTACATTTTCATCAACATTTTCTTCAAAAGCCGCAGCTTCAATTTGTTGTTATTGTTGAGGTGCGGTGGATTATTGTTGTTGTTCACACCTGTCATAGCTAAATCTTCACGAGTCTCGGGCTCTGGATAAGTTGAAGATCTAGTACGCATACACCTGCAAAAGCAAAAGAAAAAGATACCAAACACAAAGAGAATATATATACACTATAAAGAAAATAAAATCTTTTTGGATTTTTGAAAATTTTTAATTTTTATGGATTTTTAACAATTTTTAATTTTTATGGATTTTTGGAAATTTTTAAGCAAGAAAATAACGCTCACGAATAAACTGATCCCAAAAAGCAACGCGTCTCTCACAGAAAACCGTTAATCTTTACGAAAAGAGCCGGCAGCGGCGCCATTTAATACGAGGCTTTTACCTGTAAGAAAATATCGTTGTTCCTGTCTCTTCAAATTGAAAAATGGATTAATGTGCAACTCATTTGTTTTTGGTGAAAACAAATGTTTTGTCGTTGTAGTAAAAGGAAAAGTGCACAAACTTTGAAGTAAAAGGCAGGTAAAATAAAGCTAAAAGTAATTAATAATAAATGACGAGAAAGTAAAGCGAGACGAAAAGTTAAAAGGCAAACTTAAAAGTAAATAAGGCAAACTTAAAATGCAACTAAAAATAAACTAAGGCAAGGCTTAAAATGTAAACTTAAAACTATCCTAAAGGCAAGCAAACTAAAAATGTAACTAAGGAAAAAGGCGGGAAAAGTAAATGCTAAAAACTAGAAAAACCTAAGTGCGAAAACAAACCCAAATTAGTCCTTATCCGGAATCCATCTTGTCACTTATCCGGAATCCAAATAAAGCCTAATCCAGAAAACGACTACTAAAGCTTATCAGGAAAACGAGTTAGTCTCCTTATCCGGAAAACGTGTAAAAACCCTTATCCGGAAACAAGTTGCAAAGCTTTTCCGGAAAACACCCTAGAATCTCTTATCCGGAATCCTCTACACTTCCTTATCCGGAAAACACTTCAAAACTCTTATCCGGAATCCGTCTTTTGGACGTTATCCAGAATCCAATTTTTAACTCTTATCCGGAAATCAAGTTGCGTAGTCTTATCCGGAAAACAGGCTTAAGGGTCTTATCCGGAAAACGTGCTTCAAGTTCTTATCTGGAATAAGTTGTTTTAACGCTTATCCGCAAAAGGGCTTATACGCTTATCCGGAAAAAGAGGGTTATACCCCTTGTAACACCCCATTTTGGAAATGGAAATATCACAGAAATTATGGCGTGTAATCAAAGCATACAAGGTAAAATGTCTAAACATTACTTGACCATAAAAAGGAAAATACTGGAATCAAACATCGGTAGTCCAAAAGTAAAGCTCATCACACACAAACATAGTATAATAAAGGAAAGGACTAAACAATGTCCAAAGCATAAGTATCATAAGAAAGGAAATGCATAATGTAAAGTAGGCTAGACAGCTTCCAGTCCATATGCACGTACTCTTAGTGTCTACGAGCGTCCCTGAGTACCTGCCGTTTTGGGAACATAGAAAAGGAAAACGGCTGAGCAAATACGCTCAGTGCACGGATGTACAATAAAGCATGAATAGGATAAGCATATAACATAATAACAGCGGAAGAAACTAAGTCCCGAGTAACCTGGTTAAGTCTTAATAAAACTGGTTTTATAGTTTGAAAGTCTTATGTTTATCTTATTAAAACCTGTTTGTCATATTTTACCATTAGCCAATATAGGTCATGAAAATCTACCGTGCATGAATAATTGGAGGGGTGACCTCATCATGCAAATTAGAGGGGCTGCCTCTAATTTAATATACTGGTTTTTGGGTAGGAGGGATCAGCTCCTTGTGAAGGATGCAAGGCACACATCACATTCACCATGTAATCCTGAATAAAAACATGTAACTAGGATGCACCCATACGCCCCACATGATAAATATAAATAAATGGCCAAAAGCTGAAGGGACGCCACGAGCAGTCACTCCGCCGTGGTGAAGTCATAACATCAGTGCCTCTAATGTTATGGTTATGGTACCTCCATAACTAGGTGAAACTGGTCATGCATGTATATGGCTATAGGTAATCTTAATTAAACATAAGCAATCAAACTCATAACTTATACTATGGGAAAACAGTTGGCTGCATACGGGGAATCCTAATAAGGAAAGAATGTCCATACTGAAAGGACGGGAATCCGTACCTTATGTCTAGTGAACGAGAAAGACGAACTGCGAGAATCCTACTTCCGAATCACTAGTGCTACATAAATACGTACATGAATAAGTATCTGCTTACTAAATACATAGCTGGTTTTATGTCATGTCTTAGCTTATTTTATGTGTTCTTACCATGTTTTACTGTTTTAAAGCCTTAAACTGTGTTAAATCTTATATTCTGTTTAATCTGATTAAGTATTTCTGGTATTTCATGTGTTATTATACTTACTGTGTAACAAAAAGTAACTTTCCAAAAATAGCAGGTTTCCTAAAATAGAAAGTTTCCAAAAATAGAAAGTTTCCAAAAATAGAAAGTTTCCAAAAATAGAAAGTTTCCAAAAATAGAAAGTTTCTATAAATAGAAAGTTACCAAAATTAGAAAGTTTCCAAAAATAGAAAGTTTCCAAAAATAGAAAGTTTCCAAAAATAGAATGTTTCCAAAAATAGATTTACTGCTTAAAATAGATAAGTTTCTAAAAATGGAAAGTTTCCATAAATAGATTAGCTGCCTTAATTAAATAAGTTTCCATAAATAGATTAGCTGCCTGAAATAAATAAGTTTCTAAAAATAGCTAGTTTCCATAAATAGATTAGCTGCCTTATTTAATTAAGTTTCTAAAAATAGAAAGTTTCCATAATTAGAAATAAGCTGGTTAAATAAGCTAAGTATATAAGCCTAAGTGTTTTTCATGATTATTTCCTAAGTCATATGGTATATTGTATAGTTTAATAATTATTTCATGTAATTTAATTAAACTATAGGTTATAATATTTAATTAAAGTATAACATGTTTTTAATTAAATAAGTTAAATACTTAGGTTAAAATATGTATTATTATATATTAATAATATAACCTAACTCATGTTAATTAATTAATTATATCCATGGTTTTTTAAAATAATTAATTAATTATAAGTCTTAAAAATATAAATACTTAGGTTAAAATAATTTCATGATCATTAATAACTAAATAACCTAAGTCATGTTATTAAATTGATCACATCATTTTATTAATTTAATTATAACATAAGTTCATAAACATAAAAAAAACTAACATACACCATGAACCGGATCTAGCCTAAAAAAACATGAACCGGACATGAATTGACACCGTACCCTGAACCAACTCGGGGTACCCCGTGTTTCCCTTGCTGCCGTAGGACCCACACGCACCAACCAAGACCATATGATCTTGGTGGTGGTCGGCTTGGCAAACCGAAACCCCTTCGGGTTCGGTTGCAGCCTGTGGCCAAAACAAACACCCCTTAAAAACAACCCTTTGATTTAATTTAACACCAAAACATGTTAGATATATGATTAATTATTATGTTTTTATAAAAACATCACATGTTCATACTTAATAAAAAGATTAAATTAAAAGAAAAGGTTTAAAAAGGTTTTACCGAATTCGTGGATCAAGAGAACGAAGAACAAACACGATCAATCACCAAATCTTCAAGATCAAAGATCAAAAATCACCTTGTATGGTGTTCTTAGGGTGGCGGCACAAAGAGACAAGGGAAGAGGAGGTTTTAGGTTTTTCTTAAAATCTTCTATAAAGTTAATTTGTGTAGTGTAAATATAATTAACCCCCTTTAGTAATTTTGACAAATGGGCTTGGCCCATTTGTCCTTGTTGGCCGCGGTTAGGGACCCCACTTGGGGTACCCGTACCTTTTTCCGTGTCTCGTTATTTAGTTACTCGTTTGTGATTATATATGTTTGTGTTTTAATTGTTCTCGTTACGTAAATACCGTGATCTAATATATTTAATTACGCTCGTAATAAATATATATACGTAATTAATAATAGTTCGTGTTTTAATTACGTTCATGATTTCATGATCGCATGTTCGTGATTAATTATCGTTAAATAATTATTACGTGATCGTGCATAGTAAATACTTATCGTGTTCTGACACGTACGTAATACGTAAACTCCTAACACGTAATCGTAATCATGCTATATTAGGAAAGTTTTAATCTAGTACGTACGATCCTAAGGGTACTATGCATGGTAAAAGCATGCGGGTTTTACAACTCTTCCCCCCTAAAAAGAATAATTCGTCCCCGAATTATATATAAAGTAATTGGAAAAGAAGAACATACCCGAATTCAAAATATGAAATGAGGGTAAGAAGCCCGGATAGACTCCTCCGTTTCCCAAGTGGCTTCCCGCTCGGTATGATCCCTCCATAGAATTTTGACGAATGGAATCGTCTTCTTTCTCATGACTCGTTCTTGTCTGTCAAGAACTCGTTCGGGTTCTTTTATAAAAGTAAGATCTTCACGTATCTGTTCCAGTGGATACTGAACCATGTGAAGGGGATGATACTGGTACCCTCTGAGTAAGGACACATGAAACGCATTGTGCACATGCGAAAGCTGCGGAGGTAACGCCAATCGGTAAGATACTTCACCGACTCGTTTAATGATATCAAACGGTCCGATGAAACGAGGACTGAGCTTCCCTTTAATCCCGAAGCGTCTAACACCACATGCCGGCGAAACCTTAAGGAAGACGTGATCTCCTACGTTAAAGTGTATATCCCTACGATGCTTATCGGCGTAGCTCTTCTGTCGTGACCGTGCCTCCTGAATCTTCTGCTTAGCTACTGCGATCTTCTCATTTGTCATCTCTATGATTTCCGGTCCTTCGAGTGTTCGCTCGCCAACCTGATCCCAGCAGATTAGGGCGCGACACTTTCTCCCATACAATATCTCAAATGGAGCACATTTGATGCTTGCGTGTCAGCTGTTGTTGTATGCAAACTCCACCAAACAGATGTATTCGTCCCAATCACCCGTCTATTCCAACGCACATGACCTCAACATATCTTCCAATGTCTGAATGGTTCGCTCCGACTGTCCGTCCGTTTGAGGATGAAAAGCCGTGCTAAGCTTAAGTTGTGTACCCCAAGCTTTCTGCAGACCTCTCCAAAAGCGCGAAGTGAATCGAGGATCTCTGTCTGAGACGATGCTGGATGGTGCACCGTGGAGTCTCATGATCTCTCGTATATACGTATCTGCGAGTTTACTTATCGGATCTTCCTTGCGGATCGGTAAGAAATGAGCTGATTTGGTAAGTCGATCAACGATAACCCAAATTGCATCGTGCTTCCTTTTGGTAGGCGGAAGACCGGTAACAAAATCCATGGTGATTTTGTCCCACTTCCACTCTGGAATATTTAACGGTTGAAGGAGACCGCCAGATCGTTGATGCTCGATCTTAACCTGCTGGCAGGTAAGACATTTGGAGACCTAAGTGGCCACATCCTGTTTCATACCACTTCACCAAAAGTACTGCTTGATGTCATGGTACATCTTAGTCGAACCAGGATGTATCGAGAATGGGGAGCTATGAGCTTCCACTAACAAAGCTTCCCGGAGTTCTTGGTCATCAGGAACACAAAGTCTAGTGCCCTGCCATACGATACCATCTGCATCTACTCTGAATTCTGTCTGCTTCTCCAAATTCTGTACTATCGCCCAGATTTCTCTGTCATCCTTCTGAGCTTCCTTGATCTTAGATAGTAACTCAGGTTCTACTCTAAGATTAGCCCAGTAACCGTGTTGTCCACGTACCATGATCTCGGTGTCTAGTCGCTCCAAGTCTCTAATGATTTCCTCTTTGATTCTAATTCCGTTGATCATTCCGGACTTCCTGCTAAGAGCATCTGCTACTACATTTGCCTTTCCGGGATGATACTATAGATTAATGTCATAATCCTTCAACAGCTCTAACCATCTCCTCTTCCTCATGTTCAATTCACGCTGAGTGAAGATATACTTCAAGCTCTTGTGGTCCGTGAAAATGTCACATGATTCTCCATATAAGTAGTGCCTCCATATCTTCAATGCAAACACGACTGCAGCAAGTTCCAGATCGTGCGTGGGGTAATTTTCTTCATAAGGCTTAAGCTGCCGTGAAGCGTACGTGATCACTTTCCCATGTTGCATGAGAAAACAGCCAAGTCCCTTCCCCGATGCATCGCTGTAGATTTGAAATCCACCCGTACCAGATGGTAGAGTTAGAATAGGTGAAGATACTAGCTTCTGCTTCAGGTCTTCAAAGCTCTTCTCTCGATCTTCAGTCCAGACGAATTTCTCCCCTTTCCGCATCAGTTTGGTCAATGGTAGTGCTAGGCGGGAAAAGTTCTCTACGAACCTACGGTAATAGTCAGCTAAGCCTAAGAAACTACGGACTTCCGTCGTTGATGTCGGCCTTGGCCACTTAGTAATGGCCTCAACCTTCGCTGGATCCATAGTGATTCCTTCTGCTGATACAATGTGACCTAAGAATGCCACCTTGTCTAACCAGAACTCACACTTGGAGAATTTAGCATACAGCTGCTTCTGGCGAAGAATCTGTAGTATTGTACGAAGATGGTCTTCGTGTTCCTCCTTGGACTTTGAGAAAATCAGGATGTCATCGATGAACACAATGACAAATTTGTCCAGAAATTCATGGAAGATTCTGTTCATCAGATCCATGAACACTGCTGGAGCATTTGTCAGGCCAAATGGCATAACTACAAACTCGTAGTGGCCATAACGAGTACGAAAGGCAGTCTTAGCTATATCCTTCTCCTTGAACCGTAGCTGATGATAGCCTGACCTAAGATCAATCTTGGAGAAGTGTTTGGCCCCTTGGAGTTGGTCAAACAGATCGTCAATGCATGGCAGTGGATATCTATTCCGAATGGTAATCTTGTTGAGCTCGCGATAGTCTATGCAAAGACACATACTGCCATCCTTCTTCTTAACAAACAAAACTGGTGCGCCCCATGGAGATGCGCTCGGTCGAATGAAACCTCGCTCAAGAAGTTCTTGCAGTTGATCCTTCAGCTCCTTCAGCTCTATGGGAGCCATGCGATAAGGAGCCTTGGAGATTGGTTCAGCTCCTGGAATCAGCTCGATATTGAATTCCACTTCTCGTGCAGGTGGTATGCCCGGAAGTTCTGCTGGAAACACATCTTGGAATTCCGACACTATAGGTTGATCCTGAATCGATGGAGATTCAGCATCCATGTCGTGAACCGTAGCTAGATAACCATTGCAGCCATGTGACAGTAGTGCACGCGCTTGCAGGGTGGATATGACTTGTACAGACCGTCCGGGTATGAACCCATTATGAATGTACTCTGGTGCATTAACATCACCGAAGATAACTCGATATGAATGGCAGTCTATGGTAGAATGATACTTGGATAGCCAATCCATGCCCAAAATCATGTCGAAGTCATTCATGTCCAGCGGAAGTGCGTCGACAGGTCGAACCTGATCATCAAATTCTAGAGGAAGACTCTTGTATACATGGGTGATTAATACAGAGTCCCTCAAAGGCGTGGAAATAGTAAGCCTATTTTCTAGTGGCAAGGGAGGCATCCTAATGTTCTTAGCATAAGAAGTAGAAATAACCGAGTGAGTAGCACCCGTATCGAAAAGAACACATGCAGCGCGACCATACATATACAAGATTCCAGTGATGGTACCTGTAGACTTGTTGGCCTGGTCTCGAGATGTCGTGTAGACACGCCCGGCAGTAGGAGGCGGCTTGGTATCAGCATGTCCTGATGTACCCTCCATCTCGCCCTTACAGTAATCCTTCATAATATGGCCAGGAAGACCACACTTGAAGCACGCATCAGTATTACGGCGACATGGTCCTGGGTGCCTACGATGGCAAGTAGAGCAAAGAGGATGAGTGTATCCTCCAGTAGGTGCTCTGGCTGGCTGAGGACCTGATAACAACATTTTACATAAGACATGATAGTTGGGTACAAAGGACAAAGCGGATAATCATAAGATTGAATACCAGTGAATAGCTGGACGGCTAGGCTGTGAACCTCTCTGGTTCTGGTCCCTACCGTTTCCATGGTTCCTGGTAGAAGTTTGATAAAGTGTCAGAATATGAGTTATAACATAAAACATAAGGAATTTCGTAAGTATTAGGACCTGTTGTTGTTGGAGTGCCCGGCGTTGTTACGGTAATTGTCATCACCGCCACGCCTATCCGTAGCAGAACGGTCGTTAGTCTGACCGTTTCCCTTGGGCTGATGAGGTTGCTGCTGAGTAGCCGGCTGAGACCGGTCCCCAGTTTTCTTCCTGGACGATACAGTTAAAGAGATGAATAACTGACATATGGAAAGTATACGGATTGGTCACCGCTTGAATACGAATGTTTACCTCTTGTCGGGTCTTTCATCTTCCCCGAACTCATATCCCTCTTGCAGTATCTCCAGTCTACGTGCTGCATCGGCTACTTGTGCTACCGTATCCAACGGAGCACCTGATAAGTTATTTGCAATCCTTGGATTAAGAGCCCAACGAAAATGTATTGCTTGTTCTTTAGTGGTGCCTGCAGCTGTTCTCAGGACACCAGTATAGCGAAGGAAACGCTGCATGAAGTCATTGTTGTCTTCGTCAGGTCGCTGTCCGAGGCTATAGTATTCCCTCATGAGCCGATTCCTTCCTTCCATGGGAAAGATGTTAGGCGGGGGAGGATAACCGTCGTTATGAAGAAGAGCGTCTTGCATCTCTGCATCAGCAGCTGCAAATATTGCCCAGATATTGTTTGCGTTTGCCATCTGACAGTATGACATAAAACGTATGATTAAACAGATCAAAACATAAAATATAAATATATATACATGAAAAAAATTTATACTAAAATTTCACGAGAAAAAATTTATGCAAGAAAATTTTGTGTATGAATGCATGATGCAGTTTTATGAAAACTTTTATATGCTCGAGAGTGAACGCCTCTGGTCAGTTCACCCAAAACAAAGACATAGCGAGGGGACGCCTATGGGTCGGTCCCAAATCTAAAAGTTTCGATAAAACACATGCGACTAAATAGGGCCAGTCCTGTACCAACCATTACTTAGTCAAAAACCCTGCAACGATGACATGTATATGTATGCTTAAAAATGGTGAATGCATGAAAACAACTGTCAGTTCTAGGAAGACCATAGTGACTACCCACTAATCACAGGTCATATTTGAGAGCCTACAAGTCGAAGCCTTGGCTCTGATACCATAATTGTAACAACCCATTTTGGAAATGGAAATATCACAGAAATTATGGCGTGTCATCAAAGCATACAAGGTAAAATGTCTAAACATTACTTGACCATAAAAAGGAAAATACCGGAATCAAACATCGGTAGTCCAAAAGTAAAGCTCATCACACACAAACATAGTATAATAAAGGAAAGGACTAAACAATGTCCAAAGCATAAGTATCATAAGAAAGGAAATGCATAATGTAAAGTAGGCTAGACAGCTTCCAGTCCATATGCACGTACTCTTAGTGTCTACGAGCGTCCCTGAGTACCTGTCGTTTTGGGAACATAGAAAAGGAAAACGGTTGAGCAAATATGCTCAGTGCACGGATGTACAATAAAGCGTGAATAGGATAAGCATATAACATAATAACAGCGGAAGAAACTAAGTCCCGAGTAACCTGGTTAAGTCTTAATAAAACTGGTTTTATAGTTTGAAAGTCTTATGTTTTTCTTATAAAAACTGTTTGTCATATTTTACCATTAGCCAATATAGGTCATGAAAATCCACCGTGCATGAATAATTGGAGGGGTGACCTCATCATGCAAATTAGAGGGGCTGCCTCTAATTTAATATACTGGTTTTTGGGTAGGAGGGATCAGCTCCTTGTGAAGGATGCAAGGTACACATCATATTCACCATGTAATCCTGAATAAAAACATGTAACTAGGATGCACCCATACGCCCTACATGATAAATATAAATAAATGGCCAAAAGCTGAAGGGACGCCACGAGCAATCACTCCGCCATGGTGAAGTCATAACATCAGTGCCTCACCTCCATAACTAGGTGAAACTGGTCATGCATGTATATGGCTATAGGTAATCTTAATTAAACATAAGCAATGAAACTCATAACTTATACTACAGGAAAACAGTTGGCTGCATACGGGGAATCCTAATAAGGAAAGAATGTCCATACTGAAAGGACGGGAATCCGTACCTTATGTCCAGTGAACGAGAAAGACGAACTGCGAGAATCCTACTTCCGAATCACTAGTGCTACATAAATACGTACATGAATAAGTATCTGCTTACTAAATACATAGCTGGTTTTATGTCATGTCTTAGCTTATTTTATGTGTTCTTACCATGTTTTACTGTTTTGAAGCCTTAAACTGTGTTAAATCTTATATTCTGTTTAATCTGATTAATTATATCTGGTATTTCATGTGTTATTATACTTACTGTGTAATAATAAGTAACTTTCCAAAAATAGCAGGTTTCCTAAAATAGAAAGTTTCCAAAAATAGAAAGTTTCCAATAACAGAAAGTTTCCAAAAATAGAAAGTTTCCAAAAATAGAAAGTTACCAAAAATAGAAAGTTTCCAAAAATAGAAAGTTTCCAAAAATAGAAAGTTTCCAAAAATAGATTTACTGCTTAAAATAGATAAGTTTCTAAAAATAGAAAGTTTCCATAAATAGATTAGCTGCCTTAATTAAATAAGTTTCCATAAATAGATTAGTTGCCTAAAATAAATTAGTTTCTAAAAATAGTTGGTTTCCATAAATAGATTAGCTGCCTTATTTAATTAAGTTTCTAAAAATAGAAAGTTTCCATAATTAGAAATAAGATGGTTAAATAAGCTAAGTATATAAGCCTAAGTGTTTTTCATGATTATTTCCTAAGTCATATGGTATATTGTATAGTTTAATAATTATTTCATGTAATTTAATTAAACTATAGGTTATAATATTTAATTAAAGTATAACATGTTTTTAATTAAATAAGTTAAATACTTAGGTTAAAATATGTATTATTATATATTAATAATATAACCTAAGTCATGTTAATTAATTAATTATATCCATGGTTTTTAAAAATAATTAATTAATTATAAGTCTTAAAAATATAAATACTTAGGTTAAAATAATTTCATGATCATTAATAATTAAATAGCCTAAGTCATGTTATTAAATTAATCACATCATTTTATTAATTTATGTTAACATATGTTCATAAACATAAAAAAAACTAACATACACCATGAACCGGATCTAGGCTAAAAAAACATGAACCGGACATAGAATCGACACCGTACCCCGAACCAACTCGGGGTACCCCGTGTTTCCCTTGCTGCCGTGGGACCCACACGCACCAACCAAGACCATATGGTCTTGGTGGTGGTCGGCTTGGCAAACCGAAACCCCTTCGGGTTCGGTTGCAGCCTACGGCCAAAACAAACAACCCTTAAAAACAACCCTTTGATTTAATTTAACACCAAAACATGTTAGATCTATGGTTAATTATTATGTTTTTATAAAAACATCACATGTTCATACTTAATAAAAAGATTAAATTAAAAGAAAAGGTTTAAAAAGGTTTTACCGAATTCGTGGATCAAGAGAACGAAGAACAAACACGATCAATCACCAAATCTTCAAGATCAAAGATCAAAAATCACCTTGTATGGTGTTCTTAGGGTGGCGGCACAAAGAGACAAGGGAAGAGGAGGTTTTAGGTTTTTCTTAAAATCTTCTGTAAAGTTAATTTGTGTAGTGTAAAAATAATTAACCCCCTTTAGTAATTTTGACAAATGGGCTTGGCCCATTTGTCCTTGTTGGCCGCGGATAGGGACCCCACTTGGGGTACTCGTACCTTTTTCCGTGTCTCGTTATTTAGTTACTCGTTTGTGATTATTTATGTTCGTGTTTTAATTGTTCTCGTTACGTAAATACCGTGATCTAATATATTTAATTACGCTCGTAATAAATATATATACGTAATTAATAATAGTTCGTGTTTTAATTACGTTCATGATTTCATGATCGCATGTTCGTGATTAATTATCGTTAAATAATTATTACGTGATCGTGCATAGTAAATACTTATCGTGTTCTAACACGTACGTAATACGTAAACTCCTAACACGTAATCGTAATCATGCTATATTAGGAAAGTTTTAATCTAGTACGTACGATCCTAAGGGTACTATGCATGGTAAAAGCATGCGGGTTTTACACCCCTTATCCGGAAAATAGTGATTGAAGGTGATGAGATCCGAAACTTGGGGAAAAGGCCAATAAGCTAGAAATAAGCCAAAAATCAATAAGCTCTAATCTAAAAACTTAACCAAAACACTATTAAGAAAAAGCTATAAAACCAAAATTTAAAAACTTTTAAAAACAATAACTTTATAAAAACAACTTTTAATAAAAATCACAAATAAACTAAAGATTCAATAAGCTAAATCAACCAAAAGCATACAAACATGAACATAAATCAAATAAGCAACACAATAAGCACATAAACAATAAGATTAAATCAATAAAAAGAAAGGTAGATGAGAGAATAACAATAAAAGTAAAGATTCAATGACAATTAAATAAAACTTACTTGGAATTAAAGGTACAAAGACAAGTATTAAAATTGCAAGAATTTAAGGTGCAAGAAAAATAAAATGGAAGGGCATAGTTTGTCAAACTAGCCAACAAAAACAAATGAAATCCTAATGACTCTATTTATAGGGGAGGAGGTGATTAGTGGAAGGAAGCTACCTCCTCTCTTTCTTCTTTCTTTAATTATCTTTTAATCCTTCGTCTTTAGTCTTTAATCTTTTAAATTCTTCGACCTTTCAGACTTTGTCTCGGGATTACTTTAAACTCGTCTTGTGATTTCTTCATAAGTTAGACTTGAGTTCTTCGGCTTTATTAAACTTCCGTCTTTGGACTTTTTCTTCGATAAATCTTCAGAATAGGCCTTGGACTTCCGTTCTTTTTGCACTCTTGATTTCTTGACTTCGTCTTTTGTCTTTTTCTTCGATAAAAGCCCGTGAAAGCCGTGTTTTCTTCCCTTTTAACATTTTGATCCTAAATTCACAACAAAAACACAAACCACGCATAATTCTGACATTTACAACATAAAATACACGTTTTGGCCTGGTTATTATTGTAACTAAGTGGTAAAAGGATGGGTGTTTTCACACCTATTAGGAAGCATCTATTCCACGTGCTTATTATCTTCGTCGTGGAAGTGTCTCTTCCACGTGCTTATTATCTTCGCCGTGGAAGTATCTCTTCCACGAGCTCATTATCTTTGCCACGAAATTACCTCTTTCGTTGGCTTATTATTCTTCACCGTGGAAGTATCTCTTCCTAGTGCTCATTATCTTCGCCACGAAAGTACCTCTTTCGTTGGCTCATTATCTTTCGCCGTGGAAGGAATCCTTCCACGAGCTCATTATTTTTCCCCGTGGAAGAATCCTTCCACGGGTTCATTATCCTGGTCGCGGAAGTAATTCTTCCGCGCACTCGTTACCTTTGTCGTAGAAGTAATTCTTCCGCGCACTTATTATCTTCGCCGCGAAAGTACGTCTTTCGTTGGCACATTTCTTTGTTGCGGAGGTACACCTTCCGTGACGAATTACTTGGCCCGGCTACGGAGTGAATTTCCAAAATTTATATCGTTTGTACTTAATACATGATGCTTTTGACACCCCGTATAAAAATTATCGTTCTAGTCCTGTCTAATCGAATTGATTAACTAGTGTTTTCTATGTGCGATTCAGTCTTAATTTGGTGGAAACAAAAGATGTGTCGTTGTAGTGTTTAAAATAAAGGTGCAAAGCAATTAAAGTAAAGTGCTGGTAATGTAAATCTAAGTCTAATTAAAGTAAAGTGCAAGTATTTAAAAGCGTGACTGAAATTAAAGGGCACTAAAGCAAATGACGTAAACTTATATCTATCTAAGGCAAACTTAAAGTGCGACTAAAATAAAGGCGGGAAAAATTAAGCTTGAAAATAAAAATCAAAGACAAAAGCTAATAAGAACCTGAATACAGCTCCTTCGGAATTATCCTTCGTTTGGAACAATCACTCGTCCTAAATGTCACCTTCGGTTGAAATGATTCTTCTTCACTTGGAATATTACCAAAATCCTTGATCCGGAATTAATTGATCTGAATATGTCGCTTATCCAAAACAATCCTTCGTTCGGAACTTTACTGATTCGGAACTCTAAGTTTTTGCCTTGATTCGGAACAAATTGGTCACCCTTGATTCGGAAGTGTATAAAAATTATCGTTCTAGTCCTGTCTAATCGAATTGATTAACTTGTGTTTAATGTGTGACTCTATTGTCTTTGGTGGAACAAAGATGTGTCGTTGTAGTGTTTAAAATAAAGGTGCAAAGAAATTAAAGTAAATCTAAGACTAATTAAAATAAGGGTGCAAGTATTTAAAAACGTGACTTAAATTAAAGGGCACTAAAGTAAAATGACGCAAACTTAAATCTAACTAAGGCAAACTTAAATTGCAACTAAAATAAAGGCGGGAAAAATTAAGCTTGAAAATAAAAATCAAAGACAAAAACTAATAAGAACCTGAATACAGCTCATTCGGAATAAACCTTCGTTTGGAACAATCACTCGTCCGGAATGTCACCTTCGGTTGAAATGATTCTTCTTCGCTTGGAATATTGCCAAAATCCTTGATCCGGAACAAATTGATCTGAATAGGTCACTTATCCAAAACAATCCTTCGTTCGGAACTTTACTGATTCGGAACTCTAAATTATGCCTTGATTCGGAACTATTTGGTCACCCCTTGATTCGGAAGTTTCCGAATGAAGCCCCTTGCTTCGGAAGTTTAGAACTTCCGAATGAACACCTCTTGAGTCGGAACTTGCCCCTTGATTCGGAACTTTATTCGGAACTTTTATGTTCCGAATGAAGCTTGATCCGGAAGTTTATGACTTCCGAATGAAAAGCCTTGATTCGGAACTTGCCCCTTGATTCGGAACTTTGAGTTGATCCGGAACTTTTGAGAAGTTCCGGATGAAACCCTTGGTCCGGAACTTAGGAGTTCCGAACGAATACTCTTGACTCGGAAGTTTTCACTTCGTCCGGAACTTTGAAAGTTCCGGATGAACAAGTTTGGCTCGGAAGTTTTGTTGAGTTTAAAATCTTCCGGATGAAACCTTGATTCGGAACTTTAGAAGTTCCGAATGAACACTTCCCTCCTTCTTGATTCGGAAGTTTACCTGGAAAGATCAGATACACAACAAACTCCCCCGAAGAACAAGGGGATACAGTAATAGCAGATATAAACACAAATTAACCAAAATCAAACACACGGATAAATATAAACAGTAACGAATCAACAAATAAACATCAACAAACAGTTAAAAAAACAAGAAATCAAACAACTTTAACCACAATAATCAAAAACCACTTTGGATCAAAATAAAAGCATGAACATGAACATAAACATAAACACAACAAATCAAAGATAAAGAAAGGTAGATGATAGATTAACAAAATAAAGTAAAGATTTGACAAGAATTAAAATGAAAACTTAGTTGGAATTAAATGGTAATTAAGGTGCATAACATGAATTTAAATTGACAAGATAAGTAAATGGTGGAAGGTCTAATTGTCACTATTAGCCAACAAAATGAAATGTTTACATCTAATGACTATTTATAGGGGAGGATTAAGGAAGCTTCCTCCCCTCTTTCCTTTTCTCTTAATTGCGTGCTTAAGTCCCTCCTTTTATTAATCTTCATTAATTGCGTCATTAGTCCTTTTCTTCTAATCTTCTTTAAACTTGGACTTAAGGGACTTTTGGCTTCGGGATTTCTTCGAACTCGTCTTTAAATTCTTCAATAAAATAGACTTGAATTCTTCGGCTTTTGATAAACTTCCGTCTTTTGACTTTTTCTTCGATAAATCTTCAGAATTGGTCTTGGACTTCCGTTCTTTTTGCACTCTTGACTTCGTCTTTCATCTTTTTCTTCAATAAAAGTCCGTAAATGCCCGTGAATTCCCGTGTTTTCTCCACTTTTCACCTTTTCATCCTAAATCACAACAAAAACACAAACCACGCATAATTCCGACATAAAAGACATAAAATACACGTTTTGGTCCGGTTATTATTGTAATTAAGTGGTAGAAAAGATGGGTGTTTACACACCTATCAAATCCCTTACACCTGACCATTGCAATGTCCTCATGCAATGCATTAGTTACAAAGCAAGATTACACTTTTCATCATAATCAATCCACGTTGGCCTTTATTAAAGAGATAGAAAATTAAAGACATACAAAATAAAGGAATCAAAAGCATACCTTGGGTTTTGAAAATGTTATGAATAATCATCATCCTCAAGTTTTCACTTTCTCCAAACCAAGCTTAAAAACGAGATCATTGCTATTATAAGTTAGTAAACTAACACGAACTCATGTGGGCCAATTATTCACTTAGACTCCCTTATTCCTAGGGGTATCTCTTATATTTTATTATTGTCTTGAATGATCACGAAGATGCATTGTTTGACTTATTTCGATAGTTATTTAGTCTGAAAATAAAGTGAACGATTTAATCAATAGTTAGCTAAAGGACCAAATCTTTTAAAACTGCTTCTCGGGACCTCATAAAGTTCATATCTTGGCATAACTCGCTTCGCGATTTGAGACCTTTCTCGGACCGATATTTGGCAGCGACTTCATACTTCAAATCTTGAGAGACGTTCATGAAATAATGGTCTTCTCTTCATAATAGGAATTCTTCACTTTGAAGTTTTGAGAGATTCATACTTGGACCACGACTTCTTCATTTTTCTCCAATCTTTATTTTGGACTTTGATATACAACGATCCGCCTCCTTTTATGACTTGGATCTATTTATCCTCATACCTTGTTAGGGTCTTTTCGGATACACTTCTCCATGACTTTTGGGGAGTTTTGCTTTACGTCGTGTGTCTTGATCCTTCATATTGATTTTCGATAAATGATTCTTCACATCACTTAGGATCTTTAGCAACAAAATATAGCCCTCATGCCTTGTTAGGGCCTTTTCGGACTCGCCAATCTTCGCATCCCGCTTCAATAAGTTATGCCTTGGCTATGAACTCTAATCCATACCGAGCAACTTTTAAACGATCTGGGGCTAGAAGCTAAGTAACTTTTCAAATCGTACAACCTTATTTATTAGCAGATAAATTATTAGCAAGCGATGGGAGAATAGGCTTATAATTAACTCACATAAATTCACGAAAGAATACCGGACTTATAATTGGCTCTATCATCTCTCGTTCTCCACAGTTTAAAATCTCAAGTAATGAGACTCGTGGATGCTTAGCCTATTAAATCAAAGTTTTGGGTTTTCGAGTCGCCTATAGGATCTTGCAAATTCTTGGACTTTTTGAAGTTTAGAAATCGCATTTTAAAGTTCCCTTGATAAATGACTCTCTAGGATCAATTATAGGAACTTGCGAAAAGTTCTTGTTCTTAACCCGTGAGAGTTAAGACTTTCGCGTTTTATAGCTCCCTATATAAAAGCCTAGCAAAACTTGACTTAAACATGTTAAGGATACTAGCTAGAGTAAACTCGGGTTGAGTCAAAAGATTCACAACGTTTGAAAACTAAAACCACTTATGAAACATTTATTCTAGCAAAGAAAGAAAATAACTATACAAAAGGGAAAAACTAATAGGCCAAAATAGATCAAAAATTTTGAAAAATGTCGAAAAATTGATTTTCCGGTTAAAATGAGGACAAATACAAGGAAAAGACCACTTAACTTCGATAGAAGTCCCCCTACACTTAAGATAAACATTGTCCTCAATGTTTAAGCATGTGGGAGGAAACTCCCCTACACTTAGGACATTGTGCACGTTGTTTAAATCTCGCTAAGGAAAAGACAACTAAAGAGATTCCTATTTTAATATTGAGAAAATATAAAATAGTGAATCGAAAAGAGTTTAGGATAGAACCGGGAAGAAGTAGAACACGGAATCACGGGTCGTCAAGAATCATCAAGAGTGGATTATTGAAGCTCGAATCCCTGGTTAAGAAGTGAGGAGAGGGAATAGCAAACCAAAGGGGTCCCCCCTACACTTATGATAAAGAAAGCGAAAAGATAGATGCATGGGTTGCCTCCCAAGAAGCGCTTGGTTTTTGTTAACCGAGTCGTGAGCCTGACTCGACCTTGATCATCAACGGAAGAAGTATGAAACATATCCACCAGGATCAAAGACATAGTTTTCATCCATCAATAAGCAAGAGTTTAAGGCGAACAAGGCAAGCCAAAAGAGAAGTGGCAAGGTTCCCTTAAGCAGTGATGGAGAACGGTGGAAGCAAGGGTGAAGTGCAAGCATGTCTTCAAAATGTCCAAAGATTTTTCCTTTTATTTCATCAGGTGGATACTGAGATGGCTTAAAGACTTCAATACCGGGGTCGAACACCTTTTCCTTCAAGGGAAAATAGCACTCAGGCTCAGCCGAGTGTGAAGAAGATCCGCAAAGAAGCACAACCTCGTCCTCAGAAGTGGGACAAAGAGGTGTCAAATCATAAGTGCAACGGATTTCGGTGTCAACCGGTTTCTTCTCCTTTGACAGAATGTGCTTCAAATCCAAAGTAGTATCAAGACGATAATCTTCAAAGTCATAAGGAGGAGCATCACTCTCATGAGGGAAGTAAGTGTTGAGAAATTCAGAGAAATCTTCCTCAAATGAATAATCGTCCAAAGTAGGATCGAGTGATGGCGGAGGATCTTCATCGTGTGAAGAATCGCTCGAGAGAGTATCAGCCTCATCAAAATCATCGAAAGTGGGCAGCTCGGGATACTCAGAAGTACAATCAAAATCATCCGAATCTGAGCTAGAATCATCATCATCATAAGCATCAAAGACCGGTTGAGAATCATAAATGGGAGAAGCGTCCAAAGTAGAGTGAGAATCATCCACATTATCTTCAAAGAGTGGATTATCAGTGGAAGACTCGAATAGAGGATTGTCATAGACGGTAAAGTCATCGAGCACACTTATCATATTCACTGATTCTCGGCCTCCAAAGGATTTGCCTGTAAGCTTTCCCATTTTAAAAACTTTTGAATCATCCCCGACTCGTAAGATTAACTCACCTTCGGCCACATCCACTAAAGCTCGTCCGGTTCTCAAGAATGGCCGACCAAGTATTAAAGGAATACGAGGGTCCATTTCATAATCAACTACGACAAAATCGACCGGGAAAGTAAATGTGCCAACTTTGATAAACACGTCTTCGGCTATACCAACGGGGTAAGCGAGAGTGCGGTTTGTAAGTTCGAGAGTCATCTTTGTTGGAATGAGATCGGGCAATGATAGTGTTTTCCAAACACTCAGTGGCATCAAATTAATACTAGCCCCGAGATCAGCAAGGGCAGTAAATTCTTCAGTTTTGTTGAACACGCAAGGCAACACAAAACGACCGGGATCTCCAAGCTTTTCCGGAAGTTCTCTAAGAAGAACTGCAGAGCAGTTTTCATTTAAGCGTGTGTTGGCGAGTTCAATCAGCTTCTCCTTCTTGCTAAGCAATTCCTTGAATGCTTTGACAAATTTCGGCATGTGGCAAAGTGCTTCAACAAGGCTAATGTTGATGGTCATTTTAGATAGCATATCCACATATTTCGATACTTGACAGTCATTCTTTGTTAGCTCGTTGGTCTTGCCTATGCGAGAAGGGTATGGGATTCTAGGTTGATAGGGAGACGGTGAAGGTGTGGTTGGTAAAGGTTGTGATGTTGAAGGGTCCTTCCGAGATACATCGTCATTACGAGGCGGAGACGGTAATGGTGCACTACTACTAGGTGTAGGAGGAGTAGGGATACATGGTGGTGGAGGAGGTGTAGATGATTGTGGTGGGATGGGTGGATCGACAATGGTAATTCCACTACGCGTAGTTATAGCACTCACATTAGCTCGCGGATTAGTGACGGTGTTTGAAGGTAGAGAACCCGAAGAAGAAGAAGGTTGAGCTTCGGGCAAGAAACTAGCCAACAAATTCTTTAATTCAGTTGTTTGAGTGATGAAGGAGGATTGAAGATTATCACGAACCTCGGTTCTGATGTCATTACCTTGCTTCAAGATATCTCCTTTCAAATTGATTATTTGGCTTTGTAGATTCTTGATTTGCTCACCTTGAGTTCTCATGATGGTGTCAACATCGGGATTAATGGGTGGGTGTTGTTGGGTGGGTGGTTGATAAGGGTTAGAAGCACGAGGTGGGATTTGGTTGCTTCTATTGTAGTTGTTGGCGGGATTTTGGTTTTGAGGAGAAAAACCGGGTGAAAGGTAGTTGTTGGAACGGTAGCTCAGCATATTTCTATCCCCTTGTTGTCTAGCTTGGTAATTTTCCGGTGAATAATTACCGTAAGCAGCATACACATTTTCCGGATTTCCTTGTGTCGAAGGACAATCGGTGTATGAGTGAGGACCGCCACATGTTTCACAAGGATTAGCAACCGCTTTAACTTGTTGTTGTTGGTTTGAAGCGAGAAGCGTAATACTTTTGCTCATTTCGGCCATCATGCGGGTGAGTTCGGTCATCTCAGGGTTTGCTGAGGTAGAAGAAACATTGACTCTCGGGTTATTCCTAGAAGAAGCAGAGGAATCCCAGTTCTTTTGATGAGTAGTCATGTTCTCAATTAACTCTCTACACTCCTCGGGTCTCCTTTTCATGAATGTGCCACCGGCGGCTGCATTTATCGTATCACGATCTCGAAAAGTCAAACCGTTGTAGAAAGTATCGATTAATGTCACAGGGAGCATGTTGTGGTTTGGACAACGGTCGATCAAGACATTATATCTCTCCCAAGCGTCAAAAAGAGATTCATCGGGATCTTGCATGAAACCGCTGATCTGATTGCGAAGGCTAGTGACCATGGATGGTGGAAAGTAGCGCGATAGAAAGCGTTGAGTCATATCATCCCAAGTGTGAATAGAATTCTTCGGGAGACGATCAAACCATTTCTCGGCATGATGTGATAGAGTATGTGGGAAGAGTTGTAGGCGAAGAACATCCATTGTGGCCCCAGGCAACTTCATGCTTTGGATGATTGTAATGAACTTGTCGAGGTGTTTGTTGGCATCATCATCAGGCAATCCTCTAAATGGGTTTGTTTGTACTTGCTGAATCATGTGGTGCTTCAACGAAAACTCAGGAGCGTTGATTTGCATCGGCGCAATCGGTCCTCCTCGTCCAAACATGGTTGGTTGACAAAGTTCCTCCATGGTCCGAAGATCGGGCTGTGGAAGAGCATTGTTGTTATTATTATTATTGAGGTTCGGTGGAATGTTGTTGTTGTTAACACCTGCCATATCTAAATCTTCTTGAGGCTCGGGCTCTTGATAATTAGAAGATCTAGTACGCATACACCTGAAAATGTAAAAGAAAAAGAAACCAAACGCAAAGACAATATATATACACAATAAAGATAAAATCTTTTTGGATTTTTGAAATTTTTTATTTTTATGGTTTTTTATCAATTTTTAATTTTTATGATTTTTTTTGAATTTTTATGCAAGAAAAATAACGTTCACAAGTGAGCGGATCCCAAAAAAGCAACGTGTCTCTCACAGAAAACCGTCAATCTTAACGAAAAGAGCCGGCAGCGGCGCCATTTAATACATGATGCTTTTGACACCCCGTATAAAAATTATCGTTCTAGTCCTGTCTAATCGAATTGATTAACTAGTGTTTTCTATGTGCGATTCAGTCTTAATTTGGTTGAAACAAAAGATGTGTCGTTGTAGTGTTTAAAATAAAGGTCCAAAGCAATTAAAGTAAAGTGCTGGTAATGTAAATCTAAGTCTAATTAAAGTAAAGTGCAAGTATTTAAAAGCGTGACTGAAATTAAAGGGCACTAAAGCAAATGACGTAAACTTAAATCTATCTAAGGCAAACTTAAAGTGCGACTAAAATAAAGGCGGGAAAAATTAAGCTTGAAAATAAAAATCAAAGACAAAAGCTAATAAGAACCTGAATACAGCTCATTCGGAATTATCCTTCGTTTGGAACAATCACTCGTCCTAAATATCACCTTCGGTTGAAATGATTCTTCTTCACTTGGAATATTACCAAAATCCTTGATCCGGAATTAATTCATCTGAATATGTCACTTATCCAAAACAATCCTTCGTTCGGAACTTTACTTATTCGGAACTGTAAGTTTTTGCCTTGATTCGGAACAAATTGGTCACCCTTGATTCGGAAGTGTATAAAAATTATCGTTCTAGTCCTGTCTAATCGAATTGATTAACTTGTGTTTAATGTGTGACTCTATTGTTTTTGGTGGAACAAAGATGTGTCGTTGTAGTGTTTAAAATAAAGGTGCAAAGCAATTAAAGTAAATCTAAGACTAATTAAAATAAGGGTGCAAGTATTTAAAAACGTGACTTAAATTAAAGGGCACTAAAGTAAAATGACGCAAACTTAAATCTAACTAAGGCAAACTTAAATTGCAACTAAAATAAAGGCGGGAAAAATTAAGCTTGAAAATAAAAATCAAAGACAAAAACTAATAAGAACCTGAATACAGCTCATTCGGAATAAACCTTCGTTTGGAACAATCACTCGTCCGGAATGTCACCTTCGGTTAAAATGATTCTTCTTCGCTTGGAATATTGCCAAAATCCTTGATCCGGAACAAATTGATCTGAATATGTCACTTATCCAAAACAATCCTTCGTTCGGAACTTTACTGATTCGGAACTCTAAATTATGCCTTGATTCGGAACTATTTGGTCACCCCTTGATTCGGAAGTTTCCGAATGAAGCCCCTTGATTCGGAAGTTTAGAACTTTCGAATGAACACCTCTTGAGTCGGAACTTGCCCCTTGATTCGGAACTTTTAAGTTCCGAATGAAGATTGATCCGGAAGTTTATGACTTCCGAATGAAAAGCCTTGATTCGGAACTTGCCCCTTGATTCGGAACTTTGAGTTGATCCGGAACTTTTGAGAAGTTCCGGATGAAACCCTTGGTCCGGAACTTAGGAGTTCCGAACGAATACTCTTGACTCGGAAGTTTTCACTTCGTCCGGAACTTTGAAAGTTCCGGATGAACAAGTTTGGCTCAGAAGTTTTGTTGAGTTTAAAATCTTCCGGATGAAACCTTGATTCGGAACTTTAGAAGTTTCGAATGAACACTTCCCTCCTTCTTGATTCGGAAGTTTACCTGGAAAGATCAGATACACAACAAACTCCCCCGAAGAACAAGGGGATACAGTAATAGCAGATATAAACACAAATTAACCAAAATCAAACACACGGATAAATATAAACAGTAACGAATCAACAAATAAACATCAACAAACAGTTAAAAAAACAAGAAATCAAACAACTTTAACCACAATAATCAAAAACCACTTTGGATCAAAATAAAAGCATGAACATGAACATAAACATAAACACAACAAATCAAAGATAAAGAAAGGTAGATGATAGATTAACAAAATAAAGTAAAGATTTGACAAGAATTAAAATGAAAACTTACTTGGAATTAAATGGTAATTAAGGTGCATAACATGAATTTAAATTGATAAGATATGTAAATGACAAGATAAGTAAATGGTGGAAGGTCTAATTGTTACTATTAGCCAACAAAATGAAATATTTACATCTAATGACTATTTATAGGGGAGGATTAAGGAAGCTTCCTCCCCTCTTTCCTTTTCTCTTAATTGCGTGCTTAAGTCCCTCCTTTTATTAATCTTCATTAATTGCGTCATTAGTCCTTTTCTTCTAATCTTCTTTAAACTTGGACTTAAGGGACTTTTGGCTTCGGGATTTCTTCGAACTCGTCTTTAAATTCTTCAATAAAATAGACTTGAATTCTTCGGCTTTTGATAAACTTCTGTCTTTTGACTTTTTCTTCGATAAATCTTCAGAATTGGTCTTGGACTTCCGTTCTTTTTGCACTCTTGACTTCTTGACTTCGTCTTTCATCTTTTTCTTCAATAAAAGTCCGTAAATGCCCATGAATTCCCGTGTTTTCTCCACTTTTCACCTTTTCATCCTAAATCACAACAAAAACACAAACCACGCATAATTCCGACATAAAAGACATAAAATACACGTTTTGGTCCGGTTATTATTGTAATTAAGTGGTAGAAAATATGGGTGTTTACACACCTATCAGTACTTAATTAGATGAAGCCTGATCAACTACGTTTAATCTAGGAAAAACCGTGACAAAATTTTGGAAGTCGCTATCAAAATGTCGTGGCCATAAGACGGATGTAACATCCGCATCACAGAAGTACGTCTTCTGTTTACCTTAAGCCGAATGCAATATTCGCACTATGCTGCATCATTAGTGGGTATAAGAAGTACGCCTTCAAAATGTTCACGATGCATCATACGGGTTCCACCTCCACCTTCACAAAACCTTCTTATCATCCTCACGTTAGAGATGAATAAGAATGATACCTTGCCAATGTCAGTGTTGCCCCGGCTATAGAACATGTTTTCTTTTTATGGGGTCCTTACCGTCTAATCACGGGAAACCAAGCATTCGAGCACAATCATCCGTCTTACGTATACGTGTTTTCCCATTTCTTTCGACGTGGATATGCTTACAGGTAGCGGATATGGTGTAAAGTCTAGTAACCTCAGTGACAACCTCGCATACTAGACTGAGGGGACATGATGGCGTATAGTGGCTATGCTCACTATTCGCAATCCCAACCCATCATCTTTTTGCTAAAGGAAGCCCATTACGAGTGGAGCCATATGTTACGGACGACCCATGAGGATGTCCTAGCAGCAAGCCGCACGCGGTTATTTAGTGAGCATGATACACGAATGAGTCTAGCATAACATGATCATGGACCATATCATACTGGACTGGGGGATATGTCGAAATACAGTCAGTATTCGGCCCGGCCCAACAGGCCCGCGGCCCACACACGCCTAACTTATCCTTCAAGAAACCCTAAGCCTATATAAACAGGGGTAGGGGTCTCATTATAATAGGGTTCTCTCTCTCTCTTAACCACACCTCTTATTCCACATATTAATCCGATACTAACTTGACCGTCGGAGGTGGACCCCAGGGCTCCGGCCTCGGGTCCACGTCTAACCGTTTTTCCTTTGTTTGCAGCATTACTTAGGATTCAGGAAGACGACAAACGGCCCAGGAGTGTCGTTGAACCAGCCCAGCCAAACTATGCTCCAACATAGATCAATGCACAAGTAATCAAAGACAAATTTATTGTCATCTTTATCTTCTAATTCAAGAAGAGTTTGTACCTTTTTTATTGTGACATTGACCCATTCTCCATTTATGGCACTTTCTCTGGTGACAACATTTGAGCTTTCCCCTTCATCATCAGCAAGTGCCATTAGCACTTTCACATTTACCAACTCATCATCATCTGAAGAAACATCTTCTTCATCCCATTCATATGCTTCAGCAACAAGTCCTTTGTTCTTGTCTTGCTTGGGGGTCTTGGATAAGGAGCTTTTAGTACTCATTAAGGCCAATCTAGCCTTGATTTCCCTGTATTTGGCCTCAAAGTCTTTTGTATGCCTAAGTTCAACCCTGCTTTGCTGAAATGGAGTAGAAGCAATTTGTTTTGGTTGAAATGATGATTGACCAGTTACTCTTGATTGAGCTGGTGAGGAATATGAAGGGAGAGATGTTTTTGAATAACAATCCCTAGCATAGTGACCAGTCTTCCCACATTTGTAGCATTCAGTGTCAACTGAAGCTTTTGTGGAGCTGGAGAACTTGCCTCCTTTCTTAAAGAACCTTCTATTCTTGGCCAAAAGTGCTCTTTCATGAAATTCTTCTTTGAGGTCATTCAGATATTCCTCACTAGATCTAGTATCTTCCTTATCATCACGACTATCTTGGTAGTCTTGAATGACAACTTCACTAAAGAAGGCTGTGGACAAGGGGGTAGCAATGGTTAATGATATACTCTTGCTTGAGCCTTCATAAATCCTATCAACTAGGTTTTCTTCATATTTTAATTTCCCAAAAGAGAGGCTAGATCACAATCTTTAATGTGATTAGCATTTCTCAAGCTTTGGCAGAAACTGAGCCACTTCTTTGGCAATGCATTAACGAAAACTGTGTTGATTTCAAGTTTTGAAAGCTCAACACCATCATTCACAAGTTCATTCATCAGTGCTTTGTATCTGGTGAATGTCTGTGTGAGGGTTTCCCCTTCTTTGTGCTTGAAGGTGTTGTATTGAAGCTTTAAATCCATGATTCTGGTTTCTTTTACATCAGAGAGTCCCTCATGGTAAAGAATAAGGTCCTCCCATGTTGATTTGGTTGTTTTATAATTTACAACAGAGTTCATTTGGTCATCTTGGAGTATAGACATGATGAGACTTTTGAGACGCTGATCAAGGTTAGTAGCTTTTCTTTCATCAGTAGTCCATTGTACTTCAGGTTTTTTATTGTCCCCAACCATGGGAACAAAAGTACCATTTTCAATGATTCCAAGGAATTGAGGTTCAATTCTAACCATGTGGACAAGAAACCTCTTCTTCCAATTTATAAAGTTGGATACCTCTAGTACAGGAGCAGGATTGAGTTCGCCACCCCTATATTCTAGGGTTTGTGTGACAATCCGTCAATTTATGGTTGATATTTTATTCTCAAATATTATTTGAAAATATTATTTTAATGCTACAATATGAACTCACTTATTTTTGGGAAGAAATTTGAATTTACGTCTTGAAGTAGCATCGACTACGTCTAAACCGGAGGATTCAACGTTACGTGCTTACGTTTACATACACCGTCCTTGGTGACAGTCCGACATTTCAGAAAATAAATTTATCTGTGAATATTATTTTGGAATTTTAAATTTGAGTTGGTTCATAAACTCACAAATTTACGAGAAGAGATTAGGACTTACGATTTTATTTTAACGTCCTTTACGACTAAACCGGAAACCTTAGGATTACGTATTTACGTTTTCGAACTCCATTTTTGATGAGACAATTTTTATTGGATTCGTTTTGTGACGTCGATTCATAATTTATAAAAACGTTTTTCGTAAAACGACCCAAGGGCACGCAAATCAAGGAAACTAGAATCGAGGAGTACCCGTAAATAAATGGGATGAGACAAGTGGGACACTTGTCCCACCCCACTCCCAAAACCGGCCTAAGTAACTAGTTACACCATAAGGTGTCATCTATTTAGCCAAGCTACAACACTTGTCATCTTAAGCTTACTTGGTAAGCTAACTACACATCAAAACTAACAACCAAATACCACTTTCTTCATTTTCTCATGCAAAACAATCTCAAACTCTCTCTACCCCCTTGATTATGCCGTCCCATGTCCAACCATAAACACCCTTTGATCTTGATTCAACCATGAAACCATATGTTATACTTGCATATGTTGAAGCCCTTTCAAAACCCTATTGATTGGTGGTACTTATAACATCCATGGAGGAGTTTTCATGATGTCATGAGGCTGATTTTCCACAAGTAGTTCATGGAGCATGGTGGTCTTGAAGATGGTCATGGATATCCACAAGTTTCTCCATCAAAAATCCATGTTTTGATCAACCTACATCATCATGGTGGTATAAAGATTGTCCTCCTCATCTTCTTGTTATTTTGATTATGTAAACATGTATTTTATTTCCTATTGTATATATTTATGATGATTATATGATGATAAAAATGTTATGTGGAGATTTGTTGTTGATAAACATGATTAAAAAGGTGAAAAACCATATGAAACAAGGGTAAAATCTTGATTAATTTACATGGCTGTGTAAAACAGTAAATAAACAGGTCATGGACTGATAATATGATGAAGTAGAATCTATTTACAGTAAGCTATGGGTTTTGTACACATGTGAGAGTTGGCCATACAATGGAATCAAAAGAATGAGTGAGATATGATCAAAACAAGTTTAGGGTATAAATCTGAAGTTACTGTTTTGGACGATTTTTAGAAAATATTTGGAAGATGATTCAACAGTAGCTATAAAAGAGTTAAATGTATCACATATCATGTAGTTTATGTGATAAAAATTTGAGCTTCTATCTCCATGTAGAACTCAAGATATGGCAGTTTTGGTGAAGATGAATATTAAAATCGGATTTTTGGAAATTAAAGAATAATAATATTATATAAGCACTCAAGATTATAATGTATAAAATGTAAAACTAAAACCCACTAACTTATGGATTTTATTTATATAAGTATGTAAAAGGTTAAATAAGTGGACATTTTATAAAAGTGGTAACTTATTAAGTTTTATAAGTTATAAAACTATAAACATGATTTTTACGACTTTTAGGCTATTGCCGTAAAAATTAACGTTTTTGTTAAATAAAACTTAGATGGTTGGACTCATCTAATGAAAACTTTATAAAACTTATATACTGATATATAGACATGTATAACAAGTAAAAACCGATAAAACCCGAACTATAGGACATACGGACATTAACGAGTTAAATAAACATATTGGACTAATAAATGGACTAAATAGGATAAAAACTTGTAAAAAGAATCTATTGGGCTTAACCCATTTAGGCCCAACTTGTAAAGCTTAGATACTGATAATATAAGTGTGAAAAGGATTAATAAGAGTTAAAGAACTTATAATAAGTTTATTGGACTTAAAACACGTAAATATGCAAAACTAGTAAACTAGTATGAACGTTATCGACACATAACACAAAAATGAGTAAACGAGAATATGTAAACCCACTTGATCATCATATATATATAATCATCATATGTATACATAATTGATATTTTTATAAAGTCATTGGACATGAGTCTAAGACGAATATTATTTGTCTAGGTTTCCGTGATTGAAGCACGTACCGTACGTCCGAATTGCCGATAACCCGCCATCCCACATCAACGTGAGTTCATAGCCTCGCACTCTTTTAAATGTTTTTATAAATGTTTTATAAACCCGCGAGGGAGATAACATGTTAGTTTTTATAAATTAGGACACCATTTGTCCCGATTGTTTGTTTATTGATTTGGACCCGAATGATTGAATGACCCGATTGTATGACCCGATAAATGATTAAAGGACCCGATAGATGAAATAAAATGGATTATTAAAGTTAGGTTATGTCACTAAAAGTCCCATTAGCATGAATTGTGAACTACCGGGAGTTGGTAGACGCTTATGCATTTAATAGTACTATTTGGGGACGATCACCCCAGTTCGCGCCTTGACGGTTGATCCCCGTCGTGCCACATTGATTGGTAAGCGAATTTATGTATGAGAAGATTCCAATAGCGTGACCTTTGTGACGACACGCTACTTTAGATGGGCAAAATTGGTATCGGGTTAGCTACCCGTTGTTGGTTTAGTAAGGTAACAATGTCATACGGCTTATAATAATCCATAAAACTAACGAAATACTATTAGACGCTTCGAATTACGATGTATTGCCTGACTAGCAATACAGGGTCATACTATTGATATTATGTTCGTGTTTTAGTTTTCATAACCATATTCATATAACGGTTTTTATTTGATTTTATACAACGTCATAAGACGTATTGTATGATGTTTTTACGACATTGGCTCGTATAATGATTTTTAGGCAAAAGCCTATATTATGATTTTCGATAAGGATTTGTATAAAATGATTTTGGCTATTTCATGGCCTATCAAAACGATTTGTACAAAATGATTTTCAGTAATACTTTTATACTGATATTATATTGATGGAATTTATTAAACTCTATGAATTCACTCGGCGTTATCGCTGACCTTTTCTTTTAACATGTTTTATCTCAGGTACTTGAAGGTAATTCTCGGGAAGACAACAACAATTCATGGCCCGCACTTAAACAATATTTTCCATTCAAATATTTTGTAAAACTGTATATGAAATGTAATGACTTGGGACCGATGTAACTTTGATATTTATGAATGGAAATGATTTATTATTAAACGACGCGATTATTTTATGCGTTGTTTATGATGTGAGTAATGTGCTATCCCGTAACACCAACTAGTCTTCCGCTGTACTGAGTTGTATAAATTTGGGGGTGTTACAGTTTGGTACCAGAGCTCTCGTTATAGAGAACGAAAGATTTTTAAAAACCAAGGTTTTGAATAAAACATTTCAAAATCTTTTAACTAAAAACATTTTTCTAAAAATGTCTAAAAATCTTTTGACTATAACGGTGCCGAAGAATCCCCGAGTTACCGACAAGGCCAAGACTGAGAAGTGTTATTTTAATATATATATATATAACTTGGATTATATATATATATATATATATGATGTAATTTTATTACATGATTGTTTGATGATTATTTCGATATTTATACGATGTATTTATACGACGTAGATTGTCACAAGTAACCCTAAATCCCCTAGTAAATTAATCGAAGCTATTCTCGTAGGAATTCTAGCTATCCTAGATCTAAACCAAGTTGTGGATATTTATGATCCCAACAAATGGTTGATATTCGTAGAAATGTAGATATTAGTTGATTGTGATATTGAAAAAGAATTGGCGAGATTAAATCTGATATCGATGTCATGACAATCTTTCCTTATAGAGTGGAGTTTGACAAAACGTTACCACCTAGAAAGATGTCATCTGATTCGTTGTCATCCAATTCTTAAATTTGAAATCGAAAGGGTGAATGTTGCACTTCAGGCTGTCATTGGAACCATTACCCAAAAGCCTCATGCCACTAATACCTTTCCGAGAAGTCTAATTGACTGATCAAGTCATTTCATATTAATGACTCATTTGATAACTGTTCTTGTAAGAGATATAGGATTGGAAATTAAGTGTTGATTCATATTCAGATTGTATTGCCTTTACCAGGCCGAAGAATAAGATTGAAAGTATTGGAGAATGAAGTAGGATATCGAATTGAGTATAAAAGTGGTTAAGACTTGAATAAAGTAAAATTTAACCCGTATGGAATGTGAGATTATTAATAGAAGTTGTTAAGTTCTGTGATTGAATTATAAGGTTTTAATTGATTGTTAGTTTGTGTTAAGGGTTGTTCCTAGGCCATTGTCCACTAATGAGGATGCCCAGTGTCCAAGAAATAAATTGAAGAAATCTTCTTCTTAATTGGGACCGATGGATCTTCCGAGACATGTGGAACACCTAATGACTCTTGTAGATTAGTATTCATTGTGGTATCTTTTAAAAATCCCTAACTTAATTGAGACATCAGTTGGTAGGATGAGTTCTGAGAATTGTATGACATAGTGACACGTAAAGTGTTACGGTACAATTTGACTTGTTTGTGATTAATGAAAAGACTACCTTTGATTGCTAAATTCTACATGTATCGATGTTATCTATCTTTTATTGCTTCATCGTAATGTTCGCATTAGTGATGCAACCATTGAACAAGTACTCATCTTGATTTGAGTTACGTGGTGAATCATTCTTCGTGAGTGCCATCGAAGTCATGAAACTCATGATTAATTGGCTAAGCTCATTTCCTATCATATCGTAGTTAGTTCTTGGTGAACGACTCTTCATCACTCTTTTGCAGATCACCCATTGTTTTTATAAAGTTAAAACGGTATCCTTTGAGGAAATTTAATTTTCAACACAATAAGGATTATTCAAAGTGAGATTTATAAGTGATTGATATCAAAATGAAGTTGTTTATGAAACGCTTTGGAAAACTTAGTTGTTTTCATAACAAGTAAAAATCTTTGTAAATTTATTTTTGATTCTTATTTAAGAATTGAGCATGTAAATGTTTTTATTATAAACATGATCATAAAATTTTGACGAACTGAGTATTGCATCGTTAATCTTGAAATTGTATATAGTTGCGCGCCTACATACAATTTGGAATGGACTATGCAAGACTGATTAGTAGTCACCATAAAACTAATGAATAAACACTACATTTTCTTTGAAGATTGAGAAAGATTAAATTTTATGAGATCTGCAAGACGTGAAAAATGAGGACACAATGTTAGGGACACCTACATATGTGCCTGTAGCATCTATTCTTCTGAGTCGAATTTACTCATCTGTGGAAATTGTCTTACTTGACAATTGACAATTCTTTCTAGACAAATTCTCCCGTAGTGAGATTCCTAGAAAAAGTATATGATTACCGAGTGTTGATACCCGACTGGATGTATTGACGTTCTTATCATTTCTTATGATTTGATTTCATTTGAATGACCTGGGTAACGATCCAAGGAGCTTTCGAATGCGTACTCAAATTATGAAAACATGGGATATATTCATATTCGTTAAATGTTTTCGTCTGTATCTGATTTGAAATTCTATCGCGTAGATTATGCGTTGACCTTGCTCTTTTAATAGTAGTTGTGTCTCCATATATCCCTGAATTTGTGAAGGATTATGAATTATTATTAGTCTTTTGAGAAGTTCACATCTTATCGACGGCAATGAAACTGGAAAGTTGATAGTGCCAGTAGAATGGATTGATTGATTATGACATGACGACATTGTCTTAATTGATGGGAACTCAAGTAGAATTCCCCTAAATGATAAGATGTTGATTATCAAAAGTGATTTAAATAATCCCCGATAGGTGGCTGTATCATGTATTAAGACTTGAAATATTACCGTGAATGGTTATGAACAAGTTATAGATATTGTAATCTAGAAGAACCTGATATGAATATATATTAAAAGATGTTTATGTTATCTGAAACTTTAGGAAGTATTTGTTGGTGAATTACCTAGACTTTCGCCATTAAGGCAAGTAGAATTTGGTATTGATTATATTTCTGGTGCTGCACTTGGGGCTTGTGCACTGTACGTCAGCACCATCTGAATTTAAGGAATTACCGTACAACTGAGAAAGTTGTCGGAGAAAGATTTTATTATACCAAGCCTGTCATCCTGAAGAGCTATGGTGTTATCATTCCTTATATTTATAGATTACTGTGAACTGAGTAAATTGACAATCGAAAACAAAATCCATAACTCGAAATGGAAGATTTGTTCGATCATTTACAAGGTTTTTAAGATTTGATCCACGGCATGGTTATTATCAACTTCGAATCCGCGAAGAAGATTATATATTCCAATCACTACATCCGGTACTTGTAATGAACATTATGAGTTTCACGTGATGTCGTTTGGATTGACTAACACACATGTAACATTCTTAAATTTGGTGAATCACGTGTGTAGGCTGTAAATTGATAAATTCATGCTTGAGATCATTAAGGACCAATTGTTTGTATATAAGAATAATAATGAGTTAATAATTAGTTATAAATTGCCCTGAATTGGCTAAACAATGAAAACCTATACCTTAAATATTTAACATATGATTAAGGACTTAATCCTTTATATGATTTAACCGTGTGATTAATAGATAATGGAAGCTATATTGACTTTTCAAAGATTAGAACCATTTACGCTTAGGGATTAAAAACTTAATCCTTTACATAAAAATGATCGTTGGATTAATAATGGTAAGATGTATGCATATAGACTCTTCAAAAATTAAGAGCCCTTTTAAGACTCTGGATTTTACCAAAAAGAAATGGAAATATGTTTTGACAAATGTTTTAACAAAGGATTTTAAGAGATTATTCCCTTATACACAAACCATTTAACTAAACTTCTGTTTAGGGGTAAATGTTTGTGTATACTTCTAGACAACCTAAGAAGAATTTAGGAAACTATATAACTTATTACTTGAAACTGAAACGAAAATTTTGCTTTTCAAATAAGAAAACTTTGACCAAAGTATAAACAAAGGTTTTTCGAACATTTACAAAATCTTATTAAATATTTTTGATAAATCAACAAAAATCTTGTTAATTAAATTCAAATTATCTTTGAACATTTTATATAATTGGTCGAACTAAGAAATTTAAAACTTTTACGTTTACATTTCATAAAAATTGAATATTTAATATTTAATTGATTAAAATAATTATCGACGCTTTAGACGTCAGAGTGAGTAAAACAGATAAAGATAAAAGTAAAGACGAAAACTAAAACATAGAAGATATGAAGAAAGAATTTTGAATAAATACGGTTGTGATATTTATTTCATTAGAAAGGTGAACGTAATTACTGACGCATTATGTAGAAAAGATAAAGAACCAATTAGGATATATTTCTTAATAATGAAGGTGCAAAATAAATTGCCAAACAATTTGAAATATAGCCGATGATTGTAAAAAGGATAATATAGATAATAAAAAGGGGTTCACGACTAATATGAACCATTAAAAATTTAGAAGCCGATAACGTTAAATATTTTAAAGACCACTTATGGTTGCCTAAATATGGAAGATTGTGAGATATAGTTATGTTGGAATTTGTAAGTATAAGTATTCTATTTATGTCATTTATGACTAAAAATATCTTTGTCTGAAGAAGTTGTATTGATGGCAATTATGAAGGCAAACATCGCCTCATACATTAGTAAACGTCTAGCTATTGCAAAGGTCATCATCTGAATTTGATTCGATTTGGGTCATCGTCGACAGACTGACCAAATCTGCTAATATCATTCCCGTTAATGATAAATGCAAAAGAGTTGTGTAAACATGGTGTGCCGTATCGATCATCTCTATCAAGATCCTTGATTCGCATCAAATTTCTTGAGATTTGCTCAGAAGTCATTGTGAACGAATCTTGATGAGAATACTATGTACCACCCCAAATCGAAGGGACGAGGTAAAGTAACGATACAAAATACTATAAGTGTTGTTTTATGTTTGAATGATTGACCTTTGGTAATGGACCGTATAATCGTTTTTCCTTTGGAAGGATTATCATTGATAATCATCGTATTAGGATTGAGATCGAATCTTGTTAGGGTCTATATTAGAGCATCTATAAGCAGGAGTTGAGATGAAGACATCCGACATACACCCATTGTGAGTTGGACATGTCTTTTAGGTTTAAGGTTTCCTATGATGGCAAACCTATCCTTGCAAAATACCCGACCCGCGAGATCTGAAATGATTGTTGAAATTAGGATCTTATTATTGATAGCCGGTAGTGGGCAAGAGGTTATGTGAATGTGAAATGTAGATCTTGAAGTGCCAAATGGGTAGCGACGTTATGCCACAATTGTTAAACTTGGGAAAATGAATTCATGATCTGACAAATCATGGGATATAAGTCCCCGTTGTTTGGGACCATTGAGATGATGTAAAAGATTGGTTTGAAAGGCATATAAGCTGGATCTACCCTAGGACTTCAAGAACTGCGTGAATTATGTTTCGTAAATCGAACTTGATGGAATATCTATCAAGTGAAAATCTGATTGTTCTTTAGTAAAGCTTAGATCGGCGAAAAGTTGCATTCATCAGAAACCCGTGAACATCATGGATAGAGAAAGTAAGTCAACATTTAGCCTGATCTTATTCCCGTAGTTATGTTTGATGAAACTCGCTTATTGTAATGAATTGCACTTGTGAGAAAAAGACCGAATGTGGAGGAAATACCCACATGGCTTTAACTCTATAAGAAGCGAGTAGTAAGGTAAGATGATCTTTGAGGACAAAGATCCTGTTTAGGGGTAAATGCTGTGACAATCCGTCAATTTATGGTTGATATTTTATTCTCAAATATTATTTGAAAATATTATTTTAATGCTACAATATGAACTCACTTATTTTTGGGAAGAAATTTGAATTTACGTCTTGAAGTAGCATCGACTACGTCTAAACCGGAGGATTCAACGTTACGTGCTTACGTTTACATACACCGTCCTTGGTGACAGCCCGACATTTCAGAAAATAAATTTATCTGTGAATATTATTTTGGAATTTTAAATTTGAGTTGGTTCATAAACTCACAAATTTACGAGAAGAGATTAGGACTTACGATTTTATTTTAACGTCCTTTACGACTAAACCGGAAACCTTAGGATTACGTATTTACGTTTTCGAACTCCATTTTTGATGAGACAATTTTTATTGGATTCGTTTTGTGACGTCGATTCATAATTTATAAAAACGTTTTTCGTAAAACGACCCGAGGGCATGCAAATCGAGGAAACTAGAATCGAGGAGTACCCGTAAATAAATGGGATGAGACAAGTGGGACACTTGTCCCACCCCACTCCCAAAACCGGCCTAAGTAACTAGTTACACCATAAGGTGTCATCTATTTAGCCAAGCTACAACACTTGTCATCTTAAGCTTACTTGGTAAGCTAACTACACATCAAAACTAACAACCAAATACAACTTTCTTCATTTTCTCATGCAAAAAAATCTCAAACTCTCTCTACCCCCTTGATTATGCCGTACCATATCCAACCATAAACACCCTTTGATCTTGATTCAACCATGAAACCATATGTTATACTTGCATATGTTGAAGCCCTTTCAAAACCCTATTGATTGGTGGTACTTATAACATCCATGGAGGAGTTTTCATGGTGTCATGAGGCTGATTTTCCACAAGGAGTTCATGGAGCATGGTGGTCTTGAAGATGGTCATGGATATCCACAAGTTTCTCCATCAAAAATCCATGTTTTGATCAACCTACATCATCATGGTGGTATAAAGATTGTCCTCCTCATCTTCTTGTTATTTTGATTATGTAAACATGTATTTTATTTCCTATTGTATATATTTATGATGATTATATGATGATAAAAATGTTATGTGGAGATTTGTTGTTGATAAACATGATTAAAAAGGTGAAAAACCATATGAAACAAGGGTAAAATCTTGATTAATTTACATGGCTGTGTAAAACAGTAAATAAACAGGTCATGGACTGATAATATGATGAAGTAGAATCTATTTACAGTAAGCTATGGGTCTTGTACACATGTGAGAGTTGGCCATACAATGGAATCAAAAGAATGAGTGAGATATGATCAAAACAAGTTTAGGGTATAAATCTGAAGTTACTGTTTTGGACGATTTTTAGAAAATATTTAGAAGATGATTCAACACTAGCTATAAGAGCGTTAAATGTAGCACATATCATGTAGTTTATGTGATAAAAATTTGAGCTTCTATATCCATGTAGAACTCAAGATATGGCAGTTTTGGTGAAGATGAAGATTAAAATCAGATTTTTGGAAATTAAAGAATAATAATATTATATAAGCACTCAAGATTATAATGTATAAAATGTAAAACTAAAACCCACTAACTTATGGATTTTATTTATATAAGTATGTAAAAGGTTAAATAAGTGGACATTTTATAAAAGTGGTAACTTATTAAGTTTTATAAGTTATAAAACTATAAACATGATTTTTACGACTTTTTCGGCTATTGCCGTAAAAATTAACGTTTTTGTTAAATAAAACTTAGATGGTTGGACCCATCTAATGAAAACTTTATAAAACTTATATACTGATATATAGACATGTATAACAAGTAAAAACCGATAAAAACCCGAACTATAGGACATACGGACATTAACGAGTTAAATAAACATATTGGACTAATAAATGGACTAAATAGGATAAAAACTTGTAAAAAGAATCTATTGGGCTTAACCCATTTAGGCCCAACTTGTAAAGCTTAGATACTGATAATATAAGTGTGGAAAGGATTAATAAGAGTTAAAGAACTTATAATAAGTTTATTAGACTTAAAACACGTAAATAGGCAAAACTAGTAAACTAGTATGAACGTTATCGACACATAACACAAAAATGAGTAAACGAGAATATGTAAACCCACTTGATCATCATATATATATAATCATCATATGTATACATAATTGATATTTTTATAAAGTCATTGGACATGAGTCTAAGACGAATATTATTTGTCTAGGTTTCCGTGATTGAAGCACGTACCGTACGTCCGAATTGCCGATAACCCGCCATCCCACATCAACGTGAGTTCATAGCCTCGCACTCTTTTAAATGTTTTTATAAATGTTTTATAAACCCTCGAGGGAGATAACATGTTAGTTTTTATAAATTAGGACACCATTTGTCCCGATTGTTTGTTTATGATTTGGACCCGAATGATTGAATGACCCGATTGTATGACCCGATAAATGATTAAAGGACCCGATAGATGAAATAAAATGGATTATTAAAGTTAGGTTATGTCACTAAAAGTCCCATTAACATGAATTGTGAACTACCGGGAGTTGGTAGACGCTTATGCATTTAATAGTACTATTTGGGGACGATCACCCCAGTTCGCGCCTTGACGGTTGATCCCCGTCGTGCCACATTGATTGGTAAGCGAATTTATGTATGAGAAGATTCCAATAGCGTGACCTTTGTGACGACACGCTACTTTAGATGGGCAAAATTGGTATCGGGTTAGCTACCCGTTGTTGGTTTAGTAAGGTAACAATGTCATGCGGCTTATAATAATCCATAAAACTAACGAAATACTATTAGACGCTTCGAATTACGATGTATTGCCTGACTAGCAATACAGGGTCATACTATTGATATTATGTTCGTGTTTTGGTTTTCATAACCATATTCATATAACGGTTTTTATTTGATTTTATACAACGTCATAAGACGTATTGTATAATGTTTTTACGACATTGGCTCGTATAATGATTTTAAGGCAAAACCCTATATTATGATTTTCGATAAGGATTTGTATAAAATGATTTTGGCTATTTCATGGCCTATCAAAACGATTTGTACAAAATGATTTTCAGTAATACTTTTATACTGATATTATATTGATGGAATTTATTAAACTCTATGAATTCACTCGGCGTTATCGCTGACCTTTTCTTTTAACATGTTTTATCTCAGGTACTTGAAGGTAATTCTCGGGAAGACAACAACAATTCATGGCCCGCACTTAAACAATATTTTCCATTCAAATATTTTGTAAAACTGTATATGAAATGTAATGACTTGGGACCGATGTAACTTTGATATTTATGAATGGAAATGATTTATTATTAAACGACGCGATTTTTTTATGCGTTGTTTATGATGTGAGTAATGTGCTATCCCGTAACACCAACTAGTCTTCCGCTGTACTGAGTTGTATAAATTTGGGGGTGTTACAGTTTGTGGTATAACTTGAGCCATTTTGAATCTTGATTGGAAAACTTTTAAATGAGCAATTTAAAAAAAAGAGTTTAACTAATCAAACTGCTCTAATACCACTTGTTGGTCCCTAGTAATTCAATATTACTTATTATCTTAAGTAATAACTATTACTTTGACTCAAGTGTGTTGTTTTAACATTTGATAAGAACTATGAAAGATTAAAACAACAATACCAATATACTTTTCAACGTATAGACTTTTATTATAATCAAATAAAGAATCTATAACCCACTTTGTTTGCGGAATAACAAAGTGGTTGAATGACAATGGGGTTTGATCTCCTCTACTTAAACATTTAACCAAAGTTAAACTCTAAGCTCCAACCTAAACGTTCATATGTAACTTTGGCTATATGGTTTAGTTGGTATCGAGAAAGAAAGGTTTTCCAGAGTTTAAGCTCTTGTATTGGTTACCTTTCTCTCACAATGTACACTCTTTTATATAGGCAGTGTAAGTTAGGGTTTGCATTTTGCATGTACCAATGCATGAGTTTATCCAGTGGGTGGTTGATGCCCATGTTGGATAAACAGTACAAAGTACTTACTAAACTATTCTACGAAAGATTAAGGTTGTACTTATATCTAAGTATACAAGCAACCTACTTTGACTTAAAGTAATCTTTCCCGCCTAATGCAAACCATCAGAATACTGAAGAGTCTTTAGTATCCTAGAGGATATCGAGATTATTCAGTTTGGTATTGTCAAACCAAACTGAACTGAAAGCCCTTCTTCAGTCCTTGTTCTTCAGCAACTAGACCTCCTAGTATTTGAAGTGAAGACCTCTTAGTCTTCTAAGTTCACTGGAAGGGGAGTGCTGAACTTTCTTCAGCTTTAAAGTCTTCAGTGGGAACTTTGTTCCTCTGGTCATCCATCAGCAAACTTGCCTTACTGCTGAGCATGAAATACTTAGGGGGATTTTATATTCAAATCCTAGAGTTGCTTCAGGGTCAGTAAATACTGACCCAACATAAGTTCCCTTTGGGGATCCAAGCCATAACATACTTGGATATGCCTCGTGCATCAATGTAATTTAGCCTTTGAAGAACAATTGATGCACCCGTTGGGTTTGTCAGATTTTGTAAACCCAACATGTTGAGGGCTTAAAATCACTTATCCCATTCCATTCTCCCTTGGGGTTACTTATTACCCTTTGTTCTTAACTTTTTTGTGTAACAACTGGTAATTTTCTTGACTCGTTAAATGACTATTTTACCCTTTGATTTTTTATTTATTCAACTATGTGCTTGAACTGTGTTTGAACCGGGAAGTTATCCCGGGTTTTCTGAAAAACCGTTTGATGATGCGTAATGATTTGACACTGTGCTCAGTCATATTCTAAAAATGTTCTGTGAGTCTGACCTAATAGTTGTGACGGTCAATGAATTGAGATAATCCGTGAGACTATTCGTTAACTGTGAATTATGTGCTTAACTGTTTAGTTTTAACTACGTGGTCGTTCTTTGCGTGAACTGAGTTTTAATTGCTTGTGTGAATAATTATTTTACATAACGTATTCTCGTATTTTACGTTGTTTTTACGTTTAACCGTCGTTAGTATGCATAAAACGTTTTATAAAATGAAAAATGTCATTTTTCGTAAAAAAAAGCATAAAATTAATTTATTTCGTCAAATTTCTAACTTTTATGCACTTTTAGACTTAATTATATATAAACCAATAATTACCAAAAACTAATTAACTTTTTTACCTTAAACCATTTTAACTAATTATACAAGTAAAAATTTGAGTTATTTAACCCCCCCCCCCCCCCCCCCCCCAATGTGCTTTCATAACCGACCAAAACAACCCTAAGCATCAAAGGAGAAAGTTGAAAATTTTAGCTAATGATCAAGTTTAACTTAGTACCATAATTGCATGTTTTAACCTATTAGCACATTAATATCTACAATTATTTTACTTCACCACAAAAATACACAAAATCTCTTCTCTCTCTCTCTAGCTCATGGCACAAACAAAGAAACACAAAAATCACCATTGTTGATTTTAAAAGCTCAATTTCAAGAAGGTTTGGCACTAATTACATATAATACACGCTTGAGCTTGGCTTGAAAAGTTTGAATATATATAAAATTAATTTGTTATAATAACACTCATTAATAAAAACATATGTATAAAGTAAAATAAACAAAAACATTCAAAATCAAATTCGATTCATTTAACATTATTAAAACCAAAAATAAGATAATCGTATAGTCTTGGGTTTCAAAGTGCGATTTTGCGATCCAATGCGATCAAGGTCCCACAGGCCATTGTGTGATGTGATTGCGAACGCAATTACGACACATTCGTTTTAAAAGAGTACAAAAAATATTTATATATATTATATTTCACTAAGTACCAAGTAAATATAATATTTATAATTTTAATCAGAGTTAAAAGTTTTTATAAATATATTATTTATTTATAAAATAAGTCTTTATAATTAAGTTAATACTCAAATTAACCATAAGTTGCTTATATGAATTCATCATAAAAACATATTTTTAATAAATCTTGATAAGAGCTCGAGCCGAGCTATCAATAACTTGAGCTTGAGCTTGATATATGTTTCATGCTATTTTTTAGACTTGAGTTTGATAAAAACTTGACTTGATCGAGCCAAGCTTCAACTCAAGCTCGAGTTACCTGATAAAATTTGTAGCCCTAGTTTAAGTTACATCCAAGATAAAATAACTAACTACGTCCAATAAATTAAATAATAAGGGTGGACCTGTCGTTGACATGCCGTTTATAAACCAACGGTAATATGCTAGAAATCTTGATGTTTCAAGAATATGTAAAACAAATGTAGGGTATAATTTTCTAAGAGAGTTACTTTCATGAGGTTTATTCGTTGATGCTCCATCGGGGTTGGTCTTTATAAAATGGTAAAAACTGAACCAAACTTGAAAATGGAGAAGAGAATTACACAATAAACTGTAATGTTGTGATCATTTTTGAAAAAGTAAGGAAAACTTTAGGCCTGTTTAGTTGTAGAAATTTTTTCATAATTTTATGTTTCTATTTTTTAGAGAAGGAAAAAAAAATTAGAGGAGTTGAAAATTTTAAAAACTTGTTTAGATGGGTGTTTTTTTTCAAAAAATAGAAAATTGTTAGGTGGAAGGAGAAAAAAATAGAAAAATGTAAAATAGAGTTTCTTATTTTTTATGTAAAAGTGGAGAATGAAAATTTTCTATTTTTTGAAAAACATTGAAAAAAATTGCAACTAAACAAGTTTTATGTTTTTCACTTTTCAAATGAAAAATTTTCTAGAAAAAGTGAGGAATTTTTCTGTAACTAATTAGGCCTTTACGTTTTTTCCTTTCGATGTTGAATCTTTGTCCTCATTTATAGTTTTCATTATTATTTGTTAGTACGCAGATTCATGACAGAAATTGTATGACTGTATGACACGTTACGGGATATAAACTATGAGATACAGGCCTGGAGATTAATACATGCATAATAGACAAGAATTAAATTTGTGGCCCTCATGAATCACTTGCTGCACCTTCTTTGAGCCAACATTTAGTGAATGTATGTCATTCGGTTAAGTCGTGTCTTTTCACCGAAACTAATTATTGAAACTTAAAGAATCTCCATTTAGTGAGATATACAATTTAGATACGTTTATCTTAAGTTTCCTACAGCAAGTTGTTAGCTGCTACTTCACTTGAAAAGTTTCCACCTTTTTGGATAGGAGTTGTTCCAAAACATATTTGATAGACAATAAGGTCTTGGAATTTCGTGTGGTTAGTAAAGGGCAAGGGAGGCAACCAAGGTGTCAGTATTAACCATTTACTTTGAAATAGGTTGATTGTTAATGGTTTGTTTGTAACAGATTTTTCTAAATAACATATGAGAACATCTTAAAAGTGAAGTGGTTAAGTGGGTCGAACCAGTCAAAAGCTGACCAGACTGTTTTTTTCTAAAAGGAATTTGTGCATTTTTCATTCTTTCTTTTGAACAATTTTTCATTCTTTATTTTATTAATTTTGTTGATCAGTTTTTACATAAACCATGCGCTTAGTACTTGTTACCAAATTTTGTTACTATGTAATTCGATGATAACATATTTTTACTGGGATGACAACGGTGCTAAGCACGGTCTGTCTGAAGCCTAAAAACCCGGTGTTTAACCATTGCTTAATTGAGGCAGTTGTTGATCTTGTTTTAAGAGCGTGTGCAAAGAATTCGACTCTTGTGCCACCCTTTAAACAATTCCTTTTACCGAGCCTCCAGAAGATATTGGAGAATCAAGTTACTTAGTTCTTTGCATGCGCCTTCAAGTTGTTAGCCTAGCTTGTCAAATTGATAAGGCCTCAAGTTGCTAAGGCCGTACGTGCACGTGCCTCCGTAGATTTAGATCAAAGTTAATATAGAATCAATTTAAAAGAGAAATCCGCCAGACATTATGCTAGCGGAAATGGGATTGGAAGAAAGACCTTCATTCCGTAAACATATGCATATTCTAAACCCGAATATAAGTGTTTAGTTGGTGGGTTTGATTTTTGTAAACGGGTATTAAATCCGCACATATGCATATTCTAAACCTACCATAAATTAAATATACCTAACACCACTTAAATAGTCTGTTAAAAACGTAAGTAAAAACATAACTTACCTTGAAAGGGAGCCAACTTATTGCTCAACTTCAGCCTTTTCCTTTCTTATGCTTTTAAGAATAATCTCAAGAGTTGAACAATAACAGACTATAAGAAAATACAAGACAAGTACTTTACAACACTACAATATATACAATATGCGTTTCAATAGTCCATCTATCATTTGGTTCAACACTACAACTGAACCAACTATCATTTGGTTCAATAGTCCATCTTAAAGTTTGCAGTAAGCTAGTGTGTCATACGATATATACAGTATGCGTTTCACATAAAATGTGTATCAGAAGTACCTATTTTCTACATTATTGAATCTGTTTGTAATCCAAATTCAATTCAGTAGGGTTACTATGCTCAGGAGCAAGAACATTTAAGAGGTAAGCAAAAGCCTCTCCATCCTACACAAAAGATATATAGACTCACGATTAACTGTATTTTCATTCAGAAAAATGTATGTGTCAAAGTATATTCCCAAAGAACTATAGACCAGAAAACACCATACGGGGAACACTGTCGTGTACCTTTACATGAGATAAGAAAATTTTCACTGTTTTCTTGTAATCTGTATTCTTTAGATGAATGTTCATCCATCGAAGCATAATCTTCTCGGGTCTCATAAGCTCCTCCACATCCTGATAACATTAATAGAAAAGTTACCAAGGTATCAGACTCATTTACTGCACATTTATATAACACCGCTGCTCAAAATGAAAGCAACAATTTCCATTGTAACTGAAACATAGGAATCTCGTAATCTATAACCAATGGAAGAGTCTGACGAAAGAGGAAAATCTTTAAGTAGATATGTGAAAGTACGTTCCACTACCAAGCCTTTTTTAAAGTGAGGTCTGCTAATAATTGTATCTGTAGGAATCTAGTACAAATGGTTTAGCAATTAAAATCTCAGAAAATCAATAAATATATTTTCTTTTTTGTGTCTTAATTTGTAAGTTTTCAACTATATCTGACATCATCATCGCCGTCAAGTTCACAGATTGACTTTCTAATATTCTTGTCTTGTGTCCTCTCATGTCTTTTAGTTATAAGATCATCTACATTAGTGGGGGTTCAATCAGGATTGTCATACTAAAACTCAGATATCATGTCAGCTATGGCAAAATATTATATATACTGATTAACAAAAACACATATAGCAAAAAGACTTGCAGCTATAGCTGCATCATCGGCTAAAAAATACAATAAGTCACCATATATTTATAGCTGCACGTATATTTCATTGAACCAAACATAGTCGTGGTTCATCTGACCTACCTAATGAAAACTATTGATTAGCTCCCTCCATGCCAAAATAATTTCGAAATAACTACAGTGTTTAGCTGATATATAATTTAATAAAACCATGGTAATTTGAAGTTCACAATCCCTTTTCCCTCGGGCGAGTTCCTCACTGAACTTAATAGAGGAAGGAGTCTTTGCGACTTCAGTAGCTATGCTATGTAATACATATCTGACTTCTATCCCTATCACACATCAAATGGATACAATATCGCAATGATAGGTGAAAACTTCTCATAAATCGGTACATGTTACGACAAGTCGAATACATGGTTATGACGTCAGTAGCTATGCGCCTATGCTATGTAATACATACCTTAAAGCACAGATGTCCATGTGAAGATCTTTTCTCAGTTATTCCACCATAATGTAAAAATCAAGTTCAGAAACCTTAATCTCATGATCCAAATATATAGTCATTAGAGGAGAATGTGTCAAGAGGCTCAAACTCAACTAAAACGCTCAAAAGGCTCAAACTCAGCTAAAACGGCCATCTAAATATACAATTATTATGTTTCATCTAGATCAGGTAAAATCAATACTCATTTGAAACGGTCAAGAGGATCAAACTATGTCAAACACATTCAAAATAACCTAAATTTGTTTCGTAGTGCATAAATCCCCTGATCTATTTTCTTCATATCCATCTTTTGTTCTTTTGGCGCCAAATCTCCATCTACATTTCTTTGCTTACATTAAAAATGACTTAAAACTGTAAAAAAAAAAACAATTTTACTTTCTATCTATGATAGAATACTTAAGCAACTAAGATGTTGCTCTTGCGAGTTGTATTCAAGAAGTCCGAGACCAAATGGATTTATTTTATGGTTATATCCTTTGGATCACGACCACTACCGTTATAAGCAGCTTGTACTTGGTGACATGGCCAGTCCTTTTCAAAGTTTGGCATCCCCATCTTACTATAACCTGTTTAAAAAAGAGTAAACAAATCTAAGAAGATCAAGCAAAAAACTTAACAATTTGAACTTATTACCTTTTTGAAGCATTTTTCAGGAGATGGGCATTGACCAACATGACATATTTACGGACATAAATGTGTGCAGTTGGGAAGCTTTCCATAAACAAATAATCTTAAAGTTAGAAATATTGGAGAAAAGGCTAGCTTAAAAAATTGGAAAATATTATAGAGGGCTTGCAATTTTACTTTTGGCAGGGTCCACTACATGAACAAACAACTATCTGTTAGATTATCGTGGTATAAGTGTTAATGCAAGTGATGCTTAAAAATATTATTAGTGTTAAATAAGATTTCTTAGTTTTGATCACAACAAACTATACAACACATTTAGTGTAAAACACAAAACGAATTATTTAACTAACACTATCATCAAGGTAATAATCATATCACTAACTTTTTTTAATCATACTTAGTGATCATCAAAGTGATTATCCTTAAAACTCACTTTTGTTAATATGGCAAAAGATTTTTTAATAAACTTTCTTTTTAAGAAAATGTTTTATTAAAATGGAAAATGTAAATTTGAAAATGGCATATTCCATATGCCATAAGAATATCATTTGAAGGTTTAAAAAACCTCAAATATTCCTACCCCACTAAAAGATAAAAAAAGGAGCGGACTCTATTGGGCGGTACCTTAAATAGCTAGGCGGTTCTCTAGCGATATGAAACCGCCGGTCTAGTTAAGAAACCGCGCCCAGCTAGCCGTTGCACTTTGTCTTAGTGGATCAAATCTCATTTTTCAATAACCCTCTTGGACGTTTTTCTCAGCCCCCTTTCTCTTTTCTATAGCATAATCATTAGTAAATGATCACTTAATGTGTTAAGTATGTTTACATATGATTATCCTCTTGATCCCCTCCTTTACCTTGTCCAATGAGAAGATCACTCACTCACTAGTGTTGTGATAAAGATGAATCCATGAATTAGTCATGTTCATCATGTTAGCCTTTTTGTTTTTGTTGATCCATTTGTATTTATGAATACTTGGACTAGTTGTGTTCATCCAAGCTATTTGTGAATACTTGGATTTGTTGTGTACATCTATTGCATATGTGTTTGCTTGGATTTGTGTTGTGTAGATCCAAGTTACATGTGTGTACTTGGATATGTCTAGTTAAGTTGTAATAGATTGTGCAGTAGTTCTCACTAAACTATAAAGTGATGTGGTTGTGTCTTGTGAGTTCTCACTAAACTTGAAAGCGATTAGTAGTTGTGTTGTGTGAAGTTCTCACTTATCTTCAAAGTGAAGAGTCGTGAAGATTGGTTCTAGCTTTGGATTAGAACTCGACATCTAGCCTTGTGTCGTAAAATGGTGAAGTAGGCAACGTCGTGAAGATTGGTTCTACCTTGAGATTAGAACTCGACATCTAGCCCTGTGTCGTTAAATTGTGAAGTAGGCAACGTTGTGTACATTGGTCCTAGCTAAAGATTAGGTCTCGACATTTAGCTTAGTGTCGGAAAATAATGTAAGCGACGATGTAAGGCTTTCTCCGCCAAGAAGGGAGCTTGTGGATATAGTGGAAATCTCAAGTAGGTGTACTCGAGGAGTGGAGTAGAAACGAGGATAGAGCCTCGTTGTTGAACCACTATAAATCTTGGTGTCTTGTCATTAGGTTGTCTCTTTCCTTACTCTTTACTTATTTCATTATCATTATACTTACCTATTATCATTGCTAATGCATTTGAAATGAACCTAATCATTATGCAACTTAGCTTCAAGCAAAAGATAGTTTTGATACAAACCTAATTGAAAGTAATTTTAATTAGGTGACTAATAGAAGAGAAACTATTCAACCCCCCTCCCCTTCTAGTTTCTACAATTGGTATCAGAGCGATGGTCACTCAAGATCTTTGAAGTATATTGACTTTAAAACTTGGATCGATCCATTGTCTCCTCAAATTAGTAGGTCAAGTTGTACTAAAGTTTCTCTTTGGTCAAAACTACTTCTTCTTGTAAAATAGGTCTTTTAATTGGTAATATTGCATCCATCTTAGATTACTAGCTTTTATGCATTTTAGTTCTACTCTTGAAATGTATCTACTAGTTTGCATCTTGCTTTTTGTAGGTACTCATGAAGATCAATCATTTAATTGGTTGTGGATTGAGTTACTTGCACTTGTAGAAGACTCATCTTCATTGATCTTCAACATCTTTGAATGATGATATCAAGATGATTGGGAATGATACTAGTCCTTGAAGACTTAGTACTCATCATAGTCATTGTTGGGCATTGCATTATTTCCTTGATGGATTAGAATGCTCTTTGTGGCCAAGGTACGCTTTCATTCTTCCACACGCCCTTTGATCATTATTTTGATCATTACTTGACTATGTGCTTGTTCTTGGCATCCTTGCCTTGACATTTGTTTGTGATTTGTGATTCTTTTCTTTTATCCTCTCAAACCTTCATTGCTTGGATACTTGACTCACTATGGTGATGTAGAGTGAGTTAGTAGTAGCTTAAAGTATCAAGCATGATATCCATGGTTTGCACCCATACGGTTAGTAGGCCCTTTGTGGGAGAGAAAGTGAATTAATACCTTGCTCATACTTTGGTTTAGACTAAGACTATTATTGAAAGTGATCTTAGTCTATGCATCAATATTTGCTTTGCGTTTATTCATTACCAAAGCCGTTTAACACTTCACCGGAAAGGCACGTCTTAAACCACTATATATGACACAAGCTCTTCGTCTCCTCGATTTGAAGATTGTCATTAATCCCTTGAGCATAGGTCTTAGTCTTGATTCACTTCCCTTGACTTCTCTCCACTTTGTTTTTTCGCTACGAGTAGTCGTTTGTCCGTTTCGGTTCTTTTCGATCTCGATCCAACTCGTAATCATTCATTAAGGCATATTGTTTAGTGTTATGATGATCCAGTGATATTTTAAAAGGATTAAGATATATTTAAAAGTATTTTAGAAAAATTGGTTTTCAAAAATTTGGCGTATTTCATTGATAAAAACCAGCCTCTGTAGGCGGTTCTTTATCTCTGGCAGTTCAAACCCGCGGTTCTCTATCGATATGGAACCGCGTGCAGTAAAGCTTGTCAGAGCGCCATTATTAATTTAATCTTTTACAAAATAAACCCTCTCTCTCCCAAAAACACACAGCCGACGGGTTTCACCTTTTCCACCATTGTCGAAGCTTCAAAAACCTTCAATCACTCAAATTAATTGATTTCAAGTTGTGGGTTTCACTCATCCTTCATCAAACATCAATTAATTGTAAGTAATTTCTTTCTATTTCATCTATTTTGTTCTAGGGTTCATCCTTTCATAATTGGGGATTTTTAAAATTGAAATTGAATTAGAACATTAATAGGAATATGGGTTGACATGGTCATTTTACTATGATTCCTTAGGTTCATATTCATTAAGATTTCACTAAAACCCACTTGTAGAAGAAATCCGAATTTTGGCTAAATGATTTTGGTTAAAAGATGGGATTGAGATGAACCCATGAACAAATAGGTAATTACATTGTTAATGCTTACCTAAAAACCTTGTTTTGAAAAACCAATGATCTTGTCCATTGTTGATTCAACATAGTTCATATGTTCTTGGTTAATAATGGAATAGATACATTGTGAACATGAGAATGATATGGATTCAATCCTTTGTTTGTCAAGAAATTGATATAACACATTCTCATATTTTGATAGTTGATTTTATTTTTCATATGAGTGATTGGAAAAATATTTTTTGTGTTTATTTAGGTACTAATCATGCCTTCACAATACCAAAAGGATCATCAACTCACTAGACAATATATGCCAAACATTTCCCAAACCTTTGCTTCCACTCAACTTCGAAACTCCTTTTCATCTCTTTTAACTCGAAATTTCCATGAGGGTAGAGTTGTTGATGAGGGAATAACGGGTTATGTTTATATCAAATCTATGTTTGAGCATACGGGGTTTGATTGCTTGCTCAACATAGAAGAAGATATTTACCCCTTGTTTCTTCTAGAATTCTTTAGCACTTACTCCATGTTTGAATACAATGGCAAAATCTTCATTCGATTCTTGTTGAATGATCAAATCATTCAATACTCTCTCGAAGATTTCGGTGAAATTCTTGGTGTGCCATATGAAGGTACTTGCCGTTTCACGGATAAATGGAGACTTGATGCTCTCTTGGAATCCTATGACAAACCTCCAAATGACCATACCGAAACTGATCCGGAATTTATCCTTGATATCATTTCGAAAGAGCGTGATGGAAACATTGTGAGAAGCCTTCATTCTAATGTGCGAAATGTGAATCGCTATGAAGTGCTCTCAAGCGATCTTAAGGATTTTATGGTCCAATGGGAAAATATCCTTAGGGAGAATGTATTTTGTCTTGGTGGAAACCGAGATCATATCCCAGCTTGTATGGTGCATATGTTGTGTTGCATCTTTACATCAACCAAGTACAATTTGGCATTCTACATCGCTCGACGAATAAATTATGCTATTTCAAAACCCAAAACAAACCTTTCCTATGCTATGCTTCTTACTCTCCTTTTCAAAAGGGTTGCTCATGACTTTCCCCACCTCGACCTCTCTCGCTTTCACCCGGTTCATCGGGTTATGTTGCCTATTCAAGAGGTATATGAAAGAAAGCCTAGAAGTGATCGAGGTTCGCAAAAATCCGATCATCAAGAGACGGATGATGAGGACACCTATATGCCAACAAGTGATGGTGATGGCATAGGTTCTAGTTCTCATTTCTACTCTTTGAGTAATTCCCACCCATCCTCAAACTCATTCGTGGATGAACTTGAAGACTTAGCTCCTCCACCTCATTATTCCTCTAGTGAAGTACCGGAAGATCTCAATATGGAGCATCTCTACCGTAAAAATCTTAGGACTCGAGGTGAATTACATGAACATCGGGTTGAGTCAAGGAAGGGATTCAAGTACTTGGGGAATATGATCAAGGGATTGGGCAAGAAAAGAAGGTGAAGACTTTGAAGTGTTTCAAAGTATACATGTTGATAAACATGTAATGTGATGTTAAAAATTTGCTTCTTTTTACCTTATTTTGGTTGTGTACTAACTAATACTACTTGTTTAGATTATTTGTTATTTTTATCCTAATGATTGTCTATGCCATTGTGATTACCATTTGCATAGATTTGTACATCCTATGTGTTAGTTAGCTTCCTAGATTTTGGTCAGTAGTTAACTTTGACTTGATAATCCTTTGGTAAAAATCTGGGCTAACCAAAGTTTGAGGAAGTGTCATTTTTGAACACCTCTGTTCGCGGTTCCATATCGACCAGCAGTACCTTATTGATAAGGAACCGCCCACCCTATATAAGGAACCGCCGGCTACTGTGTCTGACATAATCTTTGCTTTACACTATTTTCCTTAATCTGTGTAAACCTTGCTTGATTCTTTGCAAAAAACTGCACATTTCCTAAACTAGGTTACCTAAATTCATTATTCACATAAAATGTTTTTAACCCATTACTAGTTTGGATCATCCCCTCAACCTTTTAAACCCACCTTGTTAGCCATGTTCTTCGCATCAAACCATTCTTCCTTAACCCTTAATCCATTCATTACAACCATGGTTTCTACAGAACCTCAAACTCATCCAAAACATCCACTTCAAGGAAAAATCTTAAGATTAAAATTAAGTTGCCCAAACCTAACTCTTCACCCTTTCACACACCCAAGAATGAGATTGTCCCAACTCTCATCTCTTCTTCAACCTCACCACCTCTTGCTCCATGCAAGACTACCTCAACCCATGGTACCAACCATTCTCATGGTTCTACCTCCTCTTCATTCCAATCTAGAATGAATGAGCTATCCTCACCCTTCCCTCCAACTACTCTATTGGATGTGACTACCCAACCTCAACACATCCAAATCATTCTTATTGTGAATGACTTTGTTGATACCTTGGTGTCTTCACCATTTACCCCTCCAAACTCACCCATTTCACCCTTGGAGAGCATACCTCCACACTTTAGCATGTTGCCACCTAGGGAATCTCATCACCCTTGGAGAACATACATCCTCCACCTCTACCTCCCTCAAACACTCCAAACTTGGGTGATCCTAGATTTTATGAGTATTTCATGCACAATGGCACTAATTGCCCTTGTTGCCTCAACAACTTCTATCTCATTGATATCCTTAGATTGGAGATAATTGGGGCTCACATAGAGTTGCAAAGCTTTTTGTTGAATCTCTTTGCCAATCATCCTCCTAGGAGATAAATGATGATTTTCCCTAATAAGTGTTTTCAAGAAAAACTAAGCCAAGGAAGACTACTCATCAAGACCTAGTTTTAATTTATCTTTATTTTAGTTAATTGTTTTTCTTTTTTTCCTTAATGTATCTCTTTCCCTCCATAAGTGTTTCATGAGGATGAATTATGGACTTAGCTTTATGTGTCTCTATCTTTACGTGCACATTAATCAACTTTAATTTTAAATTAAAATTGAACCTAAATCAATCACAACCTCTAAAATTGGTTCAAAATTTTATCTAAATATTTTGTCACCCTTTGTCAAGACATTCTTTGTGAATGTGTTGCTTTTATGCAACCCTAGCATAATTTAGTGCTCATAGAGGTAAAATTCCAAGATTTGCAATTTTTTTTTAAAATGTCTTAGTTTTTCTCAAAACCCTGGAAAATCATGGTTTCATGTCCACTGCACGCGGCTCATTAAATTCGCGCGGTTCCTTATGTGCTAAGGAACCGCCGGTCCCTGTAAGGAACCGCGGACAGAAAGCCTAGTTTTGGCTCGTTTTTGGTCTTTCTTCATCACCCTATCCCCTGTCAAGATTCCATGTTTACTCAATTTGGCTAAACATTCCTTGACACTTTACATTTGATTTTCAAACATTTGCCTTGTCTACTTTCTTCTTATACCCCCACCTTGAGATTTCATTCTCACACCTCAACAATGCCTAACTCTTCCTTTCATAACCTTGACATTTCATTGTCACAAACCTCCTCACCCAAAGCTTATTCATCCAAGCTTTCTAAGAAACCAAAGATCTCGGTTCGACCTATTTGGATCAAGAAAAATGAACACTCTTCATCCAAACCACCCAAGAACCCCACCTTCTCTCCAATCAAGTATTTGAATGAGACCTACTCCATTAATCACATCACCGGAGAAAAGGAAAATCTTCCCCCACCTCCAAAACCTTTTGACACCCCTCAACTCAATGACCTTTCAACCTTCCCAAACCTCACAAGGCATTGTGAAAACATTTCCTACCCACTCTCCTCACCACCACCAAACCCTAGGCGTAATGGCCTTCCCCCATCAACCGAATTTGTGTTTCATCATGGATCCTCGTGTGCTTGTTGTCGATTTCAACAAATTGAACTTGTTCATGTGTATGAGAAGTTAAATTTTCTTGAATTCCTCCTCACTCGACCTCCTCTCAAAGTTTTCGTTCACGTGGACAAAACTTCGAATGATGCATCGGCGTCTTATTTTTCCAACTAAAGGGCTAAGCACTCTTGGAGTCAATAAAACTTTAGTTGTTTTAGAGTCAATAACGTTTTAAGCAATCTTGGAAAATTATCACTATTAGAATAGCTTATGCTTTGTGGTTTATTTTCCATATCTTTTGCTTTAGATACTCATATTGTGTGTATGACTATCTACTTTGTTTGTTTCTTTCATATTTATGTAATATGAAACCTTTGTGTTGTGTTTGTTTTCTTTATTTGATCATTCTCTCTTCCTTTTGAGTTGATCGTGGTTAATCTTTACAATTGATTATGGGTGATTCCATCAATTCTAAATTTTAACCCCTTGACAAATTTTTCATCTTCATTGGTTGGATGTTTCTTTTCTACCTCCATTCCACCAATTGAACTTTGATTTTGTCATTTACCTCTTTGGACATACTTAGCAAATACTTGCTTCTAATTTGGGATTTCTTCTCCTTCTCCCTCTCAAGTTACTTAGTAGGTAGTGATCATATATACATTGGTGTTTCTTTTCTTTCTACTAACCTTTGTGTAGCATGTCACCATAGCTCATACACTTGGTGCCCCAAGCAAGGGGGAGAAACCACCAAGGGGGAGCTACTAGTAAAGTCCGGTTCTCTTCAAAGACTTGTGCTTACCTTTTTGCTACGACAAAGGGGGAGAAATGATAGTGATAAACTCGTTAATATATCGATATTTTGTGTTTTTACGTAAATGAGTTTATAGTTTGTCGTAATCAAAAAACGGGAGATTGTTAATGCAAGTGATGCCTAAAAACATTATTAGTGTTAACTAATCTTTCTTAGTTTTGATCACAACAAACTATACAACACATTTAGTGTAAAACACAAAACGAATTATTAAACTAACACTATCATAAAAGTAATAATCATATCACTAACTTTTTTTAATCATACTTAGTGATTATCAAAGTGATTATCCTTAAAACTCACTTTTGTTAATATGACAAAAGATTTTTTAATAAAATTTCTTTTTAAGAAAATGTTTTATTAAAATGGAAAATGTAAATTTGAAAATGGCATATTCCATATGCCATAAGAATATCCTTTGAAGGTTTAAAAAACCTCAGATATTCCTACCCCACTAAAAGACAAAAAAAGGAGCGGACTCTACTGGGCGGTACCTTAAATAGCTAGGCGGTTCTCTAGCGATATGGAACCACCGATCTAGTTAAGGAACCGCACCCAGCTAGCCGTTGTACTTTGTCTTCTATAAATAGTGGATCAAATCTCATTTTCCAATAACCTTCTTGGACGTTTTTCTCAGCCCCCTTTCTTTTTTCTATAGCATAATCATTAGTAAATGATCACTTAATGTGTTAAGTATGTTTACATATGATTATCCTCTTGATCCCCTCCTTTACCTTGTCCAATGAGAAGATCACTCACTTACTAGTGTTGTGATAAAGATGAATCCATGAATTAGTCATGTTCATCATGTTAGCCTTTTTGTTTTTGTTGATCCATTTGTATTTATGAATACTTGGACTAGTTGTCTTCATCCAAGCTGTTTGTGAATACTTAGATTTGTTGTGTACATCCATTGCATATGTGTTTGCTTGGATTTGTGTTGTGTAGATCCAAGTTACATGTGTGTACTTGGATATGTCTAGTTGAGTTGTAATAGATTGTGTAGTAGTTCTCACTAAACTATAAAGTGATGTGGTTGTGTCTTGTGAGTTCTCACTAAACTTGAAAGTGATTAGTAGTTGTGTTGTGTGAAGTTCTCACTAAGCTTCAAAGTGAAGAGTCATGAAGATTGGTTCTAGCTTTGGATTAGAACTCGACATCTAGCCTTGTGTCATAAAATGGTGAAGCAGGGAACGTCGTGAAGATTGGTTCTACCTTGAGATTAGAACTCGACATCTAGCCTTGTCTCGTTAAATTGTGAAGTAGGCAACGTTGTGTAGATTGGTCCTAGCTAAAGATTATGTCTCTACATTTAGCTTAGTGTCGGAAAATTATGTAAGCAACGATGTAAGGCTTTCTCCGCCAAGAAGGGAGCTTGTGGATATAGTGGAAATCTCGAGTAGGTGTACTCGATGAGTGGAGTAGAAACGAGGATAAAGCCTCGTTGTCGAACCACTATAAATCTTGGTGTCTTGTCATTATGTTGTCTCTTTCCTTACTATTTACTTATTTCATTATCATTATACTTACCTATTACCATTGCTAATGCATTTGAATTGAACCTAATCATTATGCAACTTAGCTTCAAGCAAAAGATAGTTTTGATACAAACCTAATTGAAAGTAATTTTAATTAGGTGACTAATAGAAGAGAAACTATTCAACCCCCCATTATAGTTTCTACAATAAGCACTCGGAAATCTGCAACAAAAAAAACAGAAGCACTCTAAAAAATGAACCATAACACCACAATGACATGACCGCTTCATTAGCACCTTGCACGAGGGACAATATTCACCGACTTTAATAGATGTTGTTACCTGTGACAAAGGGACATGTTTTTGGAGTATCAGAACCTTGTATAGACGACATACTTACCATAGAAGCAATTTCAATCATGTATTATGATGTGTAGAATATCATCAGTAACTTGCAAAAGCATAGCTTGTCAAGTTTCTTGATGTAGTTGTTCAAACAACTATATAGACAATGTGGAAGTTAAGGTGTTTTTTTTCTGTTAACTTCATGTATAATTGAAGAGTTACTCAATCTATTTTTGGTAGCAAGACGTTGAAGACAGATCTTTGACGTAAAAGTGGTGGTGGGTGAATGGTATGCTGAATATTGTAAAAAAAATGTAAAATTAGTAGCGTGTTTGACTTTTTCATTGTTTATTATGGTTATATATACATTTGGTTATGATAGTTACCTGGAATCCATGTCGAGTAAAAAAGGATTGTTGGTTCCATAGTTCTTTTTGGCAAAGTTGCACGTAAAAATAACATAATTCACGCTATGAGTGTATCTCGTGTTTTCATCACAAGATTATTTAAGTGGCATATACTCTTCAACCACGGGTCACTAAAAATTAAATTCAAGTGTATTCTGATAAAGAAAGCTAACTTTTAAAGATCTAATCTTTTACGGTAATTTGACAGAATCTGATAATTTAATTCTGTCTGTTTCAGATACAACATAATATAATCGAATTAATTCTCAAAATGCATGAGCTCTGTTGATCCTAAACTTAGATCGATTAGCTTTGTGTTAACGAGATTAAATCAAGTTAAACACCTAGAGAAACTTTATTGTTTGTATGAACAATCCAAGTGTTATGCGAAATTAACACTTGAATAAATAACAAGTAAAACAAGTAAAACAAATTTTCACTTTTAATTGATGAAACAAACTTGAGTACAATGAAAGTTGAATACTGAATACTAATGTGTATGTTCTATAAATCCTATGACCTCCTTTTATAACAAAAGGAGTCGTGTACAATGGATAACCTATCAACTATTTTAGGAAAAGATAAATATAGAAAATACAATATTTGGGTATATCTTTTCTTCAAATAACAAACGTGTTGACTAAGTTTTCCTATCAGTGTTTGGCTTCTTCTTATCAGCGCTTGGATACTTCTTGCCAATGCTTGATCTGTCAGCGCTTGATTTCTTCCTATTAGCGTCAAAATAACTCTTGTCAGCGTCTAAGTGTCTTGGCTCATTTTATTCCCAACAGTGCTCCCCTAAACTTGATATCTACTCTAGTAATTAAGTTTCTGAATAAAAACTAAGTACAAGGAGGATTCTTACAAATACAAATCACTTGTTAATTAGATAATAAATAAATCTAATTAAAATTTTGCCAACATCACTAGTATAATCCATTTCCAGCTGTGTTGACGCTATCTACTTCAAAACTTCCTTGGACACAGGATATTCAGCATCCACAAGAAGATATTCTGAAAACTTTGTAGTACTCAAATGGTAAACACCAGCTGTTGAGACGCCATTGAAGTCCAATGATATCATCCAAATCCAACCATATTGAATCTGCATCATCTGGTTCAATCATCCTTTTGAAGGATATCCAGATCATTATTCCATTGACTAAAGTAGGTGCTTCAGCCTCATACTTGGCCTTCATAAATCCCCAAAGATCTACCAAGTCTTCTCTATCCAGGCTTGCAAACAATGAGATGAAAGAAGTAAAAGTATGTACCTTCTTTCCATATCTGGTGATCATCCAGAACCCACTTGCATCTTCTTTATAGTGAACTATATGGTTTCTGTAATCAAAAGGTAATACCTCTGCAACATGTGAAGCTTCTAATGGTGAGAGCTTAATGCTCCTTCTAATAACTGCTTCACTAGGATTCACTCTATCCAAAGCTGGGAACTCAATAGGAAGTCCCTTCTTCACTGGTCTTGGTGCAATTGAAGCCTTTTGGATCTGCATTTCTTCTTCAATTTCTTCCTTTCTTTCATCAGAAAGGAGTCTGATAGTATTTTCCTCTTGAACACGTGCCCAAATAGGATAGGCACGAAACTCCAATTCATCAAAGGATAACTTCTGCAATTTCTCGAAAGTCCAACCCCCTTGATGACATCTGAGAAGCATATAATAGAGCTCCCTCCTATCCCTCTTAAGCTGTGAAAGAAACTTGCTAGCCTTATACTTCAAGATTACCTTGCAATTTGTTGAACTCTTAGCAGAATCTCCAAACCTCAAATTTGATCAGAAATCGTCATGTTTGTATTTTCTGTAACTTTATTTTCCCATGCAAAATACATTCTCACCACTTCAGGCATTTCAAAATCTACTTGCATTTTCAACTCCTCAAGTCTTTCCTTAGCCAACTCCTCTCCATACTCCAACCTCTCTGGATCTTCAATGATCATAACACTAGAATCTGAGCTCTTATAATCACTACCATCTTTTTCTTTCTATGTAGTAGCCCAATCCGTTTCTTGTAGTTGTGCAGCCAAAGCTTGATCAAACTAAATCTGGGCTTCATTCTTCTTTGGCTTCTCAACTTCCACTAAGACTGCTTTACCCTTGTCTTTTGCTCCAATGGTTGGTAAAGTAGTAGATTGTACCTGTGTTGAAACATCCCTAATAATAACTGGTGGTTGAGATACACCAATCATACCTGTGGGTTTGTCAACGCCTTCTTTACTCTTGTTAGCGCTTAAATTATGAACATCAGCAGCTGACTTGGTAACCTCTTCCAGCATCTCCACAAACGATAATTTCTTTGGAGTGATCAAGGAGACATCAATGACTGGCTTCTCATTCAAGCTTGCCAAAGTTTCAGCAACTTCTACCTGTTTTGTACCAAAAGAACCACCTTCTTCATCCTATGATCCCTTGTCACTCAAGTTGAAAGGTTTTGTTGGTGCATCTTCCACCCCTTTGTAAGAATCCTCCCCTGATGAAAGGACCATTACTTGCCTCCTTCTAGCTTGGGAAGCCTCCAAAACAACTAGTCTCTCCCTCAATTCCTTGAGTTCAAGACCCTGACTTGTGGCAATCTGTACAAGGTCTGCTTTTTTTCTTTTACAAGCTAATGCAGACCGCCATTCTAACACCTCCAATTTAGATTGCGCGGAGGAAATACACAATTGGGTGCTAGACACAAGCATCATCACACAAGGTATATTGAACGACTCAAAAGAGAGACATTTACACAAAAATATAAACAAGATTTTCATAATAGGTCTAAAACATAAATTTCATCCCATAATTGTACTAAAACGACACCAGAGTAAAGCGTTTAGTCCCCATGGATCTCGACCAACAACCAACACATGTTTAGTACAATAGATCAACATAAAGTAAATTGCTCAACAGTAAAGGGTAGAAATAGTTTTTAGACCAACATTCTTCCAAAAGCCAAGCCCCAACCTCCACAGCAAAGCTCCATGCTCTATCACTTCCTATTACCTGAAATACATGCTAAAACGAGTCAACTATAATGTTGAGCGAGTCTATAGGTTTATCAAATCACATTTGAACACAAGAAGAAAATCAATCATAATGATTTATAGAATTGTCGTACACACAATCTATATTCAAGGCAATAATAAACATTGTATTTAAGCTCATGACACCGACCCCTTAACCAAATAGTCACCCACGCCAAATGCCGGCATGACTAGAATAAAACCATTGCCCCTCTAGGGTATCAGTTGCTAGAATACCACATTCTTATTCCCGTAATTATCCGTCCCATAGGTTACTCAACGTAATGCCCTGGTCTCAGATAAGGTGGTCAACCCAATAGTACTATTATTAGAATAAGCGGCTATTCCCGACTCACAACATCAAGTCAGAAGATAGTTAACGGCTCATGAATTTAGGGTCTTTAGCAACAAGGTACTCAATACAATGTAATCAACATAGGCAACATTCGGGTCCAACAATTACTCATGACTTGTGTTCATTTATTTTCAAATAGCATGTATCCCCCTCGCGGGTTAATGTGTCGTGGATATGTATAGTGATAATTTGATATTACGTTATAGGGTAAATTAGAAAATTACCTTTAGGAAAAAGTAATAGACTAAAATTACCAATGACGAATTCAATTAAACACGTGAGTGAATCAAGTTCGTTGTACACGAAGATCTTATGAATTTGAGACGTTTTGCTTTGATTTGGACAATCGATTTGAATTGGTTTTCGGTTTTTAAACTACAATTAAAATCTACAAATTTTAAACTAATTAGTTTTAGCCTAAAGTGCATGAATCGTAAACCCCGCTATATTTAAAATCTACAATCAATTAATTACTTAAAAATTTTACTTACTTGAAAATTAACACCATTTAAAATTAATCTAATTAAAAATATATAAAAGTAAATCTATTTAATAAAAATATTTTTTACTCTACTTTAAAAAAAATATAATTAAAACTTTTTAAGCTAATTACTTAATTAAAAATACTTTAACAAATCTATTTAGAAAACTATTTCTATTTTAATTATTAAAATCTAATTATAAAAATTAACTAATTAAACTTTTAAATTTAATAAAAACATTTTTTATTTATTCTATCTTTTTGTTTATTATTATTTTAATTTATTTTTATTTAACTAAAATAAACTTTAACAAAAACATTTTTTAAAAAAAAGTTTATTAAAAACGAAAGTAAAATGAATCAAAAATTACTTATAAGAAATCTGCCAAACTACAACTACTCTATATTAATGAGTAAACAAGAAATAAACTCAAAAGGGCATGAAGCCCAATTGGTAAACACGCTTGGCCTTTAAAGTGGAGGTCTCGAGTTCGAGACTCCTTAGTAACATATTTTTGGTAATTATATCTTTTTGACAGCTGAAATAAAAGAGTCTCAGGAAAGACTCTTTGACAAACTTATTTTGGTTAAGCTGCTAGGAACCAGCTTAATGAGCTTATAAAATCAGTTGGATTTGATAAGCTAAATTAAACACAACTAATCAAACCAACTAAAACAGTAAACAAATTAAACAGATAAGTCAGCTATAAATTCAATAACTATCAGCAAGTAAATCTCAAAACAGAAAATAGTAAACAAATTTAGTACTATAAATTCAATCTTTCAGCTAATAAAGAAAAGATTTTATCAGCTATTAACCAGTAAAATTCAACAGCACAAGTAAGCTATAACAACCGATTCAAACAGTGAAATCAACGAATTAAACTTCTCAAATAAGATCAGCAGATATAGAAAAATACATTTAGCTCAACAGAGTAATGCAAAATCATCAGCAGACTACAAGATCAACAATGTTAGCCCGAGCAAAAGCGTAATACAGATTAACTCAAACTAGTAGTAACAGAATAAGGGAAATCATTCACCATAAGCCATAATTCTCAGCTACGAAATACTTCATCGATTACAACCATTCAATCCAACAAACTTAACAAGCTTAAGTAGATTTAATAAGTCACATTAATAATAACCAATCAAATCTAATCAATCTAATATTCAAATCTTTAACACTCTTACCAGATTTATGCAAGTTAAATAACATTCAAGCATAATGCATATTATTCAATAATCAGTCAAGTAAATAACATCAAGTAAGCTAAACCGTAACTAACATAAATCCTACACTTCTATCCAAACAGCTTAAACATTAAATCAAACCTTAACATTAAAAAGTAAAGAAATTAGCACCTTTTTGAAGATTTCCTTTGAGCAGTAGGATTGCGCTGAGCATCCTAATGAACCGGAACCGACACCTTCACCATTACCACCATAAAACGAACCACCACTACCATTAATCAGAATCTCGAACAGTATTTTTGAACATCTATCAGTAGGATAGATGTTTTATCCCTTTTTCTAACTTAATTATTCGATTAAGCTATGATTTCAGCTTATTCAAATAACTTTTCACTTATAATGCTTTTCACAGATTCAAATTGCAAACACTTTTAAATTAAATATAATAGAACGCAAAGCAAAAGATTTAAAGACTGAAATTAAATTTTATTAATCCAAATCAGTTAGTACAATACTTTAAAAGAAATACAATTCCTATCTAGAAAATGACATTATAACAATAAATTAAAGAAGGGATGATTTTTTTACAAGTAAATTGGGGGGTTTTTATAGCCACCCCCGAGGCTTGCTGAGGAGGATATTCGAATCTCTTGAAGTATATTCCATATGATTTTCGGCCTTTGATCGTTATCTTTCTCTCTCTTTGATTGATCAGATGGTGAATGATACACACTAGCACACGGATTACCAACGTGGCATCCGTGTGTGCTAGTTGTGTTTCTTTCTAGCCCTTTGATTGGTTGATATGGGAGGATGAGGTGTATCATCCTATAGTCTTCTGCCACGTATCTTCGCCTCACCATACCCTCTCTTCCTAAAACCATGGGGTTTTTATTCTCAGACGTATGAATTAAACGTGTGCATAAAAAGCCCCATGCTAAATTGATTTTACAATGATCTAGGGTTTTGAGCACAGTAACTTAAAGTTACTGGTTTTGTTTATTGGGGAAGATGGAGTACATAGGAAATATCGTGAGTATTTATTAAAGTGTGTGTGGGAAAAATGAAAACGTGTGTGGGAGTAAATGGGGGGGTCGGTTTATTATTTAATGGATGGAAAATGACGTGTGGTTGATTTTTCAAACGAATGAATAAAAGTAAATGTGTGAAGGAAAGTGAAGTTTATACATTGACAGACCAAACCCTAAAGCCCAAATCTCTTTACATTCGTTTATTTTACTTCCAATTTGGGCCTTTTTGAATTTGGGCCTAGATAATCAAGAACCCATCCGTATGTTTAAAACTTCTATGTTGGGCCATTTTGAACACAAAATACTCTCTTGAATCTTAAATGGGCTTTAAAGCCCATTTACCCAATTGTGGGTCCCACTTGACCCGTTTTCTTGACAAATGATAAAATCCGCTAAGGTCGAGCTTGATTTTGGCTTCATTGATCTTTTCCTTCAAACTCGTGCCGGTTTTGCTGATTTTCGCGAACTTGGTACCTACACACATTCAAACAAGAAACAAGCATATACAAGGCATATTTGATACATTTCATGCATAATTTCATTGTTTTAAGCTACAAATGATATGAGTATTTAAGCTCATATCAAATTCCCCCGTGCTAAGCAATTGCCGTGTCCTCACGCAATGATAAAATAAAACACTAAGTACTCCTTTATTCAACTATTGACATTTTATTTTGCAAAGACATAATGTATTACTTTCATTATTTGAAAAATAACTTTAAGGATCATAAAACTCAAATAGATTCATCGTCCCCGACTTTTCACTTTTCCATGCCAAGTGCAAAAACAAGATCATTGTTATTATAAGTTGACAAACTAACACGAACTCATGTAGGCTAATTATTCACTTAGACTCCCTTATTCCTAGGTGTATCTCTTATATTTTATTGTTGTCTTGAATGATCACGAGGATGCATTGTTGACTTATTTCGATAATTTATTAGGCCGAAAATAAAGTGAACGATTTAATCAATAGTTAGCTAAAGGACAAAATCTTTTAAAACTGCTTCTCGGGCCCTCATAAAGTTCATATCTTGGCATAACTTGCTTCGCGATTTGAGACCTTTCTCGGATCGATATTTGGCAGCGACTTTATACTTCAAACCTTGAGAGACGTTCATGAAGTAATGGTCTTCTCTTCATATAGGAATTTCTTCACTTGAAGTTTTGAGAGATTCATACTTGGACCACGACTTCTTCATTTTTCTCCAATCTTTATTTGGGATTTTGATATACAACGATCCACCTCCTTTTTGGACTTGGCTTCATTTATCCTCATACCTTATTATGGTCTTTTTGGATAGACTTCTCCATGACTTTTGGGGAGTATTTGCTTTTCGTCGTGTGTCTCGATCCTTCATATTGATTTTTGATAAATGATTCTTCACATCACTTGAGATCTTTAGCAATAAAATATAGCCCTCATGTCTTGTTAGGACCTTTTTGGACTCGCCAATCTTCGGATCCCGCTTCAATAAGTTATGCCTTGGCTATGAACTCTAATCAATACCGAGCAACTTTTAAACGATCTTGGGCTAGAAGCTAAGTAACTTTTCAAATCGTTCAACCTTATTTATTGCAAATAAATTTATTAACAAGCGATGGGAGAATAGGCTTATAATTAACTCACATAAATTCCCGAAAGAATACCAAACTTATAATTGGCTCTATCATCTCTTGTTCTCCATATTGTAAAATTTCAAAAATGTGAAATCAATGGATACTTAGCCTATTAAATCAAAGTTTTGGGTTTTCAAGTCATCTATAGGATCTTGCATCTTCTTATACTTTTTCAAGTTTTAGAATTTGCGTTTTAAAGTTCCCTTGATAGACGACTTTCTAGGATCAATTATAGGAGCTTGCGAAAAGTTCATGTTCTTAACTCGTATGAATTAAGACTTTCGCGTTTTAAAGCTCCCAATATAATAGCCTAGCAAAACTTAATTCAAATACGTTAAGGAAAAGCTAAGGTTAAAAACCGAGTCGAGTAAAAAACTATTCTTATTTTCACCAACGGAAAGCCTACATTCGTGACAAAAGCACTTATTTTATTTATTAAAACTTAAAAATAACACTAAAAATTTAAAATTTTATTGAAAAATGAGAAAAACAATACGTTTGGACATGACAAAAGCAATAGCAAGCGATTATATCGATTGACTCCCCCATGGTAAAACCAAAACATTGTCCTCAATGTTTCTTAGCTCAATAGTAACACCCCCTTGCTAAAACACGAAGAGTCTAATGCAAAATCCTAGCATGGAAAGAGCACGCAAATCTATAAGCCGTTTATAAATTATGCCTCAAGATAAAACGTTAGTCGAAAAAAATCAAGGGTAAAGAGTGTGCCCCTTTTTGGCATTCAAAGAATGGAAGATCAAGTGGACCGGCAAAAACCGAACACGAGAGTCTTCAAATATTAGGGTCATACCTAAGATCACAACACAACAAAACACGAGCACGAGCTTGAAAGATCAAGCCTTATTAGTTGTTAGAAAATAGAAAGAAGATAGAATGTATGGGACTCCCCCACAAGGCACTCGTTTTTGTTCACCGAGTCATGAGCTCGACTCGATCCCCACATTCATTGGTCCTTAGGGAAAAAGGTGAAAACCGGCATAATATGATAAAATCTAACATAAAGCACGATGCCGGGGTCAAAGATTACATCCTCGTTGTCGGATGACAAACGAAAGGATAAAACTCTAACACAAATCTCCAACAAGAGATGGTAGTCACAACTAATGGTATGGATAAAGCATGCTCCCCGAGATAAACTCGCACCAATATGATTAAAAAGTCTTTCAATTATTGCATCTGTAACACCCCATTTTGATAAATGGAATGTCACGCGTGATTATGGCGTGTCATCAAAGCATGCAAGGTGATATGCAGTAAAACATACATGACCATAGGGAAAACCGGAATCAAACATCGGTTCCCAAACATAAGCCCAAAACATAAATAAAGGAAATGAACTGAATAAAGACTAAACAAGCATAACTATATGAAGGCAAAAAGGAAAAGAAGTCTCTGGCAGCTTCCATCCTATGTGCGTCCTCTAAATGCTCGAGTCTTGGGTACCTGCCGTTTTGGGACATGGAAAGGAAAGTAACGGCTGAGCAAGACGCTCAGTGCACGGATGTACAATAAAGCATGATATAGGATAAGCATGTAACATATAACAGCGGAAGACTAAGTACTGAGTAAACTGGTTAAGTAACATGAAAACTGGTTTTATAGTTTGAAAAGCCTTATGTTTAACCTGTGAAAACTGTTTTAACATATATATACCATAGCCCATATAGGTCATGAAAAGGTCACGTGCATGAATACTTGGAGGGGTGACCTCATCATGCTGATTAGAGGGGATGCCTCTAATCAATATACTGATTTGGGTAGGAGGGATCAGCTCCTTGTGAAGGGTGCAAGGCACACACCACATTCACCATGATAAACTGAATAAAACATGTAACTAGGATGCACCCATACGCCCCACCTGATATAATAATATGGCCAAACTGAAAAGGGACGCCACGAGCAATCACTCCGCCGTGGGGAAGTCATAACATCGGTGCCTCCAATGCTATGGTTATGGTACCTCCATAACTAGGTGAAACTGGTCATGCTTGTATATGGCTATAGTTTATGCTAAATTAACATAAGCAGTTCAAAACAATAAAACAAATGCTGGGGAAAACAGTTGGCTGCATACGGGGAAATCCTAATAAGGAAGGAATGTCCATACTGAAAGGACGGGAATCCGTACCTCAAGTCCAGTGAAACGAACGGAAGAAAGACTCCTACTTCTGGATCACTAATGCTACATGAATACACACGTGTATAAGTATCGATTCACTGATTACGTACTGGGTTCTGTGTCTCATTATAGCTGATTTGGTATGTTTTAAGTCATGGTTCACTGTTTAAAGCCTTAAACTGTGTTTATCTTGTATTCTGATTAATCTGATTAAGTATTACTGGTGATTCATGTATTATTATACTTACTGTGTAATAATAAGTAACTTTCCAAAAATAGCAGGTTTCCAAAAATAGAAAGTTTCCAAAAATAGAAAGTTTCCAAAAATAGAAAGTTTCCAAAAATAGAAAGTTACCAAAAATAGAAAGTTTCCAAAAATAGAAAGTTTCCAAAAATAGAAAGTTTCCAAAAATAGAAAGTTTCCAAAAATAGAATTTACTGCCTAAAATAGATTAGTTTCTAAAAATAGAAAGTTTCCAAAAATAGATCAGCTGCCTTAATTAAATAAGTTTCCATATATAGAAAGTTGCCATGATTAGGTTAGCTGCCTGAATTAGATTGATTTCCATATATAGAAGGTTTCCATAATTAGATTAGTTGCCTTATTTAATTAAGTTTCTATAAATAGAAGTTTCCATAATTAGAATTAAGCTGATTATATAAGCTAACATATAAGTCATATGATATAGTGTATAGTTTAATTATTATTTCATGTATTTTAATTAAACTATAGGTTAAGCATTTTAATTAAAGTATAACATGTATAATTAAAATGAAATGAAAATACTTAGGTTAACATGTGTATTATTATTAATAATAATATAACCTAAGTCATGTCTGAATTAATTAATTATAGGCATGTTTTAATAATTAATTAATTATAACTTATAACATAAAATACTTAGGTTAAATTAATGTCATGATAAACTAATAATTAAAATAACCTAAGTCATGATTTAATTAATATTTCATGTTATTAATTAATTATATCCTAAGTTCATGATTCATAAAAATTACATGTAACATAGATCATGATTTTAACCAACGAACCGTGAACCGGGTATGAATTCGACACCGTACCCCGGGCCAAACCCGGGGCACACGTGTCCCCTTGCTGCCGTGGGTCCCACATGAGCCAACCAAGACCATTTGTGGTCTTGGTGGTGGCGGCAATAGCAAACCAAACCCCCCTCGGGTTTGTTTTGCTAGGCGGCTAGAAACAACACCCCTTTTAAATCATTCCTTGATTTTATTTAATACCAAAACATGTTAGATCAATGATTAATTATCTTGTTTTCATAAGAAAAATAATAACATGTTCATGAAAATAATCAAAGATCAAAAGAATTAAAAAGAATTAAAAAGAAGGGTTAGAAAGGTATACCACTATGTAGCTTGGAAAAAGGATGAACAAACACGTATTCTAACACTTGTTTTCAAGATCAAAATCAATCAAACACCCCCTTATGATGGTGTATAGGTGGCGGCACAAAGGAGGCAAAAGGAAGAGGAGAAAACTCTTTTTAGGGTTTTTAGTTTATTTCTTGTAAAATGAAAATGAAAACATGTTTAACACTTTACCCCCCCTTAACTTGAAAAGTCCATGGGCTAAGCCCATTATATGCATGTGTGCCGTGGGTATGGGGGCCCCACATGGGGTACCCGTACCTTTCTCGTGCCCCGATGTTTCGTGTTCGTTCGTGGTTAACGTGCTCGTGTTTAACGTGTTTCTGTTTCATGTAACGTGTCGTTTATCGTAAACTTAACGCTCGTAATTATATTATATGTATTTACGTAAGTATTCTAATTTGTATTTTAAATGGTGATCATGATTTAATTATGTTCACGTGATATATTTATTAACTGTTTATCATGAGTTCGTACGTAATCGATACTTGTCATGTCATACACGTATGCACTTGCTTGATTATTAGCACATGAATGTGATCAATACTAAATGAGGTAAGTTTTAATCTAAGACGTATGATCTTAAGGGCACTATTCATGGTAAAAGCATGCGGGTTTTACAATTCTTCCCCCCTAAAAAGAATAATTCGTCCCCGAATTATAGATAACGTAACTGGAAGCGAAACATACCCGAATCAAACTGGAAAGGTATGCAAAATAACGGAAATGAAGGTGACATGGTAGAAGGGAACGTGGAACGTGACATGTCTTGAAAAGACATGGAACGTGACGTGACTGAAAGGATATATCTAATTGATGAGAAAAACGGATAAAAGTCTGGATGAACTTGTGCGTTTCCAAGTAGCCTCCCTCTTGGAACGGTTCCTTCAGAAGATCCTGACATTAATGATAAATCTTGGTCCTCCTGACCTTGACTTGGAATACGAAGAAATTCTTGGTTATCAACGGAAGGTAGATCCCCTAAATTCGATCGAGGAAAAAAAAATAAGAGTTAACGTGCAAGGGTAGCTGAAACGTTACGATGCAAGACAATCTGACTTAATTGATAATTAGAAACGATGCGCGAGACATAAAGAAACGTAGTACGTGAAAAATTTTGAACGTGATACGTGAAAAATTTTGAACGTGCTACGTGGAGATATGGCGAGTGTAGTATAAGTAAACATATCGTGATCCATGATACGTGTAACCTATTTTGATCATGATATGAGGAACGTGGAATGAACATGACATGTGAGACATATCGTGATCATATAATATAATGGCGGTGACGCCAAACGCTACAGGGTGAGACGTGGAATATGACGTGAAACGTCTATCTGATGATGGAGAGTTATACTAAACTTGGGTCTGGTCTCACAAGTTCTTGCAAACTTCCCAGAATGAGAAAAGAAATGAACGTAAAATCGTAAGTCAAAATACGATAATGAACGTGAATAGTGTCATGAACGTGAGCGCGAAAGCAAGTCTTGGAATAGAATGAAGACATGAAGTAAGTTAGGAGTACAATTACGAATCTTTGTCTGACCCGATAGCTGAGGAATTGCCAAGTGATCGGATGAGCCTTGGCTGGAACATGTTCGTTCAATCTGTTGGTTCTGGAATCCGTACGGATGTAAGGATTCTGCAGACTTGATCAAACTGTTGACAATAACCCAGATAGCATCATGCTTCTTCTGAGTTTGCTGAAATCTGTAACTAAAATCCATGGAGATCTTGTCCCTTTTCGATTCACAATTTCATATGATGAAAACATCCCAGTTTGTTGGTGTCCTATCTTAACCTGTTGGTATAACAGGTACCTAGATATGAACGTAACTGTATCTTGCTTCGTAGAAACTTGATACATAGAAGGTTGCGAAACTCTGAGTCTCTGAATTTAGACTTCTCCTAGCGTAGGATTTTATAGAACACCTAATGTAGTGTCGGGTTCTCTTCTTTACTCATAAGCTGAGTCATGGTAAGATTAACCGTAGAATGCCATGTGATTCAGCGTGTCACTGAAATCAAACAGAATTGATATCGGAAAGAATTCCAGGGTAAAATTTCTCTTGTCATAGAATTTGCAACGTAGTGCAGATATGGTCTTCCTGTTCTTCTCCAGGCTTAGAGGAAATCAGGTTATCCTCAATGAAAACGCTCTAGAATTTGTTTAGGAGTTCATGGAAACTCAATTTATTAAGTTCATAATGCGGTTGGAGCATTGATGAGACTAATTCAAAATCATAAATCTGGCATGACCGAGTCGTGCACGAATAGCAGTCATGGACATGTCCTGCTTTTTCACTCGTCACTGTTGGCAGCATGATTGTGAGTTCGATCTTGGAAAAGTGATTAACACTATACTGTTGATTGGACATGTCGTCGATACGTGGAGGAGAATAACGGTCATGAATGGTGATTTGTTTAAGTCGACGGTAGTCGACACATAATCTCATGCTACCATCCTTCTCCTTGAAGGTTCTTCTGGAGTGTAAGGAACAATTTTGGAATAATCCGTTGTTTATGCGTAAAAGGACCTTAGTAGTCGTGTGTTACTGACAGCTAGAAAATTTTAGCAATTATGGCTAACAAAGCACGTGCTTGAAAAGCATAGATAATTGTACAGATTTTCCTGATGGAAAATCAAGCTGAATGTATTCAGGAGCCTGAACATTACTGTACATAATTATGAATCATAGCATGGTGTGGTGTTCATAGTACGTAATTAGCATAAAATTCATCTTGTGTCTGTCTGAGGAAATGCGTTAGCAGCTTGGGTCTTATCATTAAGCTGAAGGAAAACCTTCGTATGCGTGGGAATACGAAAGGCGTCCTTCATGGTCATGAATACATGAAATATGGTGAAACAAAAGAAAGCGAAGCCGGTAACATGACGGTTCTCACTGATGCGCCGGTAATGGTATTGAAATTCTTGTGGCCTGATTAATACATGGCACAACAAAATGGATATACCCTTGGAGGGTACCCTGAATTTCTTAGAAATGTTCCATAATTAGACGTGAGTCATGTGTCTTGACTCGTGTCCTGAGAAATGTAAGCGTGACATATGTCTTGACTGGTATCTTGACATGTGTCCTCAGAAAGTATACGTGAGACATGTGTCTTGACTGATGTCTTGACATGAGTCTCGAGATGTGAAACAATTAGAACTACAAATATTAGGTTAAAATGCCAGAATTGGCGGATCGGTTGGGTTACTGATCATTTGTATGTCTGATCACGTCCGTGGCCGGAGCCTCGGTTGTGATTTCTAGGATAGTTGCTGTCATAGTAGTGGTTACTATCATCTTGTCTGTCGGTTCCATGACGGTCATTCTCATGACCGTGACTCATGTAACTATTTAGCTGAGTGGCCGGCTGGTACTGGTTTGCACTCATATGGCTGAAATGACAGCTGAACGACGTGTGACATGTAACTATGAATTTGGGACAATGATTGATGGGAATTGTCTGATGGTGAAGCATCTTCTCGTCCAATTGCTTTGCTCCGCCGCCTTTGTCTTCGTCTTTTAGGATCTCCAGGTTGTGAACAGCATCAGCATCAGCATCTCGTAGCGTCTCCCAACATTAGCAGCATCAACCTTCAGTAACATCTCCAAGCTATGAGCGGCATCGACAACCTTGTAGAATATCAGCAAGTGAACATACGCCTAAGATGATTTAGAATCGAATAGCGAATACTCGTGAAGTATTGCAAGTGGAATACACATGGATTAAGGTACATGTAATACACATGAAATACGGTACGTGGAGTACACATGGAATGCACATGAAATGATCGGTATGGGCTCGATCATTTGTCATGATTTAAGGAAAGTAAACCGGTTAAACGGTTAGGAAAACCATCATGATAACCTGGCAGTATTAGCATAGACATCATTCTGGTTGCATAGAGAAACGCTAAAGTGTGGCTACACAAAATTCAACGATGATTTGCCTGACAGCATGATCAATGAAAACCAACCATGACTATCATGAAAGCATGATTTAAGAAATCTAACAATGTCTTGCAGGACAACGTAAATAACAAAAGAGGCGTGAAACATAATCAACATGAAGACGGAATTATCATGAGGAAACATGAAACCATCTATTACGAAGAAGTGTATAACATAATCAGCATGAAACTGAAGTTAACCATGACAGTATGAAGGCATACTTGACATAAAACATAATAACTTATGATGGGACATGAAAAAAAAAATTATGCCAATTTAAATCATGAGAAAAATTTTATGCAAGAAAAACAGTGCCTGAATGCGTAATGTAGTTTATAAAACCTTTATATGTGCGAGGGAACGCCTATGGGTCGGTTCCAAAACAAAAGACATGGCGAGGGGACGCCTATGGGTCGGTCCCAAAGTTAAAAGTTTCGATAAAAGCACATGCGACTAAATAGGGCCAGTCCTGTACCAACCATTACTTAGTCAAAATTCCTGTAACAGATGACATATGATATAAATGCATGAATGCATGAAACATAATAATTAAAAGTCATTGTCAAAACTTAACAGAAAAATTTTTATGTGAAAATTATGAACTACTGGGGTCAGTCCACATCGTCACAGTTCACGAGGAACATCATGCATAGACAATGACACATAACTAAGTATGGATGACGGTTGTTCATTCCATATTAGTAAGACGATACTGGTGAAAACATCATGGTGAAAACAACAAGGTGCTGAAAACGTCATGGCTAAAACAAAAAGGTGCTGAAAACATAATGGTTAAAACAACAACGCGCTGAAACATCAATACGTGGAATAACAATCGTTGGCTTAGGAAGCTCCTGGTGACTACCCACTAGTCACAGGTCGAGTTTTAGAGCCTACAGGTCGAAGCCTTGGCTCTGATACCATATTTGTAACACCCCATTTTGATAAATGGAATGTCACGCGTAATTATGGCGTGTCATCAAAGCATGCAAGGTGATATGCAGTAAAACATACATGACCATAGGGAAAACCGGAATCAAACATCGGTTCCCAAACATAAGCCCAAAACATAAATAAAGGAAATGAACTGAATAAAGACTAAACAAGCATAACTATATGAAGGCAAAAAGGAAAAGAAGTCTCTGGCAGCTTCCATCCTATGTGCGTCCTCCAAATGCTCGAGTCTTGGGTACCTGCCGTTTTGGGACATGGAAAGGAAAGTAACGGCTGAGCAAGACGCTCAGTGCACGGATGTACAATAAAGCATGATATAGGATAAGCATGTAACATATAACAGCGGAAGACTAAGTACTGAGTAAACTGGTTAAGTAACATGAAAACTGGTTTTATAGTTTGAAAAGCCTTATGTTTAACCTGTGAAAACTGTTTTAACATATATATACCATAGCCCATATAGGTCATGAAAAGGTCACGTGCATGAATACTTGGAGGGGTGACCTCATCATGCTGATTAGAGGGGATGCCTCTAATCAATATACTGATTTGGGTAGGAGGGATCAGCTCCTTGTGAAGGGTGCAAGGCACACACCACATTCACCATGATAAACTGAATAAAACATGTAACTAGGATGCACCCATACGCCCCACCTGATATAATAATATGGCCAAACTGAAAAGGGACGCCACGAGCAATCACTCCGCCGTGGGGAAGTCATAACATCGGTGCCTCCAATGCTATGGTTATGGTACCTCCATAACTAGGTGAAACTGGTCATGCTTGTATATGGCTATAGTTTATGCTAAATTAACATAAGCAGTTCAAAACAATAAAACAAATGCTGGGGAAAACAGTTGGCTGCATACGGGGAAATCCTAATAAGGAAGGAATGTCCATACTGAAAGGACGGGAATCCGTACCTCAAGTCCAGTGAAACGAACGGAAGAAAGACTCCTACTTCTGGATCACTAATGCTACATGAATACACACGTGTATAAGTATCGATTCACTGATTACGTACTGGGTTCTGTGTCTCATTATAGCTGATTTGGTATGTTTTAAGTCATGGTTCACTGTTTAAAGCCTTAAACTGTGTTTATCTTGTATTCTGATTAATCTGATTAAGTATTACTGGTGATTCATGTATTATTATACTTACTGTGTAATAATAAGTAACTTTCCAAAAATAGCAGGTTTCCAAAAATAGAAAGTTTCCAAAAATAGAAAGTTTCCAAAAATAGAAAGTTTCCAAAAATAGAAAGTTACCAAAAATAGAAAGTTTCCAAAAATAGAAAGTTTCCAAATATAGAAAGTTTCCAAAAATAGAAAGTTTCCAAAAATAGAAAGTTTCCAAAAATAGAATTTACTGCCTAAAATAGATTAGTTTCTAAAAATAGAAAGTTTCCAAAAATAGATCAGCTGCCTTAATTAAATAAGTTTCCATATATAGAAAGTTGCCATGATTAGGTTAGCTGCCTGAATTAGATTGATTTCCATATATAGAAGGTTTCCATAATTAGATTAGTTGCCTTATTTAATTAAGTTTCTATAAATAGAAGTTTCCATAATTAGAATTAAGCTGATTATATAAGCTAACATATAAGTCATATGATATAGTGTATAGTTTAATTATTATTTCATGTATTTTAATTAAACTATAGGTTAAGCATTTTAATTAAAGTATAACATGTATAATTAAAATGAAATGAAAATACTTAGGTTAACATGTGTATTATTATTAATAATAATATAACCTAAGTCATGTCTGAATTAATTAATTATAGGCATGTTTTAATAATTAATTAATTATAACTTATAACATAAAATACTTAGGTTAAATTAATGTCATGATAAACTAATAGTCATGATTTAATTAATATTTCATGTTATTAATTAATTATATCCTAAGTTCATGATTCATAAAAATTACATGTAACATAGATCATGATTTTAACCAACGAACCGTGAACCGGGTATGAATTCGACACCGTACCCCGGGCCAAACCCGGGGCACACGTGTCCCCTTGCTGCCGTGGGTCCCACATGAGCCAACCAAGACCATTTGTGGTCTTGGTGGTGGCGGCAATAGCAAACCAAACCCCCCTCGGGTTTGTTTTGCTAGGCGGCTAGAAACAACACCCCTTTTAAATCATTCCTTGATTTTATTTAATACCAAAACATGTTAGATCAATGATTAATTATCTTGTTTTCATAAGAAAAATAATAACATGTTCATGAAAATAATCAAAGATCAAAAGAATTAAAAAGAATTAAAAAGAAGGGTTAGAAAGGTATACCACTATGTAGCTTGGAAAAAGGATGAACAAACACGTATTCTAACACTTGTTTTCAAGATCAAAATCAATCAAACACCCCCTTATGATGGTGTATAGGTGGCGGCACAAAGGAGGCAAAAGGAAGAGGAGAAAACTCTTTTTAGGGTTTTTAGTTTATTTCTTGTAAAATGAAAATGAAAACATGTTTAACACTTTACCCCCCCCTTAACTTGAAAAGTCCATGGGCTAAGCCCATTATATGCATGTGTGCCGTGGGTATGGGGGCCCCACATGGGGTACCCGTACCTTTCTCGTGCCCCGATGTTTCGTGTTCGTTCGTGGTTAACGTGCTCGTGTTTAACGTGTTTCTGTTTCATGTAACGTGTCGTTTATCGTAAACTTAACGCTCGTAATTATATTATATGTATTTACGTAAGTATTCTAATTTGTATTTTAAATGGTGATCATGATTTAATTATGTTCACGTGATATATTTATTAACTGTTTATCATGAGTTCGTACGTAATCGATACTTGTCATGTCATACACGTATGCACTTGCTTGATTATTAGCACATGAATGTGATCAATACTAAATGAGGTAAGTTTTAATCTAAGACGTATGATCTTAAGGGCACTATTCATGGTAAAAGCATGCGGGTTTTACAGCATCGGTGAAAGGCCGAGATTTCCCTAAATCAACGATTCCGGGGTCGAATACCTCACCCTCGGTGGAGAAAGGAATAGACAACAAAGTGTCGTCCCCCATGCTAATCCTAAATCATATAAAGCACATAGTAATAGTGGTATAAAAGTCTCAACCATAGTGGTTTCAACTTGCATGACCTTGTTGACCTTGTCACTCTTAGGAATGTGAATATAGGGGTCATGGTACTCAAAACGAGTCGCATGAAAAACCCGCACATTAAGATCAAAGCGAGTGGGAAGGATAATAGGAGCAAAAGTAATTTCTCCCTCCGGGTCAACATTATCATCATCATAAATCGGGTGATCAAACCAAGAGTCTTCATCACCGTCATTAGACTCTTCCTCAAATTCCGAAGGAATGTCTATATAAAGAAACTCATTAACCTCCTTCATAAGAAGCTCATCATCACAAAGGTTGTGAGATGTAGGAGGTATGATGCTCTCAAAATCCTCTTGAAACAACGGATTATTGTTCAATGAAACTTCAAAGAGAGGATTTGAGTAAGTCACAAAAGTGTCGTCATCCTTGTCATCACAAGAAATATCCGACAAAGTATCGAGTGTATCACACTCGGATACAAGATCATCATTCTCATTTAAAGGCAATTCATCGGCGAATTCCTCGAGAATGGTAGGTAAAACACTAGAATCACGCTCGATCTCGAGATCGGAAACGTCTTCACTTCCCCGTGGAAGTGGATCAATGATAGCAAAAAGTTCATCGATGAACTTATCACATGAATAGTCACTAACCTCACTCGGTGTGAAGTTAGGAATCAAAGGCTCTTCACCGGAAGATTGTGCCTTAAGAACATCAACATGATCCTTAGAAGAGAGTGAAAATGAGTCCATTTTCATAGATTGTTCAATTAGATCAATATCACTCTCGGGATCAAAATTCTCATTAACAAACGCACTAGCATCAAATGGCTCACTCAAGTAATCATCAATTTGTTTTTCAATCTTAGCACTATCATCCTCGTGTGGAGTGAGTGTAGATGAGGAAAGGTTACAACATGTTTCAACAAAGCAAGCTTCTTCATTTGATTTTAACTTTTTACTTTCACAAAATGGAGTTTCCAAAATTGGAAAAACACCTTTATCAAAAAGAGCTTTCTTATTACTTTCAATTGTCTCAACATGCTTAACACTTTCAACTTTCTTAGGAGCAAATCTTGGAATCTTTTCCGGTTTAAAAACAATGCTTTTATCTCCATAAAACAATTTAATTTCCTCTTTCCTCATATCAACTTGAATTTGAGCCGGGCACAAAAATGGTCTTCCTAGAATAATAGGCACACGAGGATTGGTCTCATAATCTACTATAGCAACATCGGCTAAGTACAAGAAATTCCCCACTTTCATAATGACATTTTCCGCTATACCAACCGGTCGAGTGGTGGTTCCATTAGCAAGCTCAATGATCATACGAGTGGTACTAAGTGGTGCATAATCAATAGTCTTCCAAAGGGCTAGGGGCATTATGTTAATGCTAGCTCCTAGATCGGCTAGGCCTTTGCAAACCCCAAGCTCATTGAAAACACAAGGTATCAAGAATTGACCCGGATCTTTATACTTCTCGGGAAAGAAATCAAAGAAAACCGAGGTACTAATCACATTCATAGTAGCCTTAGTGACTTCTAGAAAAGTTTCCTTAGGTGGAGGCTTAAACTCAGTCACTTCATCTAAATTTTCACAATCATCATAAACGGTTATGGCCTTAAGCTCTCCCTTCGGGTTCGGAATGGTATTACTAGGTAAGCAACCCGAAGAAGATGACGGTTTAGACATGAATCCCTCAAACATCGAAAGCAACTTATTTTGACTTTGTTCCAAACATTGGTGCATGCGATTTTGGTTTTGCTCTAGCCTTTGTTGATTAAGCTCAATCTTGTTATTTTGCCCTTTAATCGTATTTTGAAAATCGAGTCTCAAAGTATTAATTTGCCCTTGAATGTTATTTTGTAAAGCCTTCAAATTTGCCTAATTTGATTTAATGTAGCTTGACAAATAATTTTGATTATTCCCTTGAAAACTTTGATTGTTTTGATTAGCATTAAAACCATTTCCTTGATTGAAATTCCCTTGGTCACCACGGTTAAAATTATTCCCATTGTTCTCATTGTTATACCTATTTTGAACCGGTGGAAAACCCGGTGGAGCAACATGATTTTGACGAGGAACTTGACCGTTGGAGCCATAAGTTCCCGTCGCGGCAAAAGCACTAGCTCGATCAAACCCCGTGGTTAAACAAGCATGATTAGGATGTGCTCCACCACATGATACACAAACATTCTCAACCATATTAATGGATCCATGAGGATTCTTCCTAAGCTCATTCAAAATCGTGTCAATCTTAGAATCCAATCTAGCAATCTCGGTTTTCACCTTAGAAACACTCGGTGTGTTTCGTGAATATTGTGCTCTAGACTTATTCTCAATTATACACCACGCGTCTCTCGGAGTTTTTCTTAAAAGATTACCACCCGCGGCGGCATTTAAAGAATCTTGTTCAATCATATTAAGCCCATTATAGAAAGTATTTATTTGATGCAATTCCAAGAAACCGTGGTGTGGACATTGTCTCAACAAATCTTTAAATCTTTCCCATGCAACCCCAAACGATTCATGCACTTTTTGTTCAAATCTAGTGATCTCGTTCTTTAAGTGTGTTGTCTTAGATGGTGGAAAGAAATAATTCATGAACTTAGACACTAAATCATCCCATGTTAAGATCGAACCCGGTGGTTCTTTCTCATACCAAATCTTAGCATTACCCTCGAGCGAGTACGGAAAAAGCATGAGCTTAATCGCGTCATTCGGCACATCTCTAAACTTGAGAGTCGAGGTAATTCGAAGAAAATTCCGAATGTGAGAGTGCGGGTTATCGGTCTCATTGCCACGAAATTGGTCGGCACGAATGAGCGATAAAAGTCCCGTCTTAATCTCATAATGATCCGCCAAAATAGCCGGCACAACGATTGCTTCCCCATACCCTTCGGTGGGTGCACGGAGCAATTCCTCTATTGTTCGGTTATCGGCCATCTCTACAACAATAGGTGGAAGCTCGGGTTCCACTATTCGTTGTTGACGATTCCTATTTCTACGAGGAATATTTTCAAGCCTATTAAAATCAATCACAAGACGAGAAAAACGTAATTGCATACACTACAAAGACGAGAATTTAGAGTATTGAAGAAAAGAAATTAGACAAGAAGAAGATTATTTTTGGTATTATTTTTTGGTATTGCTCAATCAATAATGATCGATAAAAAAACAAGGAATAAGGATAACTACTGTGGAAGTAAATTACCCTCAGTCGACTTTGAAACGATAGGTGAAAACCTAAACGTCTCGAGGTTCAATAAGTAAACAACAAAAATAAGATTTATTAATACTTGAGTCGGCAAACCAATAATAGGTTGTCCCTCTCAATATACGCACAAGCAAACGGGGAAACGAGGTGGCACAAAGCAGTTAAAAACCTTTTTCCTTAGACGGCCTTTTATAGCACGTCGCCTTATACCCACCTTATAGTTTGTATAAATCGAGTTCAAACTTCTTATTAGTATTTATCTATTTTGCCTTTTATTTTTGTTTTGGTTTCGAATACAATAGCTAGGTGATGAAATCCCAACTAAGGCCTTATTTGATAAGTATGTAAATTTATTGTTCTACGTAATACAATATATTATTCACAAAAAACGAGAAAAACGATACATACTATATAATAGAAAAATAACAAACTTTCCGAGGACGGAAAGGGTCTTCAAATCAACGATCAACAAATCTCCACAAAAGCGAATCGTACACAAGATCTCCGGCAACGGCGCCAAAATTTTTGATGTGTCGTGGATATGTATAGTGATAATTTGATATTACGTTATAGGGTAAATTAGAAAATTACCCTTAGGAAAAAGTAATAGACTAAAATTACCAATGACGAATTCAATTAAACACGTGAGTGAATCAAGTTCGTTGTACACGAAGATCTTATGAATTTGAGACGTTTTGCTTTGATTTGGACAATCGATTTGAATTGGTTTTCAGTTTTTAAACTACAATTAAAATCTACAAATTTTAAACTAATTAGTTTTAGCCTAAAGTGCATGAATCGTAAACCCCGCTATATTTAAAATCTACAGTCAATTAATTACTTAAAAATTTTACTTACTTGAAAATTAACACCATTTAAAATTAATCTAATTAAAAATCTATAAAAGTAAATCTATTTAATAAAAATAATTTTTACTCTACTTTAAAAAAAATCTAATTAAAACTTTTTAAGCTAATTACTTAATTAAAAAATACTTTAACAAATCTATTTAGAAAACTATTTCTATTTTAATTATTAAAATCTAATTATAAAAATGAACTAATTAAACTTTTAAATTTAATAAAAACATTTTTATTTATTCTATTTTTTTGTTTATTATTATTTTAATTTATTTTTATTTAACTAAAATAAACTCTAACAAAAACATTTTTTAAAAAAAAGTTTATTAAAAACGAAAGTAAAATGAATCAAAAATTACTTATAAGAAATCTGCCAAACTACAACTACTCTATATTAATGAGTAATCAAGAAATAAACTCAAAAGGGAATGAAGCACAATTGGTAAACACGCTTGGCCTTTAAAGTGGAGGTCTCGAGTTCGAGACTCCTTAGTAACATATTTTTGCTAATTATATCTTTTTGACAGCTGAAATAAAAGAGTCTCAGGAAAGACTCTTTGACAAACTTATTTTGGTTAATCTGCTAGTAACCAGCTTAATGAGTATATAAAATCAGTTGGATTTGATAAGCTAAATTAAACACAACTAATCAAACCAACTAAAATAGTAAACAAATTAAACTGATAAGTCAGCTATAAATTCAATAACTATCAGCAAGTAAATCTCAAAACAGAAAACAGTAAACAAATTTAGTACTATAAATTCAATCTTTCAGCTAATAAAGAAAAGATTTTATCAGCTATTAACCAGTAAAATTCAACAGCACAAGTAAGCTATAACAACCGATTCAAACAGTGAAATCAACGAATTAAACTTCTCAAATAAGATCAGCAGATATAGAAAAATACATTTAGCTCAACAGAGTAATGCAAAATCATCAGCAGACTACAAGATCAACAATGTTAGCCCGAGCAAAAGCGTAATACAGATTAACTCAAACTAGTAGTAACAGAATAAGGGAAATCATTCACCATAAGCCATAATTCTCAGCTACGAAATACTTCATCGATTACAACCATTCAATCCAACAAACTTAACAAGCTTAAGCAGATTTAATAAGTCACATTAATAATAACCAATCAAATCTAATCAATCTAATATTCAAATCTTTAACACTCTTACCAGATTTATGCAAGTTAAATAACATTCAAGCATAATGCATATTATTCAATAATCAGTCAAGTAAATAACATCAAGTAAGCTAAACCGTAACTAACATAATTCCTACACTTCTATCCAAACAGCTTAAACATTAAATCAAACCTTAACATTAAAAAGTAAAGAAATTAGCACCTTTTTGAAGATTTCCTTTGAGCAGTAGGATTGCGCTGAGCATCCTAATGAACCGGAACCGACACCTTCACCATTACCACCATAAAACGAACCACCACTACCGTTAATCGGAATCTCGAACAGTATTTTTGAACATCTATCAGTAGGATAGATGTTTTATCCCTTTTTCTAACTTAATTATTCGATTAAGCTATGATTTCAGCTTATTCAAATAACTTTTCGCTTATAATGCTTTTCACAGATTCAAATTGCAAACACTTTTAAATTAAATATAATAGAACGCAAAGCAAAAGATTTAAAGACTGAAATTAACTTTTTTTAATCCAGATCAATTAGTACAATACTTTAAAAGAAATACAATTCCTATCTAGAAAATGACATTATAACAGTAAATTAAAGAAGGGATGATTTTTTTACAAGTAAATTGGGGGTTTTTATAGCCACCCCCGAGGCTTGCTGAGGAGGATATTCGAATCTCTTGAAGTATATTCCATATGATTTTCGGCCTTTGATCTTTATCTTTCTCTCTCTTTGATTGATCGGATGGTGGATGATACACACTAGCACACGGATTGCCAACGTGGCATCCGTGTGTGCTAGTTGTGTTTCTTTCTAGCCCTTTGATTGGTTGATATGGGAGGATGAGGTGTATCATTCTATAGTCTTCTGCCACGTATCTTCGCCTCACCATACCCTCTCTTCCTCAAACCATGAGGTTTTTATTCTCACACGTATAAAATAAACATGTGCATAAAAAGCCCCATGTTAAATTGCTTTTACAATGATCTAGGGTTTTGAGCACACTAACTTAAAGTTACTGGTTTTGTTTATTGGGGAAGATGGAGTACATAGGAAATATCGTGAGTATTTATTAAAGTGTGTGTGGGAAAAATGAAAACGTGTGTGGGAGTAAATGGGGGGGTCGGTTTATTATTTAATGGATGGAAAATGACGTGTGGTTGATTTTTCAAACGAATGAATAAAAGTAAATGTGTGAAGGAAAGTGAAGTTTATACGTTGACAGACCAAACCCTAAAGCCCAAATCTCTTTACATTCGTTTATTTTACTTCCAATTTGGGCCTTTTTGAATTTGGGCCTAGATAATCAAGAACCCATCCGTATGTTTAAAACTTCTATGTTGGGCCATTTTGAACACAAAATACTCTCTTGAATCTTAAATGGGCTTTAAAGCCCATTTACCCAATTGTGGGTCCCACTTGACCCGTTTTCTTGACAAATGATAAAATCCGATAAGGTCGAGCTTGATTTTGGCTTCATTGATCTTTTCCTTCAAACTCGTGCCGGTTTTGCTGATTTTCGCGAACTTGTACCTACACACATTCAAACAAGAAACAAGCATATACAAGGCATATTTGATACATTTCATGCATAATTGCATTGTTTTAAGCTACAAATGATATGAGTATTTAAGCTCATATCACGGGTATAAAACATTTAGTAGCTAGCATAAAAAGTAATAAGTGTGTAAACACTTATCCTTTTGCCACTAAAATCAAGGAAAAACAAGACCTAATCATGTGTTTGACATCTTAACAGTCAGAATTACGCGTGGTTTTGTGTTTTTGTGTGAAATAGGTACAAATGATCAAAAGAAGAGAAAACACGGGATTTCACGGTCAAATGTTGAAGAAAAGTCCACAAAGAGACGAAGACAAAGTCAAAAGACCAAAAGTGTGCCCAAATTCACGAAAACCGGCTAAACCGACACGGTTTTGAAGTAATGATCAAAGAAGCCGAAATCAAGTTCGTTTTTAGCAGATTAAATCTTTTTGAAGATATTCGAGCAAAGTGAGTCCCACATTTAGGTATTGGGCCTAAAAGCCCAATAACCATTTTCCTTTATCAAATAAACGGATGGGAGTTATTTAAATTGGGCCAAGCCCATTTCACATTATAAAAAACGGATGGAAAGAAAACTTGGGCCAAAGCCCATTTGGTTTATAAACATGAAACGGAGGAAATATAACCCTGGTCAAACACTTCTCCCCACACGTTTACAAAACCCCAGTCAACTCACACAAAACAATTTACTCACCCACCTCACGTTTATTTACCCTCCCCACACATTTAATAAATAATTTACCCATTCCCCATATTCGATATAAACAAAGTAACACCCACTCCTTCTTTCTCTCCCATCTAAAAGACGCAGACACATTTCTTTTACTGTTTCAAAAACCCTAATTCACCACAACACAAAATTACCCAAGGATTTTTGGGGGTTTTAATCCATACGTGTGATTCACACGAGTCTTGATTAAATCCCCATAAGAATCAGAAGATCCACCAAGGTGTGGTCCTCCATCTCACGTGGCCTATCCTTGGCATTTGATTGGCTGTGACAACATAAAAAACCCAATCCTCCAAAACACACACGCGACATAATCAATGAACAAACATAAGAAGCACATCTTCCATCCAGGTTGGCAATCCGTGGCTCAAGATTTATTTTCATCCGTTGATTGAAGAAAGAAGAAAGAGAAGAAGGATTTGACGGCTCAGATTCGGTTGCTTACTCTTGAAGCTATGAAGAGGGTTTCCAGGGGTTTGCCTATAAAAACCCCTCACTTGTGTAATTTTTATTAGCACTTTTTCTTTTATTTAATTTCTGCAAAATTAGATTTAGGTTAAATGTAATTTTCAATTTTCAGTAATTGTAATTTTCTTTATTATTAATGAAAAGTTGTTTTTAATTTAATCTCGTCTCCTTTAAATTCTTGTCAATTTTTCATCTTGAATCTGCGTTTTTTTAATTACTGTTCGTGTTTATTATTATTAATATAATATTAAAAAAAGAAAGTGAAAGTTATTTTCCCCACTGGAAAATATAAAAAATTACGGTTCGAATAGTGCTGTTTGGTTCGTTTGGTTCGAAGAGTGCTGTTTGGTTTGAAGTCGAGATGATGAAGGTGGTGTCCGTTTTAGGTTCATAAGCGGGTTCAGCACCACGCTTCGTCACAACGGTTTCTCCAAAAGGTTCCTTTCTCTTTAAATTTTTGTTAAGTTTTAATTTATATTAATCTGCTAGTTTTATTTTGTTTTAGTATTTAGTGTTTGAATCTGTTTTGTTTTATTATTTATCTGCTTGATATTCGAGTTATTTGAATCTGCTTGTGCTGTAACACACCATTTTGGAAATGGAAATATCACAGCAATTATGGCGTGTCATCAAAGCATACAATGAAAAATGTCTAAACATTTCTTGACCATAAAAGGAAAATACCGGAATCAAACATCGGTAGTCCAAAAGTAAAGCTCATCACACACAAACATAGTATAATAAAGGAAAGAACTAAAAAATGTCCAAAGCATAAGTATCATAAGAAAGGAAATGCATAAAGTAAAGAAGGCTAGACAGCTTCCAGTCCATATGCACGTACTATTAGTGTCTACGAGCGTCCCTGAGTACCTGCCGTTTTGGGAACATAGAAAAGGAAAACGGCTGAGCAAATACGCTCAGTGCACGGATGTACAATAAAGCATGAATAGGATAAGCATATAACATATAACAACGGAAGAAAACTAAGTCCCGAGTAACCTGGTTAAGTCTTAAATAAACTGGTTTAATAGTTTGAAATCCTTATGTTTATCTTATAAAAACTGTTTGTCATATTTTACCATTAGCCAATATAGGTCATAAAAATCCACCGTGCATGAATACTTGGAGGGGTGACCTCATCATGCAAATTAGAGGGGCTGCCTCTAATTCAATATACTGGTTTTTAAGTAGGAGGGATCACCTCCTTGTGAAGGATGCAAGGCACACACTACATTCACCATGAAATCCTAAATAAAAACATGTAACTAGGATGCACCCATACGCCCTACATGATAAATATAATATAAATGGAAAAAAGCTGAAGGGACGCCACGAGCAATCACTCCGCCGTGGTGAAGTCATAACATCAGTGCCTCTAATGTTATAGTTATGGTACCTCCATAACTAGGTGAAACTGGTCATGCATGTATATGGCTATAGGTAATCTTAATTAAACATAAGCAATCAAACACTTAACTTATACTACGGGAAAATAGTTGGCTGCATACGGGGAATCCTAATAAGGAAAGAATGTCCATACTGAAAGGACGGGAATCCGTACCTTATGTCCAGTGAACGAAGAAGATGAACTGAGAGGAATCCTACTTCCGAATCACTAGTGCTACATAAATACATACATGAATAAGTATCTGCTTACTAAATACGTAGCTGGTTTTATATCATGTCTTAGCTTATTTTATGTGTTCTTACCATGTTTTACTATTTTAAAGCCTTAAACCGTGTTTATCTTATATTCTGTTTAATCTGATTAAGTATTTCTGGTATTTCATGTGTTATTATACTTATTGTGTAATAATAAGTAACTTTCCAAAAATAGCAGGTTTCCTAAAAAAGAAAGTTTCCAAAATTAGAAAGTTTCCAAAAATAGAAAGTTTCCAATAATAGAAAGTTTCCAAAAATAGAAAGTTACCAAAAATAGAAAGTTTCCATAAATAGAAAGTTTCCAAAAATAGAAAGTTTCCAAAAATAGAAAGTTTCCAAAAATAGATTTTCTGCTTAAAATAGATAAGTTTCTAAAAAATAGAAAGTTTCCATAAATAGATCAGCTGCGTTAATTAAATAAGTTTCCATAAATAGATTAGCTGCCTGAAATAAATAAGTTCCTAAAAATAGAAGGTTTCCATAAATAGATTAGCTGCCTTATTTAATTAAGTTTCTAAAAATAGAAAGTTTCCATAATTAGAAATAAGCTGGTTAAATAAGCTAAGTATATAAGCCTAAGTGTTTTCATGATTATTTTCTAAGTCATATGATATAACGTATAGTTTAATAATTATTTCATGTAATTAAATTAAACTATAGGTTAAAATATTTAATTAAAGTATAACATGTTTTTAATTAAATAAAGTTAAATACTTAGGTTAAAACATGTATTATAATATATTAATAATATAACCTAAGTCATGTTAATTAATTAATTATATCCATAGTTTTAAAATAATTAATTAATTATAAGTCTTAAATATACAAATACTTAGGTTAATTAGTTTCATGATTATTAATAATTAAAAAACCTAAGTCATGTTATTAAATTAATCATATCATTTTATTAATTTAATTTTTAACATAAGATCATAAAACATAAAAAAACTAAACATACACCATGAACCGGATCTAAGCTAAAAACAATGAACCGGACATGAAATCGACACCGTACCCCGAACCAACTCGGGGTACCCCGTGTCTTACTGCTGCCGTGGGACCCACACACACCAACCAAGACCGTATGGTCTTGGTGGTGGTCGGTTTGGCCAAACCGAAACCCCTTCGGGTTCGGTGCAGCCTGCGGCCAAAAACAAACACCCCTTAAAACATACTTTTGATTTTATTAGACCCCAAATCATGTTAGATCCATGTTTAGTTATTAGGTTTTTGTAAAAACATAACATGTTCTTGATTTATAAAAAGATCAAATCAAAAGAAAAAGTTTAAAAAAAAGATTTACCGAATTCGTGGATCAAAAGGATGAAGAACAAACACGATCAACCACTAAAATTCCAAGATCCAAGAGCACAAACCACCTCCTTGTGGTGGTTGTAGGGTGGCGGCACAAAGAAGACAAGGGAAGAGGGTTTTAGGTTTTTCTAAAATCTTCTGTGAATGAGAAAATGAGTAGTGTAAAAATATTAACCCCCTTTAGTAAAATTTGACAAATGGGCTTGGCCCATTTGTCCTTGTAGCCGCGAGTAGGGGCCCCACTTGGGGTACCCGTACCTTTTTCCATGTCTCGTTGTTAAGTTAAACGTTTGTGATTATTTGTGTTCGTGTTTTAAGTGTTCTCGTTACGTAAATACCGTGATCTAATATATTTAATTACGCTTGTAATATATATACGTAATTAATAATAGTTCGTGTTTTAATTACGTTCATGATTTAATGATCGCATGTTCGTGATTAATTATTGTCAAATAATTATTACGTGCTCGTGTATAGTAAATACTTATCGTGTTCTAACACGTACGTAATACGTAAAATCCTAACACGTAATCGTAATTATGCTATATTAGGAAAGTTTAAATCTAGTACGTACGATCTTAAGGGTACTATTCATGGTAAAAGCATGCGGGTTTTACAACTCTTCCCCCTAAAAAGAATAATTCGTCCCCGGATTATAGATAAAGTAAACTGGAAAAGAAGAACATACCCGAATTTAAAATATGAAATGAGGGTAAGAAGCCCGGATAGACTCCTCTGTTTCCCAAGTGGCTTCCCGCTCGGTATGATCCCTCTATAGAATTTTGAAGATGGAATCGTCTTCTTTCTCATGACTCGTTCTTGTCTGTCAAGAACTCGTTCGGGTTCTTCTATAAAAGTGAGATCTTCACGTATCTGTTCCAGTGGATACTGAACCATGTGAAGGGGATTATACTGGTACCCTCTGAGTAAGGACACATGAAACACATTGTGCACATGCGAAAGCTGCGGAGGTAACGCCAATCGGTAAGATACTTCACCGACTCGTTCAATGATATCAAACGGGCTGATGAAACGAGGACTGAGCTTCCCTTTAATCCCGAAGCGTCTAACACCACGTGCCGGTGAAACCTTAAGGAAGACGTGATCTCATACGTGCCAACTGTTGTTGTATGCAAATTCCACCAAACATATGTAATCGTCCCAATCACCCGTCCATTCCAACGCACAAAACCTCAACATATCTTCCAATGTTTGAATGGTTCGCTCCGACTGTCCGTCCGTTTGAGGATGAAAAGCCGTGCTAAGCTTAAGTTGTGTACCCCAAGCTTTCTGCAGACTTTTCTAAAAGCGCGAAGTGAATCGAGGATCTCTGTCTGAGACGATGCTGGATGGTGCACCGTGGAGTCTCATGATCTATCTTCTGTATGTATCTGCGAGTTTACTTACCGGATCTTCCTTGCGGATCAGTAAGAAATGAGCTGATTTGGTAAGTCGATCTACGATAACCCAAATTGTATCGTGCTTCCTCTTGGTAGGCGGAAGACCGGTAACAAAATCTATGGTGATTTTGTCCCACTTCCACTCTGGAATATCTAACGGTTGAAGGAGACCGCCAGATCGCTGATGCTCGATCTTAACCTGCTGGCAGGCAAGACATTCGGAGACGTAAGTGACCACATCCTGTTTCATACCACTCCACCAAAAGTGCTGCTTGATGTCATGGTACATCTTAGTCGAACCAGGATGTATAGAGAATGGGGAGCTATGAGCTTCAGCTAGCAAATCTTACCGAAGTTCTTGGTCATCAGGAACACAAAGTCTAGTGCCCTGCCATACGATACCATCTGCATCTACTCTGAATTCCGTTTGCTTCTCCAAATTCTGTGCTATCGCCCAAATTTCTCTGTCATCCTTCTGAGCTTCCTTGATCTTAGAGAGTAACTCGGGTTCTACTCTAAGATTAGCCCAGTAACCGTGCTGTCCACGTACCATGATTTTTATGTCTAGTCGCTCCAAGTCTCTAATGATTTCCTCTTTGATTTTAATGCCGTTGATCATTCCGGACTTCCTGCTAAGAGCATCTGCTACTACATTTGCCTTTCCGGGGTGATACTATAGATTAATGTCATAAACCTTCAACAGCTCTAACCATCTCCTTTGCCTCATGTTCAATTCATGCTGAGTGAAGATATACTTCAAACTCTTGTGGTCCGTGAAAATGTCACATGATTCTCCATATAAGTAGTGCCTCCATATCTTCAATGCAACCACGACTGCAGCAAGTTCCAGGTCATGCGTGGGGTAGTTTTCTTCATAAGGCTTAAGCTGTCGTGAAGCGTACGCGATCACTTTCCCATGTTGCATGAGAACACAGCCAAGTCCCTTCCCCGATGCATCACTGTAGATTTGAAATCCACCCGTACCAGATGGTAGAGTAAGAATAGGTGCAGATACTAGCTTCTGCTTCAGGTCTTCAAAGCTCTTCTCTCGATCTTCAGTCCAGACGAATTTCTCCCCTTTCCGCATCAGTTTGGTCAATGGTAGTGCTAGGCGGGAAAAGTTCTCCACGAACCTACGGTAATAGCCAGCTAAGCCTAAGAAACTGCGGACTTCCGTCGCTGATGTCGGCCTTGGCCACTTAGTAATGGCCTCAACCTTCGCTGGATCCATAGTGATTCCTTCTGCTGACATAATGTGACCTAAGAATGCCACCTTGTCTAACCAAAACTCACACTTAGAGAATTTAGCATACAACTGCTTCTGGCGAAGAATCTGTAGTACTGAACGAAGATGGTCTTCGTGTTTCTCCTTGGACTTTGAGAAAATCAGGATGTCATCGATAAAGACAATGACGAACTTGTCCAGAAATTCATGGAAGATTATGTTCATCAAATCCATGAACACTGCTGGAGCATTTGTCAGGCCAAAAGGCATAACTACAAACTCGTAGTGGCCATAACGAGTACGAAAGGCAGTCTTAGCGATATCCTGCTCCTTGACCCGTAGCTGATGATAGCCTGACCTAAGATCAATCTTGGAGAAGTGTTTGGCCCCTTGGAGTTGGTCTAACAGATCGTCGATGCGTGGCAGTGGATACCTATTCCGATTGGTAATCTTGTTGAGCTCGCGATAGTCTATGCAAAGACGCATACTGCCGTCCTTCTTCTTAACGAACAAAACCGGTGCGCCCTATGGAGATGCGCTCGGTCGAATGAAACCTCGTTCAAGAAGTTCTTGCAGTTGATCCTTCAGCTCCTTCAGCTCTATGGGAGTCATGCGATAAGGAGCTTTGGAGATTGGTTCAGCTCCTAGAACCAGCTCGATACTGAATTCCACTTCTCGTGCAGGTGGTATGCCCAGAAGTTCTGCTGGAAAAACATCTTGGAATTCCGACACTATAGGTTGATCCTGAATCGATGGAGATTCATCATCCATGTCGTGAACTGTAGCTAGATAACCCTCGCAGCCATATGACAGTAGTGCACGCGCTTGTAGGGTAGATATAACTTGTACAAACCGTCCGGGTATGAACCCATTATGAATGTACTTTGGTGCATTAACATCACCGAAGATAACTCGATATGAATGGTAGTCTATGGTAGCATGATTCTCGGATAGCCAATCCATGCCCAAAATCATGTCGAAGTCATTCATGTCCAGCGGAAGTGCGTCGACAGGTCGAACCTTATCATCAAATTCTAGAGGAAGACTCTTGTATACATGGGTGATTAATACAGAGTCCCTCAAAGGCGTGGAAATAGTAAGCCTATTTTCTTGTGGCAAGGGAGGCATCCTAATGTTCTTAGCATAAGCAGTAGAAATAACCGAGTGAGTAGCACCCGTATCGAAAAGAACACATGCAGCTTGACCATACATATACAAGATTCCAGTGATGGTACCTGTAGACTTGTTGGCCTGGTCTCGAGATGTCGTATAGACACGCTCGGCAGTAGGAGGCGGCTTGGTATCAGCATGTCCCGATGTACCCTCCATCTCGCCCTTACGGCAATCCTTCATAATATGGCCAGGAAGACCACACTTGAAGCACGCATCAGTATTACAGCGACATGGTCCTGGGTGCCTACGGTGGCAAGTAGAGCAAAGAGGATGAGTGTATCCTCCAGCAGGTGCTCTGGCTGGCTGAGAACCTGATAAAACATTTTACATAAGACATGATAGTTGGGTACAAAGGACAAAGCGGATAATCGTAAGATTGAATACTAGTGATAGCTGGACGGCTAGGCTGCGAACCTCTCTGGTTCTGGTCCCTACCGTTTCCATGGTTCCTGGTAGAAGTTTGCTAAAGTGTCAGAATATGAGTTATAACATGAAAACATAAGGAAAATGCGTAAGTATTAGGACCTGCTGCTGTTGGAATGCCCAGCGTTGTTACGGTAATTATCATTACCGCCACGCCTATCCGTAGCAGAACGGTCGTTAGTCTGACCGTTTCCCTTGGGCTGATGAGGCTGCTGTTGAGTAGCCGGCTGAGACCGGTCCCCAGTTTTCTGCCTGGAAGATACATTTAAGAGATGAATAATTGACATATGGAAAGTATACGGATTGGTCACCGCTTGAATACGAATGTTTACCTCTTGTCCGGTCTTTCAGCTTCCCTGAACTCATCTCTCTCCTACAGCATCTCCAGCTTTCGTGCTACATCGGCCACTTGTGCTACAGTGTTGAACGTAGCACATACCAGATTGTTTGCGACCGATGTGCGAAGAGCCCATCTAAAGTGACGTGCCTGCTCTTCCGGAGTACCTGCTGCCGCACCAAGGAAACCAGCTAAGCGGAGAAAGCGCTGCATAAACTCGTTGCTATTCTCCCCAGCTCTCTGTCGGATCCCATGGTACTCTCTCTTGAGCTTGTCCTACTCAGCTTTGGGAAAGAACTGCTCCATCACCCTGTCCTTGAACTGAGCCCAAGTCAAACCAGCAACCCACTCGTCACCACCTTCAGACTGCATCAATGCTAACCACCAGTTGAGTACATCGCCTTCGAACCAATAGCATGCCAACCTCGCCTTGTATGCGGGGTCACAGCCCATAGCGTTGAAAATCTTCTCGATGTGTGCCAACCAGCTTTCAACATCGCTGGGGCTATCTGTCTTCTCAAAAGCTCGAGGGCGGAGCTTGTTGAATCTCTCCAACCATACTGCTAATGTCACTGGAGGAGGAGGAGGAGGTGCCTGATTATGCTGCTGATTGTTGGCAGCTTGAACTTCAGCCCTGATGTCATTCCTCAGTTGAGGAAGCAAGGCTTGCATGGCAGCCTGAATTGCAGCATTGAGCTGCTCCTGTTCGCGTGTGAGAACCATCTAACAGTATAACATAAAACATATGATTAAACAGATCAAAACATAATATATATATATATATATATATACATGAAAAAAAAATTTATACTAAAATTTCACGAGAAAAATTTTATGCAAGAAAATTTTGTGTATGAATGCATGATGCAGTTTTATGAAAACTTTTGTATGCTCGAGAGTGAACGCCTCTGGTCAGTTCACCAAAAACAAAAGACATAGCGAGGGGACGCCTATGGGTCGGTCCTAAATCTAAAAGTTTCGATAAAACACATGCGACTAAATAGGGTCAGTCCTGTACCAACCATTACTTAGTCAAAAATCTGCGACAATGACATGTATATGTATGCTTAAAAATGATGAATGCATGAAAACAACTGTCAGTTCTAGGAAGACCGTAGTGACTACCCACTAATCACAGGTCATATTTGAGAGCCTACAGGTCGAAGCCTTGTCTCTGATACCATAATTGTAACACCCCATTTTGGAAATGGAAATATCACAGCAATTATGGCGTGTCATCAAAGCATACAAGGAAAAATATCTAAACATTTCTTTACCATAAAAGGAAAATACCGGAATTAAACATCGGTAGTCCAAAAGTAAAGCTCATCACACACAAACATAGTATAATAAAGGAAAGGACTAAACAATGTCCAAATCATAAGTATCATAAGAAAGGAAATGAATAAAGTAAAGAAGGCTAGACAGCTTCCAGTCCATATGCACGTACTCTTAGTGTCTACGAGCGTCCCTGAGTACCTGCCGTTTGTGAACATAGAAAAGGAAAACGGCTGAGCAAATACGCTCAGTGCACGCATGTACAATAAAGCATGAATAGGATAAGCATATAACATTTAACAGCGGAAGAAAACTAAGTCCCGAGTAACCTGGTTAAGTCTTAAATAAACTGGTTTAATAGTTTGAAAGCCTTATGTTTATCTTATAAAAACTATTTATCATATTTTACCATTAGCCAATATAGGTCATGAAAATCCACCGTGCATGAATACTTGGAGGGGTGACCTCATCATGCATATTAGAGGGGCTGCCTCTAATTTAATATACTGGTTTTTGGGTAGGAGGGATCAGCTCCTTGTGAAGGATGCAAGGTACACACCACATTCACCATGAAATCCTGAATAAAAACATGTAACTAGGATGCACCCATACGCCCCACATGATAAATATAATATAAATGGCCAAAAGCTGAAGGGATGCCACGAGCAATCACTCCGCCGTGGTGAAGTCATAACATCAGTGCCTCTAATGTTATGGTTATGGTACCTCCATAACTAGGTGAAACTGGTCATGCATGTATATGGCTATAGGTAATCTTAATTAAACATAAGCAATCAAACACGTAACTTTTACTACGGGAAAACAGTTGGCTGCATACGGGGAATCCTAATAAGGAAAGAATGTCCATACTAAAAGGACAGGAATCCGTACCTTATGTCTAGTGAACAAAGAAGATGAACTGAGAGGAATCCTACTTCCGAATCACTAGTGCTACATAAATACATACATGAATAAGTATCTGCTTACTAAATACGTAGCTGGTTTTATATCATGTCTTAGCTTATTTTATGTGTTCTTACCATGTTTTACTGTTTTAAAGCCTTAAACCGTGTTTATCTTATATTCTGTTTAATCTGATTAAGTATTTCTGGTATTTCATGTGTTATTATACTTATTGTGTAATAATAAGTAACTTTCCAAAAATAGCAGGTTTCCTAAAATAGAAAGTTTCCAAAAATAGAAAGTTTCCAAAAATAGAAAGTTTCCAAAAATAGAAAGTTTCCAAAAACAGAAAGTTACCAAAAATAGAAAGTTTCCAAAAAATAAAGTTTCCAAAAATAGAAAGTTTCCAAAAATAGAAAGTTTCCAAAAATAGAATTTCTGCTTAAAATAGATAAGTTTCTAAAAAATAGAAAGTTTCCAAAAATAGATCAACTGCCTTAATTAAATAAGTTTCCATAAATAGATTAGCTGCCTGAAATAAATAAGTTCCTAAAAATAGATTAGCTTCCTTATTTAATTAAGTTTCTAAAAATAGAAAGTTTCCATAATTAGAAATAAGTTGGTTAAATAAGCTAAGTATATAAGCCTAAGTGTTTTCATGATTATTTTCTAAGTCATATGATATAATGTATAGTTTAATAATTATTTCATGTAATTAAATTAAACTATAGGTTAAAATATTTAATTAAAGTATAACATGTTTTTAATTAAATAAAGTTAAATACTTAGGTTAAAACATGTATTATAATATATTAATAATATAACCTAAGTCATGTTAATTAATTAATTATATCCATAGTTTTAAAATAATTAATTAATTATAAGTCTTAAATATACAAATAGTTAGGTTAATTAATTTCATGATTATTAATAATTAAAAAACCTAAGTCATGTTATTAAATTAATCATATCATTTTATTAATTTAATTTTTAACATAAGATCATAAAACATAAAAAAACTAAACATACACCATGAACCGAATCTAAGCTAAAAACAATGAACCGGACATGAAATCCACACCGTACCCCGAACCAACTCGGGGTACCCCGTGTCTTACTGCTGCCATGGGACCCACACACACCAGCCAAGACCGTATGGTCTTGGTGGTGGTCGGTTTGGCCAAACCGAAACCCCTTCGGGTTCGGTGCAGCCTGCGGCCAAAAACAAACACCCCATAAAACATACTTTTGATTTTATTAAACCCCAAATCATGTTAGATCCATGTTTAATTATTAGGTTTTTGTAAAAACATAACATGTTCTTGATTTATAAAAAGATCAAATCAAAAGAAAAAGTTTAAAAAAAAGATTCACCGAATTTGTGGATCAAAAGGATGAAGAACAAACACGATCAACCACTAAAATTACAAGATCCAAGATCACAAACCACCTCCTTGTGGTGGTTGTAGGGTGGCGGCACAAAGAAGACAAGGGAAGAGGGTTTTAGGTTTTTCTAAAATCTTCTGTGAATGAGAAAATGAGTAGTGTAAAAATATTAACCCCTTTAGTAAAATTTGACAAATGGGCTTGGCCCATTTGTCCTTGTAGCCGCGGGTAGGGGCCCCACTTGGGGTACCCTTACCTTTTTCCGTGTCTCGTTGTTAAGTTAAATGTTTGTGATTATTTGTGTTCGTGTTTTAAGTGTTCTCGTTACGTAAATACCGTGATCTAATATATTTAATTACGCTCGTAATATATATACGTAATTAATAATAGTTCGTATTTTAATTACGTTCATGATTTCATGATCACATGTTCGTGATTAATTATTGTCAAATAATTATTACGTGCTCCTGTATAGTAAATACTTATCGTGTTCTAACACGTACGTAATACGTAAAATCCTAACACGTAATCGTAATTATGCTATATTAGGAAAGTTTAAATCTAGTACGTACGATCTTAAGGGTACTATTCATGGTAAAAGCATGCGGGTTTTACATGTGCTTTGAGTTTATTTAGTCCTGCTTTGTCTGTTTTATTTCGTTGGTTAGGATCTGCTAGATAAGTTTTTCTCTCTAGATTTGATAATGTTTGGATTTGCTTAAAATATTCAGTTTCATTTAAGTTTTTGGTTTAAGTTTTAGTAGTGTTTAAATCTGCTTTGTTTTTTTATTTGCTTACTTGATTTAGAGTTCCTGTTAGACTTGCTTATTTGGTTTTTATTCTAGTTAAGTTTGCTTATTTTGATAGCTTTTGTTGATTTGCTTATTCATTTTTGATTTAGTTTGCTTATGCTTTTTGTTTAGCTGATTAGGCTTATTTGGTCTTATAAGTTTGCTGTTGGTTATTGCTTATTTAGATTTAGCTTTTTGGTTATTTAGCTCTTATGTGCTTATTTTGGTTTCGCTGATTATTATACTGCTGAAAGTTTCAGACTCTATTGGTCTGAGATTCCAAAAAAATAAAAGTCAAAATAATTAATAGCTAAAAAATTGGTCAATGCTGGGTATCGAACCCTGGACCTCTCGATTAACAGACATACACCATTACCATTTGCTCTAGTGCTCTTTTTGTGTTTAATATCATGCCATTTAATTAATATAGCATTAGTCATAGCTGTCAGTTTTATTTAATTTAGTTTTAATACATTTTGAGTTTAAGTAATTTTAAATATAACTTTTCTTAATTACTTTTAATAAATTTTAAACTGTTTTGTTTCTAAATTTTAGTTTTTTAAAAATTAGTTTTAATTAATTTAGATTTGTTTAAAAAAATAGTTTTACTTAGATTTCATATAAATTTAAAAATAGCTTTGTTTTAATTAGTTTAAATACTCTTATTTTCAATCTAGTTTTTAATTAGTTAAATTAGTTTTCAAATTTATTTAAATAAGTTTTAAATTAGTTAATTAAATAGTTTTTATATTAAATAGTTTTTAGTTTAAAATACCAAAAAGTTTTATTTACCAAAAACAATAAGTCTTACGTATAATTGAGATCAATTTCGAGTCGATTTGTGGTACGATAAAGAGATCTAAAAAGGATTTGTAAAAATCCTTACATTAAAATGGCGCCGCTGCGCTTCGCTCGTTACGATTGACGATTTCGTGAGACGTTTGGATTTTGGGATCCGTTCTTTTTGAGCGTTACCTTTCTTGCACAAAATAAAAAATACAAAAAAATCAAAAACTTAAAAATACAAAAAAATAAAAAAATCACAAAAGCAAACTCTTTCCTAAGATTTGCTCCAAAAAAAATTAAAAAATTCGAAAGTAATACTTTTTCCTAAAAGTATTACACCAACAATATTACGTATTAGTGTTATTTTTCTTAATTCGATTTCTTTTGATTTTTCTTGTGAATATATATTTTTCTAAAAAAATACAAAAAGATTTTTCTTTTACTATATTATATTACGTAGAATATTAATTTACCTACTTTTCAAATAAGCCTTAGTTGGAATTTCATCACCTAACTATTGTATTCAAATCCTAAACGAAATAAAAGGGAAAAATAGATAAATACTAGTAAGACGTTTGAACTCGATATATACAAACTATAAGGTGGGTATAAGGCGACGCGCTAAAAAAGGCCGTCTAAGGAAAAAGGTTTTTAAGTGCTTTGTGCCACCTCGTTTCCCCGCTTGCTTGTGCGTATATTGAGAGGGACGACCGATTATTAGTTTGCCAACTCAATTAGTATTAAGTATATATTTTTGTAGCTTTTTCATATTGCACCTCGAGAGGGAAAATCCTTTTCCTCTCAAAGTCGACCGAGGTCACCTACCTCATTCCAAGTTTTAATTGTATGTGCACTCGCGCGTATACATACATACCGATTGGTGTACCAAATTCTTCCAATTCTTCCAAAAAGAAGAAGAAGAAGAAAAACAAAAAACCGTCATTCAAGCCGATCCCGAGAATCGTGCTTTCGACAATACGATGGAAACGGATAACCGACCTATGCTCGAGATTTTGCAATCACACGTTGAGGGAAACGATGACGCTATCGTTGTCCCCGCAATTGGAGCAAATAGTATTGAACTCAAATCGGATTTAATTAAAATGGTTTCCGCTACACCATTTTTGGGTCGTTCCCAAGATAACCCCCATGATCATATCAAGAGATTTATCCATTTGACTAATACGGTGAAATACAATGGGGTGCCACAAGAGGCCATTCGTTTACAACTCTTTCCTTTTTCCCTCGAGGGACAAGCCCAGATTTGGCTTGATAAGGAACCACCCCAAAGTATTACAACATGGATCGACTTAGAGACCAAGTTCATTAATTACTTTTTCCCACCATCACGGACCACCTCTTTGAGGAATAACATAATCACCTTTGAGCAACAATATGGGGAAACGTTTAGTGAGTGTTGGGATCGATTTAAAGAGATTTTAAGAAAATGTCCACAACACGGTTTCACTAAAGTGCATCAAATAAATACGTTTTACAATGGTTTAACTCTTAATGACCAAGACTCGCTTAATAGTGCCGCGGGGGGCAATATTCTTGTGAAAACCATGAACGAGGCTTGGGCCATAATTGAAAACAAGGCTAAAGTACAAACCAAGAGTGTTAGGGCCACTATGTCAAGTGCAAGTTCTAGTGAGAGTGACAAGAGAATCGATAAACTCACTTCGCTTGTTGAAACAATTGCTTTACAAACCCAAGCCCTCAATGGTCAAGTTAATGACTTGAAATAAACTAGTGAAACGTGTGAGACTTGTGGTGGACCACATTCATATTTCAGTTGTGACAAGGTTTATAATCAACAACAAGTTTTTGCTTTTAATGCTAATGAACGGGTTCAATTTAAACCTAATGTTGATGTGAACCATTTGTCTTACAAGAGTACTAATTATTTGGCTCCCCCAGCACCACAAAGACCACCCCAACCCGCCCAAAATACCCAATACCAAAATAGGAACCAAGGACTCAAATGGGTAATTTTCAAGGGAATGAAAATCAAGGGAATTTGAATGGTCAAAATCAAGGTTTTCAAAATAATAACCAAGGTTTTTATAATAACAACGGTTTTCAATCTCAATATCAAAACCAAGGTTTTCCTAATCAAGGGTTTAATCAAATGAACATGCAAAATCCTCAAATGGACTTGGTTATACAAAAATTGTCCGAACATGAGAAAATCATGAAAGCAATGCAAGAATCTACTAGACAAATGCAAGAGTCCAACGATAAGAGATTTTTGACAATGATTCAAGCCCTTAGACCCCAAGGAGCCTTACCTTCTAATACCGATATTAACCCTCATGCTAATGTGAGTGCTATCACTACTCGAAGTGGAGCCACTTTAGTGGGACCTTCCATCTCTTCGCCCATAAAGGATAGACAAGGCCCGGAGGTCATAATGAGTAATCCTACTCCCCCTTCGATGATTCCTCCCACTACCACTCCTAGTACTAGTGCTCCATTGCCTAATGAGCCTATCCCTACGGTTGTTCAAGAAGCGAGTCCTTCTCCTTCTCAACCTTCAAAGTCTAAGCCTAATGTTCCTTATCCCTCTAGGTTAGACAAGGCTAAAGTGCTCACCAAAGATGACGTTCATGTCTCCAACTTTTTGAAAATGATTTCCAACGTCAATGTTAACATAAGCCTTATTGAAGCACTTGCTCAAATGCCAAAATTTGTGAAAATGTTTAAAGATTTGCTTAATAAGAAAGAAAAAATGGTTGAGCTCGTGAACACCCGTTTAAATGAGAATTGTTCAGAAATTCTTCTCAAAGAGCTTCCCGAAAAGCTAGGAGATCCCGGACGATTCGTGTTACCTTGCTCGTTTCCTCAAATCAATGATTGTATGGCTTTAGCGGATCTCGGCGCTAGCATCAATCTTATGCCACTTTCGGTTTGGAAACAATTATCCTTACCCGACCTTGTACCGACTCGCATGACTCTTGAGTTAACTAATCGAACTCTCGCATACCCCGTTGGTATTGCCGAAGATGTTTTTGTTCGAGTTGGTACATTCACTTTTCCCGTGGATTTTGTCGTCGTCGACTATGAGATGGATTCTCGTATTCCGTTAATACTTGGTAGACCATTTTTACGATCCGAAAGAGCCTTAGTTGATGTGGCCGAAGGGGAGTTAATTCTTAGGGTTCGGGATGAACAACAAGTTTTTAAATTGGGAAAAATCCCAACAAAATCAAATGGAAAAGAATCGGTCAATATGATTGATGTTCTTAATTATGATAATCAAGAGATTTTTATTAATCCTTTTGGAATTGAAAAGTCTAATCAAAATGATTTTGTGATAAATTCATCCCTTCCCTTAGAGCCTCAAATTTTTGATACTCCCATTTATGATACCTACGATGATGACACTTCTTTACGTGATCTCATTAATTTTGATGACCCATCCCATGATCTTAATGCACCTCATATCTCTATGAGTGATTCTTCTATGGAGACTCCTTTTGACTTTTATACCCCAATTTTAGAAGTCATGACTTTTGAGGAGGATCCTCCACTCTTAGAGATCATTCCGACTTTAGAGGTTATTTCATTTGAGGAGGATTTAGATATCTTTCTAAATACCTATTTTCTTATGAGGATGAGTTTTCCTATGACTCCGATGATACTTATGTTTTCACATCGAGTTTGGAAGAGGATGACTTTCCCACTTTGGATTTTGATGATATTTTGAGCTTAAATGTCAACACCTCTTGCTATTTTCCCATTAAGGAACCGGTGTTTGATCCCAGAATAGAGACTTTAGTGCTATCATTTCCAAATCACCTTACCCTTCCTTATAAGAAATTTTTGACTACGGATACCCCAGTCTTCTTTGACTTGCATGATTTTAGCACCTCGGGGTTTATTTCCTTTTGTGATGGACCCGGGTGGATTTTTATTGGGGTATGCCTTATTTGACTTTGTTTCACCCCTTTATCATGGAGAGATTTTCCTCCCTTGGAAATCTTGGTTTTCCCATGATTTTCCCATTTGAATGATGACATTCGGGAAATCGAGTCGAGCTAGAGACTCATGATAAATAACTCAAGCATCATATAACTAGGTTAGATTTTTACCTTTTCCACCCTTTTTATCCTTTTTCGCCTTCACCCATTTTCACCAATAAGTGTAGGGGGAGCCAAGTAGGTTGTTTGTGTTGTGATGTTGTGCGCAGGGACATGTGCTTAATGATCCACTTTTGGTGCTTTTGACGCGACCCGTGTTCCCGTGTTTCCCATGTACCCGGTTCCTTCGATAAGTTTTTGCTATTGTGATTCAATCTTGTATATAAATAAAACGAATAAATGTAATCACTTTAGTTGTCTCTTCCTTAGCTCGATTTTAAACAACGTACTCAATGTCCTAAGTTTAGGGGAGTTAATTCTCCCACATGCTTAAACATTGAGGACAATGTTTATATTAAGTGTAGGGGGGATTTATATCGAAATTTTAGTGGGCTTTTCCATGAATTTGACCCCATTTAACCGGAAAATTTTTAAAAAAATTTCAACGTTTTTCAAATTTTTTATCTATTTTGGCCTAGTAGTATTTTCTTTTGTCATCGCATCGTATTTATATTTCTCGTTTCAAGAATAAAGTCAATAAAATAAAATAAATAAATAAATAAATAAAATGGTTTTAACAAGTTTAGATGTCTTTGATATATTAGGCCCGTCGTGAATATTTTGACTCAACCCGAGTTTACTTATCCAAGTTTACTCTAGCTAGTATCCTTAACCATATGGACCTTAATTGGTTTATTAGGCTAAGCATCCACGAGTCTCATTCCTTAAGATTTTAAATTGTGGAGAACGAGAGATGATAGAGTTGATAATAAGTTTAAGGGATAATTCTTATTTATATGAGTTTTTGTGGCTCTTTCTTCCCGCTTGTATATTTAATTGTTTAATAAATGAGGATTTTTGCGGTGTAGATTCGATATCCTAACTCTTAGCCAAATCTTTATTCTCCTTGTAATTAAAGCATGAACACATTGAGGATGCCAGCATTGTGGACTTCCGACTAAGGTGGCTCATAACCACTAAGTAGGAGGTATTCAGACCATGGGACCGCGTAATTTGGCCTAATATATATATCATAAATAAAGAAAGAATAAGATTAAAACATGACCTCAAGGAGCCTTAGGGTGTGGGGCATGTAGCACGAACCTTTTCATTAGAGCCTTAGGGTGTATGTCATCGTAAGTGTTGAATAAAAATTGATCAAAAATCAATTCCCTCATTTATCGTTCAAGGAGCCTTAGGGTGTGGACAATAGATGTGGAGTATTTTTACATCTTAAAGAGCCTAAGGGTATATGATGTGAACTTGCTAAACTCCACATAAAGTCTACATGACTTTGGAGGAATAATTAATAAGTAGTACTATTGGCCAAATTTTGGGTCCGGGAATTTATTCCCCAAATCGTGTTAAATCATCCTTGATGTGGGCTTACTTTAGTGACAACGTTTTTGAGGACGAGGTTAGGTTTTGAGTGTCGGGTTTGCACCGTTTGGCCTTCATTTTTGGACCAATAATTATCAAATAAGTCAAATGTGCCTACGGGTGAATGACAATCAATAAAATCTAGAGATACAACGTAGGAATTAGAGAAAGAGTACTACACAATTGTCTTATATAAGTGGTTTTAACCTAAGAACTTATGGTAAACAATGATCTCGTTTTTAAGCTTGGTACGGGGAACGTGAAACTTGAGGATGATTAATATTCATGACACCAAAGCCCTAATTAAAGTCTTAGATTTCTGTACAAGTTTCTTCCATCAAATAATTACCAAGTTAATAAATTGTTATAACTTTTGTTTCCTTAAAAGTTTTTATCTTTTCATCGTAGTAGTATTAATAAAGGCCAAGATGGATTAATTATGAGAAAAATGTAACTTCATGCTTTAAAATAATGCATTGCATGGGGTCATTGCAATGGTCAAGTGTAGGGGATTTAATAAGTGTGTAAAAACTTATCCTTTTGCCACTAAAATCAAGGAAAAACAAGACCTAATCATGTGTTTGACATCTTAAAAGTCGGAATTACGCGTGGTTTTGTGTGAAATAGGTAAAATGATAAAAATAAGAGAAAACACGGGATTTCACGGTCAAATGTTGAAGAAAAGTCCACAAAGAGACGAAGACAAAGTCAAAAGACCAAAAGTGTCCCCAAATTCACGAAAACCAGCTAAACCGACACGGTTTTGAAGTAATGATCAAAGAAGCCGAAATCAAGTTCGTTTTTAGCAGATTAAATCTTTTTGAAGATATTCGAGCAAAGTGGGTCCCACATTTGGGTATTGGGCCTAAAAGCCGAATAACCATTTTCCTTTATCAAATAAACGGATGGGAGTTGTTTAAATTGGGCCAAGCCCATTTCACATTATAAAAAACGGATGGAAAGAAAACTTGCGCCAAAGCCCATTTGGTTTATAAACATGAAACGGAGGAAATATAACCCTGGTCAAACACTTCTCCCCACACGTTTACAAAACCCCAGTCAACTCACACAAAACAATTTACTCACCCACCTCACGTTTATTTACCCTCCCTACACATTTAATAAATAATTTACCCATTCCCCACATTCGATATAAACAAAGTAACACCCACTCCTTCTTTCTCTCCCATCTAAAAGACGCAGACACATTTCTTTTACTGTTTCAAAAACCCTAATTCACCACAACACAAAAATTACCCAAGGATTTTTGGGGGTTTTAATCCATACGTGTGATTCACACGAGTCTTGATTAAATCCCCATAAGAATCAGAAGATCCACCAAGGTGTGGTCCTCCATCTCACGTGGCCTATCCTTGGCATTTGATTGGCTGTGACAACACAAAAACCCCAATCCTCCAATACACACACGCTACATCATCAATGAACAAACACAAGAAGCACATCTTCCATCTAGGTTGGCAATCCGTGGCTCAAGATTTATTTTCATCCGTTGATTGAAGAAAGAAGAATGAGAAGAAGGATTTGACGGCTCAGATTCGGTTGCTTACTCTTGAAGCTATGAAGAGGGTTTCCAGGGGTTTGCCTATAAAAACCCCTCACTTGTGTTATTTTTATTAGCACTTTTTCTTTTATTTAATTTCTGCAAAATTAGTTTTAGCTTAAATGTAATTTTCAATTTTCAGTAATTGTAATTTTCTTTATTATTAATGAAAAGTTGTTTTTAAATTAATCTCGTCTCCTTTAAATTCCTGTCAATTTTTCATCTTGAATCTGCATTTTTTTAATTACTGTTCGTGTTTATTATTATTAATATAATATAAAAAAAATAAAAATAAAAAGAAAGTGAAAGTTAGTTTCCCCACTGGAAAATAAAAAAAATTACGGTTCGAATAGTGATATTTGGTTCGTTTGGTTCGAAGAGTGCTGTTTGGTTTGAAGTCGAGATGATGAAGGTGGTGTCCGTTTTAGGTACATAAGGGGGTTCAGCACCACCCTTCATCACAACGGTTTCTCCAAGGTTCCTTTCTCTTTTAATTTTTGTTAAGTTTTAATTTATATTAATCTGCTAGTTTTATTTTGTTTTGGTATTTAGTGTCTGAATCTGTTTTGTTTTATTATTTATCTGCTTGATATTCGAGTTATTTGAATCTGCTTGTGCTTTGAGTTTATTTAGTCCTGCTTTGTCTGTTTTATTTCGTTGGTTAGGATATGCTAGATAAGTTTTTCTCTCTAGATTTGATAATGTTTGGATTTGCTTAAAATATTCAGTTTCATTTAAGTTTTTGGTTTAAGTTTTAGTAGTGTTTAAATCTGCTTTGTTTTTTTATCGGCTTACTTGATTTAGAGTTACTTTTAGACTTTCTTATTTGGTTTTTATTCTAGTTAAGTTTGCTTATTTTGATAGCTTTTGTTGATTTGCTTATTCATTTTTGATTTAGTTTGCTTATGATTTTTGTTTAGCTGATTAGGCTTATTTGGTCTTATAAGTTTGTTGTTGGTTATTGCTTATTTAGATTTAGCTTTTTGGTTATTTAGCTCTTATGTGCTTATTTTGGTTTTGCTGATTATTATACTGCTGAAAGTTTCAGACTCTATTGGTCTGAGATTCCAAAAAAATAAAATTCAAAATAATTAATAGCTAAAAAATTGGTTACTGTTGGGTATCGAACCCTGGACCTCTCGATTAACAGACATACACCCTTACCATTTGCTCTAGTGCTCTTTTTGTGTTTAATATCATGCCATTTAATTAATATAGCATTAGTCATAGCTGTCAGTTTTATTTAATTTAGTTTTAATACATTTTGAGTTTAAGTAATTTTAAATATAAATTTTCTTAATTAATTTTAATAAATTTTAAATTCTTTTGTTTCTAAATTTTAGTTTTTTAAAAATTAGTTTTAATTAATTTAGATTTGTTTAAAAGAATAGTTTTACTTAGATTTCATATAAATTTAAAAATAGCTTTGTTTTAATTAGTTTAAATAATTTTGTTTTCAATCTAGTTTTTAATTAGTTAAATTAGTTTTCAAATTTATTTAAATAAGTTTTAAATTAGTTAATTAAATAGTTTTTATATTAAATAGTTTTTAGTTTAAAATACCAAAAAGTTTTATTTACTAAAACCAATAAGTCTTACGTATAATTGAGATCAATTTCGAGTCGATTTGTGGAACGATAAAGAGATCTAAAAAGGATTTGTAAAAATCCTTACATTAAAAAGCGAGGCTACAGACTCACCTTAGTATAAGAGATCTAGTGAGATGATCGTCGATGATAATGGATGCCTTTCAAACACGAGAACCGCTACCTATCAAATAAGGCGCGTTCATTAATAATGACTCGAGAAATAAATCATACAGAACAACATCAAACTCAAACTCATAAAGTCACAATAAACTCGAGAGAAAACGATATAAATAACTTCATTATACTCTAATACACATTTACTTTACCATTTTACACTTTTAACAAAGTCCGCCGGCACATACTATATGTACTAGCTTATTTACCCCTTTTAAACTCGTCAAACGTTTATGAAACGACTCGATAAACTAACTTACTATATATAGAAAATCCTCCTACAACTTTATCAAATGAAATTACTTTAAAGTCTTTTACCCAACTCATCTTCAAACTACAAAATCCGGACAGATTTACGTTAATTTTTCATACAACCATTTTAACTTCTTTAAACGACTCCGTTTACAAAACCGACACTCGGGTTTTAAAGTAAACTCAACCTCTAAAGTTAACACTTCATTATCAGTAGGTTAAACATTTCAAAACTTCAATTTATAGTCCCCGAGTTCGATCCAAATATCGACAACAACTATATGTAGTGTCGATACTCGTCTCCCAGTACACGAATAATCAAAACATCACAACTTCGCGCTCGTTTGGAGCTAGAAGCTCTACTTTATATCAAATCGAAGCTAATCAAATTATCTACAACCCTAGGCTATAAGTTAATCCATTTTCAAAAAATAAAAATTCGGATTTTACAGTTTACTTACTGTTATAAAATTACCATTAAAAACTTGTATAAAATCACATTTTTGATCAAAACCAACCATGAAAATGATTATTCCTATACCCTAACATCAACATATATGAACCATAACATCCAAATCATCATAAAAATAAAAATCTTTAGATCAAAATCAAGTTTTTAACAAGAATTCTTGGAAGAATCACCATTGATCATGCTAAAAATACCATGCATGATCATGGCTTTCACCTACCAACATGAAAAAAATAAAAAGCCTTGCATGTATGATTTTATTTCACCAAAATGATCCTTGATCAATTCTAAGATAGGGAATTTGATTAGTTTAGCTCAATTCATGATCAAAATGGAGCAAAAATTGAAAATTGTATGGTTTTGGTGGTGGGTGAAGTCACGGCTAAAGAAAGAAAAAGGAGAGAGATGAGAAAAATTTTTAGTGGAAAATATGGTGTGTGTGTGTTTGTTTTAAGTTTATATATAGTGCTTGAGGGATGTTGGTTGTAATTTTGCAATAGTTGTGGCTCAAAATTAAAATAGTTAGCTAAAAAGCGGGAAATAACTATTAGTCAATTTTGAAAATATTTTCGGGGCTCGGGTTTCATAAAGATACTTTTAAAAATTTAAAACGTACCTCAAATATAATAATATCGACTCCCGACTCGACCTAACACGTCATTTAAAATAAAACATCAAAAATGACAAAAACCGAACAACCGACAATAAGACGTAAAATATTTGGCATCCATCGACATCACGCTTGCTAATACTCCTTATACTTATTAAATATTAAATATAAACCTTCCAATATCGCTTTAAACTTAAACCTCCAAAAATAAATATCATTTAAACTCATCCAAAAATTTCAAAAAAAATCGTAAAATAAGATTAAGCAATGACCTCGGTTTTGGGTTGTCACATCCCCCCCCCCCCCCTTCTTAAAAGAAGCAACGTCTGCGGCGCTTAATCCTTTCTAAACAAATGAGGATACTTGTCCTTAAACAAATCCTCACGTTCCCACGTAAACTCTGGCCCACGTCTAGAGTTCAATCTCACCTTCACAATCAGAATTCTACTATGCTTAAACTTCTTAACTTCCCTATCCATAATCTCTACAGGTTCCTCTATAAAATGCAACTTATCATCAAGTTGAATTTCCTCCAATGGAATCACCACATCCATTTCAGCTAAACACTTCTTCAGATTAGATACATAAAAAGTGTTATGAATAGCCTTAAGTTCATCAGGCAACTCTAACTTATAAGCCACCAATCCAATCCTTTGGATAATCTTAAATGGTCCAATATATCTCGGGCTCAACTTTCCTCTCTTTCCAAAATGAATTACTCCTTTCCATGGAGATACTTTCAACATAACCATGTCTCCTACTTCAAACTCCAACGGTCTCCTTTGGTTATCAGCATAACTCTTTTGTCTACTTCTGGCAGATAACAAACGCTTTTTAATTTGCACAATATTTTCAGTCGTCTCAAATATAATTTCAGGCCCAGTCAATTGACTTTCTCCTACCTCACTGCAACACACTGGTGATCTACACTTACGTCCATACAAGGCTTCAAATGGAGCGGCTTTAATACTAGCATGATAACTGTTATTGTACGAAAATTCAACCAATGGCAAATGCTTATCCTAACCATGTCCAAAATCAATTACACATGCACGAAGCATATCCTCTAACGTTTGAATCATTCTTTCACTTTGTCCATCAGTTTCTGGATGATATGTTGTACTTAAACATAACTCCGTTCCCATCGCTTTCTGCAAAGACTTCCAAAATTCTGAAGTAAACCTACTATCACGATCAGAAAATATCGACAAAGGCACACCATGTCGACAAACAATCTCCTTCACATACACTGTTGTTAATCTCTCCATACTATCCATTTTCTTCATTGGCAAAAAGTGAGCAGACTTAGTCAATCTATCTATAATCACCCATATTATATCACAGCCATTTGCAGTCCTTGGCAAAACTATCACAAAATCCAAAGTAATCTTCTCCCATTTCAACTCAGGAATCTCAGGTTGCACTAATAATCCAGACGGTTTCTTATGTTCAACCTTCACTTTCGCACAAGTTAAACACTTATTAACATACTTTGCTATATCTGCCTTCATATTCGGTGTTGGAAATACGTTTTTCCAAGGAAAGTCTCGGTCACATCATTATTAGCATAGATCACGAGCTATAGACTATTGAGGACATTGTAACTTGGAGTGAACTCCCTTTGGGGGAGATTGTTGGAAATACGTTTTTACGTATTTAGAAAAGATCGGTCACTCCAATGATATTGGGCTCGTGATCCAATATAGCCCATATAGCCCACATGTAGGGTGGGCTATATAAACCCCACTCCTAGCATGTTAGGAGGGGTTGAACATTTTCATTCATCACATTCCATCTTTCTTTTCATCTCTCTCCTTTCTCTCTCTACCTTTCTCTCTCTAAGTTCTTCCACTTCTCCATCCAGCTTAATAGATTAAATCATACAATGCTTAATCCTTAGAAAACACGATCCTACATTCGGCCACCAATAAACTTTCTTATGATCTTGATACATCTTTTCCGATCCAGGATGTATTGAATCCTTCGACTTACGAGATTCATTCATAACCAAATCTCGTACTCCTAAAGAACCTTCCTCAGACGGACACAATGGTAACCAAATCCTATTCTCAAAATACCTTAATCCATTTGGCCTCACTTCAAAAAATGGTTTCAACATTCTACCCAAATTTTCTGCCTCAACGTTCTCTTCCTACAAACCATTATCTTGGGCTTTCAATATCACTTTTGTCAAATCAACACTTTCCATCATTACCAAAGCTCTAATTCTTAAAGACTTATATCTTTCCTTTCTACTAAGTGCATCAGCTACCACATTCGCTTTACCAGGATGGTAACGAATCTCGCAGTCATAATCACTCAGCAAATCAACCCATCTCCTTTGCCTCATATTCAATTCCTTTTGATCCAAAATATATTGCAAACTCTTATGATCAGTGAAAACCACACACTTGGTTCCATACAAGTAGTGTCTCCACAGCTTCAATGCAAAAATCACAGCCCCAAGTTCTAAATCATGCGTAGTGTAATTCTCTTTATGCTTCCTCAATTGTCTCGACGCATATGCTATTACTTTCTCCCTTTGCATCAACACAGCTCCAAATCCTTTATGAGACGCGTCACAGTACACTACAAAATCCTCAGATCCTTCTGGCAAAGACAATATCAACGCATAACACAACTTATCCTTCAACATACTAAATGCAGATTCCTCTTCCAATCCCCATTCAAACACTCGATTCTCTTCCGTAAGCTTAGTCAACGGCTTAGCAATTAGTGAAAACTTCTCGATAAACCTTCTATAATACCCAGCTAAACCAAGAAATTGGCGAACTTCAATCGGCGTCGTCGGCACTGACCAATCCTTAATTGCCTCAATCTTAGCAGGATCCACACGAACACCTTCACTATCAATCACGTGCCCCAGAAATTGTACTGATTTCAACCAAAATTCACACTTAGAGAATTTCGCATACAACTTTTCTTTCTTCAACAATTCCAAAATTGTTCTCAAATGCTTCTCATGTTCCTCTTCACTTTTGGAGTAAACGAGAATATCATCAATGAATAAGATAACAAACTCATCCAAATACGGCTTACATACACGATTCATCAAATCTATAAACACAGCAGGTCACATTTGTTAACCCAAAAGGCATCACTTGAAATTCAAAATGTCCATATCGAGTACGGAAAGCTGTTATAGGGATATCTTCTTCCCTAACTCTCAGTTGATGATACCCAGACCTCAAATCGATCTTCGAGTATACACTAGACCCAGATCAGTTGCAAGGATTCAACAAATCATCAATCCTTGGCAGTGGATACCGATTCTTAGCAGTCAATTTATTAAGCTCTCTATAATCAATACACATTCTAAAAGAACCATATTTCTTCCTAACAAACAAAACAGGAGCACCCCATGGCGACGAACTCGGTCTAATAAATCCCTTATCCATCAATTCCTTCAATTGATCAGATAATTCTTTCATCTCAGATGGAGCTAAACGATACGGTGCACGAGCAACTGGCGCAACTCCCGGCACTAAATCAATACGAAACTCCACTTCATGATGCGGCCGTAATCCTAGAAAATCTTCAGGGAAAACATCAGGACACTCTCTAATCACAGGCACATCCTCCAATTTCCTTTCATTCACACCATCATTACTTATCTGTGCAAGAAACACATCACAACCTGCTTCTATATACCTCATCATCTTCAAACAAGAAACAACTCTCAAACGAGAAGTACATTAATCACCTTTCATACTCAATACCCTATTCCTTAGCGGTATCTGAACTAACCTTTCTCCACAAACAATTACTGCACCATTACCAACTAACCAGTCCATTCCAATAATCACATCAAAAGATCCTAATTCTATAGGCATCAAATCAATACTAAACACATAATTACTTAACTTCAAGGAACAACCTTTCAGGATAGAACTAGTGCTTACAACCTTACCATCAGCTTACTCCACCTTATAACAAGTTGTCAATCTCACTGGTTCTCTATCCAATAGCTGACTGAATCTAACATCTACGAAACTTCTATCGGATCCAGAATCAAATAACACACTAGCATAACAAGCATCAAGTAAAAACGTACCAGTCACCACATTCGGCCCTTGAGGTTTGTCAGCATCTCCCACGACATTGGCTGGAGCAGCAAACCCGACAGCAACAGCAGCAACATTGCCTCTCTATCGTATGCCAACCCTCGGACAGTTCCCTTGCTTATGTCCACGGCCTCCACATCCAGAACAGTTAACTACCTTAACAACATTGGCTCCAGTGGCCACACCCTTGTTTCTACAATCTGCCATCTTATGTCCGGCCTTACCACACTTGTTGCAAGCAGGTGGACAATTCCCAACATGATACAGATTACATCGACCACACTTTGGATTCACCTTGTTACCTTGATTTCTAGTGGCAGCACGGACACCATCATTCCTTCTCAAATTATATTGCTGATTCCTATTTGGTCCTTGGTTATTGTTATTATGATAACCACCTCGATTCTGCCCTTGGTTTGAGTGTGCAGCTTCCCACTTTCTCTTATTCCCCTCAGCAATACTATCCTTTCGATCCTGCAGCTTTACATCCATTAAAGCATGAGCCATTTGAACAACTTCATCAAATGACGTGGGTTTCGACGAAGTAGTCTCTCCCTTGATATTTCTAGATAAACCTCTGATATACTGCTTCATCTTCTTACAGTCATCAGCAAAAGCATCAGGACATAACAAACATAAATCAGAAAATCTCCTTGTATAAGCTACAATATCATTGTTTCTCAGCACTAAATTTCTCAATTTATCTTCCAACTGACCTAACTCTTCCTCAGGACAAAACTTAGCAGTCAACAGTCCCTTGGTCACAGTCCATGTTCTAGCATTAGCTTCAACTAAACCCACAGTAGCTACCTGACTATTCCACCAGCTTAATGCATCATCCTGAAAAGTAGCTGCAGTAAATTTCACCTTACTAGCTTCTAAACATCCACTGATTTCAAAAGTACTTTCAATCTTCTCAATCCACCTCCTTAATTCCAAAGCACCACCAGTACCACGAAATTGGGTAGGTCCACATTTCATGAAACTAGCATAAGAACATTCCTTCTGAACCTGTTGAACATCAGCATTACCTCCAACTTGTCCCGCAGCATTTCCTCCTGCTTGTTCATCAGTATTACCTGCAACTGGATTTGCATCATTCCCTCCAACCTGACCAGCAGCATTCCTATTCACAGCCTCTTGGTTCCTCGCATCAAGTTCAGCTTCCAGAGCTCTAGCAATAGCTTGCTCAATCATGGTATTAACAGTAGCAGTCGTCAATTTAGGCGGCACGTTTTTAGGAAACTAACTAAACAATAATTTAGTAAAGTCAGAAAAATGCCTCCCAACTCCTTCCTATGTAACCATAAAAGAAAAACAACAAGTATTCATATCAAGATAAGAAGAAGGATTTATCTATTAAGATGTAACATGGATACTAAATGCACCAACAACATAATTCACAATGAATCATTAACCAATTCACAAAAGAACTAATAAGACAAATCATAAGTCATGAAGGTAATTTGGATTGCGTTGGAAAATTTCCACAAAATTGTGACAAGTAATGTCACTACAACCCTTCATCACGTCAAACTTAAAGTCATTAAGTTTCATCATAAACTACAGTACGAGTCTACATATGTTCTATTACAACAAGGCTAATAATGAAGAGAATTTTGTCAATTCTTTTTATGTCTCGTTTTCCTCGGCTCACTCGAATTGATCTCGGATTTGATGTGGATTAATTGTTCTTGGTAAAATTACCTTTTTGGTATTTTTAAAAACTAAAAACAATTTAATATTAATAAAAACTAATTAATCTAATTTAAAAATCTAATTTATACTAATTTAAATAAAAAACTATTTTGAACTTAAACAAAATTTAAAACTAATTTTATGTGAAACTAAATTAAAATAAAAACTTTTAATGAAATCTATTTAAAACTATTTTTAAACAAAACTAAATTAATTGAAAACTAATTTTAAAAATAAATTTAAAAAAAAATAATTTAAAATTTATTAAAGTAATTAAAATATATCTTTTTTTTAATGATTGAACTCTCAGACCAAAAGGGTCTAAGACTTTAATCAGTAGAAATCAGCAATACGAAAAACCAAATAAGCAGATAAAAATAACATACAATAAGCTAATAAGCTAAATCTAAATAAGCAATAACCAAAACCAATCTAGAAATTAAAATAAATAACTACATGAAACAAGAAAATAAGTAGCAAATACAAAGAATAAAATAAGCACATGAAACTTAAACTGATAAGCTGATTATACATAAGCTAAACCAACAAATACTGAAAATCAAATAAGCAGTCAAGCTTAAAACTATAAAACTGAAAATAGGAAGATAAACAGATAAGCAAACAAGCAAAGAAGCAAATAATAACAAAATAAGAAGACGAAGAGCAAATAAGCTAATAAGCTATAACCATAAATAAGCAGATCTAAACCAACATCTAAACAGGACAATAAGCTATAACCATAAATAACCGAAACCTGAACCGTACAATAAGCAGATCTAAAACAACAGCTAAACAAAACCAATATTACTAAGCAGATCCAACGAACTCAAATCCAAACACAAGCAAATTCAAAATAATTCAAGTAGATTAATAAACATAAATTAAATCTAAAACTTAACAAAATTTAATAAAAAGAGAAGAAGAACCTGGCGTCGATTCCGTTGAGGAGAAGAGCGGCGCTGAGCCGTCTTTGTGAACAAAACAGAACCACCTTAACCAAACCGAATCATCACCATCAACTTCCATACAAAATCTACTCGAACCAGGAACCAAATACTCGAACCAGTTTTAATAAACTTCTAGTGGGGAAGTTTATTTCCACTTTTTTTTATTTTATCAATTATAATAAAAACAAATAATAATATTAAGAAAAAATAGATTGAAGATTAATTATAATAGACTTGACATAAATTAAAAGAGACGAGATTAATTAACTGAAAGAAATTTTTTATTAATAACTGAAACTTGGATTACACTACTCGAAAATAAAAATTACAATTTACCTAAAACTAGTTTTTGCATAAATAAAAATTTTAAATAAAAAGTGCACCCTGATTACATCTTTTATGGGGTTTTTATAGGGAAACCCTAGAAAACTTGTTGAGGAAGCAAATCAATCCTGGCCGCTCTTTTCTTTCTTCTCTTTCTTCTCTTGATCTTGCGGTTGAAAACACACCTTTATCACACGGATCACAAGGCTGGATGAAGGTGTGTTAGTTGTGTTTGTTTCTTGATGAGGTGGAAGATAATAATTGGAGGATTGGAGAATATTGGCTGTCACAGCCAATAAAATCAAGGGAAAAGGCCACGTTGGATTGAGATGAGGACCACCACCTTGGTGTTCTTCTCCGATTCTTGGGGGAAGTAATTGGCACTCGTGTGAATTACACGTTTTAACAAAAGCCCCAAATATTTTTGAGTTATTTTTGTTCTAGGGTGAATTATGGTTTGAGGTAAAATGGTGGTGTTCGTTTATTTATTGAAGAGATGAAGTGGGTGTGAAAGGTCTTCTTTGATATTATCGAAAGTAAATAAAATAAATGGGGTGGGTAAAACGTTTGACTGGATGTGTGTGGGTGAGAAAGTGAAATGTGTGTGTGAGTTAACAAAGTGAACTTTTATTCACTTTTATTCTTTATCCGTCCAAAACAAAAGTGTCAAAATCCCAAATGGGTTTTGAAACCCATTTACTCCTTATGTTTTTAGTTTGGCAAGAAAAATGGGCTTATGGCCCAAATAATAGTCTCCATCCGTCTTAATATATTTCCCTTGGGCCATTGTTGGGCTTTTACTCAAAAGATGGATAATTTGTGCTCCTTATTGGGCTTTTGGTCCCAATAGTCCAATGTGGGACCCACAAGCCCGTTTATCCTCATAAAAAGTTAAATCCACTTAAATCAAGCTTGATTTTGGCTTCCTTGATTTTTTTCTTTAAACTCGTGTTGAATTTGCCAGTTTTCGTGATCTTTGGCACACTTTTGGTCTTTTGACTGTGTCTTCGTCTGTTTCTTGGACTTTTCTTCAACATTTGACCGTGAAATCCCGTGTTTTCTTTCCTTAAGATCATTTGTACCTATTTCACACAAAAACACAAAACCACGCGTAATTCCGACTTTTATGATATTAAACACATGATTAGGTCTTGTTTTTTCCTTGATTTTAGTGGCAAAAGGATAAGTGTTTACACACTTATTAAATCCCCTACACTTGACCATTGCAATGACCCCATGCAATGCATAATTTTAAAGCATAAAATTACATTTTTCTCATTATTAACCCATCTTTGCCTTTATTAAGATATACTATTACTACTATGACGGAAAGATAAAAACTTTAAAGGAAATAAAAGTTATAACGATTTATTAATTTGGAAATTATTTGATGGAAGAAACTTGTTAAGAAATCTAAGACTTAAATTAGGTCTTTGGTGTCATGAATATTAATCACCCTCAAGTTTCACGTTCCCCATACCAAGCTTAAAAACGAGATCATTGTTTACCATAAGTTCTCAAGTTAAGAGCACTTATATAAGGCATATGTGTAATACTCTTTCTCCAATTCCTACGTTGTATCTCTAGATTTTATGGATTGTCATTCACCCGTAGGCTCATTTAACTTATTTGATAATTATTAGTCCAAAAATGAAGGCAAAACGGTGCAAACCCGACACTCAAAACCTAACCTCGTCCTCAAAAACGTTGTCACTAAAGTAAGCCCACATCAAGGATGATTTAACACGATTTTGGGAATAAATTCCCGGATCCAAAATTTGGCCAATAGTACTACTTATTAATTATTCCTCCAAAGTCATGTATACTTTATGTAGAGTTTACCAAGTTAACATCATATACCCTTAGGCTCTTTAAGATGTAAAAATGCTCCTCATCTATTGTCCACACCCTAAGGCTCCTTGAACGATAAACAAGGGAATTGATTTTTGATCAATTTTTATTCAACACTTACCATGCCATATACCCTAAGGCTCTAATGACAAGGTTCGTGCTACATTCCCCACACCCTAAGGCTCCTTGAGGTCATGTTTTAATCTTATTCTTTCTTTATTTATGATATATATAGTAGGCCAAATTCCGCGGTCCCATGGTCTGAATACCTCCTACTTAGTGGTTATGAGCCACCTTAGTCGGAAGTCCACAATGCTGGCACCCTCAATGTGTTCATGCTTTAATTACAAGGAGATAAAAGATTTGGCTAAGTGTTAAGATATCGAATCTACACCGCAAAAATCCTCATTTATTAAGCAATTAAATATACAAGCGGGAAGAAAGAGCCACAAAAACTCATATAAGGAAGAATTAACCCTTAAACTTATTATCAACTCTATCATCTCTCGTTCTCCACATTTTAAAATCTCAAGTAATGAGACTCGTGGATGCTTAGCCTAATAAACCAATTAAGGTCCATATGGTTAAGGATACTAGCTAGAGTAAACTTGGATAAGTAAACTCGGGTCGAGTCAAAATATTCACGACGGGCCTAATATATCAAAGATATCTAAACTTGTTAAAACCATTTTATTTATTTATTTATTTTCGACTTTATTCTTGAAATGGAAAATATGATGTGATGACAAAAGGAATAATAAATGAAAATATTACTAGGCCAAAATAGATCAAAATTTGAAAAATGTTGAAAATTTTTAATTTTCCGGTTAAATGAGGTCAAATTCATGGAAAATCCCACTAAAATTCGATAGAAGTCCCCCCTACACTTAATATAAACATTGTCCTCAATGTTTATGCATGTGGGAGAATAAACTCCCCTACACTTAGGACATTGACTACGTTGTTTAAATCGAGCTAAGGAAGAGACAACTAAAGTGATTACATTTATTCATCTTATTTATATACATGAATGAATCACAATAGCAAAAACTTATCGAAGGAACCGGGTACACGGGAACACGGGTCGCGTCAAAAACACCAAAAGTGGATCTTGAAAGCACACATCCCTGCACAACATCACAACACACAAACAACCTACTCGGCTCCCCCTACACTTATTGTAGAAAATAGATAAAAAATAGATCATCGGGTTGCCTCCCGAGAAGCGCTTGCTTTTGTTAACCGAGTCACGAGCCTGACTCGACCCCGAATTAAATGGTCCATAGGGAAGCCTCTAATGTAATACCGGGATCAAAAATCTTATCCTCGGTCCCGGAGGAACATAATAAATGAGAGGCAGGAGGATAAGTCATGAAAGGTTAAAAGGTCCTCTCAACATAAGTAAAGTAAGTGAAGTCTTGATCCATGGGCGGTGGGGTGGGTAAAGGAGACAAATTGTCATCCCCCAAAGACAATGGATGGTCACTATTCGGCAAAGCCGTAAAGGTATCAATCATAGAATGGTCAATGTCACCTCCCGGTTCAAAGCACTCATCCTCCGTAATGGTGTCTAAAGGAGTGGATGAAAGTTGCTCGGGAGGGGGACTTGGGACAATATCTTCATTAATAAAATTATCAAAGAGAATGTCCCCCTCCGTGTCATCATCATCAATACCCGGAGGTATTGAGAGATTGTCAATTTCTTCCATATATGGGTCATTATTCTCAATGGGAGTTAAAGGCGGAGGTAAAGATTCATTGATAGGAGTAGAATTCAACGCTTCAATTTGAGAAATAAGAAGATGAACTTTCAATAATTTGTCGCGAAGAATAACGTCTTCCACCTCATCTAAAAGAGCAAGTTCATCGGTGGACTTCTCATAAGTCGGAGAGAATAAATCGTCATCGCCCGCATCTCCCGGTGGAAATGGGTGAAAAGGAGAAATTTCAAACGTGAAATCCTCATAACATGGAGAAATGGCATCCGTAAGAGCGACCTCGTCCGTAAGCTCCGCAAAAGTCGGCACATCACAAACTTCATCAAAGAATTTGTCGAGACCAAAATCACTGATCTCACTCGATGTATCACAATCCTTAGATGCATTTGGGATATCGAGAGAAGGAATTACAATTGCACTAGGTTGTTGAGCAACAAGATCATTCCAAGAAATAGAATTCTCATCGTCATCATCATCATAATAGTAAGAACGCACAAGAGGAGGAGTAGAAGCACTAAGATTAGATACTTACTCTTGTCGGCTTTCGTCATGCGAACTAACTTTGAGTTGTTTTAAGCTTTCTAGAATTCCATCCAAAATAGTGATTTGTTCCTCAGAAGAAGGTTGATGAAGGACGGTGTATTATGGGGGTTCAAAATTTTGAAAACCGGAATTAAAGCACGGATGTGGCTCATAATTCATCGGTTGACAATAAGAAGTATCGTGAGGGCCCCCACAATAGTTGCAACACGGGCATGGAGAAAAACCTGGTGCATTTTGCTGATATGGATCCACATATATGGGAGAGGTGAAGTACGAATTGGCTGAATTACAAAGTGGACAAAATCCAAGTTGTGTATTGTCGATATAATAGCCGCATCGCTCACATGTACACCATTGACATGTTTGATAACCATTCCATGGTCTCCCACACCTTACGCAGTATGAATCCATGAAGGATTAAAAATAAGAGGGGTTGAGAAAAAGAATTAAACACAATAGAGGATAAAGAGGAATATTTTTTGTGTAATACTTTAGGAAAAGTATTACTTTTGGATTTTTTAACTAATTTTGTTGCAAATCTTAGGAAAGAATTTGCTTTTGTGATTTTTTAATTTTTTTGAATTTTTATATTTTTGATTTTTTAATGTTTTTGATTTTTTTTTGCAAGAAAATTAACGTTCAAAAAGAACGGATCCCAAAATCCAAACGTCTCACGAAATTTTCAATCGTAACGAGCGAAGCGGCAGCGGCGCCAATTTAATGTAAGGAATTTTTTACAATTCTTTTTTATGTATAATTATCGTTCCTCAAATCGACTCGAAGTTGATTTCCGATTAAACGTAAAACTAATTTGTTATTGGTGAAACGTATTTTTTTTGGTATTTTAAAAACTAAAAATTACTTAATTAAAAACTATTTAATCTAATTTAAAAAGGAAATATTTAAATAAAACTACTTTTTTCAAATTAAAAACTATTTAAAAGTCAAAAACTTTTATGAAACTAATTTTAAAACTATAAAACTATTAGAATTAATTTGAAATCTAATTTGAAATTTACACAAAACTCAAATTGATTAAATCTAATTAAAAAGTAAATAGAAATAACTTAAAATTAAACTAACAAAGACGTGAATTTAAACAATTAAAATCTGACAGTTTATTAAATTTAAACTATATTAATTAAAAGAGTTGCAAATATACTCAAAGAAGTAACTAGCACAATTGGTAAGGCTATTGGCAGTTGAATAGAAGGTCCAGGGTTCGAGACCGAGTCCCAGGAGGGACATATTTTTGGCTATAATTATTTATTTTTATTAATTTTTTTTGAATGATTGAACTCTCATACCAAAAGGGTCTGAGACTTTAAGCAGTAGAAAATCCAAATCGTCAAATTCATTAAAAAATACCTTGAAAAAAAATTACAATAAAAATTAATAACTGAAACTTGGATTACATTACTGGAAAATAAAAATTACAATTTACCTAAAACTAATTTTTGCATAAATAAAAATTAAAATAAAAAGTGCACCCTGATTACATCTTTTATGGGGTTCTTATAGGGAAACCCTAGAAAACTTGTTGAGGAAGCAAATCAATCATGGCCGCTCTTTCCTTTCTTCTCTTTCTTCTCTTGATCTTCCGGTTGAAAACACACCTTTATCACACGGATCACCAGGCTGGATGAAGTTGTGTTAGTTGTGTTTGTTTCTTGATGAGGTGGAAGATAATGATTGGAGTATTGGAGAATATTGGCTGTCACAGCCAATAAAATCAAGAAAAAAGGCCACGTTGGATTGAGATGAGGACCACCACCTTGGTGTTCTTCTCCGATTCTTGGGGGAATTAATTGGCACTCGTGTGAATTACACGTTTTAACAAAAGCCCCAAATATTTTTGAGTAATTTTTGTTCTAGGGTGAATTAGGGTTTGAGGTAAAATGGTGGTGTTCGTTTGTTTATTGAAGAGATGAAGTGGGTGTGAAAGGTCTTCTTTGATATTATCGAAAGTAAATAAAATAAATGGGGTGGGTAAAACGTTTGACTGGATGTGTGTGGGTGAGAAAGTGAAACGTGTGTGTGAGTTAACAAAGTGAATTTTATTCACTTTTATTCTTTATCCGTCCAAAACAAAAGTGTCAAAATCCCAAATGGGTTTTGAAACCCATTTACTCCTTATGTTTTTAGTTTGGCAAGAAAAATGGGCTTATGGCCCAAATAATAGTCTCCATCCGTCTTAATATATTTCCCTTGGGCCATTGTTGGGCTTTTACTCAAAAGATGGATAATTTGTGCTCCTTATTGGGCTTTTGGGCCCAATAGTCCAATGTGGGACCCACAAGCCTGTTTATCCTCATGAAAAGTTAAATCCACTAAAATCGAGCTTGATTTTGGATTCCTTGATTTTTTCTTTAAACTCGTGTTGAATTTGCCGGTTTTCGTGATCTTTGGCACACTTTTGGTCTTTTGACTGTGTCTTCGTCTCTTTCTTGGACTTTTCTTCAACATTTGACCGTGAAATCTGGTGTTTTCTTTCCTTTTGATCATTTGTACCTATTTCACACAAAAACACAAAACCACGCGTAATTCCGACTTTTATGATATTAAACACATGATTAGGTCTTGTTTTTCCTTGATTTTAGTGGCAAAAGGATAAGTGTTTACACACTTATTAGCTAATAATAAAAAAACATAAAAGAACTAAACATCAGATCCCCGCAGCTTCTTGTACATCGGCTCATCATCACTGCTGCTATCATCATCCTCAGAATCTTCTTCCACTTTTTCCTTCCCCTTTCGACTACCTCCTTCACTTGGCTTCACCAACACTTGAGCTTCAACCTGACTCGGCACATCACGAATCACTACACCTCGACTAGGAAAAGATCTCATAGGTAGACCCCATGCATCCAACCTTGCATTCCTTTCTTGTTCCTCACGTAACCTTTCAACTTGCCTACTCAAATTCAATACCATAGATCTTACTCTAACAACTTCATCCATTTCCCTTGCCCTAACAAACTCTGATTTCCTCACATTACTAACAAACCTGTCAAACTTCTTCTCATTCTGCTCAAACCTCCTCATCACACGGGTTTCAACCAAATACCTTTCAAACAAAGACCTATCAAACTTCTTAAGAAACCAGAAAATATCATCATAAGACCTAGGACCTGGACAATAAACCTTAGATATGCCATCATGAATAGATCGAGCACTAGCAGCACTACTCGACTCAACAGGAACATCACCCCTAGCAAATGCAATCCCAGGCAAATTGCTAATATAGGCATCACAAGTAGGCGTCGTAGAACGAACAACAGGTCGCTGACAATCTGGAATAGTCTGTGGCACAACATTAACCCTTGGAACATAACTACCTTGTATCAATTCAGGCTCTGTCTGACCAACTGCAATAAGTGGAATCCCATCATCTAAATACTCAAAAGGCTCCTCATCGTCACTAGCACCAAAGTTATCTACTTCCTCACCGTTTAATACATTAGTCATATCAATCCATCCATCCTCACGAGGTAAACCAGCCATTTTCTACAATTATAAAGGTTCAAGTATACCTAAGGTCATTGTTAATAAAATAAAAATTAGTATGCAATGCTTATGCAAATGTTATACATAATCCATGCTATGCAACACAATGCAAATGATGTTTATGCAATGCTCGCAAAAAAATAAATATGATACTGACAAGCACTCAGCGTACTTTCAATAATTTCAATACAATATCGTAGTATTTACTTAATAAATACGCGGGAATCATCAGTTATGAGGGATACATCTATAATGCAAAACAAAACTAAAAGTGATCTTACCGGAGCGTTGCAGAGGAGTTGTGTGCTTTTGAAGAATAAATACCTTCGACACCAAAGTTATAGTTTAGGAAAATTTTCAAAATCGACCTAGTTATCTATAACTTGCAGCTCCGATTACCAATCTCTAACACCCCCAGTTTAGATTGCGCAGCGGAAATACACAATTGGGTGCTAGACACAAGCATCATCACACAAGGTATATTGAACGAATCAAAAGAGACACGTTTACACAAAAATATAAACAAGATTTTCATAATAGGTCTAAAACATAATTTTCATCCCATAATTGTACTAAAACGTCACCAGAGTAAAGCGTTTAGTCCCCATGGATCTCGACCAACAACCAACACAAGTTTAGTACAGTACATCAACATAAAGTAAATTGTTCAACAGTAAAGGATAGAAATAGTTTTTAGACCAACATTCTTCCAAAAGCAAAGCCACAACCTCCACAACAAAGCTCCATGCTCCATCACTTCCTATTACCTAAAATACATGCTAAAACGACTCAACAATAATGTTGAGCGAGTCTATAGGTTTATCAAATCACATTTGAACACAAGAAGAAAATCAATCATAATCATTTATAGAATTGTGGTACACACAATCTATATTCAAGGCAATAATAAACATTATATTTAAGCTCATGACACCGACCCCTTAACCAAATAGTCACCCACGCCAAATGCCGGCATGGCTAGAATAAAACCATTGCCCCTATAGGGTATCAGTTGCTAGAATACCACATTCTTATTCCCGTGAATTATCCTTCCCAGAGGTTACTCAACGTAATGCCCTGGTCTCAGATAGGGTGGTCAACCCAATAGTACTATCATTAGAATAAGCGGCTATTCCCGACTCACAACATCAAGTCAGAAGATAGTTAACGGCTCATGAATTTAGGTTCTTTAGCAAAAAGGTACTCAATACAATGTAATCAACTTAGCCAACATTTGGGTCCAACAATTACTCATGACTTGTGTTAATTTATTTTCAAATAGCATGTATCCCCCTCGCGGGTATAAAACATTTAGTAGCTAGCATAAAAAGCGAGGCTACAGACTCACCTTAGTATAAGAGATCTAGTGAGATGATCGTCGATGATAATGGATGCCTTTCAAACACGAGAACCGCTACCTATCAAATAAGGCGCGTTCATTAATAATGACTCGAGAAATAAATCATACATAACATCAAACTCAAACTCATAAAGTCACAATAAACTCGAGAGAAAACGATATAAATAACTTCATTATACTCTACTATACATTTACTTTACAATTTTACACTTTTAACAAAGTTCGCCGGCACATACTATATGTACTAGCTTATTTACCCCTTTTAAACTCGTCAAACGTTTACGAAACGACTCGATAAACTACCTTACTATATATAGAAAGTCCTCCTACAAGTTTATCAAATGAAATTACTTTTAAAGTCCTTTACCCGACTCATCTTAAAACTACAAAATCCGGACAGATTTACGTTAATTTTTCATACAACCATTTTAACTTCTTTAAACGACTCTGTTTACAAAACCGACACTCGGGTTTTAAAGTAAACTCAACCTCTAAAGTTAACACTTCATTCATTAGGTTACACATTTCAAAACTTCAATTTATAGTCCCCGGGATTTGATCCAAATATCGACAACAACTATATGTAGTGCCGATACTCGTCTCCTGGTACACGAATAATCAAAACATCATAACTTCGCGCTCGTTTGGAGCTAGAAGCTCTACTTTATATCAAATCGAAGCTAATCAAATTATTTACAACCCTAGGCTATAAGTAAATACATTTTAAAAACATAAAAATTCGGATTTTACAGTTTACTTACTGTTATAAAATGACCATTAAAAACTTGTACACAATCACATTTTTGATCAAAACCAACCATGAAAATGATCATTCCTATACCCTAAAATCAATATATATGAACCATAACATCCAAATCATCATAAAAATAAAAACCTTTAGATCAAAATCAAGTTTTTAACAAGAGTTCTTGCAAGAATCACCATTGATCATGCTAAAAACACCATGCATGATCATGGCTTTCACTACTAACATGTAAAAAAATAAAAAGCCTTGCATGTATGATTTTATTACACCAAAATGATCCTTGATTAATTCTAAGATAGGGACTTTGATTAGTTTCGCTCAATTCATGATCAAAATGGAGCAAAATTTGAAAATTGTATGGTTTTGGTGGTGGGTGAAGTCACGGCTAAAGAAAGAAAAAGGAGAGAGATGAGAAAAATTTTTAGTGGAAAATATGGTGTGTGTGTGTGTGTGTGTGTTTGTTTTAAGTTTATATATAGTGCTTGAGGGACCTTGGTTGTTATTTTCCAATAGTTGTGGCTCAAAATGAAAATAGTTAGCTAAAAAGCGGGAAATAACTATTAGTCAATTTTGAAAATATTACGAGGCTCGGGTTTCATAAAGATACTTTTAAAAATTTAAAACGTACCTCAAATATAATAATATCGACTCCCGACTCGACCTAACACGTCATTTAAAATAAAACATAAAAAATGACAAAAATGGAACAACCGACAATATGACGTAAAATATTTGGCATCCATCGACATCACACTTGCTAATACTCCTTATAATTATTAAATATTAAATATAAACCTTCCAATATCTGTTTAAACTTAAACCTCCAAAAATAAATATCATTCAAACTCATCCAAAAATTTCAAAAATAATCGTAAAATAAGATTAAGCAATGACCTCGATTTTGGGTTGTCACAGCCATCAATTCCAAAATGGTGTAAGGTTCCAATTTGACCTCCTCTAGAATGGGAATTTGACCTCCTAAAGTAGATTCATGGGGCATGGAGGGGGTCTTAATGATGTTAGGACTGTCTTGTCCTGCATCTAAGCTAGAGCCAATAGTCCCACCCCACCCATGTCACCAACCACACTTGTGGTGGTGGTTCTCTCTTCTACATGGCTAGGAACACTCCAGCAGTCCTTTGGCGTTTTTCCAAACTATAGTCTGGGGGTGTAGAAGAAGAAGTGGATTGAGGGTCTGTTTGGAGGTTAAGGGGTGTTTGGGATTGTGGGGGAATGGTGTCAGCGTCTGGATTGGTAGTGTCAACGCCAACATTTGTAGTGTCAGCGTTGAATGGTTCTGGGTTAATTTCCATATGCTGAGGTGAAATAGGTTGTTCAGGCAATGGGTCTAATTGAGGTTGTGGGTGAGGTTGAGGGTTTGCAGCTGCTTCAATAACAACAAGCATGGCGTGGGTAAGGGGTAGATCTCTATATGGTTCAGTGTTCATCTTCCCAAAAATAGCATTCTTTTGAACAGGGATCGTATAAAAATCGTTGTGATCCCTATTGAAGTACTCTTGTTGTTAGAAGTAGTTAAAGTGATGGTTATATAATACAACGTTGCGAAGCTCGTGAAAAATGTTATTTAATGATGTCGAGATTTTTTAGTTATTATTTTTTATGTAACGGGAGTTAGTCCCGAACACACAAATGAGGAAGGCCTCCTAAACAATTCTTAATTAGTATAAAAGGCCCCCTAAGCCTCATTTGTGTGTGTGCTTTCGCATTTCATAGTTTTAGAGAGAGAAAGGTGTGTTTGTTTCTCTCACTAGGAAAACACCAACTTTGTATTTCTTTTCTTCTCTTCATCCTAATCTAACCTTTGTTTTTTAGTTTAATCATCATCATGTTATTTGTGTTTGATTAGTCGTGTGATTTAGTCCTAAAAGACAGGATCTCAATTCGTAGAAAGCAAAATGTTGAAGTTAAAGTCCCCTAAATATGATTAAATCCCCTAAAAAATGAGCTCTCTTGAAACCAAAAATTCCAAGGCCAAAAAACACACGGTTAAAAATTTTCAAAAACACAAATTTTGAAAATATTTTCGCAATAATTAAAGATTTCAGAGAAATAGCCAATCTTCGGAACAATGGGGTTTTTCAGAGAACTAACTAATCTTCGGAATAATGGGGTTTTTCAGGGAAATTACCAATCTTCGGAATAATGAAGTTTTTCAGAGAACTTACCAATCTTCGGAATAATGGGGTTTTTCAGAAAAAGGCACTTTTTCGGAATAAAGATGTTTTTCAGAAAAAAAACACTTTTTCGGAATAAAAGGATTTTCAGAAAAATGAAACTTTTTCGAAAAAATGATATTTTCAGAGAAATGAACTTTTTCGGAAAAATGATATTTTCAGAGAAATGGACTTTTTCGGAAAAAAATGATATTTTCAGAGAAATGGACATTTTCGGAAAAAATATATTTTCAGAGAAATGGACTTTTTTGGAAAAATTATATTTTCAGAGAAATGGGCTTTTTCAGAATAATTATATTTTCAGAGAAATGGGCTTTTCGGAATAAATATATTTTCAGAGAAATGGGCTTTTTTCGGAATAAAGTGGATTTTCAGAGAAATTGAACTTTTTCGGAATAAAATGGGTTTTCAAAGAACTATTTTCGGAAAAATGGATTTTTTCAGAAACAAAACCCTTATGCGAAGATTTTTCCGAAAAGCCTAAACCAAGTACCAATCGGGTCCAATCGAATCCAATAGACAACAGCCTAAACCAAAAGCCAATCGAATCCAACAGCCAACACCTCAAAGCCACAAATACCAATCGAATCCAACAGCCTAAGCCAAAAACCCACGAAATCAATACCAAATCCACACCAAATCAATACCAAAGCTAACTACGAATCCCTTGGCGAATGATACCACTTTTAGGACTAAATCACACGACTAATCAAACACAAATAACATGATGATGATTAAACTAAAAAAGAAAGATTAGATTAAGATGAAGAGAAGAAAAGAAATACAAAGTTGACGTTTTCCTAGTGAGAGAAACAAACACACCTTTCTCTCTCTAAAACTATAAAATGGGAAAGCACACATACAAATGAGGCTTAGGGGGCCTTTTATACTAATTAAGAATTGTTTAGGAGGCCTTCCTCATTTGTGTGTTCGAGACTAAATCCCGTTACATAAACAATAATAACTAAAAACTCTCGACATCATTAAATAACATTGTTCACGAGCTTCGCAACGATATATTATATGACCATCACTTTAATTACTTCTAACACTTGTAAACCAAAAACCATTTGTAAACACCTAGGGTAAGTAAGAGTCATCTTATTACCCTTATTATGACACATGCCATCAAAAATCATTTTTGAAAAGTTATACTTTTGCCCAATTGCAAGACACACAGTGGCACTCCCAATAGATCGGTTGATTTCATTGTGTGAGGAGCATTTGGGACTCAAAAATTGAAGAATGACATGTATTAGGTACTTCCAAGCCGGGGGAAATTGTTGTTTTGTATATTTGTTCAAATGGCCTTCTTCAGGCAAAGGATAACCCAAGGCTTGGAGTCCTTGATCTAGCTCTGCAATGGGTAGGGTGGTTATACCATCTGCATCATTAAGATGCAAAGCTTGGCGAACCAAAGCTTCAGTAACCACACATGGAACCCCATGGACAATAACAGTTAATGTAGTCACTTCATTAACTGTTGAGAAACGAACATTGGTCCAAAACTGTTTAATGTGTGTGACAGGGACAAGAGGAGTATGTGAGAGTGTATACCTTAAAGGGGACGCATTCATATACTCAACCATCTGAGTATATTGGGAAAACAGAGTATTATCAGCTTGCAAATAAGCCACCATGTTTTGTTTACTTCTGAACCCCAATTCCAATTTTGTAGGTTTAATCTTAGGTGCCATTGATGATTGATGTAAGAAAGCTGTGATAAGAGTTATGGAGAGATGAAGGTTTGAGAAATTATAGTTAGAAAAGAATAAGCAGTTACCCTGGTTAAAAGAAATGAGCCAAATATATAGGAGAGGTGAAAATATGTGATTGGTCAAAATGTGAGGCAGTTATATTCAAAAAGTAATTATGAAAATCTTGAAAATATATAACTTATCTCAAACATTAATAAAAAGTTACCAACTCCTAAAATTACGGCCCAGATTTTCGTCAAAAATAACAACTGGGTAGGACCCAATGTTTGTCAACGGTCAAAAATAACGTATCAGCGTCCAACAGCTATATTCTTGTCAGTGTTGGAAATTTGCCATGTCAGCGTTAAAATTGGTCTTATCAGCGTTTGGAAAGAAAAATGTCAGCGTCCAAAAATAAAAATAATTAAAAAGGAAAAAAAAGGACCTTAACAAAGTAATTTATCCTAGTGAAGATAACTTATAGACTGAAAATCACTATAGGGCGGCAAGCACTGTCCAATCATGCACACTTGCTTAAGCAAGATAGACATAATTGTCCTCAAGTGTCCCTTGCTAACCAATGATCTTAACAATGAAGTTATCTCATGTAAACCCTTTGTAACTTCCCAGGTAAGCCCACTAAAAACGTACCCAAGTCTCCCAAACGACCAAATCCAATTCTAGGCCAAAAAGTCTTGGCAGCGTGCACATTATATCAACTTTGCATGCTAGAGGGCCTCACGATTTAGAAAACTAACTCGTACTCACCAGTGGACACAATCTAGAATTGTGATGAGAGTATTCTAAGAATACCCAAAAATCCTAAAGGTTTCCTAAACCTCCCTTTAAACTATGATATACAAAATTTCCAAAAATAAAATATGCAATAAAAATTTATGTCAAGATAGGAATGTAATATTCCAACCATCATCCATAAACTTGAACACATTCCAAATAAGCTCCAAAGATCCATAAGCAACTCTGTATCCAATTGTATAATGCTCATATTGCCTGCATGATTAGATCAAAAACCACAAAACTAACATATTGCTGTCAGCGTCCATTTTAACACTTATCAGCGTTAAAATAACCTTTGTCAGCGTTAGAAAAATAAAGTGGAAAACCTAATTTTGTACAAAGACTAATAACAGTACACATCCTGTACAAACTATTCAATGACTTCAAAAACACATTTAGGTGAGACTGATCATTCCAATACTTGTTACCAAGTACTGGAACCTCCCAACATCAAAAGGTTTAGTTAAAAGATCAGCCACATTTTCTTCTGTGTCAACCCTATCTGGATGTATTAAACCTTTTTCAAAGCAATCTCTTATAAAATGATGTCTAAATTCTATGTGTTTTGTTTTTGAGTGATGTACAGGATTCTTAATAATGCATACTGTACTGTTATTATCTACAAATATCTTGGTATGCATAAAATTATACCCATAATCCAACAGCTGGTTTTGTATCCATAGAACTTGTCCACAACAAGAAGCTTCAACCACATATTCTGCTTCAGTTGTAGAGTTGGCCACCACTGTTTATTTCTTGCATTGCCAAGATATCAATCTGCTCCCAAGAAATTGGCATCCACCAGTTGTGGATTTCCTATCAAACTTGTCACCTCCATAGTCACTGTCTGAATAACCAATAAGCTCCAATAGAGAATCCTTTGGATACCATAATCCCAAGGTGGGATAGATCCTAAGGTATCTAAAGATCCTTTTGAAAGCTTGAAAATGAAACTCTTTGGGAGTCACATGATGGTGTGCACATGCACACACAACAAACATGATGTTAGGTCTAGAAGCTGTAAGATACATCAATGATCCAATCATTGATCTATAATGCCTGACATCCACCTATTTTCCATCTCTAGTCTTTCCCCAAGGGTGTTCCCTATCCATGGGTGTGCTAGCCCGTTTTTCATGTGGAGAAAAGCCAAACTTCTTTAAGATTTGAGCTACATACTTGTCTTGAGAGATAAAGATACCATCTTCTTTCTGTTGGACTTGTAAACCTAGAAAGAAGTTCATCTCTCCCATTGCACTCATCTTGAATTTTTCTGTCATGAGCTTGGGAAAGTTATCACTCATCTTTGGACTTGATGAACCAAAGATGATATCATCCACATAGACCTGAATAAGTAGAAAGTCCTTACCAATTTTCTTGGTAAATAAGGTCTGGTCTATGGTGCCCCTCTTATATCCATTTTCCACCAGATAGGTGGACAATGTTCCATACCATGCTCTTGGGTCTTGATGAAGTCCATACATTGCTTTGTTCACCCTATACACTTTGTCTGGATGTTCTGAGTCTTCAAAACCAGGAGGCTGCATAACATAAACCTCCTCAGCAATTATGCCATAAAGAAAGGCACTCTTCACATCCATTTGATAAACTGTGAAGCCCATGCAAGAAGCATAGGCTAGAAAAATCCTTAGTGCTTCAATCCTTGCAACAAGTGCAAAAACCTCTTCATAGTCTATTCCCTCTTCTTGTGCAACTAAACGTGCCATGTTTCTGACCATAATTCCTCTTTCATCTTTCTTGTTTCTAAGAACCCAACATGTCCCAATAGGTCTTACATATCTTGGACAATCCACTAACTCCCAAACATCTTGAATAGCAAACTGGTGAAGCTCATCCTGCATTGCTTCCACCCAACTTGGTTCTTTGAGAGCATCAAAAATCTTCTTGGGTTCCTGTTGTGACAGAAAACAAGCAAACAAACATGCCTGTACAAGAGGGGTATCAACCTTCTTGTGGATATTAGCAATGAAACCTCCTTGAGTCTGATGAGACCTTCTTGTTTGAACAGAAGACAAAACATCACCAATGATTAGAGAAGGAGGATGATTTTTTATAGTAGTTGTAAGTGTTCCTCCTTCAATGAGTGTGTTGTCTTCAATCTCAATCTCAATGTTGCTAGTATCATCTTCATATCCTCCTCCGTCATCACTAGAATGAACCTCTTCATGAACTATGGAAGGTTCACCTTGTTCAAAAGTATTGGAAGAGAATAAATGGTCAAATGGGTTGTCAGCATTTGAGCCATCAGCGCCTGAATTTTACCTTACAGCACCGGTTCTACCTTTGTCAGCGCTTGAAGATTCATGCATGCTTTCATCAACTGGTTTTTCTTGTGGACCTTCCTTCTCCTTTCCAAAAGAAGTAGAAGCTTGTGCAAATCCATCAGTCCATATGGGGATAGTAACATACTCAAGTATGTGGTCTGATTTGACTGCATGTGATCCTTCTTCCTTGTCAACCTGTTTACCTGAAATTTCAACAATAGGTTCTTCCACAACATTTGAATCCTTTTTCACAATGTCTAGATTAGTAACAGACATATAATTCAAGATTCTAGGTTAAGGCTCTAGATCAAAGAACCAATTTGGTCCACTCTCAGGATCACTAGGTTTACTTTCTAAAAACTTAACATGTACCTTTTCAAGTATACGTTTTTCTTTCTTATTGTAAACCCTATATCCTTTGCTTTGTACTGAATAACCCATAAAGTAGCCTTCATCACCCTTAGCACTAAACTTTTCTAAGGCATCACTAGTATCCATTATCACTACATGACATCCAAAGGGTTTTAGAAATCCTATATTAGGTTTCCTATTCCAAAATAGCTCATAAGGTGTCTTGTTATGAATTTTGTTGACCAATGCTCTATTCTGAACATAACAAGCTGTATTCACAGCCTCAGCCCAAAAAGCAATGGGAAAGTGAGCATCAGCCAACATTGTCCTAGCTGCTTCTATGAGTGTCATATTCTTCCTTTCAGCCACCCCATTCTGATGTGGGGTTCTAGCTATGCTAAACTCCCTAGTAATTCCTTTATTAACACAGAAGGCATCTAACACTTGGTTTCTAAACTCACCACCATTATCACTTCTAAGTATCTTAACCTCATTCCTTGTCTTCTTTTCAATTTGGGTAATAAAGTTAATCAAAACTATGACAGTTTCACTTTTTAAAGCAAAAAAGAAAGTCCAAGTAAATCTAGAAAAATCATAAGTTATGACAAAACAATAGGATTTACCATTCAAACTTTCTATATTAGTTGGGCCAAATAAGTCCATATGTAGCAAGTGAAGTGGTTTAGAACTAGAATGCACAAGTTTAGACTTAAATGAAACTTTGTGTTGTTTGCCTTTAAGACATGCAACACATGAGTGATCATTGTGGAAGGCCTTGGCAGGCAAACCATCAAGTAAATCATGTCTCACAAGTCTATTGATGTTTATAAGTTTATGTTCCCTAACCTTCTGTGCCAAAGATTACTTTCATCTACTGACGCTTTAGCATATTGATTGTGGTAAAATACAACTTTTAGGAAAAAGGTGTAAAAGCAGAAAGTATTAAGTGATGATTTTGGAAAATCAAGTGTTAATGACCCAATTAAGTTCGTTTCCCAAGGAGGTATATGTGTGTGACTATTAGCCATGGCGACTATTGGTTATACAACGGGTTCGACAATTGGAGTTTGTTCTTCAATCAAAGGCTCTTGATTTCCTTGACTTTGACGACGTTTACGAGCTCGTTTTTCTTGATTACGAGTTAGCATAAACTTGACGTAGAATGGGAGGTGAGCAAAGAAGATTTTTTTTGGGTATTTTGTGGATTTTCAATTTTTTGTGTTTTTGATTGTTTTTATTTTTTTTGGATTTTGTGTATCTTCGTAGAAAACAATCTACCAAATCTCTCCTCGAATCAAACTCTTGATTAAAGAAGCCTCAAAAGAATAAAAGCGATCACGTGGAGTGAACGCCTTCGAATGACTTTAGAACTTTGGTGAAAACCAAATGGTTCAAGAGGGTTTAATCACAAAGAAACCAAGCAAATATATATGATACGTAATAATAATTTGGGCGGCAAAACCCTCAATTAACTTTCAATCTCAAAATGCTCACAAGCAAGCGGAGAAACGAGGCGGCGCGAAGCACTTAACAGCCTTTTTCCTTAGGGTATATTTTATAATACCCGCCTTATACCCACCTTATAGTTCGTATTGTTCAAAATCGAACTTCACGAAAGTGTTTATCTATTTTTGCCTTTTTCTTTTTGTTTGAGATTCGAATACAATAATTAGGAGATCAAATCCCAATTAAGGTTGTGTTTTCACACTTTTTGGAGATATTTTGATTTTGTTGTGATACTTATACAATATAGTAATAATAATTTCACAAGAAAAATGAAAAAACCGATAATACATATTAGTAGAGTTCTACTAATACAAATACTATTTATGGCTAATATTAAAAGCAAAATGACAAATTAATAACGAGACACCTCCCCGGCAGCGGCGCTAAAATGATTGTGGTAAAATACACCTTTTAGGAAAAAGGCGTAAAAGCGGAAAGTATTAAGTGATGATTTAGGAAAATCAAGTGTTAATGACCCAATTAAGTTCGTTTCCCAAGGAGGTGTATGTTTGTGACTAAAATGTAATGATATTTGAGATTAATATTTGAGAAAGAAGGGGATGAGAAAATAGAATGACAGATATGTGAAAATTATTACTACAACGACTAAATTAAAAACCGCAAAAAGGGCTAAAATAAAAATTAATCCTAAAAATTACACAAAAATTACCAAAAATCAAATTAAATAAACTAAGAGTTAACAATGATCAAAACTTTTTCAAACCTTTTAATTAATTAAATATTAATTTTTAAATGCTAATTAAAGCCCTAAAATTCAAAATATTTATTAAAAAGCCTAAATAAAGATTTTTCACTTTGTAAACCTCTAAAATGACTAAATAAGAATAAAAACTATTTTTATGAATTTTAAAACTAATTAAAACTATTTAAAATGATTAAAAACTATTAAAACCTTGAAATAATTCCAAAAATTAATAAAATTATAATAAAATTAATCTAAGAGTTGAAAAAATCCTATTTAATGTATTAGACCTAAGAAAAATATAGAAAGTGCAAAAATGTGAAAATTGAAATTTAATAATAAAATAATATTAAAATAATATTAAAAATCCAAAAATTATAAAATTTCTAAAAACATGAAAAATAGTTTATTTTATCCTAAATAAACATAAAATCAAAGTGAAATTACCAAAATACCCCTAATGGGATAAAAACTAAAAGAGTCCACTTAAATGGGCTTTTGGCCCAAAAATTTCAACTAGGCCCAGAAGACCTGAAAAAGCCCTATCTGACTCAAAATTTGATTCTGAACACAAAAGTCTGAAGATCCAAAAGCTGGTTTTGAGCTTATCACAGCTTAATGGTATAATAGCTTATCCTTATTGGGCCATTAAGCCCATTAAGCCTATTAAGCAATAAGCCAATGCCATAAGCTTAGATTTGACACACAACCTTATTTTGAGATGCCTAAGAGATCTGTGAAAAGAAATTTTGAAAAAGCAAACCCAGTAAGTCAGAAATAAGCAAAGTAGAATTTCACTAAAAGACAAAATAGTCGGGTTGGAGTTCTAGACCACCTCAGACCTTGAAATAAGTTGCAAAAGACTCTAAATGACTTATTTAAGACAAATCAACAAAGAAAAGTTCAATAAGCCAAGCCAAATAAGCTGATAAGCACTTATGTAAAAGTCAAAGTTATTGGTTTTCTAGTCAAACCTCAAAGTCAACCCCTCAAATGCTCCAGAATGAACAAATGGGTCAAAAAAGTGATACCTATTACAAATTAAAAGTTGTTGCAGGTTTAAATAAGCTAGAACAACTTATTGATAAGCACAAGGTGAAATAACACTAGCAGTGGCTAGCAGCAGGGGAAAGGAGTTCCCACTGCTTTGACTATTTGACTTGCTTTTTTAGAGAGATCCAGTTGGATTCAAATGAAAACAAAGGCACCCTTGTAATCAGTGGATCACAAGGAGTCAATATCAATAAACAAATCATAATTTGGTTCACTCAATAAGCACAAAATAAACAAACAGTCCACAAATATGATACATACCTGACAAATAAGCAGTTATGAACTAAAAAGCAGTTTTAGCATTAATAAACCAACCAAATTGAACCATATGCATACACAAGCTATAATAAAGTCTAATAAGCACAAATAAACTTGTTTCAAGCACTGGATCAAAGTAAATAAGCAGATTCAAGCATAAACAGTTACTGATGAACAAGGCACTTTTTCAAAACCCTTTTGCTGATCTATTTGACCACCAATCCAATTTCTAGCCCTCAAATCCCTTTCCCTGGTTATGTTAACCAACATTTAACACTTGTTAACCCTAGTCTACCCTTAGATATAGGTGTATCCAAAATTTTAGCCAATTTACCCAAGTAAAACAGATTTTATAGACCTTTGATTGATTTAGGTGTTTAGACCCTCAAAACTTGTAGATAACCAACCCCTTACACCAGATAAACAATGACCAACAATAAGAAACCACAAACAACCACAAAGGTTGCCTTGAATCTTGATAAATCAGTTAACCCAAACACCCCTTTGGAATCTGATTTCTCAGATTTTCAAAGGATTGTTGTGTTTTAACCCTCAATCCAAGATCCAAACAACCCTAACAACAATAATCCAACCTCAGAAACACAAATAAACCACAAATTCACAAATTCACGGACCAAAATCTAAAATCACATAAATCATGCAATATTTTCAGAAAAGTAAAAGAGATAAGAGATGCAAACCTCCAAAATGTACATCCACACTTTGGAATGTTTGAGCTGAGGTGCTAGCAAGAACAAGCACAAGCTTCCACAAGCTGCTAAGAACAACAAACCAAAAAAAGTTAACCCAAACAGATTATCCTTTGATTTTTGAAAACAAGTGTTTTAAACCTTAAAACCTTTTCTCAAAATCAATCAAACATGTAAATGGAACTCAGATCTTAGCTATTCAAACACCAAACTTTTATAAAACTCAAAAGAGAATTCATAATTTTCAGAAAATAAAGTTTTATTTCATAAAAAGGAATTACAAAGAAAATAGCTAAAATCTGGAACAAACGCCTCACCACAGGTTGGGGGTCCTTTTATAGGCAACAACAGACGATTCTAGATGCAAAATACATGAAAACCCTAGCTATAAAATCCCTAGAATGCCCTTGAGTGCTTGAGGCGTGTTTCATGTTGTGAGCTGTCCAAAATGATCTTGGCTGTTCATTTTATGCTTGGGGACCAAGTAGTAGCTATAAATCGTTGATCTTGCTAACTAGGATTGCTTGGAGAGGAGGTTGCAATATGATTGGTTGACGTGTTGAATGGTGGGGTCACATGGTGAGTGGGGATTGGGGTTTTGGGTGTGGGATGAGTTCTTGGGCAGGTGAATTAAGCATGTGCCTAGGTAATTTCATTTTACCCTTTGTTTTAAGTGGGATAGTAACTGGGTTCATCAGGGTGAATAATGGTAATTTTTGATCCGAAATAAGGGGGTGTGTTGTGTTTGGCGCCTGTTTGTGTAGTTTGAAGTTTGGGAATTGACATTATGAGTCCTTTTGTTTTGGGCAAAACATGTAAAACGAGTTTTTCAGCCAACAAACTTAATTTCCTTTGTTATTTAAGTTTCCAATTTCACACATTTGCCCCAAGACTTTGGTGAAAGGTTTTCAAGGGTTATTTTTGCCTTTTTTGAATAGTTCAAGGACTGATCTTGGACATTTCTCATCTTTGAAGGTCTTCATAGGATTTTTGACTTCATGAGGGACCATTGTTGACAATTTAGAATTGTTGAGGGACTAAACTTGCCAAATCTTCAAAGTTGAAGGACCTTTTTGTAATTTTGACAAACTTAAGTGACCAGACATGGAATTATGAATTTACAAGGGTTTTAAGTGTCATTTCTTCATAAATGAGGGCTCAATCTTGTACTTCTTCAAGTCTCCAAGGTATATTCTTTAAGAAATCCATAACTTGGGCCCGGTTCATTGTACGGCTTCGTTTCTCGTGTTCGTTTTTCTTGTTTCTTGATATCTTTTGTCTTTTTCACGATATCCATACCTAAAATACACAAGTAAACAAAACAAGCATATATATGGTATTTTGATGACATTTTATACATTTAAAGCCCGAAAAGAACGATGAGATCATGTATAAATGTCATCTCATCACTCCCCCATACTAAGCCATTGTCGTGCCCTCACGCAATGCTAGAATAAAGTATCTAAGCATCTCCAAAATTCAATTTTATTACCCTTTATTTAAAAGTAGAAGACTTGCAATAATACTAAGAAGAGGTGTAAATACATAATGTATGATTTTCATCACGAAAGTGACTTTTAGGGTTAATGAATAGAAACAAGTGAATGTCTCATAGAGTAAATTTCGTCATCCTTGATTGTCATACATTCCATGCTAAGTTCAAAAACAAGATCATTGTTGGTACAAGTCACAATGCTAACACTACTCATACGTCCAAATTGTGTAATACTTTTCCTCCCCGCAATCCTAGTTATTATGAAAGGAAATGGGTTTCTAGAACTTTTTAACTATTTGTCATGGATCACAAGTGATTCATATTGACTTATTTGAGTATTTATTAGTCCGAAAGTAAAGTAGCAAGATTTAATCGATAGTTAGCCGAAGGACAAAATCTTTTAAAACGGCTTCTCGTGTATCTCCTTAAGTTCATATCTTGACATAACTCGTTTCACGATTTGAGACCTTTCTCGGACCGATATTTGGCATGTACTTCATACTTCAAATCTTGGGAAGACGTTCTTGAAATTATGGTCTTCTCTTCATATTTTGGAATTTCTTCACTTGACGTTTTTGAGAGATTCTTCATACTTGGACCACGACTTCGTCATTTTTCTTCAATCTTTATTTTGGATTTTGATATACAACGATCCGCCTCCTTTTCGGACTTGGATATATTTATCCTCATACCTTGTTAGGGTCTTTTTGGATAGACTTTCTCCATGATCTTTAGGGGGGTAATTGCTTCTCGTCGTGTGTCTCGATCCTTTATATTGATTTAGGAATAATGATACTTCACATCATCTTGTATCTTTAGCAACAAAATAGAGCTCCTCATGCCTTGTTAGGGCCTTTTTGGATCTTCACCAATCTTCGCATCCCGCTTCAATAAGTTATGCCTCGGCTATGAACTCTATTCAACCCCTAGCAACTATTAAATGATCTTGTGCTAGAAGCTAAGTAACCTTTTAAATCATACGACCTTACTTATTGCAATTATTTTTATTCCTAATGCATTGATCTTATGGGAGAAAAAGCCATAATTAGAAACATATGAGTTTTTGAAAGAACAATTTCATGTTCTACGTTTAGCATGATCACTTGTCTAACTCTATCATTTCTCGTTCTTCACTATTTAAAGACCTCTAATTAAAGAGAATCGTGAATACTTAGCCATGCAAGTCAAAATTAAGCCAAATTTGGATTAGTTTTCATTAAGACTATATCAAATCGAAGTTTTGGGTTTTCAAGCCACCTATAGGATCTTGCACTTTCTTGGACTTTTTCAAGTTTAGAGAATGCATTTTATAGTTCCCTTGATAAGTGACTTTCTAGGATCAGTTATAAGAACTTGCGAAAAGTTCTTGTTCTTAACCCGTATGAGCTATGACTTTCGCGCTTTAAAGTTCCCTATATAAAAGTATAGCAAAACTTGATTTGAGCGGGTTAAGGAATGTAAAGGGCTCCAAATGCCCATCAAGTAAAAAATTATCTCTTATTCTACCCATTAGAAAATATACATTCGCGTCTTAAAAACACTTATGAAAACTAAGAAAATTTTTAAATTTGGGCCAGTTTTAGCCTTATTATCAACAAAATAAAACAAAACGTTGAAAGTTGGAAAACGTGAGGGCGTATCAAAGCATGTATCTATTCACCCCCATACTATAATTAAACATTGTCCTCAATGTTTCGAGTCTAAAGGTGGAGCACCCCCATACTAGAGACGAAGAGTCGAATGCTTAGGATCTAATATGGAAAGGGTGATCAACAATATATCTAAAGCCGTTTAATAATTATGCTAAAAGATAATTGTTAGAACAATAAAGGATATGTCATGGATTCGTGAAAAACTCTTCAATCAAACGATCGAGGCTCACGTAAACGAACACGAGAGTCTTCAATCGTAGTGATGATGATGATCTAGATAACACATTCACAAACAACCACGAGACAACGAGTTGGAAGGGCACAAATCCCCTCTCATTATTTTATTAGAAAGCATTAAAAGGATAAGCATGGGATCTCCCCCACGAGGCACCTCATTTTTGATTACCGAGTCATGAGCTCGACTCGATCCCCTCAAAATGTGAATTTAGGGAAAATATTATATGGTCAATTTTTGATGGGGCTTACATGATAAACAAGGCCCAAAAAGCAACCGGTATTAAGGACTAAGTCCTTTGATGATTCAAAATACCGGGATCGAAGATGGCGTCCTCATTCTCATTGGATAAACAAATCAACGCCACTTCAACATGTGCCGTAAACTCAAAGAGTTTGAAGAAAATAGATAAGAAGTAGAAGGGTGGGACAATTGGTAAGATAAACTTTTGAGCTACTCGAGGTAGACTCGCACCAAGCAAATAGATATAGTTTCCATTTATTTCATCGGTGGAAGACCGATATTTCCCTTTATAAGCAATTTCGGGATCAAATATCTCGTCCTCGATGGACAAGGATGAGGGAACATAATGGGCTTCCCCCATACTAAAACCACACAAAGCATCGTCAAAAGGAGAAGACGAGCTTGTAGCACTCAAAACGCGTGGTGATGACGAAGTTAGATTTGTAGAAAAATCAATTAAATCACATTCAAAATCTTTTCTTTTTACACTCTCCTTATGAAAACCCTTTTTTATTATGTCGAAAACATTTGGTGTTTCTAAGACTATTAGGCACACTAAAAATTCTCACATACGAAAATCGTTTTGGTGGTGGTAAGTTCTCAAAACGTTTATCAACGAAGAAAACCTCCCCATCGGGGTCAACATATTCGTCATCCGAAAGATCTTCCGTAGAAACCGACAACTTATCAAAACTTTTCATGAATGAATGTTCGAGGTGAGGCGAAAGATTTTTCGATTCAAGTATTGACGATTTCTTGTTTTTAGGTTTAACACTCATAACCTCCACCGGCGGAGGAAATGGTAAATCATTCTTGTTGACGTTTCCTAAAACTCTTGGTAAAAATTCTTTGCCAACGACATTGGTTGAATCACCATGGTTTAAAGTTGCAATAGAATAGAAATGAGAAAACTTGGAGTTTTGTGTTGCATTGATGACAAGTTCTTCCTCATTGAAACGAAGGGTGATTATCCGAGCATAAACATCAATAAGTGCTCTCGATGTATCCAAAAATGAACGACCCAAAATGAGAGGAACTTTTCGATCGATAGGAATGTCTACAACTATAAAGTCTACGGGATAGTAGAACTTTCCAACTTTGACGAAGACGTCCTCGGCTACTCCACATGCTAAAATCGTAGAATGATCGGCCATCTCGATAAACATGTTCGAAGGAGTAAGAGCCGGAAGAGAAAGCGATTTGAAAATCTCAAGAGGCATTAAATTAATACTAGCACCAAGATCGGCCAAGGCGTAGCGTTCCTCCATATCTTGTATTGCACACGAAATCAAAAATTTACCGGGATCACCGACTTTTGTGGTATGCGGCTAAGAAAAATCGATGAACAACTAGACGATTGTTGTAACTTCTCTTTGTTATTCAACATACTTTTGAAGTTTGCGGCATATCGAGGCATCATGATTAAAGCATCGGCAAAAATTATGTTAAAATGTATATCACGAAACATTTTCATAAAAAAGTTCAAATTGATAATTATTCCGTTCTTGTGCTTTTTCCTTGTTTCGTCTTGAAGGGTAAGGTAAGGGTGGTGTGGGTTGGACATTAGGCAACGGCCTTGGAATCTCGGGTTCCATAATTGGTATTGGTTCAACCGTAGGTGTGGTATGAGCGGTACTTCGTGGGCTTGTGATATGCTCCTTTTCGACCATCACCTCGGGTTCTTTCTTGATTTCTTTCTCCGTAGAAGTACTTGGACGAGAGATTGGTTCCTTGAAAGTTTTACCACTACGAGTAGTAATAACCTTCATTTATCCTCTCGGGTTTTTAATGGTATCACTAGGAAGACCACCCGAGGAAGAGGGTTTACACATGATTTCTTCAAACATTTTTGTCATTCGGTCTTCAAATTTTGATTGCCTAGCATCCGCTATTAACAACTCTTACTTAATCTCATGTTGTCCTTGTTCTATCTTTTGTTGATTTTGTTGAAGACGTTAAATGTTTCCTTCCATTTTATTAGCATGAGTTTTCAATTCATTAGCAAGTTCGTTTTTAAGCTCGTTTTTCAACTCGAATCTTAAGCTAATCATCTCATGTTGCATGTTATCAAACTTAGCATCGTTTGCTTTTGCATAATCCAAAAATTCTCCATTAAGATTTTTACTGTGAGCATTTTGAAAACCTTGTGTAGTGTTTTGAAAATCACGGTTTTAGTTTTGATTTAAAACTTGTCCATTCCCACTTTGATAATTCCCTTTGTTGTAATTACGTGAGTTGCCTTGATAACCACCATTTTGATTGTTGTTTCGATAGTTGTTAGCATTTTTATTTGATGGAGCTTGATTTGGGCGGGAACCTTGGCCGTTTTGGTTGTAAGTTCCCGTTGCTACCTAAGCACTCGAAGTGTTCCATCGGCGGTAATGCACTCGGAAAGATCATGAGCTCCACCACAAGATAAACAACTCTTTTCAACCGCTTTAACCGATGCAGAATTCAAAGCATCTTGTGCTTTCCAATGTGTCATAAGCATCGAAAACCTATCGAAAAACCGATTTTCCTTATTAGCTTCATCATGTAAGGCATTAATGTTACGAGACGATGACGACGATGACGAACGCATATTGGCAACACTCGGTGTGTTACGAGGGTTATAAACCGTAGATCTATTCTCGATAATCTTTAAAGCCTCATCGGTAGTTTTGCACAAAAAATTACCACCCGCGGCGACATTCAAATAGTCTCGTTCATGATCATTAAGCCCATTGTAAAAAGTATCTATTTGATGCAATTTCGAAAAATCATGATGTGGACATTCATGTAACATTTCCTTAAATCGTTCCCATGCCATTGAAAAACTTTCATTATTACGTTGTGTAAACCTTGAAATCCCATTTTTCAAATGTGTTGTTTTAGATGGTGAAAAAAATTGGTTCACAAATTTAGAGACGAGATCGCCCCATGTCAAAATCGAATTTGGCGGTTCTTTCTCGAGCCAATTTTTAGCGGGTCCATACAACGAGTATGGAAACAACATCATCTTAATGGCGTCATGTGGAACATCCTTAAACTTGCTTGTTGCGGTGAGACGATTAAAATTCCTTATGTGGTAATGCGGGTTGTCTTTTTCATGACCTCTAAACTTATTTGCTTGCAACATCGACATTAAACCCGTCTTAATCTCGAAATTCTCCGCAAGGGATGGAGGGAATCACAATAGCTTCTCCAAAACCCTCGGTGGGTGCTTGAAGCAACTCCTTCATAGTAAGATTAGCCATGGTGACTATTGATTCTACAACAGGTTCGACAATTGGAGTTTGTTCTTCAATCAAAGGCTCTTGATTTCCTTGACTTTGACGACGTTTACGAGCTCGTTTTGCTTGATTACCAGTTAGCATAAACTTGACGTAGAATGGGAGTTGAGCAAAGAAGATTCTTTTTGGGTGTTTTGTGGATTTTCAATTTTTGTGTTTTTGATTGTTTTTATTTTTTTTGGATTTTGTGTATCTTCGTAGACAACAATCTACCAAATCTCTCCTCGAATTAAACTCTTGATTAAAGAAGCCTCAAAAGAATGAAAACGATCACGTGGAGTGAACGCCTTCGAATGACTTTTGAACTTTGGTGAAAACCAAATTGTTCAAGAGGGTTTAATCACAAAGAAACCAAGCAAATATATATGATACGTAATAATACTTTGGGCGGCAAAACCCTCGATTAGCTTTCAATCTCAAAATACTCACAAGCAAGCGGAGAAACGAGGCGGCGCGAAGCACTTAAGAGCCTTTTTCCTTAGGGTATATTTTATAATACCCGCCTTATACCCACCTTATAGTTCGTATTTTTCAAAATCGAGCTTCACGAAAGTATTTATCTGTTTTTGCCTTTTTCTTTTTGTTTGATATTCGAATACAATAATTAGGAGATCAAATCCTAATTAAGGTTGTGTTTTCACACTTTTTGGAGATATTTTGATTTTGTTGTGATACTTAATACAATATAGTAATAATAATTTCACAAGAAAAACGAAAAAACCGATAATACATATTAGTAGAGTTCTACTAATACAAATACTATTTATGGCTAATATTAAAAAAAATGACAAATTAATCACGACACACCTCCCCAGCAGCGACGCCAAAATGATTGTGGTAAAATACACCTTTTCGGAAAAAGGCGTAAAAGCGAAAAGTATTAAGTGATGATTTAGGAAAATCAAGTGTTAATGACCCAATTAAGTTCGTTTCCCAAGGAGGTGTATGTGTGTGACTAAAATATAATGATATTTGAGATTAATATTTGAGAAAGAAGGGGATGAGAAAATAGAATGACGGATACGTGAAAATTATAACTACAACGACTAAATTAAAAACCGTAAAACGTGCTAAAATAAAAATTAATCCTAAAAATTACCAAAAAATTACCAAAAATTAAATTAAAGAAACTAAGAGTTTAAAAATGATCAAAACTTTTTTAAACCTTTTAATTAATTAAATATTAATTTTTAAATGCTAATTAAAGCCCTAAAATTCCAAATAATTATCAAAAGCCCAAAAAAAAGATTTTTCACTTTGTAAACCTCTAAAATGACTAAATAAGAATAAAAACTATTTTTATGAATTTTAAAACTAATTAAAACTATTTAAAATGATTAAAAACTATTAAAACCTTGAAATAATTCTAAAAATTAATAAAATGATAATAAAATTAATCTAAGAGTTGCAGAAATCCTATTGTAATGTATTAGACCTAAGAAAAATATAAAAAGTGCAAAAATATGAAAATTGAAATTTAATAATAAAATAATATTAAAAATCAAAAAATTATAAAAATTTCTAAAAACTTGCAAACTAGTTTATTTTATCCTAAATAAATAGAAAATCAAAGTGAAATTACCAAAATACCCCTAATGGGATAAAAACTAAAACAGTCCACTTAAATGGGCTTTTTGGCCCAAAAATTTCAACTAGGCCCAAAAGACCTGAAAAAGCCCTATTTGACTCAAAATTTAATTCTAAACACAAAAGTTTGAAGGCCCAAAAGCTGGTTTTGAGCTTATCACAACTTAATGGTATAATAGCTTATCCTTATTGGGCCATTAAGCCCATTAAGCAATAAGCCAATGCCATAAGCTTAGATTTGACACACAACCTTCTTTTGAGATGCCTAAGAGATCTGTGAAAAGAAATTTTGAAAAAGCAAACCCAATAAACCAGAAATAAGCAAAGTAGAATTTCACTAAAAGACAAAATAGTCGGGTTGGAGTTCTAGACCACCTCAGACCTTGAAATAAGTTGCAAAAGACTCTAAATGACTTAATTAAGACAAATCAACAAAGAAAAGTTCAATAAGCCAAGCAAAATAAGCTGTATAAGCTGATAAGCACATATGAAAAAGTCAAAGTTATTGGTTTTCTAGTCAAACCTCAAAGTCAACCCCTCAAATGCTCCAGAATGAACAAATGGGTCAAAAAAGTGACACCTATTACAAATTCAAAGTTGTTGCAGGTTTAAATAAGCTAGAATAACTTATTGATAAGCACAAGGTGAAATAACACTAGTAGTGGCTAGCAGCAGGGGAAAGGAGTTCCCACAGCTTTGACTATTTGACTTGCTTTTTTAGAGAGATCTAGTTGGATTCAAATGAAAACAAAGGCACCCTTGTAATCAGTGGATCATAAGGAGTCAATATCAATCAACAAATCACAATTAGGTTCACTCAATAAGCACATAATAAGCAAACAGTCCACAGATATGATACAGACCTGACAAATAAGCAGTTATGAACTAAAAAGCAGTTTTAGCATGAATAAGCCAGCTAAATTGAACCATTTGCATACACAAGCTATAATAAAGTCCAATAAGCACAAATAAACTTGTTTCAAGCACTGGATCAAAGTAAATAAGCAGATTCAAGCATAAACAGTTACTGATGAACAAGGCAATTTTTCAAAACCCTTTTGCTGATCTATTTGACCACCAATCCAATTTCTAGCCCTCAAATCCCTTTCCCTTGTTATGTTAACCAAAATTTAACACTTGGTAACCCTAGTCTACCCTTAGATCTAGGTGTCCCCAAAAGTTTAGCCAAATTACCCAAGTAAAACAGATTTTATAGACCTTTGATTGATTTAGGTGTTTAGACTCTCAAAACTTGTAGATAACCAACCCCTTACACCAGATAAACAATTACAAACAATAAGCAACCACAAACAACCACAAAGGTTGCCTTGAATCTTGATAAATCAGTTAACCCAAACACCCCTTTGGAATCTGATTTCTTAGATTTTCAAAGGATTGTTGTGTTTTAACCCTCAATCCAAGATCAAAACAACCCTAACAAGAATAATCCAACCTTAGAAACACAGATTAATACAAGGTTAAACCTCATATGAAAGTTCGTTGTTCCAGTCTTTTCAAATTGATTACTAGTGGAAAGTGTGACTCAGTCGTTCTTGGTGGAAAATAAAATGGTTTGATTATCTATTTTAAACTAGTAGCAAATATGAAAATGTCGTTGAGTAAAATTAAAGCTTTGAAAATTAAACTAAAATTACGAGTTAAAAATAAATGACAAAAAACATAAAAACTTAAAAGTGAATTTAAACTAAAAACTTCATAAAATGAGCAACTAACCCCGTCGGAATGCCTGGTCGGAATCCTGTCGGAATGTGGTCAGAATATGTCAAAGGAAACACAGTCGGAATCCTGTCGGAATAAGCGTCTATCGGAATGCAAGAAAAATAACCTATCGGAATAATGGTGCAAAATGTATCGGAATGTCAAACCAAAAGGAGACTATCAGAATATCTAAAAGAAAATCTATCAGAATATAATAACAATGCAACCATCGGAATGTGTAAAGATTAAAACTGTCGGAAAACACCTTCGTCGGAATCCCAGTCGGAATACAAAACCCTAATCCGATAGCTAGTATCGGAATGAAGGTGGGGACCGTCGGAATAAGCAATCGGAAAAGGGTTTACCCTTTTCCGATGGTTTGTAAACTTAGTAAGCACCAATAAGCACTCTATTAATAAGCTCAATCAGAATCCTTACCAAATCAATAGTTAGAAGAACAATTAAGCATAAACAAGAACTTTCAAACTTTAAATAAGCAACTTTTCAAAACAAACTTTAAAAAGACAAACTTTTTAGAAAACTTTAAAAGATAAATAAGCTAAGCTCAATTTGCTCAAAGCTCAATTTGCACAAAAACTTAGATATGATCAAAAAGAGAAACCTTTTAATCACATAAACATCAAGATGAAACAATATGAAAAATGATTTCGGATCAAAATTAAAGTAAAAATCAAGAAAGGGAGAAAGAGATTAAAGATAAAAAGATTAAACTTGAACTTGTAGATTAAAGTTTCAAAATACAAGATTGAAGTAAAACTTAAACATGAAAGAAAGAAAAGATGAATTTTTAGTGAGAGAAAGTAAAACACTTTCTCTCTCTAAAAGTAAAACTAAAAAAATGAAAAAAAATGAACTAGCTAACTTAACTAACACCCTCCTAATGTGTCATTAGGAGGGTATATATAGGTGGGGAGTGCATGTGTTGCTTCCTTCTTTCTTTCTTCTCGTCTCGACTCGATTTAAATTCTTTGCCTTTCTCGACGTCGTCTCGGGATTTGTCGATATAAATTGAACTTGTCTTATAATTTTCTTCTTCTATTAGACTTGAGTTCTTCGACTTCATTAAACTTCCGTCTTAAGACCTTTTCTTTGATAAATCTTCAGAATAAGCCTTGGACTTCCGTTCTTTTTACACTCTTGATCTTTTGACTTCGTCTTTTCCTGTTTTCTTCGATAAAAGCCCGTGATTGCCCATGTTTTCTTCCTTTTTCATATTTTTACCCTGAAACACAATAAAAACACAAACCACACAAAATTCCGACTTTTACGACATAAAATACATGTTTAGGTCTTGTTATTATTGAAAATAAGTGGTAAAAGGATAAGTGTTCTCACACTTATTAAATCCTCTACACTTGACCATTGAAATGCCCTCATGCAATGCATTAATTTCAAAGCACGGTTTACACTTTTCATCATAAATATCCCACCTTGGCCTTAATTAAATACTAAACTTTAAGGAAACTAAAAAGATAGAAATATGTACAAAACAATTAAAGAAATTAAAGACATACATTGGGGTTTTGGCCGTTATGAATGTTCATCATCCTCAAGTTCAACGTTCCCCATACCAAGCTTAAAAACGAGATCATTGTTATTATAAGTTAGCAAACTAACACGAATTCATGTGGCCCAATTATTTACTTAGACTCCCTTATTCCAAGGTGTATCTCTTATATTTTATTGTTGTCTTTAATGATCACGAGGATGCATTGTTGACTTATTTCGATAGTTTATTTAGACCGAAAATAAAGTGGGACGATTTAATCAATAGTTAGCTAAAGGACAAAATATTTTAAAACTGCTTCTCGGGACCTCTTAAAGTTCGTATCTTGGCATAACTCGCTTCACGATTTGAGACCTTTCTCGGACTGATATTTGGCAGCGACTTCATACTTCAAATCTTGAGAGACGTTCTTGAAATTATGGTCTTCTCTTCATAATAGGAATTCCTTCACTTGAAATTTTTGAGAGATTCTTCATACTTGGACTACGACTTCTTCATTTTTCTCCAATCTTTATTTTGGACATTGATATACAATGATCCGCCTACTTTTAGGACTTGGATCTGTTTATCCTCATACCTTGTTAGGGCCTTTTTGGATAGACTTCTCCATGATTTTAGGGGAGTATTTGCTTTTCGTCGTGTGTCTCGATCCTTCATATTGATTTTTGATAAAATGATTCTTCACATTACTTGGGATCTTTAGCAACAAAATGTAGCCCTCATGCCTTGTTAGGGCCTTTTCGGACTCGCCAATCTTCGCATCCCGCTTCAATAAGTTATGCCTTGGCTATGAACTCTAATTAATACCGAGCAACTTTTAAAAGATCTTGTGCTAGAAGCTAAGTAACTTTTCAAATCGTATGACCTTATTTATTGCAATTAAATTTATTAGCAAGTGATGGGAGAAAAAGCTCATAATTAACTCACATAAATTCATGAAAGAATACCAAACTTATAACTGACTCTACCATCTCTCGTTCTCCACAATTTAAAATCTCATGGAATGAGACTCGTGGATGCTTAGCCAATTAAATCAATGTTTTGGGGTTTTCAAGTCATCTATAGGATCTTGCAAACTCTTAGACTTTTTCAAGTTTAGAATTCGCATTTTAAAGTTCCCTTGATAAACGACTTTCTAGGATCAATTATAGGAACTTGCGAAAAGTTCTTGTTGTTAACCTGTAAGGGTTAAGACTTTCGCGTTTTAAAGTTCCCTATATAAAAGCCTAGCAAAACTTGACTTAAACACGTTAAGGATACTAGCTAGAGTAAACTTGAATAAATAAACTCGGGTTGAGTCAAAAGATTCATGACGTTGAAAAATTTAAAACCACTTTATTCAAAATTTAGTCTAGCAAAGAAAGTAAATAACGATAACAAAGGCAAATACTACTATACAACTAGGCCAAAATAGATTAAAAATTTTGAAAAATGTCGAAAAATCAAATTTTCCGGTTAAAATAAGGACAAATTAATGGAAAAGCCCACTTACTTCAATAGAAGTCCCCCTATACTTGATGTAAACATTGTCCTCAATGTTTAAGCATGTGGGAGTAAACTCCCCTACACTTAGGACATTGTGCACATTGTTTAAATCTTGCTAAGGAAAGGACAACAATAGTGATTTCAATGTGAACATATAATATATGAAATATTGAATCACGACAGTTTAGGATAGAACCGGGAAGACGGGTACACGGGATCACGGTCGTCAAAGGTCATCAAAAGTGCTCTCTGAAGCTTTAATCTCTGCACAGCATAAGAACAAGACAACAAACACATACGGGGCTCCCCCTACACTTATTATGAAAACGGTAAAGGATATATCAATGGGTTGCCTCCCGAGAAGCGTTTGTTTTTGTTAACCGAGTCACGAGCCTGACTCGACCCATAACTAATTCAAGGGAAACGTGGTAAGGGATGGAATCATCTCATGAGAGATGTCCTCACCAAAGTACAGCTTCACACGCTGGCCATTCACTTTAAAATTTTGCCCATTTGGCTGAGAAAGCTCAATGGTACCATAGGGAAAGACTTTGGCAACGATGAATGGACCAGACCAACGGCTCTTCAGCTTGCCCGAGAAGCTCTTCAACCGAGAGTTAAAAAGTAAGACTTGATCACCAACGTGGAACTCTTGGTTCTTAATCCTTGCATCATGGATGATCTTGGTCTTCTCCTTGTAGATCAATGAGTTCTCATAAACTTCATTCCTCAGTTCATTGAGCTCGTTGAGTTGAATCTTCCGAAGATCACCGACTTTGTTGATATCAAAATTGGCCCACTTCAAGGCCTAGTATGCCTTATGTTTCAGCTCAATAGAGAGGTGGCATGCCTTCCCGTACACAAGACGATATGGAGTGCACCCAATCGGCATCTTATATGCGGTACGGAAAGCCCACAAAGCATCATCTAACTTATCGGCCCACGAGGCACGATGCTTTCCCACAGTACGCTCAAGAACTCGCTTCAATCCATGGTTGGATATCTCGGCTTGACCATTTGTTTGAGGATGATAAGCGGTGGAAAGACGGTGATTGACACCGTACTTAGCCATGAATCGAGCAAATTGATCATTGCAAAAATGAGTCCCGCGGTCACTGATGATAGCACGAGGAACACCGAATCGAGCAAAAAGCTACTTCAGAAAGTTCACAACCACCCTCGCATCGTTCGTAGGGAGAGCCTTGGCTTCAACCCATTTAGATACGTAGTCAACGGCTACGAGGATGTACTTGTTCCCTTTAGATGATGGAAATGGCCCCATAAAGTCGATGCCCCATACATCAAAGATTTCACTTTCTTGTATGAAATTTTGAGGCATCTCATCTTTATGTGTGATCTTGCCTTGGCGTTGGCAAGCATCACAATTTTTAACCATCTCGTGAGCATCACGATAAATGGTGGGCCAATAGAATCCCGAGTCAAACACTTTCTTCGAGGTGTAATTGGGACCAAAGTGACCACCAGTGGGTCCTTTATGGCAAGCTTCAAGGATTAGTAAAGCTTCCGGCCTATCAACACATCGACGAATGACAAGATCCGCACATTGTTTGAAAAGGTATGGGTCGTCCCAAAAATAGTGTTCAATGTCTTTAAATAACTTTTTCTTTTGTTGGGACGTTAACCCTTCCTTGAGAATTGCACCCGCTAAGTAGTTTGCAATGTCCGCAAACCATGGGGTGTCATCAAGATTGGAATTGATAGATATTAAGGCCTCAATGGGAAAAGAGTCGTTGATCTCTTGATTCGGATGATCCCCTTGATAAGGATCCTCAAGTCTACTTAGATGATCCGCGACTAAGTTTTCGGCTCCCTTTTTGTCACGAATTTCAATTTTATATTCTTGAAGGAACAAAACCCAAGAATATGTCTTGGCTTAGACTCTTGCTTAGTCAACAAGTACTTCAACGCGGAATGGTCGGTATAGACAACGGTGGTGGAAAGGAAAAGATAGGGGCGAAATTTTTCAAACGCATACACTACAGCTAAAAGCTCTTTTTCGGTAGTGGTATAATGCTATTGAGCCCCCGTCATTGTATTGCTAGCATAATGGATTGGTTGGAAGTGTTTGTTCAGTCTTTGGCCCAAAACCGCTCCAATAGCGAAATCGCTAGCATCACACATCAATTCAAAAGGTAGCTCCCAATTAGGGGTAACCAAGACCGGTGCCTTAGTTAGCTTGTCCTTAAGAAGATTGAAGGATTCAAGACACTCTATAGAAAAGATAAAAGGAGCATCTTTTTCCAAGAGGTGGGTCATGGGGCGAGCGATATTAGAAAAATCTTGAATGAATCGACAATAGAAGCCCGCATGACCAAGGAAACTTCTCACACCCTTCACGGTTGAAGGTGGAGGTAATTTGGCTATGACATTAACTTTAGCACGGTCCACATCAAGACCGGATTTTGAGATTTTATGTCTAAGCACAATGCCTTCTTTTACCATGAAATGGCATTTTCCTAATTTAGAACAAGGCCAGTGTCTTCACACCGTTTGAGCATACGTTATAAATTGGCAAGGCAAGTAGAGAAAGAATCACCATAGACCGAGAAATCATCCATGAAGACTTCCATAGTTTCTTCAACCCATGGAAGATAGCCATCATACATCTTTGGAAAGTCTTAGGAGCATTGCATAAGCCGAAAGGCATTATTTTGTAAGCAAATGTTCCATAAGGACAAGTGAATGTGGTTTTCTCTTGGTCTTTAGGATCGATGGGAATTTGAAAATACCCGGAGAAACCGTCTAAAAAGCAATAATAGTCATTACCCGCTAGACGTTCAAGCATTTGGTCCATAAAAGGAAGGGGAAAATGATCCTTTCTCGTAGCATCATTGATTTGCGATAGTCTATACAAACTCTCCACCCTGTAACGAGACGAGTAGGAATCAACTCGTTGTTTTCATTAGGCACAACGGTGATTCCGCCTTTCTTAGGCACACAATGGACCGGACTAACCCATGGTGAATCCGAGATAGGGTAAATCATTCCCGCATCATGAAGTTTGATAACCTCTTTTTTGATAACGTCATGGATCTTGGGATTCACCCTTCTTTGGTTTTGAATAGTGATACTCGGTTTTTGTATGGGTTTAATTAATCTCTCGATATCCTCTCGAATTGATCTCGGTTCTAAGTGGAATGATTGTTCTCGGTTACTAACAAGGAGAGTGGTTTTCTATTCTACTGAATGTTTAAATGCATAAAATGTAAACATAGATTTAAAGGCAATTAATTTAATGACAATTAATAAAACTAAAATTAAAATTAAACTTAACAAATAAAATAAAAATATGAAATGAAATGAAGAAACAGTAAGAAACAGGAAACAGTAAGTAAATACCACTTAACTCTTAATTGAAATGCTCAAAAGAAAAACTGATTCAGAACTATCAAAGTCTCTTGATTCGGAACTTTACTCGGAAGTCTTCATCCAGAACTTTCTTCGGAACTTGATTCGGAACTTCACCCGGAACTTTCACCCGGAACTTTGTTCGGAAGATTGATTCGGAAGTTGGTGATCCGGAAGTTGGTTCGGAACTTTTGGCTCGGAAGTTTATTCGGAAGATTTGGAAATAAAACTCATTCGGAACTTTTTGAAAGAAAAATTCATTCGGAACTTAAAAACATGCATTCATTCGGAACTTTTGGAAATAACATTCATCCGGAACTTTCAGTTCATTCGGAAGATTTGTTCATCCGGAACTTTCAGCTCATTCAGAACTTTTCAACTGATTCGGAACTTTTAAAGGAAAACTCATTCGGAACTTTTCAAAAATATATTCATTCGGAACTTTCTTGTTCATCCGGAACTTTGGTGTTCATCCGGAACTTTTGTTCATCCGGAAGTCTGGGAAACACTCAAGAACAGTAACTTAAGCAGAAAAACAGGGAGAAACGTTTTGATCCAAAATCAAACTAAATAACCAAAAAGGTTTTACCAAATTAACCATAAATCATCTAATAACCATAAGCAACAAATCCCAACAGTAAAAACACAAATTCAACAACTTTTTAAAGATCAAATCAATCAAATAAGAACTTAAGAACTTGAAATAAAAGAGGATGATGAACAAGATGAAATGGAAAGATTAAACAAGAACTTGTATTGATGATTAATGTTTTAACAATCACAAAACAAAGATTAAAATTATAAGATTTGAAGAACAAAGATTAAAATCACCAAACACCCTAGTGGTGTTGGTGATGCTACGAAACAGAAAGGGAGAAAAAGGTGGGGAAAAGAAAAACTAAAAACTAACTGAATGAAAAGTGTGAGGGGAGGGCTTTTTATAGTCTTGTCTTTTGGTTGGTGAGTGGGCTTTCTCCCGTTCTTCTTGTCTTCTCGTCTTTTCAGAAAAGTTGACGTTTTCGATTCTGATTCGGGATTTGTCGTCGATTAAATTCAACTCGTCTCTTAATTTCTTCGTTTAATAGACTTTAGTTTCTTCGACTTATGTAAATCTTCCATCTTTGGTCCTTTTCTTCGATAAATCTTCGAATAGGCCCAGTGACTTCAAATCTTTTGCATCTCTTGGACAATAGACTTTATCTTGAGTCTTTTTCTTCGATAAAGCCCGTGCAATCCCACGTTTTCTCCAATATTCATCCGGTTGGCTCTGAAAACACAATAAACACAAAAACCACGCATAATTCCAAACAAATGATATTAAATACGCGTTTTGGTCTTGTTTTAGCCAGAATTAAGTGGTAAAAGGATGGGTGTTTACACACCTATCAAATCCCCTACACTTAACCATTGCCATGCCCTCATGCAATGCTTAGTGATAAAGTAATTTTACACTTTTCTCATAATTAATCAACCTTGGCCTTATTCAAATACTACTAGACAAAAATTAAAGTACTTAAAAGAAATTAAACTTTAAAGGAAACAAAAAGATAGAAAACCATTTTCACTTGAAAATAGCTACATGGAAATAACTTGCAAAGAAATCAATGACTTACATTAGGGCTTTGGTGCTGCGAAGATTTATCATCCTCAAGTTTCACGTTCCCCATACTAAGCTTAAAAACGAGATCATTGTTATTATAAGTTAGTAAATCAAACACTTACACACATGGCTTAATTATATGCTTAAACTCCCTTATTCCTAGGTGTATCTCTTATATTTTATTTTTGTCTTAGAATGATCATGAAGATGCATTTTTGGGACTTATTTCGATAGTTTATTTAGGCTGAAAGCAAAGTAGGACGATTTGATCAATAGTTAGCTAAAGGACAAAATCTCTTAAAATTGCTTCTCGGGATATCAAAAAGTTCATATCTTGGCATAACTTGGTTCACGATTTGAGACCTTTCTCGGGCCGATATTTGGCATGTACTTCATACTTCATATCTTGAGAGACGTGCTTGAGATAATGGTCTTCTCATCGTTCATAGAGTTTCTTCACTTGGAGACTTTTGAGAGGTACTCCAACTTTGTTGACCACGACTTCATGATTATTTCTTCAATCTCTATTTGGGATTTTGAGATACAACGATCCGCCTCCTTTTCGGACTTGGATCTATTTATCCTCATACCTTGTTAGGGTCTTTTCGGATAGACTTCTCCATGATCTTTATGGGAGTTGATTGCTTTTCGTCGTGAGTCTTGATCCTTCATATCGATTTTGGGAATAATGCTTTCACATCACCTTGGATCTTTAGAAATAAAATGGAATCCTCATGCCTTGTTAGGGCCTTTTCAGACTCGCCAATCTTCGCGCCCCGCTTCATAAGTTATGCCTTGGCTATGAACTCTTATCATTACCGAGCAACTTTTAAACGATCTTGGGCTAGAAGCTAAGTAACTTTTCAAATCGTACGACCTTACTTATTGCAGATAAATTATTAGCAAGTGATGGGAGAATAGGCAAATAATTACACCAAGTGAGCTTGTGCAAGAATACTGACTTATAATTAACTCTATCATTTCTCGTCCTCCACAATTTAAAATCTCAAGCAATGAGACTCGTGGACACTTAGCCTAATAAACCAATTAAGGTCTACATGGTTAGGGATACTAGCTAGAATAAACTTGGATAAGTCTATTCGGGTTGAGTCAAAATAAGCGCAACGGGCCTAATATGTCAAAGATTTCTAAACTAGCTACACCACTTTATTAATATTTTTGACTTTATTGCGGGATATATACATATGAAAGCAACGATAAAAATTTAAAAATTACGACAAAATGGCCAAAGTTAATAAAAAATTTGAAAAATGTTGAAAAATATGATTTTCCGGTTAAATGAAGGCATTTTCATGGAAAAGTCCACTTAAAACTTCGATAGAAGTCCCCCCTACACTTAAGATAAACATTGTCCTCAATGTTTAAGCATGTGGGAAAAGTCTCCCCTACACTTATGATATTGTGCACGTTGGTGAACTCAAGTTAAGGAAGAGACGACTAAAGTGATCAATTTCAAATGTGAGTATGAAGAAAATTGAATCACGATAGTTGAGAGATAGAACCGGATTTCGGATAACACGGGAGCACGGTTCTTCAAAGATTCCAAGAGTGCACTTATCCCTGTAATCACATCACCACACAAATACAAACACGTATAGAAGTCCCCCTACACTTAGGAGGTTAAAACATAAAAGGATAGATACTCGGGCTGCCTCCCGAGGAGCGCTTGTCTTTTTATAACCGACTCACGAGCCTGACTCGACCCAAATTCAGTTCATGGGGAACGTGGTGAGGGATGGAATCACCTCCTGAGAGGTGTCCTCACCAAAGTACAACTTCACTCGTTGGCCATTCACCTTAAAATTAGGTCCATTAGGTTGAGCGAGCTCGAGAGTACCATATGGAAAAATTTGGGCAATGGTGAATGGGCCGGACCAACGAGATTTCAGCTTGCCAGAAAAGATTTTCAACCGAGAGTTAAAAAGTAAGACTTTGTCTCCAACATGGAACTCTCGGTTCTTAATCTTAGAGTCGTGAATGAGCTTAGTCCTTTCCTTATAGATCAAAGAATTTTCATAAGCCTCATTACGGAGTTCATTGAGCTCATTGAGTTGGATCTTGCGTAGGTCACCGGCTTTGTTAATATCAAAATTAGCCCACTTCAAGGCCCAGTAAGCCTTGTGCTCCCACTCAATGGGAGGTGGCATGCTTTCCCGTACACAAGACGATAAGGCGTACAGCCGATCGGGGTCTTGTAAGCAGTACGGAAAGCCCACAAAGCATCATCAAGTTTATCAGCCCATGAGGCACGATGCTCTCCCACGGTTCGTTCCAGAATTCGCTTAAGTCCTCGGTTGGATATTTCAGCCTGGCCATTAGGTTGTGGGTGGTAGGCTGTGGAAAGACGATGATTTACACCGTACTTAGCCATGACTCTAGCAAATTGGCCATTGCAAAAATGAGTCCCACGATAACTAATAATGGCACGAGGCACACCGAATCTAGCGAAAAGAGCTTTCAAAAAGTTACAAACCACCCTTGCGTCATTAGTAGGTAAATCTTTGGCTTCAACCCACTTTGAAACGTAGTCAACGGCTACAAGGATGTATTTGTTTCCTTTAGAAGAAGGGAATGGCCCCATAAAGTCGATACCCCAAACATCAAAGATTTCACACTCTTGAATGAAATTCTGAGGCATCTCGTCTTTATGTGTGATCGTGCCTTGTTTTTGGCAAACATCACATCGTTTAACCATATTGTGAGCGTCACGATATATGGAGGGCCAATAAAATCCCGAATCAAACACTTTTTTGGCGGTGTAGTTGGGACCAAAGTGACCACCGGTGGGTCCTTTGTGGCAAGCATCAAGGATTTTCAAAGCTGACGGTCCATCAACACATCGGCAAATAATCAGGTCGGCACATTGTTTGAATAGGTAAGGGTCGTCCCAAAAGTAGGTCTTAATGTCGGTGAAGAACTTTTTCTTTTGTTGGGACGTTAACCCTTCCTTGAGAATTCCACCCGCCAAGTAGTTTGCAAAGTCTGCAAACCACGGGGTTGCATCAGAATTCGAATTGATAGACATTAAGGTCTCCAAGGGAAAAGAATCATTGATTTCTTTATTCGGATGATCCCCTTGGTAAGGATCCTCAAGTCTGCTGAGATGATCCGCGGCTAGGTTTTCTGCTCCTTTTTTATCGCGAATTTCGATTTTAAATTCCTGGAGCAGCAAAACCCAGCGAAGAAGTATTGGTTTGGAATCTTGCTTTGTCAACAAGTACTTCAACGCGGAATGATCGGTGTAAACGATAGTGGTGGAAAGGACATGATAGGGGCGGAATTTTTCAAAAGCATAGACAACAGCTAAAAGCTCTTTTTCGGTTGTCGTATAATGCAATTGTGCCCCCGTCATTGTCTTACTAGGGGTAATGGATTGGTTGGAAGTGTTTATTCACTCTTTGTCTCAGAACCGCTCCAATAGCAAAATCACTAGCATCGCACATCAACTCAAAGGGCAGCTCCCAATTAGGGGTAACCAAGACGGGTGCCTTAGTTAGCTTATCCTTAAGCGAGTTGAAGGCTTCAAGACACTCTTTGGAAAAGATAAAAAGAGTATCTTTTTCCAAGAGGTGGGTCATCGGGCGAGCGATTTGAGAAAAATCTTTGATGAATCAACGGTAGAAGCCCGCATGACCCAGAAAACTTCTCACACCCTTCACGGTTGAAGGTGGAGGCAACTTAGCGATAACATCGACTTTAGCACGGTCTACTTCAAGACCGGCTTTGGAAATCTTGTGTCCTAGCACGATGCCTTCTTTTACCATGAAATGGCATTTTTCCCAATTCAGAACAAGGCGAGTGTCTTCGCACCGCTTAAGCATACGTTCCAAATTGGCAAGGCAAGAGGAGAAGGAATCCCCGAAGACCGAGAAATCATCCATGAAGACTTCCATGGTTTGTTCAACCATGTCATGGAAGATAGCTAACATGCACCTTTGGAAAGTCCCGAGCGCATTACATAAGCTAAAAGGCATTCTTTTGTACGCAAATGTGCCATAGGGACAAGTGAATGTTGTCTTCTCTTGATCTTGGGGATCGATGGGTATTTGGAAATAACCCGAGAAACCATCAAGAAAGCAGTAATATTCATTACCCGCTAAACGTTCAAGCATTTGGTCCATAAAAGGTAGAGGGAAATGATCCTTTCTCGTGGCATCATTGAGTTTGCGGTAGTCTATACAAACTCTCCACCCAGTAACGAGACGAGTGGAAATCAACTCGTTGTGTTCATTGGGAACAACGGTTATTCCGCCCTTCTTGGGCACACAATGGATTGGACTAACCCATGGTGAATCCTAAATAGGGTAAATCATACCCGCATCAAGAAGTTTGATAACCTCAGTTTTGATGACTTCATGGATTTTTGGATTCACCCTTCGTTGGCTTTGAATTGTGGGCTTAAAGTCGTCCTCCATGAGAATTTTGTGTGTGCAAAAGTGAGGATCAATTCCACGAATATCCGAGATTTTCCAAGCAATAGCCTTCTTGTAATCTTTAAGCACGGCGATGAGGCGAGATTTTTCTTCTTCCTTCAAGTCCTTCGCGATAATGACTGGCGACTTCTTCTCTTCTTCAAGGAACACGTACTCGAGATGAGGCGGCAACTCCTTAAGTTCTAAATCCGGAGGATTTTCGACGGGAGGCGGTTTCAAAGTCGGAGTATCGATAGAAATAACCGTGGGAGATGGAGGAGAAGGATTGTCTTCGTTGAGAAGGTTGTCAAAGAAATTCATGTCTTCATCCCCATCGGTGGAAGAATCATTAGTAGCTAAATTCACATCTCCCATGGTGTCTTCAAGATTGTTCCAAAACAAATCACTATCTCCAAATAGAGACAATGATGAATCGATAGAGGCAACGGTCTCAACATTGGGAAGAGAGGTAGGAATACTTTTGCAAGCATTTTCGAAGTGTTCTTCACAAGCCTCATCAAGAACGTCAATACAATTAACACTCTCGTTTGAATAAGGTTGTTTAGACAACTTTCCCATGTTGAAGACGATTTTATCGTCACCCACTCTCATGATAAGCTCACCAGCTTCAACATCGATGAGAGTGCGACCGGTCCTCAGGAATGGACGACCCACGATCAAGGGAACACGAGGGTCCATCTCGTAGTCGACGACGACGAAATCGGCAGGAAAAGTGAATTTGTCGACTCCTACAAAGACGTCTTCGGCTATCCCCACTGGATAAGCAACCATACGGTTAGCTAATTCCAAAGTCATTTTGGTGGGGACTAGCTCAGGGAGAGATAATTGCTTCCAAACGCTTAGAGGCATTAGATTGATACTGGCACCTAGATCGGCTAGGGCCATGCAATTCTCTACTCCCGGGAATTTGCAAGGGATTAAGAAACGACCCAGATCACCAAGCTTGGTTGGCAATTTCCTTAAGAGCACTGCAGAGCAATTCTCATTAAGTTGGGTGTTGGCAATATCAAGAAGTTTTTCCTTGTCACTCAGAAGATCTTTAAACATTTTCGCGTACTTAGGCATGTGAGCGAGAGCCTCAGCGAAGGAGATATTGAAATTCAGTTGTTTAAACATTTTAAGAAAGTTCGAAACCTGAATATCGTCCTTGCTTTTGAGCTTCTCTTTCCTCAACCTAGATGGATAAGGTATATTGGAAGAAGAGGAAGGCTTTGGGAGAATAGGATCACTCACATCCTTGGGAAGAGGAGGGGTAGAAGGAAGAGGTGGAGAAATTGGGGAAGGAGAATGATGAGGAATAGGAGCAGGTGACTCGTTCTCCTTAGTCACAACCGCCGGTGGAGGTATAGGAAGCTCGGGTTCCTTGGTACCTTTGCCACTGCGAGTGGTGATTGCTTTCATCTCCCCTCTTGGATTCGCAACGGTTGTTACTCGGAAGAGTACCCGAAGAAGAGGGTTGATTACCTTGGAAGAAACTAGCCATCATGTTCTTCAAGTCATTTGTTTGGCTATCCAACGTGTTTTTCATATCAGCTCTCAAATCGTTTCCTTGCTTGACCAGGTCTGCTTTCAGGTTGAGCACTTCCCGCTGAAGATTTTCCACGATCACATCGTTAGTTCTCATGTAGGTCTGCACTTCTTGGTGTAAAGCGGTGGGTTGGTTGGGAGGAGCATTGTATGCGGGTGGTTGATAAGCAGGTGGCTGGTAGACTTGGTTGTTTCGTTGAGGTGGTTGTTGCTGCTTGTGAGGTGGGATGTATGGTGTACGAGGTTGTTGTTGTTGTTGAGGAGGGCGGTTGAGGTTTTGTTGTTGGTTTGGGTTGGTAGGAGGAAAACCGGGTGGGGAAAGGTAGTTGTTGGAGCGGTAGCTAAGCAAATTACGGTCACCTTGAGGTCTAGCTTGATAAGCAGGTTGAGGATAGGTGCCATAAGCTGCATTCACATTCTCAGAAGGATAGTCTTGGGTGGCGGTACAAGTGGTGTAAGAGTGAGGACCACCGCATATCTCACAAGGTTGGCTGACAGCGTTAACTTGAGCGTTTTTAGCGTTGCTGCTGTTGGTGTTGTTGACGGTGTGGGTAACAAGCGATTCAAGAAGCGTAGTGATTTTGTCCAGTCGCTTGTCGCTGTCACTAGTGCTAGCACTAGCGACATTGGTCCGAACACTCTTGGTTTGCACACGAGATTTATTCTCAATGATATCCCAAGCAGCATTGGAAGTCTTAGCCAAAAGATTACCCCCCCCCAGGCACTGTTTAGTGAATCTTGGTCACTCATGCTTAAACCATTGTACAAAGTATTAATTTGATGTACTTTGGTAAAACCATGTTGTGGGTATTTTCTTAAAAGATCTTTAAAACGATCCCAAGATTCACTGAACGACTCATCGTACTTTTGTTCAAAATTTATGATTTCATTCCTCAAAGCGGTAGTACGAGAGGGTGGGAAAAAGTAATTGATAAACTTGGTTTCCAAATCCGTCCACGAGAGAATACTCTGTGGCGGTTCCTTAGCAAGCCAATGCCGGGCTTGTCCCTCTAAACAAAAGGGAAAAAGTTGTAACCTGATAACCTCTTGTGGAACACCATTGAACTTGACCGTGTTAGTGAGTTGCAAGAATCTCTTGATGTGGTCGTGTGGATCATCAATGGTACGTCCCAAGAATGGTTGAGCGGAGACCATCTGGATAAAGCCTGATTTTAGCTCAAAGTTGTTGGTTGCAATTGCTGGTATAACAATTGGATCAGTGCTGCCATCTACATGAGCTTGCAGCAGTTCAATCATCGGGCGATTATCCGGTAGAGGCTCATTGTTGTTGTTATTATTCATGTTGTTGAAAGGCGGGTTGTTGTTGTTATTATTATTGTTTGGAGGCGGTATGTTGTTGTTGTTTTGTACACCGGCCATGTCTAAGTGATCGAGAGGCTCGGGCTCTTGATAAGACGTGGATCGAGTGCGCATACACCTGCAAAAGAACGAACAAAGAAAAGCAAAGCAAAAATATTTTTGGTTTTTATGTTTTTTAATTTTTTTGTATTTTTGAAAATTTTATATTTTTTAGGATTTTTTGAAATTTTTTATGAAAAAGTAACGTTCACGGGGAACGGATCCCAAAATCCAAGTTCTCACAAAAAACTTTTGATCTTAACGAGAAGAGCCGGCAGCGGCGCCATTTGATATTCGGTTTTTGTATGGGTTCAATTAATCTCTCGATATCCTCTCGAATTGATCTCGGTTCTAAGTGGAATGATTGTTCTTGGTTACTAACAAGGAGAGTGGTTTTCTATTCTACTGAATGTTTAAATGCATAAAATGTAAACTTAGATTTAAAGGCAATTAATTTAATGACAATTAATAAAACTAAAATTAAAATTAAACTTAACAAATAAAATAAAAATATGAAATGAAATGAAGAAACAGTAAGAAACAGGAAACAGTAAGTAAATACCACTTAACTCTTAATTGAAATGCTCAAAAGAAAAACTGATTCAGAACTTTCAAAGTCTCTTGATTCGGAACTTTACTCGGAAGTCTTCATCCGGAACTTTCTTCGGAACTTGATTCGGAACTTCACCCGGAACTTTCACCCGGAACTTTGTTCGGAAGATTGATTCGGAAGTTGGTGATCCGGAAGTTGGTTCGGAACTTTTGGCTCGGAAGTTTATTCGGAAGATTTGGAAATAAAACTCATTCGGAACTTTTTGAAAGAAAAATTCATTCGGAACTTAAAAACATGCATTCATTCAGTACTTTTGGAAATAACATTCATCCGGAACTTTCAGTTCATTCGGAAGATTTGTTCATCCGGAACTTTCAGCTCATTCGGAACTTTTCAACTGATTCGGAACTTTTAAAGGAAAACTCATTCGGAACTTTTCAAAAACATATTCATTCGGAACTTTCTTGTTCATCCGGAACTTTGGTGTTCATCCGGAACTTTTGTTCATCCGGAAGTTTGGGAAACACTCAAGAACAGTAACTTAAGCAGAAAAACAGGGAGAAACGTTTTGATCCAAAATCAAACTAAATAACCAAAAAGGTTTTACCAAATTAACCACAAATCATCTAATAACCATAAGCAACAAATCCCAACAGTAAAAACACAAATTCAACAACTTTTTAAAGATCAAATCAATCAAATAAGAACTTAAGAACTTGAAATAAAAGAGGATGATGAACAAGATGAAATGGAAAGATTAAACAAGAACTTGTATTGATGATTAATGTTTTAACAATCACAAAACAAAGATTAAAATTATAAGATTTGAAGAACAAAGATTAAAATCACCAAACACCCTAGTGGTGTTGGTGATGCTACGAAACAGAAATGGAGAAAAGGGTGGGGAAAAGAAAAACTAAAAACAAACTGAATGAAAAGTGTGAGGGGAGGACTTTTTATAGTCTTGTCTTTTGGTTGGTGAGTGGGCTTTCTCCCGTTCTTCTTGTCTTCTCGTCTTTTCAGAAAAGTTGACGTTTTCGATTCTGATTCGGGATTTGTCGTCGATTAAATTCAACTCGTCTCTTAATTTCTTCGTTTAATAGACTTGAGCTTCTTAGACTTATGTAAATCTTCCATCTTTGGTCCTTTTCTTCGATAAATCTTCGAATAGGCCCAGTGAATTCAAATCTTTTGCATCTCTTGGACAATAGACTTTATCTTGAGTCTTTTTCTTCGATAAAGACCGTGCAATCCCACGTTTTCTCCAATATTCATCCGGTTGGCTCTGAAAACACAATAAACACAAAAACCACGCATAATTCCAAACAAATGATATTAAATACGCGTTTTGGTCTTGTTTTAGCCAGAATTAAGTGGTAAAAGGATGGGTGTTTACACACCTATCAAATAGTGGGTTTAAAGTCGTCCTCCATGAGAATTTTATGTGTGCAAAACTGAGGATCAATTCCACGAATATCGGAGATTTTCCAAGCAATCGCTTTCTTGTGATTTTCAGCACGTCAATAAGTCGAGATTTTTCTTCTTCTTTCAAGTCCTTAGCGATGATGACGGGTAACTTCTTATTGTCTTCAAGGAAAACGTACTCAAGATGAGACGGTAGATCCTTAAGCTCTAAATCCGGAGGATTTTCGATGGAAGGCGTAGTCAAATTTGGATCATCGATAGAGATTTCCTTAGGAGACTGTGGAGAAATATGGTCCTCATTGAGAAGTTTCTCAATGGTACGAATGTATTCATCCCAATTGGAGGGAGAATCGTCATATTTTAAGTCCACATCTCCCAAAGTTGCTTCAAATTCTTTCAAAAGTAAATCACTTTCTCCAAATGGAGTTAGTGATGGAGCAATAGAAGCAACGGTCTCAACAATGGGTAGAGAAGAAGAACCAATTTTACAAGAGTCTTTGAAATGTTCTTCACAAGCCTCATCAAGAACGTCAATGAAATTAACGCTCTCGTTTTCAGAAGGCTACTTAGAAAGTTTACCCATGTTGAAGACGATTTTATCGTCACCAACTCTCATGATTAATTCGCCCGCGAATACATCAATGAGAGTGCGACCGGTCCTCAAGAATGGAAGTCCAACAATTAATGGAACACGGGGGTCCATCTCGTAGTCAACGACAACAAAATCCGCCGGAAAGGTGAATTTGTCGACACCGACGAAGACATCTTCGGCTATCCCCACCGGATAAGCAACCGTACGGTTAGCTAATTCCAAAGTCATTCGTGTGGGGACTAGCTCGGGTAGATATATGTGTTTCCAAAGGCTTAAAGGCATTAAGTTGATACTAGCACCTAGATCGGCTAGGGCCATACAATTCTCTACCACGGGGAAGTTGCAAGGAATGAGAAAACGACCCGGATCACCAAGTTTGGTGGGTAATTTCCTTAAGAGCACTGCGGAGCAATTATCATTAAGTTGGGTCTGAGCGATATCAAGAAGTTTCTCCTTGTCACTGAGAAGATCTTTAAACATTTTAGCATATTTCGGCATGTGAGCGAGAGCCTCGGCAAAGGAGATGTTGAAATTCAGTTGTTTAAACATTTTGAGAAAGTTAGAAACCTGAATATCATCCTTATTCTTCAACTTCTCTTTCCTCAACCTTGAGGGATAAGGTATATTGGGTTGAGATGAAGGCTTTGGAATAGAATTCTCACTCACATCCTTGGGTGGTGGAGAGGTGGAAGTAGAAGGTGGAGGAATTAGTGAGATAGATGGTGGTGGAAGGACTCATTTTCCTTTGTCACAATCACCGGTGGAGGTGTAGGAAGTTCGGGTTCCCTTAAACCTTTTCCACTTCGAGTGGTGATTGCTTTCATCTCCCCTCTTGGATTAGCAACGGTGTTACTCGGAAGAGAACCCGAACTAGAGGCTTGATTACTTTGGAAGAAACTAGCCATCATATCCCTTAAGTCATTCGTTTGACTGCTCAAAGAGTTTCGCATATCGACTCGAAGATCATTCCCTTGTTTCGCCATATCTCCTTTCAAGTTGATGATTTGCCGCTGAAGATTCTGCACTATCGCATCATTAGTCCTCATGTAAGTGTCAACCTCTTGATTAAATGCGGTGGGTTGGGTGGGAGGAAGAGCATGGTAGGCAGGTGGTTGATAAGCGGGTGGTTGGTGAACTTGATTGTTTCCTTGAGGTGGACATGGGTTTCTTTGGGTTTGATATTGATTTGGAGCTCGTGGTTGATTTTGATTGTTGCGATTGAGGTTGTGTTGGTTTTGAGGTGGAAAACCGGGTGGTGAAAGGAAGTTGTTTGAACGATAACTGAGCAAATTGCGGTCACCTTGAGGACGTGCTTGATAGCCTCCCGTAGAAAAGTTACTGTTGGCGGCATACACATTTTCCCTATTGTCATGAGTCGAAGGACAATCGGTGTATGAATGAGATCCCCTGCATATTTCACATGACTGAGTCATAGCATTAACTTGCGCATTGATGGCTTTGGTATTGTTAGTGGTTTGTAGAGAAAGGGTTTCAATAAGCTAAGTAAGCTTATCAATTCTCTTGTCGGCGTCACTAGTACTAGCACTAGCCACATTAGTCCGAACACTCTTAGTTTGCACTCTAGACTTATTCTCAATAATATCCCATGCGGCATTAGAAGACTTAACCAAAATATTACCCCCCGAGGCACTATTTAGTGAATCTTGGTCATTCATGCTTAAACCATTGTAAAAAGTATTAATTTGATGTACTTTTGTGAAACCATGTTGTGCACACTTTCTTAAAAGTTCCTTAATACGGTCCCAAGATGCACTAAATGTCTCACCGTACTTTTGTTCAAAGGTAATGATTTCATTCCGCAAAGCGGTAGTACGTGAGGGTGGGAAAAAGTAGTTGATGAATTTAGTCTCTAAATCCGTCCAGTAAGAATACTTTGTGGCGGTTCCTTATCAAGCCAATGCCGGGCTTGTCCCTCTAAGGAGAAAGGAAAAAGTTGTAAGCGAATCACCTCTTGTGAAACCCCGTTATACTTGACCGTATTAGTGAGTTGAAGAAACCTTTTGATATGGTCATGAGGATCATCAAGTGTACGCCTCAAGAATGGTTGAGCAGAGACCATTTGAATGAAGCCGGATTTGAGCTCAAAGTTGTTAGCTCCAATCTCGGGTATGACAATAGCATCGGTGTTGCCCTCCACTTGCGATTGCAAAAGCTCGATCATTGGTCGATTGTCCATGGTGACAATAGGTGGAGCTACGACTTCGGCTTCAATTGCTTTCTTCTTACGAGCACGGGTACACATACACACCTACAAAAAGAAAAGAAAGATAGACAAGAAATATTTTTGGTTTTTATGTTTTTCTATTTTTATTTTTTTGAATTTTTGAAAATTTTATATTTTTTTTGGATTTTTGAAAATTTTTAAGCAAGAAAAATAACGTTAAAAAATGAACGGATCCCAAAATCCAACGCGTCTCTCACTAAAAACCGTTAATCTTAATGAAAAGAGCCGGCAGCGGCGCCATTTAATACAAGGTTAAACCTCATATGAAAGTTCGTTGTTCCAGTCTTTTCGAATTGATTACTAGTATAAAGTGTGACTCAGTCGTTCTTGGTGGAAAATAAAATGGTTTGATTATCTATTTTAAACTAGAATCAAATATGAAAATGTCGTTGAGTAAAATTAAAGCTTTGAAAATTAAACTAAAATAACGAGTTAAAAATAAATGACAAAAAACTTAAAAACTTAAAAGTGAATTTAAACTAAAAACTTCATAAAAATGAGCAATTAACCCCGTCGGAATGCCTGGTCGGAATCCCGTCGGAATCTGGTCGGAATATGTCAAAGGAAACACAGTCAGAATCCTGTCGGAATAAGCGTCTATAGGAATGCAAGAAAAATAACCTATCGGAATAATGGTGCAAAATGTATCGGAATGTCAAACTAAAAGAAGACTATCAGAATATCTAAAAGCAAAACTATCGGAATGTAATAGCAATGCAACCATCGGAATGTGTAAAGATTAAAACTGTCAGAAAAAACCTTCGTCGGAATCCCAGTCGGAATCCTGTCGGAATACAAAACCCTAATCCGATAGCTAGTATCGGAATGAAGGTGGGGACCGTCGGAATAAGCAATCGGAAAAGGGTTTACCCTTTTTCGATCGTTTGTAAACTTAATAAGCACCAATAAGCACTCTATTAATAAGCTCAATCCGAATCCTTACCAAATCAATAGTAAGAAGAACAATTAAGCATAAACAGGAACTTTCAAACTTTAAATAAGAAACTTTTCAAAACAAACTTTAAAAATACAAACTTTTTAGAAAACTTTAAAAGATAAATAAGCTAAGTAGCAAATAAGCCAATAAGCATAATAAGCTCAAAGCTCAATTTGCACAAAAACTTAGATATGATCAAAAAGATAAACTTTTTAATCACATAAACATAAAGATGAAACAATATGAAAAATGATTTCGGATCAAAATTAAAGTAAAAATCAAGAAAGGTAGAAAGAGATTAAAGATAAAAAGATTAAACTTGAACTTGTAGATTAAAGATTTCAAAATACAAGATTGAAGTAAAACTTAAACATGAAAGAAAGAAAAGATGAAGTTCTAGTGAGAGAAAGTTAAACACTTTCTCTCTCTATAAGTAAAACTGAAAAAATGAAAAAAAAATGAACTAGCTAACTTAACTAACACCCTCCTAATGTGTCATTAGGAGGGTATATATAGGAGGTGGGGAGTGCATGTGTTGCTTCCTTCTTTCTTTCCTCTCGTCTCGACTCGATTTAAATTCTTTGTCTTTCTCAACGTTGTCTCGGGATTTGTCGATATAAATTGAACTTGTCTTATAATTTTCTTCTTCTATTAGACTTGAGTTCTTCGACTTCATTAAACTTCCGTCTTAAGACTTTTTCTTCGATAAATCTTCAGAATAGGCCTTGGACTTCCGTTCTTTTTACACTCTTGATCTTTTGACTTCGTCTTTTCCCGTTTTCTTCAATAAAAGCCCGTGATAGCCCATGTTTTCTTCGTTTTTCATATTTTTACCCTGAAACAGAATAAAAATAAAAACCACACAAAATTCCGACTTTTACGACATAAAATACACGTTTAGGTCTTCTTATTATTGGAAATAAGTGGTAAAAGGATAAGTGTTTTCACACTTATTACAAATCAACCACAAATGCACAGATTCCCAGACCAAAATCCAAAATCACATAAATCATGCAATATTTTCAGAAAAGTAATAGAGATAAGAGATGCAAACCTCCAAAATGAACATCCACACTTTGGAATGTTTGAGCTGAGGTGCTAGCAAGAACAAGCAACAGCTTCCAAAAGCTGCTAAGAACAACAAACCAAAAAAAAGTTAACCAAAACATATTATCCTTTGATTTTTGGAAACAAGTGTTTTAAACCTTAAAACCTTTTCTCAAAATCAATCAAACATGTAAATGGAACTCAGATCTTAGCTATTCAAACACCAAACTTTTATAAAACTCAAAAGAGAATTCAGAATTTTTAGAAAATAAACTTTTATTTCATAAAAAGGAATTACAAAGAAAATAGCTAAAATCTGGAACAAAGGCCCCACCATAGGTTGGGGGGTCTTTTTATAGGCAACAATAGACGATTCTAGATGCAAAATACATGAAAACCCTAGCTAGAAAATCCCTAGAATGCCCTTGAGTGCTTGAGGCGTGTTTGATGTTGTGAGCTGTCCAAAATGATATTGGTTGTTCATTTTATGCTTGGGGACCAAGTAGTAGCTATAAATCGTTGATCTTGCCAACTAGGATTGCTTGAACAGGAGGTTGCAATATGATTGGTTGACGTGTTGAATGGTGGGGTCACATGGTGAGTGGGGATTGGGGTTTTGGGTGTGGGATGAGTTCTTGGGCATGTGAATTAAGCATGTGCCTATGTAATTTCATTTTACCCTTTGTCTTAAGTGGGATAGTAACTGGTTCATCAGGGTGAATAATGGTAAGTTTTGATCCGAAATAAAGGGGTGTGTTGTGTTTGGCGCGTGTTTGTGTAGTTTTAAGTTTGGGAATTGACATTATGAGTCCTTGTGTTTTGGCAAAACATGTAAAACGAGTTTTTCAGCCAACAAACTTAATTTCCTTTGTTATTTAAGTTTCCAATTTCACACATTTGCCCCAAAACTTTGGTGAAAGGTTTTCAAGGGTTATTTTTGCCATTTTTGAATAGTTCAAGGACTGATCTTGGACATTTCTCATCTTTTAAGGTCTTCATAGGATGTTTGACTTCATGAGGGACCATTGTTGACAATTTAGAATTGTTGAGGGACTAAAATTGCAATTATGAAGGATCTTTTTGTAATTTTGACAAACTTAAGGGACCAAACTTGTAATTATGAATTTACAAGGGTATTAAGTGTCATTTCTTCATAAATGAGGGCTCTATCTTGTACTTATTCAAGTCTTCAAGGTATATTCAATAAGAAATCCATAACTAGGGCCCGGTTCATTGTACGGCTTCGTTTCTCGTGTTCGTTTTTCCTTGTTTCTTGATATCTTTTGTCTTTTTCACGATATCCATACCTAAAATACACAAGTAAACAAACACAAGCATATATATGGTATTTTGATGACATTTTATGCATTTAAATCCCGAAAAGAACGATGAGATCATGTATAAATGCCATCTCATCACATATAGACATGACAAATTGTTGTTCATCCTAATTCCATTAAGATTTACATTATAAATGTCCTTATGCCTAGGTGTTCTATAGTCAATAAACTTCTCATCAGGCATCTTAAAGTCTTTGCTTAACACCAAGCATTCAGTATCAGTGAAAAGAACCTTATTCTTATTGTCACAAACTTGTGACACACTAAACAAATTATAATCAAGTTCTTTTACCAGAAATACGTTTTCAAAACGCAAATTATTGGTGATAAGAGTGCCTTTTCCAGAAATTGTACCATATCCTCCTCCAAAGTACACTTTGTCACCATCATTAATGGGGGTAAAGTTAGTCAAGTAATCTTCCTTCCCCGTCATGTGCCTAGAGCATCCACTGTCCCAATATCCATAATCATTTACCTGCTTTTGAATGCCCTGCACATAAAGAAAACAAATTAGTTTTCTTTGGGAACCCAAGCCTAAGCAGACTTGGATTCATTTGGTTGTTCAACAAGAACAGATTTAGTCCTTATAACAACCCCTTGTTCATCCCTTTGAGGCTTGAACACCCAGTTTACCCCAATTGGTTTAGTTAGGACCTTTGAAATATAATGAAATCTGTTACAGGTCAGAAAAGCCCCATCAAAATTAGGGTTTTGGTCTTGTTTGGGTCTCCATGTTAAACTAGATGAAGCTTTAGACCCCATTCCCTTAGGCTGCAAGTAGGGGTGCAAACGAGCCGAGCTGAGCACGAGCTCAACAGGGCTCGGGCTCGGGCTCGAAACATAAAAGGTGGGCTCGAGCTCGGCTCGATAGCTCGTCGATCTTTAACCGTTAAGGCTTGAGCTCGTCTCGATAAGGACTCGAGCAAAGCTCGAGCTTAGCTAGAAAAGCTCGAAATTTTATATATGAAAAAAATACATCACTAATATTTACACACCACCACAAATTTTATGTTTTTATTAAACTATGATAACGACTATCAATAAATTATCCAATATTTTATAGAGTTATCCTTTATAATAAGGTTAATATTCAAATCAACGTTGATTTACTTATATAAAAATATTTTTTATTAAGGCTCGAAAAGCTCGATAAGAGCCCGAACCGTGCTATCAAAAGCTCAAGCTCGGTTCATTATATGTTTCGAGCCTTATTATCGGGCTTGAGTTCGGGCTTGAGCTCGATAAAAGCTCGACTCAATCGATTCGAGCTTGAGCTCGAGCTCCAATAGCTTGATAAAAGCTCGGCTCGTTTGCACCCCTAGCTGCAAGTACTTGTTATTACCTGGTCTAACAGCGTTGGAAACATTCCTGTCAGCGTTAAATTTGTTCTTGTCAGTGTTGGATTTGTACCTATCAGCGCCAAAATTAGGGTTGCTACAGGAACCCATTGTCTGTTAGACCATGTATCAGTCTTTTTAAAGGGCCTTTTTCCATGAGTCTTTGTTCCTTTAGGAAAGAATGGAGCTGGTCTAGTAACTTGTGGACTTGTTTGGACATAAGGTCTGGGTTTGACTATGGTTGACTTATTGTCAGCGTTGAATTTTGAAGCACTGACACATTTATAAGCCAAATGAGAAAAACTCCCACATATATAACAAGCTTTTCTAGACATAACCTTAGGTCTAGATTGAAGGAACCCTGTCCCATTAACACTATCTTGGCTTTGTGGTGACCTAGGTTTTCTATACATTTCTGCATACTTAACACTAGGTTTTCTATTAACATATGAGCCAAGGTCAATAGGTTTTCCAGTGGAAGGGTTGGTCACAGTTATGGGTGTAGGCTCAAGTGTACTCTTACTAAGCATTCTACCTTTAACAAAATATGTAGGATTGGCTTTCTTCCATTGTTCCAAGTCAGTCACTTTCTGCTTATACTCCTCTACTGGAGTAAGAACTCTTGATGGAGGAATGAATTCCTTTTCTTGGAGTTCTGGTATACCAGTCCAAGACAAATCCTTTCTCAGGACACCATGAAAGTTTCCAGCAGGTGGTGGAACATTAACATACTCTTTTAGCCCAATCCCAGACATATCCCTAGAATCTCTTTGCTCACTTACACATTTTTCTAGGGTTTGAGAGGCTTTATCAAACTTTTGAATTTTAATCCCTACATTCTCTTTATCTTTAACAGCCTCATCTAACTTAAGTTGTATTACGCCTTTAGATCTCATCAGTATGTCCCGAAGTTCAACACTAACTTTGAGGTCATGATACAAAACATTAATTTGATCTTTTAGGTCAAATTCCATTTTCTTATATTCTTCTACAGTCTTTTCAGTTTGAACAAGTGCCATTTCATAGTTAGATAGCTTGCATTTTTCATCAAAAACATCTGATTTTAACTTTAAAATTTCTTTGATAAGTTTTCAGTGTTTAAACGACAGCCTTTACTACAGAAAGCATCATCATATACCTCATTATCTGATGAGATAAAGAATGTGCCATGAGAGCAAAGTGAACATGCTCTTCTTCTTCCTTCTCTGCAATCAAGGCCTTATTCTCTTCCACATACTTTGCCAAAAAGCTCCAGTCCCATCCAACACCATCAATGTCTTGCATGGCAACCATAGCCTTTGTGTCTTCAACCTTGATGATTTGGATTGAAGGCTTTCCAGCATCAGATCTTCTTGGAGATCTGCATTCCCTCATAAAGTGACCCATCCTATGGTAGTTGTAACACTCAACCTTGGTTTGTCAAGCCCAGCAGTGTCTTTAGCATTAAAGGTCATCTTCTTTTTGAATCTCCTATTCCATCTGTTGGCCCTTATGCTTGCAAGTGCCATATTCCATTTAATATCCATCTCTTCCAAATTCTCCTCACTGATTTGCTCAAGGTCCTCATATGTAATCACTGAACCATTGGGCAATGCAGCAATGTATGCACACACTGTGTCTAGATCAATACCAACAGGTTTAATCCTTGGTAAGTCAACATTGTATGTCTCAGCGTCTGAATGTGAAGCACTGCCAAAGGTTGATCCAGCACTGACACAAGGTGATCCAATAACATGATGCACATGTGATTCTCTCTTATCAACTTGAGCTTCACTATGTGAAATGAAAGCCATGTTTCCAGAGGTAGATTTGCTTCCATGATCCAACAGGATTTCATTCTCTACAATCTTTAGCTTATTGTAGACGTCATCAAAAGTAGAACTCTTGTAAGCATTTGTAGCAATGATAGACCTAGCTTCAATTTTCCATGCATCACCAAGACTTTTAAGGAAAGTAGTAATGATATCAGCATCATTATACTCTGTTCCCATAAAGGACAATTTTCTAGTGATGTCTAGAAGTCTGCTTGTTACCTCACTTAGCTTCTCATTGGGAAGAGCCTTAAACACAACATACTCATGCAAGAGTTGCTTCTTCTTTTCTAAGGCAGTATCATCATTACCACCATAGTTGACTTGAAGAGCTTCCCAAAGTTCTTTAGCAGACTCAGACCCTCTATACTTGTGTTGATTGTTTGGACCCAAAGAGAGTTTAAGAATGCTTAAAGTTTTCATGTCATTCCTTCTCTTTGCAATATCTTCAGTTGAGACAACTCTCCCATCCGTAGGTCTTTCTTTTCGATCTTCAGATGTTGAACCCTCAACTGATCTTAATGAAATAGCAGCAGCAATCCTAGCAACTTTATCGAATGTGTTTCCATATTCAATAATTTCCAAGAGAGTGTGATCATGAATTTGAAGGTATTGTTCAAAATTGAACTTCCATAGATCAAAGTTGTCAAGGTCTAGCATGGGGATTTTTAGGTTGTGACTTGATGAGGAGGAGGTCATTGAATCTTGAGTAGACATCGTGTCTGGTTTTAGGGTTTCATGTTCTTTGGATCAAAGTTCCTCAACAAGCTCTGATACCACTTGTTGATCCCAAACTTATATCGATTAGCTTTGTGTTAACGAGATTAAATCAAGTTAAACACTTAGAGAAACTTTGTTGTGTGTATGAACAATCCAAGTGTTATGCGGTAACACTTGAATAAAGAACAAGTAAAACAAGTAAAACAAACTTTAACTTTTGATTGATGAAACAAACTTTAGTAGAATGAAAGTTGAATACTGAATAATAATGTGTATGTTCTATAAACCCTACGACCTCCTTTTATAACACAAGGAGTCGTGTATAATGTATAACCTATCAACTATTTTAGTAAAAGATAAATATAGATAATACAATATTTGAGTATATCTTTTCTTCAAATAACAAACGTGTTGACTAAGTTTTCCTATCAGTGCTTAGACTTCTTCTTATCGGCGCTTGGATACTTCTTGTCAATGCTTGATCTGTCAGCGCTTGATTTCTTCCTATCAGCGTCCAAATAACTCTTGTTAGCGTCTAAGTGTCTTGGCTCATTTTATTCCCAACAAGCGCATAAACTGTTTTGACAGAATATAAAAATCAATTTTAAGTTGGTCAAGATAAACTTACCCTAACAGTCAGTAAACAAACTTTGTTGACAAACTATGTGAAGAGCGCACAGAGATAACCTACAATTATTAATAATAGTTCTTTAAGCATTTATGGCTTTTTCCCTTGTATTAAAGGCATAACTTCAGTTTTAGAGGTAAAAAATATGTTATTTATTTTGGCTTAAGCTTACATTTAGCCTTTCATCCTGCTTAACTTTACTTGTTTTCGGGCTTCTAAAGATCCTTAGAGAGTTTAAGAAGCAGCTATTTCATTTCACTTTATTATAGAAAAAAAGCAATCTATGCCCATTTGTAGCTCACTGTCATCCTTACTTCTTAGTGATTTAGAGTTATTTAAGCAAGAAGTGCAGGTCTAAAGAATCCACAAACCTTCAATGATCAAATCGTTAATAGACGTTAATCACTTAAAATTTGAAATATGAATTCAAAACATCATGAAGCAATGGAAATAACTATAACTCATTCATTTAACATATTTTTAAGCATTTAACATAATAAAAATTGATAACATAGTTTTAACCCACGAGGACCCCAGCAATAGCATCTCATCATAAAGTGCCTAAGCCTACTCAGAACCACGAAAGCAAAAACCACTAATAAGAAATGTGCACCACCCAGGTAGAATGTCCAATGAGTTGTGACACAATTACAAAAGAAAACAAACGGACCGCTAATACCTCTGACAATAAGCATGTAGTCTCGCCCAGAAGTTCCTGCTCTTCCGATTTAAGCATCTAAAGGACGAACATAAAATGCCTTAGTAGTTCTTCCAAATTCATACTAATTTATGTGTACATGTTCTTAGGTGTGTTGAATAATCAATGAAAGCTGAGTATGAACCTTTACCTGCTGTGTCTTTTGGTACTATCTGCAATGGCTTGTCAAGTCTTCCCGGTTGGCATTTCGTTACGCCTTTCTTGATATCTAATTGAACTTTCACACGGCTTCCCTATTTGGTAAACAGAATCGAACCATTTCAGATTCTATTACACAAAATGCAAAAGAATAATGATGATTTAAAGTTGATTGACACGCTTAAGCGATGGATGTGTCGAATATAAGTCTAAAAAAACAATGAATTAGACAAAAATATCACAGCAAGTGATAGTAGTTTTACCATTAGATTTCAAGACATTTATCATTTTACGATTTTCCAGCAAGTTTTTGTCAAGAATTCGCATAGAAAAAGCTACATTGATAAGTCAATGCAATTCCCACCAGGTTTTAGTTTTAGCCTATATCCTACACATTCATATTTTCTGTTACAGAAACTTAACTTATATTGCTCAAAAAGTTTGTATGACAAACTAATTCTAATTATCTGATTATTTAGAAGTCCATTACACGTGTGAATGAATTCTCTGATATTACTAAAAAAACAACTAATCCAGAAGCAATACCTGGTGTACTATGTGCTTCCCTAGTACCTTAGTCATCAAACTAGGTTCTTCTTTTGTTCCCTTCGCTCATTCTGGTTAACAGTTCCGGATCAACTTGGATGTCGATGATTTCTCAGAATCGGGTACATAGTTTGTTTTAAGCATGCTTCTTTCAAACACAGATGGTTAATGTATAGTAGAAAAATAAGCAAACACCAACCTACCTGCTTATTTTTAAGTAAAATAAGCAGAAGAGTGGTTAATTTAAATAAGCAATAACATAAAGGTGAAAAAATAATAATCAGTACCTGTTCAGTAAGAGGGGGTATACCATTGAACGTAATGGAATGATATACTTCCATTACCTTAACGTGTTTACTCCATCTATCAAATGAGTAGTCGGGTCCAGTAAGTGAATAACCTGTTCAATATTTGTATCATGCTCATAAGAGAAGTCAATCCACTAGTTTATCAAGACCTAATGAATATCCTATGGCAGTTGTAACACTCAACCTTGGTTTGTCAAGCCCAGCAGTGTCTTTAGCATTAAAGGTCATCTTCTTTTTGAATCTCCTATTCCATCTGTTGGCCCTTATGCTTGCAAGTGCCATATTCCATTTAATATCCATCTCTTCCAAATTCTCCTCACTGATTTGCTCAAGGTCCTCATATGTAATCACTGAACCATTGGGCAATGCAGCAATGTATGCACACACTGTGTCTAGATCAATACCAACAGGTTTAATCCTTGGTAAGTCAACATTGTATGTCTCAGCGTCTGAATGTGAAGCACTGCCAAAGGTTGATCCAGCACTGACACAAGGTGATCCAATAACATGATGCACATGTGATTCTCTCTTATCAACTTGAGCTTCACTATGTGAAATGAAAGCCATGTTTCCAGAGGTAGATTTGCTTCCATGATCCAACAGGATTTCATTCTCTACAATCTTTAGCTTATTGTAGACGTCATCAAAAGTAGAACTCTTGTAAGCATTTGTAGCAATGATAGACCTAGCTTCAATTTTCCATGCATCACCAAGACTTTTAAGGAAAGTAGTAATGATATCAGCATCATTATACTCTGTTCCCATAAAGGATAATTTTCTAGTGATGTCTAGAAGTCTGCTTGTTACCTCACTTAGCTTCTCATTGGGAAGAGCCTTAAACACAACATACTCATGCAAGAGTTGCTTCTTCTTTTCTAAGGCAGTATCATCATTACCACCATAGTTGACTTGAAGAGCTTCCCAAAGTTCTTTAGCAGACTCAGACCCTCTATACTTGTGTTGATTGTTTGGACCCAAAGAGAGTTTAAGAATGCTTAAAGTTTTCATGTCATTCCTTCTCTTTGCAATATCTTCAGTTGAGACAACTCTCCCATCCGTAGGTCTTTCTTTTCGATCTTCAGATGTTGAACCCTCAACTGATCTTAATGAAATAGCAGCAGCAATCCTAGCAACTTTATCGAATGTGTTTCCATATTCAATAATTTCCAAGAGAGTGTGATCATGAATTTGAAGGTATTGTTCAAAATTGAACTTCCATAGATCAAAGTTGTCAAGGTCTAGCATGGGGATTTTTAGGTTGTGACTTGATGAGGAGGAGGTCATTGAATCTTGAGTAGACATCGTGTCTGGTTTTAGGGTTTCATGTTCTTTGGATCAAAGTTCCTCAACAAGCTCTGATACCACTTGTTGATCCCAAACTTATATCGATTAGCTTTGTGTTAACGAGATTAAATCAAGTTAAACACTTAGAGAAACTTTGTTGTGTGTATGAACAATCCAAGTGTTATGCGGTAACACTTGAATAAAGAACAAGTAAAACAAGTAAAACAAACTTTAACTTTTGATTGATGAAACAAACTTTAGTAGAATGAAAGTTGAATACTGAATAATAATGTGTATGTTCTATAAACCCTACGACCTCCTTTTATAACACAAGGAGTCGTGTATAATGTATAACCTATCAACTATTTTAGTAAAAGATAAATATAGATAATACAATATTTGAGTATATCTTTTCTTCAAATAACAAACGTGTTGACTAAGTTTTCCTATCAGTGCTTAGACTTCTTCTTATCGGCGCTTGGATACTTCTTGTCATTGCTTGATCTGTCAGCGCTTGATTTCTTCCTATCAGCGTCCAAATAACTCTTGTTAGCGTCTAAGTGTCTTGGCTCATTTTATTCCCAACAAGCGCATAAACTGTTTTGACAGAATATAAAAATCAATTTTAAGTTGGTCAAGATAAACTTACCCTAACACTCAGTAAACAAACTTTGTTGACAAACTATGTGAAGAGCGCACAGAGATAACCTACAATTATTAATAATAGTTCTTTAAGCATTTATGGCTTTTTCCCTTGTATTAAAGGCATAACTTCAGTTTTAGAGGTAAAACATATGTTATTTATTTTGGCTTAAGCTTACATTTAGCCTTTCATCCTGCTTAACTTTACTTGTTTTCGGGCTTCTAAAGATCCTTAGAGAGTTTAAGAAGCAGCTATTTCATTTCACTTTATTATAGAAAAAAAGCAATCTATGCCCATTTGTAGCTCACTGTCATCCTTACTTCTTAGTGATTTAGAGTTATTTAAGCAAGAAGTGCAGGTCTAAAGAATCCACAAACCTTCAATGATCAAATCGTTAATAGACGTTAATCACTTAAAATTTGAAATATGAATTCAAAACATCATGAAGCAATGGAAATAACTATAACTCATTCATTTAACATATTTTTAAGCATTTAACATAATAAAAATTGATAACATAGTTTTAACCCACGAGGACCCCAGCAATAGCATCTCATCATAAAGTGCCTAAGCCTACTCAGAACCACGAAAGCAAAAACCACTAATAAGAAATGTGCACCGCCCAGGTAGAATGTCCAATGAGTTGTGACACAATTACAAAAGAAAACAAACGGACCGCTAATACCTCTGACAATAAGCATGTAGTCTCGCCCAGAAGTTCCTGCTCTTCCGATTTAAGCATCTAAAGGACGAACATAAAATGCCTTAGTAGTTCTTCCAAATTCATACTAATTTATGTGTACATGTTCTTAGGTGTGTTGAATAATCAATGAAAGCTGAGTATGAACCTTTACCTGCTGTGTCTTTTGGTACTATCTGCAATGGCTTGTCAAGTCTTCCCGGTTGGCATTTCGTTACGCCTTTCTTGATATCTAATTGAACTTTCACACGGCTTCCCTATTTGGTAAACAGAATCGAACCATTTCAGATTCTATTACACAAAATGCAAAAGAATAATGATGATTTAAAGTTGATTGACACGCTTAAGCGATGGATGTGTCGAATATAAGTCTAAAAAAACAATGAATTAGACAAAAATATCACAGCAAGTGATAGTAGTTTTACCATTAGATTTCAAGACATTTATCATTTTACGATTTTCCAGCAAGTTTTTGTCAAGAATTCGCATAGAAAAAGCTACATTGATAAGTCAATGCAATTCCCACCAGGTTTTAGTTTTAGCCTATATCCTACACATTCATATTTTCTGTTACAGAAACTTAACTTATATTGCTCAAAAACTTTGTATGACAAACTAATTCTAATTATCTGATTATTTAGAAGTCCATTACACGTGTGAATGAATTCTCTGATATTACTAAAAAAACAACTAATCCAGAAGCAATACCTGGTGTACTATGTGCTTCCCTAGTACCTTAGTCATCAAACTAGGTTCTTCTTTTGTTCCCTTCGCTCATTCTGGTTAACAGTTCCGGATCAACTTGGATGTCGATGATTTCTCAGAATCGGGTACATAGTTTGTTTTAAGCATGCTTCTTTCAAACACAGATGGTTAATGTATAGTAGAAAAATAAGCAAACACCAACCTACCTGCTTATTTTTAAGTAAAATAAGCAGAAGAGTGGTTAATTTAAATAAGCAATAACATAAAGGTGAAAAAATAATAATCAGTACCTGTTCAGTAAGAGGGGGTATACCATTGAACGTAATGGAATGATATACTTCCATTACCTTAACGTGTTTACTCCATCTATCAAATGAGTAGTCGGGTCCAGTAAGTGAATAACCTGTTCAATATTTGTATCATGCTCATAAGAGAAGTCAATCCACTAGTTTATCAAGACCTAATGAATACATCATTATAAAAAAATAAGATCCGTGTAGAAGTATAAGTATTATTTTATTACAGGAGAAGGAAATAACAGAAAACTTGTGTAGCCATTGTATTCCCCGTGAGATTAGTATCATATGCAACTACAACAAACACAATAGAAAAGATGTGTGATTGATTTATAATGAATATAGAATAGAATACCTACTAACGGACAACTTCATATAGGTTTGATCTTCAATCTAATCTCGCTCACTCCTGAGAAGATTAAATATGATTGAAATACAAAAGATCAATATTAGAATGATAATTAAACGTAACAAAAATTAAAAGGGCAGAGGCCACTTCATATGGTATTGATCTTCATTCTTTAGTCTGATCTCGCCCACTCCTGAGAAGATTAAAGATGATTGAAATACAATTAATGATCATTAGGATTTAAGAAAAGAGATATACATGTGTATTATTTACATTAAACTTCTAAGAAACAAAAATCAAATAAGACAACTAAACTTGTAGAAACTATACTGATTCGTTTATCAAACATTAAATTGCTGCAAATAAGCTTGAAGACTATGATACCTCATCATTTGCGTGACTAATGATTTCTGGTCCTCAAGAACCAACATAATCTTCTCAGAGACACAATTACAATGGATAACTGCAAAACAAATCGCCGAATTTTCATATAGTAAGAAAGGAATTTTTTGGAAAAATGTATTTTGGGAGAATATGGCATTCCGAAATTCGTATAATAACAATCAGATATTTTGAAAAAAAACTAAAAAATTTACTTTCCAAAATAAATTAAATATAATCATATAGCCAATAAAATGCATCTAAATTGCCACGTAAGCATATGACGTGGCACCTATTCATTTTCCTAGTCAAACTTAGCCCCATATATTATATATATATATATATATATATATATATATATATATATATATATATATATATATATATATATATATATATATATATATATATATATATATATATATATATATATATATATATATATATATATATATATATATATATATATATATACATCTCTATATTATATATAGGTATAATTATGATTTGAAACCACAGTTTCAATCCCAGTCATATCCCAGTCACATCTTTTAGCCAATAGTATTTGAGTATTCCCTAGAAAATCTCCAAATTCCACGAATTTTCCGTTTGAAATCGCAGTTTTATGGAAATCGCGTTTTGGAAACGCAGTTTTGTAAATCGCGTTTTAATAGCATTTTCGGAAATTATTTTAAAAAAATGTCAAGCACAAGATTTGACCTTATGACCTCTGGTAAAGAAGTAGTCAGGTCTACCACTAAGCCAGGTTATTTTTGATGATTTTCTATCCAAAACAATGTTAATGAATTCTTGAAAAAGATATACATCCAAACATATTATATTATATCAAGCCATCGTTATCATTTGGAATACAATCCTTAATAACTTCATCTTCTCTAAACCCTAATATCAGTCTCCACAAGCTTTTGCAATAGTTTATTTTTTTCCACCAAAAAAATCCTTATTAACATCACCTTCTCAATAAATCCTAATATCAGCACCCTCCACAAGCTTTTGCAATGGATCGGGTCCAACAGAACAATGACAATTTTTATTATTTCCGGTATGTATGAATCTTTTAAAAAAACAAAATTCATTCTTATCATCATCATTCTTTATCTACTAAACAAGTTTAATCTTACTTTTTCATAAATTATTCAAAGACCTATGTCCTATGATAGGTTATATTTATCACTGACTATATGATAGGTTATATTTATCCTGGATGTCCTGTTGCAAATATATGCTTTAAAGTATACGGAATATCAGCATGATTAAAGCTTTGACTTTTATACAGGAGTTCAAACTCTATGATAACATGAAGATCCCCGTGAGTCAATAGCTTTTGAAAGTTAACCAGCTTCTTCAGGTATTTAAGTAATTGTTTTGTGGATATTTTGTCTTTTGTTATTAGAGGGTGTTTGGGAGAGCATGTTAAATAATCAAAATTAGATAAGTACAGTAGTAACTTTCAAATAAAGTAACTCCGTATAAAGTATATGGAAACTATCTTCACGTCTGCTGTAATATTTGGTTATTTTTAAAGACTTTACTGGTGTGCCAGTTGTCGACCACGCGTGTATGCGTGATGCCAATCTTGGTGGGGACTGCATGAAAATCAATCATTTGGAAAGAATGACTAATGCTCTGACCTGAGCTTCATTTGCTATAATTGATTTATTCATTTTTTATTTGATATTTTGACACAGGTTCTTGTGGATCTTATGGTCAATCGATCAATTAAAGGTGATGTTACCATGACTGAAAATGCAATAAAAGCAAATTGGGCTTTGCCCACATAATTGAGTGGAAAAAAGGGAAGTACCAAGAGGCCTATATTGATTCTCTGATGAGAATAGAATTAACAAGCAAAATGATCCTTTTTGGCGTCCAAAGTAAAAGCTATGGAAGATATCATGGTGACGCATAATGGCGTCGTCAGGATATCTCTTGGTGATGGTATGGATGCAGTTTTGACCGAGAGTCAGAAACTTGGTTATCATTTAATGAACCTCCTTTAAAAAGTGTAATCAATGTGGTTCCTTAGTTTTGTCATTTCAGGTATATGTGAATTTACTTTTAGTAAAGCGATTGGTTGAACTGGATGTACCCATTATGAGCTGCTAAATGGAACACAGTTGGCAGCTGCAGCTGAAGAGAAAGAATTGAATTCATTCTATGTGACCGAAAAGGTTCGGTCATCCAAGGTACATATAGAAGGTCACCATCTCACTCTTATTGAGTCATATACATCAATGTACTTCGGAGCTGTTGTCGATCTGCATAAATTTTTGTACAAGATTTGCTCACTCAATTGGTTCTGCATCCAAAGTAAAACATTAATGACATAAACTGGATCAATGCACACATTTTTTTTTGTAAAAGCAGGGACGATAGTAATGCTGCTGAATATACCTGAATATGCGTTGCGTCCAACAGATCCTCAATTTAAAAGGTACATTCTTTTGCCCTATAGTTTATGTAGTACTTGGTGAAAGTTATTTTGTTGGATTGCAAGACTTAAAACGATTGATACTGTTCTCAAAAATCTATTTCTTCTTGAAATCTAATTTAGAGAATTTGTAGGGTGACTTATTGCAGAAGCAATCCCTTCTTGTCAGACTATAACGTCCAAAATGATTTATGTTGAATTATCGACCTGAAATTTTAAATAAACTGGTTTATGAGTATTTAGGCATTAAGAGTATGTTCATGTATTAAGCTCATACGAGATATAAACGTATCTCAACAATGAGTCAAGATAAGCTAAAACAACTTATTCAACCAATAAGTTACGAATGAAAACAGTACCACAATTTATACAAAAAAGAAACACTTATTCGGACTAAGCTTATAGAAGGCTGATTCAAATAAACCACAATGAAATCGAGATAAACTAACAAAAACGTATTCCTGCATTTGATTTATTGTTGCAGTAAGACTTGCACAGTAGTACCCTTTGGGGGAAGGTAGTGAAATCCATAACTATTTTCGCATGAGCGCAATTTAGATTGAGATTTTATAAATTACCATATGTTTCCAAGAAGAATTTTTTGGCGTCATATTTCAGAAAAAATAAATTTAAAGATGTGTCTGCTTTTTTACGCCGACTGTATCAGCAGTTTTGCCAGGCAGAAACTGCTGATCATGTCAGCATTCCATTTTACGCACCTCATGTTTTGTTAAATCACTCAAAATATGTCAATAAGACATAATAAAGTGATACTTTTGATTCCAAACAGTCTGAGGTGCATGAAGAAAAAGTACCTTGTGCGTCGAGGAAGTACTTCCATTAGAACAGATGGATCTCACGGGAGATTTGATGGCTCAGTTTGGTATGCTTGGCTCATGTCAGATGGTGGAGTAGTTATTTGTTTGGTCCACATTCCATGATGAGCCCACTACCACCGCAGCCACCACCTATTTTGTTAAGCCTCATAGCATCAGAACATGAAGGAGGCTTTTGCAAGGGTAGGATCCTTTGCAATCAAAATAATACTAAGCTATTTTTTTAACCACAGTATTTTATTTTAGTTTGTTTAAATGGTTGTCATTCTTTCTGTGCATGTATAATAGCAGTGTCGCCCTCAACAATTAGAGTTTGCAACAATTACTGTCTAATACCAATGCGGCTTTTAACCTCAAGGGTAAAAACTTGAACGCACTGTTTCATTGTTTATATAAATGTTTGTTTGTTATTTACTATATCAAATGCATTTCTTCATATGGACTAAGAAGTTAAAGTTTGGTCAAAAGTTTGCTAGGCTAAGTTTTGTGCGCTTATAAGCTTATCAGATTGAGCTTATAAATTTTTTAAGGTCAAGTGAATAAGATCATAAGCCTGAAAAAGTAAGCTTATGAACATCATCAGTTATAGAGTTTGCTAAATTCCTTCTAATGTTATTAGGAATGGGTCCAGACGGAGTATCAATGTTTTTATCCTAATACCATTTTTACCTAAAATATTTGTAATTTCTTATATGGTTTTACTTTCATTTACAAGCATTGTTCGTTCTCAGATTTAGTGATTTTTGTGGCAACATAACGAAGCGTTTGTTTAATCTGCAGGCAACCTTAATGCAGAAGACTTGACAGATTGAAGAATATAATAAGGTCATTCTACTTAAAGAAAATTTGACATGATTGATTTTAAAGCTTGGAAGGAATGGAGACCAAAGTTATCCAAAGCTTACATTTGATGACATGGTACTATTTCAGGTGGCGATATTTATCCTTTAATAGCATAAAGACTACCATTAAAAGTATACTACCTGGTCAAAATAAAGCTTGGAATTGAGCAGAGTGCATGAAGCTGATTGATGCTTTAAACCCGTAAGTGGACATGACTATTGATATGACTATTGAAAATTATGATAAAACAACTTACAACATATAGTTGTTTGATAATGGGTCAAACGAGCTAATAAAAATGTTATAATTAATAAATGAAGCGGAGTTCGATAGATCAAAAGTCATCTAATGTATATTCAAGTTCTTTCAACAAAATGAAATCTTTCTTTTAAAGATACACCGTATGATAAAGTTTTAACCATCTTTACATGTTATCTATTTACCAAATTCAGATAGTGTTTATGCACCCAGACAAACTCATTCTGTTTGGCTCACCCATTTAGCCACCTTTAGCTATTGCTCACACTTATAATAGTTTTTCCACTGTCACCTGCACATAAATGACCATTTGGAACATGTTAGGAACTTAGGATACTCACACTAATATGATAATGAAAATTTCCAAACAAATGTTCTGTTTATTAGTTTGCTACACGACGTATAGTACTTATCAGTTAACCAATATCATTAACAAAAAGGTTATTAAATCTACTACAGAAGGTTTTGAGAAAGTGAATTGCAAGTCTAACAAGGCAGATAGTGGTTGAATGGAAATTCGTTGCAAAAAGGGAGTTTCAACAGATCATCCGACGACTGAAAGAAAGGGTTTGCAATCTTGTAGAGTTTCTCAGTGGTGGTCTTACTAGCCAACTTATTTCATTGTGCCAGATTCCACTGAAAGAACCGAGAAGTTTTTTGCTGATGTTGCATCGGGAAGGTACTACAGTATGAAATTAAAACCTCACATTCAACAACATTTATGGTATACATTTTTCTTTTGTGAACCGTCATTAATATCTGAGTCTATTGTTAATCTTTACGAATTGATCTAACCTCTTTGATATTTGATTGTCTGCATGCATTATTACTTGACATCCCTTTTACTATGTCTTTTCTATCTCTCTGGAACCTTACTCCTCAGTAGCCTGATTCTGTGATAATTGGTTCTTTCCCTATAAAGTGGTTTTCTATCTCTACTTAGCAAGTTGTCAATTTATATAGGTCAGCCAGTTTAGATACATGGACACCAGATCAGCTGAAGATGCTGGCCTCTAGAGTATACAATCAGGCTGATGTTTTCTTGAAGCAGCATAGGTGTACGATTGGTGGCAAAATTGAGGCCAAATACACCTCAATAGCTGATGACTTATATAAAAAGTTACTCTAAAATAGTATCCTAAAACTCTAAAATGCTGAAGTATATGTTTTCTTGTCTTCATCACCTGTTATTGAGAAAAAAGTAAAGCTTTTGATGGACCTTCTAATTTCAAGGCCTTTGAAACCCCTAAAGAGAGCATTTTAGCAGAACCTGATACCAACGGCTTTGCAACGGTGGTAGATTCAACAATTCGTACGCTACTGTCAAGAAGCATGTTTGCTAAAAAAAACAAGAATATACTGGAAAGCTTAACACCATGGTAAATTCTACTATGTATCATGATATTTGAGCTTCATCCTTAGAATCTGTATCGATCAATAACATATTGTAGGTTCATTAAACTGAGTTGTAGTAATCTAACATATTTATACACTTTTACTTATTTTATGCAGACATGTGAAAAATTAAATGATCATAAGCCTGGAGAATCACATCATGTGCATGACAAGCGGTGTAGATGATCTATCACAGAACTTCAGCTTAAATATTTAGACTTCTCATTAGACAGGGATGGTGAAAACTCCATAATAGAGCCGGCCTATCATAAATGGGCACAATAGATCTTTATTAACTCGAGTTTCAAACATACATTACTAATCAAAACCCCAGTGGTACGTATATTTGTATTATATTTTAAGGTGGCAATTTTATACATAGTATATGAAAATTGGATAGTTCATGATTTACAGTTTTTTGAAACCAGGTACAACGATGGAACGACTCTACACAGTCCCAAATACTTATTTAGAAAATTAAGTTGTATTCATTTTATAAAAAAGAAATAGTATTCATGTTTATTGCATTTATTTATCATTTACCTGAATCAAATAAGTAGAACAACGAACTCCAAAACTGGCCTATTCAAGCGACGTTTTATCACATATAAGTTGTTTTGAGTAATAAGTTTGTCTAAACAGAAGATTCCACAAAAGAGACTAAGGCAGCAGGTACTTGATGACACAATGACTAAAAAACTGCCAAGTCGGAGTTAGACGAAAAGACACTTATTATTGTCAAAATATTGCAATTACACTTATTAATATGTCTTACTTTGTTGATAAAAATGACAACATATTGCCTACTTATATTATTGTCAGGGTCGCAACATAAGATTCACAAGCCTATGAAAGGTGTCTACCACTTTATCAAAGGAGTCTGTCGGTTAAAGATTGAAAATATCAAAGCTTCTAAACCAAATACCAAAATGCTTTAGATAGGTGGCAACATAACCAATGAGCTGCTAAAGGTAACAACACAAGATTTGTGTTATTCATCTTCACATTTTCACCTTTTTCTTATTTTCTTTTTTAATTTAAGCATAATTTCGAGTCATTGTCGTTTTTAATGATTTAGATCTCGAGTTTTATATAATTTTTGATGATGCAGGATTGGCCCTATAACTTCTTGATGAAAATATTACATGGCGGGGTCAAGTCAAATTCCTCAACCATAAGTAGTGTATTACTTGGTTGTAGTAATTTATCATCACTAAAGCTAGGTAAGTGATGTTGAATATTTTTACCCCTTTAGGAAAAGGAAGGCAAAAGCGGTAAGTATTAAGTGTACGTTTAGGAAAACGTAAACACTTATGACCCTTAAGTGGGGATCGTTCTCTCGAGGAGGCACGTGTGTTGTGTAATGAATGATGATTAATGTTTGTGATTATTAACAAGAAGAAAAGAGAATAGAAAGGAAAGAAAAGACGGTTACGAAAACGGATTAAACTAAGACGAAAACGCGTTCACGTAAAACCGTGAAAAACTACAAAATAAAAATTTTAACCTAAAAATTCATAAAATTTACTAAAAATCCACAATATTATTCTAAGAGTTTACAAAAAATCCAAACTTCCTAAAACCTTTTAATTAATTAAATAATGACTTTTTAATGCTAATTAAAGCCCTAAAAATCACAATTAATTATTAAAAAGCCCTAAACAAGATTTTCAAGTTTGTAAACCTAAAAAATAACCTAATTAAGCTAAAAACTATTTTTAAAAATTTTAAAACCAAATTAAACTATTTTTAAACACTTAAAAACTATTAAAAACTATTAAAACTTAAATTAATTCTAAAAAATAAATGAAAAGTCCTAAAAAGATTTGGAAAGTTAAAAAGTTCCTAATTTAGTGTCTACAATCTAGGAAAAATGAAAAAAGTAGAAAAAACAAATTTTCTATTTTTAGTAATAAAATAATATTAAAATAATCAAAAAAATAAAAAGTTTATATAAAAATTCTAAAAAATTACCAAAAATATAGAATATTATAACTAAGACAAAAATGCAATTAAAAGTTTCTAAAACCTTTTTATTAATTTTATATTAAATTTTAAAGTTGTTCAAAAACCCTAAAATCCTATAAAATCAAAATTAAGACTTTTTGAAAACTTTTTGTGATGTAAACCTCAAGTTACTTAAATAAAACCTAAAAACTATTTTTTTGGATTTTTAAAATGCTTTTTGCTATTTTTAATTAACTTTCTAAAAATTAAACTAAAAATAATCCTAATATATAAATAAAATACGGGAAAAATAAACTTTTTGGACAGAAAAGTCCTAAAACCTAATACAATCCTAAGAAAATTGCTAAACAGTAAAAACCTCAAAGAAATAAGCTTAAAACAGCTTAATTATAAGCTGTTAGCTAAATAAGCTACAAACCAAACAACCCTTATATATTAAACAAACCAAAGAGTTACCAGTCAAAGTCCCTAGGGCAGTTGGTTAACACGTTTGGTTGTGGGAGGAGTGGCGCAGGTTCGAGTCCTGGCCACGTCCTTTTTGGTTATTATTTTTTTTTTCTTTTTAACTTTTTAAAACACAAACCTGTTGACTCTTAACTCACAAAAACACAAACACAATTTAATTCAAACAAGATTAAGACAATCTGGACCAAAAAAACGTGCTCAGTTCTCCTTTGTTTCTGATGAACACAAGTGATATTCTTCACTTGTGCAGTTTAAAGACAAGAGGGCTTGTCTTGTGATTTTTGGTGGTGATTTTGGAGGATAACAGGCACCCTTATACTCCTTTTGAGTATGAGGAGTCAAGAAAAACACAAATCAAGTAAGTTCTAAGCAAAATCAAGCACAAAAGATCAAAAATAAGCAATTGAATGTTGCTGATATACTAGGTCTAGGTCTGGTGGGTATATGCAGATTTTCTAGGCACAAAAGTGAAACTCAAACCTTAAGATCTTGCATACAAGTCCACAATCTAGCATACAACTGATTCACAACCCTAGAACTACCTAATATCTAACAGATTATCACACTTGGAGACTCAAATTCACACTAAAATAACAACAAAAGGCAGTTTTCTGATTTTACACCATTTTCTTCAAACTTTATCATGCAAATGTGTTTAATCTTAACCAAACTGAAAGTTAAACTAACAAACAACCTAAAGTTACTATATTGAGTGAGTCTGAACAAGTTTTAAACCAAATTCATATATTTAACACCTACTTAAGCCTTAATCCAAACACACCTTTAAAAAACTGAAATTGATTTTTACAAAGCAAAACCTTCCAAAACCTAATCAAACTTACTTAGCAAGACCTAAACATGCATAACAAGCTTAAATGAGCCTATTTAGACAGCAATATTCATCATTCAAACAAGTTCATGCAAAATCACATAAACAAGCAACTTTCTGAAAACTGATAAATGAGCCAAGAATTTTACCTTGAGGGACCTACATCCAGGTCCCTCAGTGACTGCTAGTCACCTCCCACAAGCTCGGGCTTGTGCTGAACCCTTGACAAACCAACAAGCTCAAACCTGCTAAGAGAAAATGAAACAAAAACAAAACAATACTTTCTGATTTTTCTGAAAACTTACAAACCTTTTTCAAAATCTTTCCTTAAACTCTTTTCTTTTTCAAAAACACTTAAACCAATCAGGATTACAAACCTGCAAACCAAAACCTTTGAAACAAGTTTTTACCAAAAACTTTACCAAATTTCAGAAACCTTGTTTCTGAAAATTCAAACACCAAATGTTTGAATAAGTTATCAATGGAACTCAGTTTTTAGCTTTCAACACAACACACAACTTTTAACAAACATAAAAAGGAATTACACTTGATTTAACAAACACCAAACTTTTATTTCATTAAAAAGGGATTACAAATGAGAAAGCTTAAAAACTGGAACAAAAGTAAAGGGACACATACGTCTCCTTTATATACTACTAAGAAGAACTATCTAGAAAAACAGAAACCCTAATCTTGAAAGTCCTATAATGCCCTTGGTCTTCAAATTTTGAACTTGGTCAAAATCGTCCATGTGATCATGTGTGATATGCCAGCTACTGAAATTTGATCTTGAGTGTTAAATTGTGCTTGGGGTCAAAGGAATAAAGCTGGGTCGTTGGTTTGGTCGGGTTTAGGGTTTTGAGGAAAAGGGACGGGGCAGGGGAGGGTCCTACCCTCACATGGGGTTGTCTAGGGTCACGTTTTGAGTGTGGGTTTTGGTGAGATTAAAATTAATTTGTGATCTGGAGAAGTTGAGACAAAAACCCTTTGGATTGGATTTAATTGAACCTGGGTAATTAGGGTTTAAGAGGGTGATTAGGGGTAGTTTAATCCAAATTGGGGATTAAGGTTTTTTAAAATATGTGTTTGGTGGGAAAGTGGGGAAAGTTGACTAGGGTTTGACCCAGTATTTAAATAAACTTGGGTATTTGGGCTGGACGGGTTGGGTAATGGGTAATGGGTTTGGGTAAATGGGTGGGTATGGTGAGGTGTCAAGTTCAGGTTGGTGGTGGTGGTTTGGTTAGTTGGCAGAAAAGACCCCCAAGCTTCCTTGATTTGTTCATGTTGTAATATATGGCTATCAACGCCCATTTTCCACTTAACAACTTTTGGCAATTTGTCAAAAATGGCACAAATACTTCCAAACTTTTTCCAAGGGCTTCAAATGCTATTCTTGGATTCTTCAAGGACTGATCTTGTAATATCTTCAAACTTTAGGGACCCTATTCATACTTTTGAATATTTGAGGGGTATAAAGTGTAAATCTTCAAAGGTTGAGGGACTAAAGTTGCCAATCTTCAATTCTTCAAGGACTATTTTTGGAAATTCAAAACTTGGGCCCGGTTCATTGTGCGGCTTCGTTTCCCGTGTTCGTTTTTGATTGATTCTTGTGATAATTTGCCAATTCCTCAATATCCGTACCTAAAAATACACAAGTAACAAACACGAGCATATATTTGGTATAATTAATGATATTTAATGCATTTTAAGCCCTAATTGGACGATGAGACTATGTATAAAAGCAGTCTCATCACTCCCCCATACTAAACCATTGCCGTGCCCTCACGCAATGCTAGAATAAAGTATCGTAGCATCTCCAAAATTCAATTTTATTCACTTTATTGGAATGATAAACTAGCTACACTACTACTACTTGCGTTTTAGACATAATGTACGATTTTCATCGCAAAATGGGACGTTTAGGTTCATAGAATAAGAACACGTGAATGCTTTGTTAGAAATAATTTCATCGTCCTCGATTTTCACCTTAAGTCCATGCCAAGCGTGCAACGAGATCATTGTCATTATAAGTTAGTAATGCTAACACTACTCATATGCCCTAATCACGTACTTATCCTCCCATTATTCCTAAGTTGTATCTCTTATATTTTATTATGTCTTGAATGATCACGAGGATACATTGTTGACTTATGCGATAATAGTGATTTAGGTCTAAAAATAGAGTCCTAACGGTGTAACTAAGACCATCAAATCAATAACCCCTCCTAATAGACAACGATGTCAAAAAATTAAGTTGACAAGAAGAATCGATAAACACGGTTTTATAACGGTTTTGAACATGAGACTTATTACCAAGACTTTTATACGCCCCTAACGGAAGGGCCTTATTATCTTTGGTTTACCTCCATCTTTTATTCAACTTCGCCATGAAGCTTTTATTATGACTTCGGTCTTGCCTTGACTTTTATTATCCGCCATCATCGGTGGTTTTATTAGCCAAAGACGTATATCCTCACGCTAAAGCGAATTTTGGATCTTTAAAGTGTCGAAGATTAAGGCTTGATTCACTTTCAATTTTGCATAGATTTTAGGCCTTGTGGGGCTTCAAATTGTTTGCTTGATTTAGGTGAGCACTTGAAATCTTATTATTGGGTGAAGCTTTCGATTATTCGGGTTTCCAATACTTCAAAACCGTGACGTTGGCGATACCTTAATGTCTTCCCAATTTAATTACACGGAAGCTACTAGAAAAGACTAGAAACCTAACAATCCTAACTAAACCGCTAAGTCAATATTTATTAAGCAAAAAAATATTTACAAGCGAAGGGAGAATAAGCAAATAACGAGAACACATGAGTTTTTGAAAGAATACGAGTTCTCTACGTTTAGCATAGTAACTTATAATTAACTCTATCATTTCTCGTCCTCATTTAAGAGACTTAGCCTAATGTGTAGTTAAGGAATCAAAGCTAAGTGCTCAACACGCACAGTCGAGTCAAAAATTACTCTTATTCTCGCCATCGGAAAACCTACATTCGTGTCTTCAAACACTTATAAAACATGAGAAAAATTTTAAAATTTGGCCATTTTTAGCCTTATTTTGCAAGAAAACGATAAACAAAAAGATATACTTTGGAAAGCGTGAAGGTTTGGCAAGGCAAGTATCTATTCACCCCCCCATACTAAAGTTAAACATTGTCCTCAATGTTTCGAGTCTAGGGGTGCAAACACCCCCATACTAGAGACGTAGTCGAATGCCTAATCTAGCATGGAAAGGGTGTAACCAAAAAATTAATAGCCGTTTATGAAGTGTGCTAAAAACCTAAGGTTATAACATCAAAGGATATATCATTTGGATATTGAGAAAGTCTTCAAAGCAAACGATCGAGTGCTCCCATAAAACGAACACGAGAGGCTCCAATCGTGAAGATCATGATCTAAAAACCACAATGCACAAACAACCACGGAACAAAGGTTGGAAGGGCACTAATCCCCTCACATTAACTAATTAGAAAGCAATAATATGTACATGGATAAGCATGGGTCTCCCCCACGAGGCACCTTGTTTTTGATAACCGAGTCAAAAGCTCGACTCGAATCCCCATAAATGTGATCATTTAGGGATAACATGGTGTGGTCAATTTTTGGTGGGGCTTACATGATAAACAAGGCCCAAAAACAACCGGTATAAAGGACTAAGTCCTTTGATGGTGCAAAATACCGGGATCGAAGATGGCGTTCTCGTTTTCATTGGAAAAACAAATCAACGCCACTTCATCATGTGCCAACAAAAACTCAAAGAGTTTCAAGAAAATAGGTGAGAAGAAATAGAAGGGTGGGATAATGGGTAGGTCTCTAAAAACATGAGCTACTCGAGGTAGACTCGCACCAATCAAATGAAAAGATTTTCCATTTATTGCATCGGTGGAAGACCAAGATTTCCCTTTATAAGCAATTCCAAGATCAAATATCTTGTCCTCGGTGGAGAAAGGGAGGGAACATAAGGGGATTCCTCCACACTAAGTCCACACAAAGCATCGTCAAAAGGAGAAGACGAGCTTGTAGTAGTCAAAACACGTGGTGATGACGGAGTTAGCATTGTAGAAAAATCTTTTAAATTCAATTTAAAATCTATTCCTTTTTCATCTTTAAAACTCTCCTTGTGAAAACTCGATTTGATTATGTCAAAAATATTTGGTGTTTCTAAAGCAATGTTAGTCACACTAAAAATTCTCACATTATGAAACCGTTTTGGTAAAGGTGGTGGCAAGTTTTCAAAACGTTTGTCAACAAAGAAAACTCCCCCATCGGGATCAACGTATTCATCATCCGAAGAATCACTCGAGATTGGAATCGTAGGCTTAACACTCTTAACCTCCACCGGCGGAGGGGACGGAACTTCATTTTTATCAACAACTCCTAAAACTCTATTTGAAATCTTTTTGCAAATGTTTTTGATGGGATTGACATTGTACAAAGATGTGATAGAATACACATGAGAAAGAGTGGAGTTTTGGGATGCATTAATGACGAGTTCTTCCTCATTGAAACGAAGAGTGATTTTTCTTGCATGCACATCGATAAGTGCTCTCGAGGTATCCAAAAAAGATCGACCTAAAATTAACGGAACTTTAGGATCGATAGGAATGTCAACAACAATAAAGTCTACATGATAGTAGAACTTTCCAACTTTCACAAAGACGTCCTCGGCTACTCCACAAGCTAGAATCATAGAATGATCGGCCATTTCGATTGACATTCTTGAAGGAGTGAGATTGGGAAGATTGAGCGATTTAAAAATCTCAAGAGGCATCAAATTAATACTAGCACCAAGATCGGCCAAGGCGTAGTATTCTTCCATGTCTTGTATAGCACATGGGATTAAAAACTTTCCAGGATCACCGACTTTTTGAGGTATGCGGCTTAGAAAAACCGAAGAACAACTAGACGATTTTTGCAATTTTTCCTTGTTATTCAACATACTTTTGAAGTTCGCGGCAAATCGAGGCATCATGACTAAGGCGTCGGCAAAACTTATATTGAAATGCAAGTCACGAAACATTTTCATAAAGAGTTCAAATTGATAATTATTTCGTTCTTGTGCCTTTTCCTTGTCTCGTCTTGAAGGGTAGGGTAAAGGTGGTGTGGGTTGGGGCATAGTGGGCAAAGGCATCGGCCTTGGAATCTCGGGTTCCATAATGGGTGTAGGTTCAACCGTAGGTGTGGTTTGAGCGGTACTTTGTGGGCTTGTAATTTGCTCCTTTTCTACCAACACCTCGGGTTCTTTCTCTTTTTCGTTCTCCATAGAAGTAACTTGGACGAGAAATGCGTTCTTTGAAAGTTTTACCACTACGAGTAGTAATAACCTTCAATTCTCCTTTCGGGTTCACGATGGTATCACTAGGAAGACCACCCGAAGAAGAGGGCTTACACATGATAGCTTCAAACATTTTAGCCATTCGGTCTTCAAACTTAGATTTCCTAGCATCCGCTTTTAACAACTCTTGCTTAATCTCATGTTGACCTTGCTCCGTTTTTTGTTGATTTTGTTGGAGACGTGTGACATTTCCTTCCATTTTATTAGCATGAGTTTTAAGTTCATTAGCAAGTTCGTTTTTAAGCTCGTTTTTCAACTCGGACCTTAAGCTAACCATTTCACGTTGCATGTTATCAAACTTAGCATCATTAGCCTTAGCATAATTCAAAAATACTCCTTGAAGATTTTTGGTGTGATCATTTTGAAAACCTTGTGAAGTAGTTTGAAAATCACGGTTTTGGTTTTGATTAGAAACTTGCCCATTTCCACTTTGATAATTACCCTTGTTATAATTCCTTTGATTTCCTTGGTAATTTCCACCTTGGTTGTTGTTGCGATAATTATTAGCATTTTGATTTGGTGGAGCTTGAATTTGGCGGGAACCTTGACCGATTTGGTTATAAGTTCCCGTGGCTACATAAGCACTCGAAGTGTTACCATCCGCGGTAATGCACTCGGAAAGATCATGAGCTCCACCACACGACAAACAACTCTTAGAAACCGCTTTAACCGAAGCGGAATTCGAAGCTTCTTGAGCTTTCCAATGGGACATAAGGGTCAAAAACCTATCGAAAAACCGATTCTCCTCATTTGCTTCATCTTTCAAGGCATTGATACTACGAGACGATGATGAGCCCATTTTGGCAACACTCGGTGTGTTACGAGGGCTATAAACCTTAGACCTATTCTCAATTATGACCAAAGCTTCTTCAACCGTTTTACACAAAAAATTACCACCCGCAGCGGCATTCAAATAATCTCTTTCATGATCGTTAAGTCCATTGTAAAACGTGTCTATTTGGTGCAAGTCGGAAAAACCGTGATGAGGACATTCATGTAACATCTCCTTAAACCTATTCCAAGCCGTAGAAAAACTTTCATTTGATTCTTGTGAAAATTTAGAAATCTCATTTTTTAAATGCGTAGTCTTAGAGGGCGGAAAAAATTGGTTCACAAACTTTGAAACGAGATCCTTCCACGTCAATATAGAATTGGGTGGCTCTTTCTCTAACCAAATTTTAGCGGGCCCCGCTAAGGAATACGGAAAAAGCATCATCTTAATCGAGTCATTCGAGACATCCTTGAATTTGCACGTGGTGGTAAGACGATTAAATTGGCGGATATGGTTGTGGGGATTGTCCTTCTCATCACCACGGAATTTGTTGTTTTGGATCATCGACAACAAACCCGTTTTCACCTCAAAATTCTCCGCAAGGATAGCGGGAATCACAATAGCTTCTCCATAACCCTCGGTGGGTGCTTGAAGTAAATCCATCATAGTTCGATTCGCCATGGTAGGTGCTTCTCGTACAATGGGTTCGTCAATAGGAGACTCCTCACTAGAATGAGTTGGAGTGGGAGTTTTGTTCTTTCGTCTACGTGCACGTTTTGCTTGATTACGAGTTAGCATAAACGTCACGTACAACGAGGAGACGAGCAAAGAAGATTCTTTTTGGTATTTTGAATTTTTCAATTTTTTTGTGGTTTTTGATGGTATTAACTTTTTTTGGAAATTGGTGAATGTATTAGGTAGACAAAAATCTACAAATCTCCTCCTTAATCAAATCTCTTGATTAAAGAAGCCTCAAGGAATGAAAACGATCACGTGAAGTGAACGCCTTCGATGACTTTAGAACGATGGTGGAACAACAAATCGTTTAAGAGGGTTTAATCAATAGAAACCAAGAAAATATATATGATATGTAATAATACTTTGGGCGGAAAAACCCTCGATTCACTCTCAAAATCAAATACGCACAAGCAAGCGGAGGAAACGAGGCGGCGCGAAGCACTTAAGAGCCTTTTTCCTTTAGGTCGTGAAATACAACCGCCATATACCCACCTTATAGTTTGTATTATCAAAATCAAGCTTCTCGAAAGTATTTATCTATTTTTGCCTTTTTTCTTTGGTTTGAGATTCGAATACAATGATTGGGTAATGACCTCCCAAGTCAAGTTGTGATTTCTCACGTATTTGGAGTACTTGTGAATTTATTGTTCTACGTATACAATATATTAATAGTATTCACACAAAAACCAAAAAACGATAATACGTATTAGTAGAGTGCTACTAATACAAATACTAATTATGGCTAGTATAAAAAACAACAATGGTTCAATCAAAACACAACACGCCTCCCCGGCAGCGGCGCCAAAATGATGTTGAATATTTTTACCCCTTTAGGAAAAGGAAGGCAAAAGCGGTAAGTATTAAGTGTACGTTTAGGAAAATGTAAACACTTATGACCCTTAAGTGGGGATCGTTCTCTCGAGGAGGCACGTGTGTTGTGTAATGAATGGTGATTAATGTTTGTGATTATTAACAAGAAGAAAAGAGAATAGAAAGGAAAGAAAAGACGGTTACGAAAACGGATTAAACTAAGACGAAAACGCGTTCACGTAAAACCGTGAAAAACTACAAAATAAAAATTTTAACCTAAAAATTCCTTAAAATTTACTAAAAATCCACAATATTATTCTAAGAGTTTACAAAAAATCCAAACTTGCTAAAACCTTTTAATTAATTAAATAATGACTTTTTAATGCTAGTTAAAGCCCTAAAAATCACAGTTAATTATTAAAAAGCCCTAAACAAGATTTTCAAGTTTGTAAACCTCAAAAATAACCTAATTAAGCTAAAAACTATTTTTAAAAATTTTAAAACCAAATTAAACTATTTTTAAACACTTAAAAACTATTAAAATCTATTAAAACTTAAATTAATTCTAAAAAATAAATGAAAAGTCCTAAAAAGATTTGGAAAGTTACAAAGTTCCTAATTTAGTGTCTACAATCTAGGAAAAATGAAAAAAGTAGAAAAAACAAACTTTCTATTTTTAGTAATAAAATAATATTAAAATAATCAAAAAAATAAAAAGTTTATATAAAATTTCTAAAAAATTACCAAAAATTTAGAATATTATAACTAAGACAAAAATGCAATTAAAAGTTTCTAAAACCTTTTTATTAATTTTATATTATATTTTAAAGTTGTTCAAAAACCCTAAAATCCTATAAAATAAAAAATAAGACTTTTTGAAAACTTTTTGTGATGTAAACCTCAAGTTACTTAAATAAAACCTAAAAACTATTTTTTGGGATTTTTAAAATGCTTTTTGCTATTTTTAATTAACTTTCTAAAAATTAAACTAAAAATAATCCTAATAAATAAATAAAATACGGGAAAAATAAACTTTTTGGACAGAAAAGTCCTAAAACCTAATACAATCCTAAGAAAATTGCTAAACAGTAAAAACCTCAAAGAAATAAGCTTAAAACAGCTTAATTATAAGCTGTTAGCTAAATAAGCTACAAACCAAACAACCCTTATATATTAAACAAACCAAAGAGTTACCAGTCAAAGTCCCTAGGGCAGTTGGTTAACACGTTTGGTTGTGGGAGGAGTGGCGCAGGTTCGAGTCCTGGCCACGTCCTTTTTGGTTATTATTTTTTTTTCTTTTTAACTTTTTAAAACACAAACCCGTTGACTCTTAACTCACAAAAACACAAACACAATTTAATTCAAACAAGATTAAGACAATCTGGACCAAAAAAACGTGCTCAGTTCTCCTTTGTTTCTGATGAACACAAGTGATATTCTTCACTTGTACAGTTTAAAGACAAGAGGGCTTGTCTTCTGATTTTTGGTGGTGATTTTGGTGGATAGCAGGCACCCTTATACTCCTTTTGAGTATGAGGAGTCAAGAAAAACACAAATCAAGCAAGTTCTAAGCAAAATCAAGCACAAAAGATCAAAAATAAGCAAATGAATGTTGCTGATATACTAGGTCTAGGTCTGGTGGGTATATGCAGATTTTCTAGGCACAAAAGTGAAACTCAAACCTTAAGATCTTGCATACAAGTCCACAATCTAGCATACAACTGATTCACAACCCTAGAACTACCTAATATCTAACAGATTATCACACTTGGAGACTCAAATTCACACTGAAATAGCAACAAAAGGCAGTTTTCTGATTTTACACCATTTTCTTCAAACTTTATCATGCAAATGTCTTTAATCTTAACCAAACTGAAAGTTAAACTAACAAACAACCTAAAGTTACTATATTGAGTGAGTCTGAACAAGTTTTAAACCAAATTCATATATTTAACACCTACTTAAGCCTTTATCCAAACACACCTTTAAAAAATTGAAATTGGTTTTTACAAAGCAAAACCTTCCAAAACCTAATCAAACTTACTTAGCAAGACCTAAACATGCATAACAAGCTTAAATGGGCCTATTTAGACAGCAATATTCATCATTCAAACAAGTTCATGCAAAATCACATAAACAAGCAACTTTCTGAAAACTGATAAATGAGCCAAGAATTTTACCTTGAGGGACCTACATCCAGGTCCCTCAGTGACTGCTAGTCACCTCCCACAAGCTCGGGCTTGTGCTGAACCCTTGACAAACCAACAAGCTCAAACCTGCTAAGAGAAAATGAAACAAAAACAAAACAATACTTTCTGATTTTTCTGAAAACTTACAAACCTTTTTCAAAATCTTTCCTTAAACTCTTTTCTTTTTCAAAAACACTTAAACCAATCAGGGTTACAAACCTGCAAACCAAAACCTTTGAAACAAGTTTTTACCAAAAACTTTACCAAATTTCAGAAACCTTGTTTCTGAAAATTCAAACACCAAATGTTTGAATAAGTTACCAATGGAACTCAGTTTTTAGCTTTCAACACAACACACAACTTTTAACAAACATAAAAAGGAATTACACTTGATTTAACAAACACCAAACTTTTATTTCATTAAAAAGGGATTACAAATGAGAAAGCTTAAAAACTGGAACAAAAGTAAAGGGACACATACGTCTCCTTTATATACTACTAAGAAGAACTATCTAGAAAAACAGAAACCCTAATCTTGAAAGTCCTATAATGCCCTTGGTCTTCAAATTTTGAACTTGGTCAAAATCGTCCATGTGATCATGTGTGATATGCCAGCTACTGAAATTTGATCTTGAGCGTTAAATTGTGCTTGGGGTCAAAGGAATAAAGCTGGGTCGTTGGTTTGGTCGGGTTTAGGGTTTTGAGGAAAAGGGACGGGGCAGGGGAGGGTCCTACCCTCACATGGGGTTGTCTAGGGTCACGTTTTGAGTGTGGGTTTTGGTGAGATTAAAGTTAATTTGTGATCTGGAGAAGTTGAGACAAAAACCCTTTGGATTGGATTTAATTGAACCTGGGTAATTAGGGTTTAAGAGGGTGATTAGGGGTAGTTTATTCCAAATTGGGGATTAAGGTTTTTTAAAATATGTGTTTGGTGGGAAAGTGGGGAAAGTTGACTGGGGTTTGACCCAGTATTTAAATAAACTTGGGTATTTGGGCTGGACGGGTTGGGTAATGGGTAATGGGTTTGGGTAAATGGGTGGGTATGGTGAGGTGTCAAGTTCTGGTTGGTGGTGGTGGTTTGGTTAGTTGGCATAAAAGACCCCCAAGCTTCCTTGATTTGTTCATGTTGTAATATATGGCTATCAACGCCCATTTTCTACTTAACAACTTTTGGCAATTTGTCAAAAATGGCACAAATACTTCCAAACTTTTTCCAAGGGCTTCAAATGCTATTCTTGGATTCTTCAAGGACTGATCTTGTAATATCTTCAAACTTTAGGGACCCTATTCATAATTTTGAATATTTGAGGGGTATAAAGTGTAAATCTTCAAAGGTTGAGGGACTAAAGTTGCCAATCTTCAATTCTTCAAGGACTATTTTTGGAAATTCAAAACTTGGGCCCGGTTCATTGTGCGGCTTCGTTTCTCGTGTTCGTTTTTTATTGATTCTTGTGATAATTTGCCAATTCCTCAATATCCGTACCTAAAAATACACAAGTAACAAACACGAGCATATATTTGGTATAATTAATGATATTTAATGCATTTTAAGCCCTAATTGGACGATGAGACTATGTATAAAAGCAGTCTCATCAGTAAGCAGATGCATCAATTTGTGATTCTTTGATGAACATGTGCTCTAAATGTGGGGACTTTGGACTTGTTCACTAAAGTCCTCAATACCCATTCTAGTGTAGCTACTTCTTGAACAACCGCTCTAAGCTTGATCTAGAACAATCACTACCACCAGTTCCGGCTTAACGCAATTTGACCCCACCTACCACACTATATCCTCAGCAGCTAAATTTGCCCGAGCGACGGTGTGATCAATCTGGGCACTTTCTTTCATCACATTACCGAGCCACCCAGTTAGATGAAGTGGACCTTTCCCTACACCATGCTCAATCTGTGTGGTTCCTATATATATAAATTAGACCCACCCATTGCAGTCCACGCAAAACCCATCACAACTCCAATTGGTGTCTGATCATACATGCATTGAGCATTATAGATTGTGATATTAGTTGCTTCATTACATGTTACACCAATAAGCTACCAGAGATCAGCTATTCTAGGGTCAGAGAAGAATTGCACCATCTCAGCGTGGTGTTGATTCTGGACCTATGTATGCAAGCTCAGATAGCTCCATGCAGCTGTAGAAGCAAAAAACTATAATGTAAATGTTGTGGCTACTTCGGAAATCTGACTCTATTACGCTAGAAAAGGAACAATCAATATTACATGTCGAGGAACATATGGAACTCTTATTTATGCTGTTAATCCAAGTAAGCTATTAACCTCCTATATTCCTTGAATGAGTTTGTTGACTCTGTAATTTACTCATTTTCGAGAATACTAATTAAAAACTGTTATGGCTACTGTTGTTTAAAGGGATTTTTGGCCACTGCGTTCTAACAGGGTGTTTGGTATTGTTGTTTATATGGAGGAGTTCTAACACCAGATAGCAGACATCGTGAAATCTACAGATCGACCCATTTGAACCGACTCATTCGGTGCATTTCTTTCTTAGTTACTTATCAAAAGTACTTTTGATAAATTATTTAATCATTGAATATTTAATTGGATAAATTTTGTACTGTTTTTGGTGGTGTGCTACATCATTGGATGGCAAAAGCATAAATGTATATTATTAAACGATGTAGCTCAAGAAAAATCTGTGGTATTTGAAGCTGCCACTATTGAGGATACGATGTACCATAGTGTGTTTGTTTTGCTTCACTGATTACCAAATCTTATTTATACACGTGTCTTATGATTAAGGATTGTGAAAAAGTGAACATTTGATTTATATGTGGAATAAAACACTTGCTTCTTATCTTTCAGTTTAAATCTCAACAGCACCTCTTGAAAGGGTTCGTATAAAAACCCATCTTAAAAAATAATAAATAAAAATTTAGCGTTACTTAAACGCACACTATAACTAAAATATACTAGAAGTTAAATTAAAAATACAATAAACTAAAAGCGCATAATAAATAAAGCCTCTGGAACAACAACAAAAACGACCCCGCCCGTTGGGCGGGTTATGACGTTAGTATATATATATATATATATATATATATATATATATATATATATATATATATATATATATATATATATATATATATATATATATATATATATATATATATATATATATATATATATATATATATATATATATATATATATATATATATATATATATATATGGCTCTAACTCTATAAGAAGCGAGTAGTAAGATAAACTGATCTTTGAGGACAAAGATCCTGTTTAGGGGTAAATGCTGTGACAATCCGTCAATTTATGGTCCATATTTTATTCTCAAGTATTATTTAAAATCATTATTTTATTATTAATTTATGAACTCACTCACTTTTGGGAAGGAATAAGGGTTTACGTCTTAAATTAGCATCGACTGCGTCTAAACCGGAGGACTCTACGTTATGTGCTTACGTTTACATACACCGTTTTGGTGACAGTTCGACATGTCAGGAAATAAATTTATCCTTGAATATTATTTTGGATTTTTAAATTTGTGTTGGTTCATAAACTCACAAATTTACGAGAAGAGATTAGGACTTATGTGCATAATTTAACGTCCTTTACAACTAAACCGGAAACCCTAGGTTTACGTATTTACGTTTTTGATGAGACAATTTTTATTAGATTCGTTTTGTGTCATTGATTCATAATTTATAAAAACGTTTTTCGTAAACCGACCCGAGGGCACGCAAATCGAGGAAACTAGAATCGAAGAGTACCCGTATATAGTGGAGATGAGACAAGTGGGACCCTTGTCCCACCCCCACAACTAAACGGCCAAAACAAGCCACCAACACACCTTGGTGGTAAGTTTATACACAATCAAGGACACTTGTCCTTTACTCTTGCCAAAAACACTTAAACACTAAACTAGCAAACTTAAAACCATTTCTCTCATAGTTCAACATGCAAAACCACAAAAATCTCTCTCTCTCTTGGCTCATTTGTGCCGTCCCATATCACCCCAAAACACCATCATTTGATCAAGTTTCTACCACAAATCTTGTGTTTAAACTTGATCAAGATAAAAACCCTTTGAAGACTTGTAGATTGGAGGTGATCTTAACAACTAGCAAGGATATTTAATGAAGATCAAGGGCTGATTTTTCAAAGATTCTACAAATACTTGGTGATCATAGAAGTGGTGTTGATATCTCATAAGATTGGTTACCCAAAACCAAGTCTTGTTCATCCAAATACTCATCATTTCATCACTTTGGTGATATAGAGATTATTTCTTCCTATCATCTTGTTATTTTGAAAATGTAATCTAGTATTTTCTTCATTTATGTATATGTATATGATGATGAATGATGATCAAAATATTATGTGGGGATTTGGTGTTGATAAATTTGGTTAAAAAGATTAAAAGCTACATGAAAGGATGTTAAAATCATGGCTAAAAATGTAGGCTGTATAAAACAGTAAAGAACTATATGATAACTTGTTTAAACTGCTTGTATAATTTAATATACATTAAGGTATGCGACTTGTACATATGTGAGAGTTGGCCACACAATGGAATCCATAAAATGAGTGAGATATGATCAAAACAATATTGAAGTTCAAATCTGTATAGTCTGTTTTGGACGAACTGTTAGAGACACATAGAAGTTGATTGAGCAGTAGCTAAAATGGAGTTAATTGTAGCACGTATCATGTAGTTTGTTCTTCCCAAAAATGAGCTTCTATATCCTTGTATAACTCAAGATATGGTAAAAATGGTGAAAGTGAAATTCATAATCAGATTTGTAAAATAAAAGTATATATTATAAAATTATTACTCAAATAAAACTAATATAAAATATATACCTAAAACCCACTAACTTATATATTACTTATAAATAAGTATAAACTTTGAAAAATAAATGGGACATTTTATAAAAATGGAAATTTGATAATTTTTATAAGTTATAAAACTATATACATAAGTTTTACGTCTTTTCGGCCAAAACCGGAAGATTAACGTTTTCGTCAATTAAAAATTAGACGGTCGCACCCGTCTAATGTAAACTTTTTATAACTCATATACTGATGTATAAGTACATTTGACAAGTAAAAACCGATAAAACCCGAGCTTTATAACTTATGGACATTAACGGGCCAAAGTAGCCTTATTGGACTATTGACCCAACTAGTTTGGATAAACATTAATGGACTTACTCATTGGGCTTAACCCACTTGGGCCCAAGATATGAGTAAAGGTCTGGTATTAAAAGTATAAATGGACTAATATAATGTATTAGGCTTTTAATGGGCTTATTGAGCCTCAATATGGAATTGGATTGAAACTAGTGTAACTAGTAAAAAATTTGACTAACACATAACACTATAATGTTGAATGAAGATATAAAAACCCACTTGATCATAATCATACTTATGATATCATCATATATATACATAGCCATTGTTTTTATAAATTCATTGGACAAGATTCAAAGACCGAGTATTATTTGTCTAGGTTTCCGTGATTGAAGCACGTACCGTACATCCAAATCGCTGATAACCCGCCTTTCCCCATCAACGTGAGTTCATAGCCTCGCACTCTTTTAAATGTTTTTATGAAATGTTTTATAAACCCGCGAGGGAGATAACATGTTAGTTTAATAAACTAGGACACCAGTTGTCCCGATTGTTTGCTTATTGATTTGGACCCGAATGATTATATGACCCGATGAATGATTATATGACCCGACGAATGAAATGAAATGGATTATTATTAGTTAGGTTATGTCACTAAAAGTCCCATTAGCATGAGTTGTGAACTACGGGGATTTGGTAGATGCTTATCCATATAATAGTACTATTTGGGGAAGATCACCCCAGTCCGCGCCTTGACGGTTGATCCCCGTCGTGCCACATTGATTGATAAGCGAATTTATGTATGAGAAGAATTATATAAGCGTGATTATTGTGATGAAACGCTGTTTTAGATGGGAAAATGAGGGTCGGGTTAGCTACCCGTTGTTTGGTATAGTAAGGTAGCAATGTCATGCGGCTTATAATAATCCAATAACGAAATACTGCTATACGCATTAAATTACAATATATTGCCTGACTAGCAATACGGGGTCTTATTATTGATATTATGTTCGTGTTTTGGTTTTACATTACCATATTCGTATAACGGTTTTTATTTAACTCTATACAACGTTATAAAACGTATTGTATGATGTTTTTACGACATTGGTTCGTATAATGGTTTTGAAGGCAAAAGCCTATAGTATGATTTACAACAAAGATTTGCATAAAATGTTTTTGGCTTATTTTATGGCCTACGACAAAGAATTGTACAAAATGGTTTCAGGTAATAATTTTATACCGGTGACATATTAATGGATTTCATTTAACTCTATGAATTCACTCGGCGTCTTCGCTGACCTTTTCTTTTAACATGTTTTATCTCAGGTACTTGAAGGTAATTCTCGGTAAGACGACAAGAATTTATGGCCCGCAATTAAATAACAATTTCCATTCAAATGTTTTGTAAAATTATATGAAATACTATGACTTGGGACCTATGTAATTTGATATTTATGAATGGAAAATGCTTTATTATGAAACGACGCGATTTTTAAGCGTTGTTTATGATTTGAGTAATGTGATATCCCGTAACACCGACGACTCTTCCGCTGAACTAAAGTGTGAACATTTGGGGGTGTTATCGTTTGGTACCAGAGCTCTCGTTATAGAGAACGAAAGACTTTTAAAACCAAGATTTTGAATAACAAATTTCAAAATCTTTTAACTATAAACATTTTTCTCAAAATGTCTAAAAGTCTTTTGACTATAACGGTGCCGAAGAATTCCCGAGTTACCGACAAGGCCAGACTAAGAAGTGTTATTTTAATATATATATATATATATATATATATATATATATATATATATATATATATATATATATATATATATATATATATATATAACTTGGATTATATATATATGATGTAATTTGATTGCATGATTTTTTGATGATTATTTTAAGTATTTATACGAGGTATTTATATGACGTAGATTGTCACAAGAAACCCTAACTCCCCAAGCAAATCAATCGAAGCTATTCCCGTAGGAATTTTAGCTATTCTAGATCTAAACCAAGTGTGGATATTTATAATCCCAACAAAATGGTTGATATTCGTAGAAATGTTGATATTAGTTGTTTGTGATATTAAAGATGAATTGGCGAGATTAAAGCTGATATCGATGTCATGACGATCTTTCCTTATAGAGAGGAGTTTGACAAAACGTTACCACCTGGAAAAGTGTCATCAGATTCGTTGTCACCCAATTCTTAAATTGAAATCGAAAGGGTGAATGTTGCACTTGAGGCTGTCATTGGAACCATTACCCAAAAGCCTCGTGCCACTGGTACCTTTCTGAGAAGTCTAATTGAATGTATGAGTCATTTCATACTAGTGACTCATTTGATAACTATTGTTGTAAGAGCTATATGATTGGAAATTAAGTGATATTCGTATTAAGCTTTTATTTCCCCTTCAAGGTCTAAGAATAAGGTTGAAAGTATTAGAGAATGAGGTAGGATATCGCATTGAGTATAAGTTGGTTGAAACTTGAATAAAGTTAAATTTAACTCGTATGAAATATGAAATTGTTAGGAGGAAGTCGTTAAGTCATGTGATTGAATTGTAAGGTTTTAAATGATTGTTGTTTCGTATTAAGGATTGTTCCTAGGCCATTATCCAATGACGAGGATGTCCAGTGTCCGAGAAATAAATTGAAGAAATCTTCTTCTGAATTAGGACCAATGGATCTTCCAGGACAGGTGGAACACCTAATGACTCTTGTAGATTAGTATTCATTGTGATATCTTTTTAAAATCCCTAACTTAACTGAGACATCAGTTGGTAAGATGAGTTCTTGGAATTGTATAAAATAGTTACACGTAATGTGTTACGGTACAATTTTGACTTGTTGTGATTAATGAAAAGACTACCTTTGATTGCTAAATCCGACATGTATCGATGTTATCTATCTTTTATTGCTTCATCCTAATGTTCGCATTAGTGATGCAACCATTGAACAAGCACTCGTCTCGGTTTGAGTTGCGTTGTAAATTCTTCTCTTTGTATTCCTGAGTGCCATCGAGGTCATGAACCTCATGATTATTTGGCTAAATCTCATTTCCTAGCATATTGTAGTTAGTTCTTGGTGAACAACTTTTCATCACTCTTTTGCAGATCACTCATTGTTTTTATAAAGTTAAAACAGTATCCCTTGAGAAAAATTGATTTTTCCATCACCATATGGGTTACTTAAAGTGAGACTTATAAGTAATCGTTATCGAAATAAAGTTGTTTATGAAACACTTTGTAAAACTTAATTGTTTTCATAACAAAGAACACCTCTGTATATTCATTTTGATTCTTATTTCAGAATGAAGCATGAAAATATATATATTTTAAACATGATGACAAAGTTTTGACGAACTGAGTATTGCATCGTTAATCCTAAAATTGTATATAGTTGCGCGCCTACGTACAATTTGGAAGGGACCATGCAAGGCTGATTAGTAGTCACCATGAAATTGTTAATAAACGTTACTTTTTTCTTTGTAATTGTGAAAGATCGAATTTTTATGAGATCTACAAGAAGTGAAAAGTATCTACATATGTGCCCGTACCATTTATTCTTCTGAGTCGAAATAACTCATCTGTTGATATTGTCTTATTTGACAATTGCCAAATCTTTCTTGTCCAATTCTCTCGTAGTGAGATTCTTTGGAAAAGTATCTAATTATCGAGTATTAATACCCGACTGCGTGTATCGACGTTCCTATCATTTCTTTTGATTATATTTCATTTGAATGACCTAACGATCCGAGGAGCTTTCAAATGCGTACTCAAATTATGAAAACATGGGATATATTCATATTCGTCAATGTTTTCGTTTTTATCTGATTTGAAATTTTCTCGTGTAGATCATGCGTTAACCTTACTCTTTTAATGTTAGCTATGTCTCCATATATCCTTGAATTTTTCAAGGATTATGAGTTATTATTAGTCTTTTGAGAAGTTCACATCTTATCGACGGTAATGAAACTGGAAAGTTGGTAGTGCCAGTAGAATGGATTGATTGATTATGACATAATGCCATTGTCTAAATTGATGGGAACTCGAGTATAATTCCCCTGAAAGATAAGATGTTGAGTATCAAAGGTGATCTAAATAATTCCCGATGGGAGATCGTATCCTACATTTAGGTTTGAAATTATACTATGAATGGTTGTGAACTAGTCATAGATCTTTTAATCTAGAAAGAACTTAAAGTAAACTTATTAAAAGATGTTCATGTTATTTGAAACTTTCTGAGGTATTTACTGATGAATTACCTAGACTTCCGCCAATAAGGCAAGTTGAATTTAGTATTGATTATATTCCTGGTGTTTCACCTGTGGCGTGTGCACCCTACGTCAGCACCATCTGAATAAAAAGAATTACCGTGCAACTGAGAGAGTTGTCGGAAAAGGCTTTTATTTTACCGAGCTCGTCATTATGAAGAGCTATGGTGTTATCATTCCTTATAATTGTTGATTACCGTGAACTAGGTAAATTGACGATCAAAAATCTATATCCATTACTCAAGATGGAAGATTTGTTCGATCATGTACAAGGTTCTAGCGTATATTAAAAAATTTGATCCACGGCATGGTTATCATCAACTTCGCATCCGCGAAAAAGATTATCTATCCCAATCACTACATCCAGAACTTGTAATGAACATTATGAGTTTCACGTGATGTCGTTTGGATTAACCAATGTACATGTAGCATCCATAAATTTGGTGAATCTCGTGTGTAGGCTGTAATTTGATAAATTCATGCTTGTGATCATTAAGAACCATCCATTTGTTTCTAAGAATAGGAAGGAGTTAATAATCATTTATAGACTGCCCTGAATTGGCCAAACAATAAAAACTTGTACCTTGAGTATTTAACATGTGATTAAAGGCTTAATCCTTTACATTATTAGATCGTGTGATTAATAGATAATGGAATATATATTGACTCTTCAAATATTAGAGAAATTAAGGCTTTGGGTTATATAAAAAAGAAAGTGCAAAAATATTTTGATAAATATTTATCAAAGGATTCTTAAGGAATCATTCCCATATACCCAGAACATTTAACTAAACTCCTTTAGGGGTAAATGTTTGTGCATACCTCAAGACAACCTAAGAGGGATTGAGGAAACCATTTAAACCATGACTTGAAATTTGAAACGACAGTTTTTGCTTTTCAACTAAGAAAATTTTGACCAAAGTATAAACAAAGAATTTTTCGAACATTGACGGATCTTATTAATTATTTTCGATAAATCAACGAAAATCATGTTAACTAAATTTAAATTTATTTTTCTTAAACATTTTTCTATAATTGGATGAACTGAGAAATTTAATACTTTTTATGTTTACGTTTCATAAAATTAAATATTTATTATTTAATTACTCGTAATATTTATTGACGCTTTAAACGTCAGATTGAGCAAAACTGATAAAAATAATAGTTGAGACGAAACTAAAACTTAGAAAATATGAAGAAATAATTTCTGAGTGAATTGTGGTAATGATAATTACTTCATCAGGAAAGGTGAATGTAGATACTAACACATTATGTAGAAAGGATAAAGAATCAATTAGGATGTGTTCCTTAGTAATGACTGTGCAAAATAAATTGCCGAGCAATTTAAAAATAGCTAATGCTTGTAAAAAAAAGATAATATAGATAATAAAAGGGGTTTGCGGCTAATGTGAACCATTAAAATTGAGAAGCCGATGGCGTTAAATGTTTTAAAGGCCACTTGTGGTTGCCTAAATATGTAGATTTTGAGGTTTAGTCATGTTGGAATCACATAATTTTAATTATTCTATTCATGCCATTTTTGATTAAATGTATCTTTATTTGAAGAAGTTGTACTAATGGAAAATTATGAAGGCAAACATCACCTCATACATTAGTAAACATCTAACTATTGCAAAGGTCATCATCTGAATTTGATTCGATTTGGGTCATTGTCGACAGACTGACCAAATCTGCTAATATCATTCCTATTAATGATAGATTCTCGATGAAGAAATTGACTCTTTGTATTTAAAGGAGTTGTGTAAAGATAGTGTGCCTATATCGACCATCTCTATCAAGATCATCGCTTCGCATCGAATTTCTAGAGATTTGCTCAGAAGTCATTGGGAACGAATCTTGACGAGAGTACTGTTTACCACCCCAATCGAAGGGACAGGGTAAAGTAACGATACAAACACTAGAAGTCTGTTTTATGTTTGAATGATTGGCCTTTGGTAATAAACCGTATAATCGCTTTCCTTTGAAGAGATTATCATTGATAATTATCATATTAGGATCAAGATCGAATCTTGCTAAGATCTAAATATGAGAGCATCTATAAGCAGGAGTTGGAATGGAGATACCCGACATACACCCATTGTGAGATGGACATGTCTTTTAGGTTTAAGGTTGCCTATGCTGACAAACCTAACCTTATAAAATACCCGACCCGCGAGACCTGAAATGATTGTTGAAATTAGGATCTGATTATTGACTGCCGATAGTGGGCAAGAGGTTATGTGAATATGGAATGTAGATCTTGAAGTGCAGGATGGGTAGCGAAGTTATGGCAAAAAGTTTCACCTTGGAAAAATGAATTAATGATCTGAAAGATTCATGGGAAATAAGTCCCCGTTGTATGGGACCATTGAAATAATGTAATAAGTTGGTTTGAAAGGCATATAAGTTGGATCTACCCTAGGACTTCAAGGGTTGCGTGAATTATGTTTCGTATATCGAACTTGATGATATCAAGTGAAAAATCTGATTACTTCTTGATGAAGTTTAGATCGGCGAAAAGTTGCATTCATCAAAAACCCGTGAACATTATGGATAGAGAAAGTAAGTCAACATTAAGCCTGATCGTATTCCCGTAGTTATGTTTGATGAAACTCGCGTATTGTAATTAATTACACTTGAGAGAAAAGACCGAATGTGGAGGAAATACCCACATGGCTCTAATTCTATAAGAAGCGAGTAGTAAGATAAATTGATCTTTGAGGACAAAGATCCTGTTTAGGGTAAATGCTGTGACAATCCGTCAATTTATGGTCGATAGTTTATTCTCAAGTATTATTTAAAATCATTATTTTATTATTAATTTATGAACTCACTCACTTTTGGGAAGGAATAAGGGTTTACGTCTTAAAGTAGCATCGACTACGTCTAAAACGGAGGACTCTACGTTACGTGCTTACGTTTACATACACCGTTTTGGTGACAGTCCGACATTTTAGGAAATAAATTTATCCTTGAATATTATTTTGGAATTTTAAATTTGTGTTGGTTCATAAACTCACAAATTTACGAGAAGAGATTAGGACTTACGTGCATAATTTAACGTCCTTTACAACTAAACCGGAAACCCTAGGTTTACGTATTTACGTTTTTGAACTCCGTTTTTGATGAGACAATTTTTTTTTGATTCGTTTTGTGCCGTTGATTCATAATTTATAAAAAAGTTTTTCGTAAAACGACCCGAGGGCACGCAAAGCGAGGAAACTAGAATCTAGGAGTACCCGTAAACTAGTGGAGATGAGACAAGTGGGACCCTTGTCCCACCCCCACTACTAAACGGCCAAAACAAGCCACCAACACACCTTGGTGGCAAGTTTATACACAATCAAGGACACTTGTCTTTTACTCTTGCCAAAACCACTTAAACACTAAACTAGCAAACTTGAAACCATTTCTCTCATAGTTCAACATGCAAAACCACAAAACTCTCTCTCTTGGCTCATTTGTGCCATTCCATATCACCCCAAAACACCATCATTTGATCAAGTTTCTACCATAAATCTTGTGTTTAAACTTGATCACGATAAAAACCCTTTGAAGACTTGTAGATTGGAGGTGATCTTAACAACTAGAAAGGATATTTCATGAAGATCAATGGATGATTTTTCAAGGAGTCTACAAATACTGGTGATCATAGAAGTGGTGTTGATATCTCATAATATTGGTTACCCAAAACCAAGTCTTTTTTATCCAAAAACTCATCATTTCATCACTTTGGTGGTATAGAGATTATTTCTTCCTATCATCTAGTTATTTTGAATATGTAATATTGTATTTTATTCATTTATGTATATGTATATGATGATGAATGATGATCAAAATATTATGTGGGGATTTGGTGTTGATAAATTTGGTTAAAAAGATTAAAAGCTACATGAAAGGATGTTAAAATCATGGCTAAAAATGTAGGCTGTATAAAACAGTAAAGAACTATATGATAACTTGTTAAAATGTCATGTATAATTTATTATACATTAAGGTATGTGACTTGTACATATGTGAGAGTTGGCCACACAATGGAATCCATAAAATGAGTGAGATATGATCAAAACAATATTGAAGTTCAAATCTGTATAGTCTGTTTTGGACGAACTGTTAGAGACACTTAGAGGTTGATTGAGCAGTAGCTAAAATGGAGTTAAGTGTAGCACATATCATGTAGTTTGTGCTTCCCAAAAATGAGCTTCTATCTTCTTTTATAACTCAAGATATGGTAAAAATGGTGAAAGTGAAATTCATAATCAGATTTGTAAAATAAAAGTATATATTATAAAATTAGCACTCAAATAAAACTAATATAAAAGGTATACCTAAAACCCACTAAGTTTTATATTACTTATAAATAAGTATATACTTTGATAAATAAATGGGACATTTTATAAAAATGGCAATTTGATAAGTTTTATAAGTTATAAAACAATATACATAAGTTTTACGTCTTTTCGGCTAAAACCGAAAGATTAACGTTTTCGTCAATTAAAACTTAGACGGTCGCATCCGTCTAATGTAAACTTTTTATAACTCATATACTGATTTATAAGTACATTTGAAAAGTAAAAACCGATAGAACCCGAGCTTTATAACTTACGGACATTAACGGGCCAAAGTAGCCTTATTGGACTATTGACCCAACTAGTTTGGATAAACATTAATGGACTTACTCATTGGGCTTAACCCACTTGGGCCCAAAATATGAGTAAAAGCCTGGTATTAAAGTATAAATGGACTAATATAATGTATTGGGCTTTTAATGGGCTTATTGGGCCTCAATATGGAATTGGATTGAAACTAGTGTAACTAGTCAAAAATTTGACTAACACATAACACTATAATGTTGAATAAAGATATAAAAACCCACTTGATCATCATCATACTTATGATATCATCATATATATACATAGCCATTGTTTTTATAAAGTCATTGGACAAGAGTCTAAGACCGAGTATTATTTTTCTAGGTTTCCGTGATTGAAGCACGTAACGTACATCCAAATCGCCGATAACCCGCCTTTTCCCCATCAACGTGAGTTCATAGCCTCGCACTCTTTTAAATGTTTTCATGAAATGTTTTATAAACCCGCGAGGGAGATAACATGTTAGTTTTAATAAACTAGGACACCAGTTGTCCCGATTGTTTGCTTAATGGTTTGGACCCGAATGATTATATGACCTGATGAATGATTATATGACCCGACGAATGAAATGAAATGGATTATTATTAGTTAGGTTATGTCACTAAAAGTCCCATTAGCATGAATTATGAACTACCGGGATTTGGTAGACGCTTATGCATATAATAGTACTATTTGGGGAAGATCACCCTAGTTCGCGCCTTGACGGTTGATCCCCGTCGTGCCACATTGTTTGGTAAGCGAATTTATGTATGAGAAGATTTATATAAGCGTGATTATTGTGACGACACGCTATTTTAGATGGGAAAATTAGTGTCGGGTTAGCTACCCGTTGTTTGGTATAGTAAGGTAGCAATGTCATGCGGCTTATAATAATCCAATAACAAAAATACTGCTATACGCATTGAATTACAATATATTGCCTGACTAGCAATAGGGGGTCTTATTATTGATATTATGTTCTTGTTTTGGTTTTATGTTGCCATATTCGTATAACTGTTTTTATTTAACTCTATACAACGTTCTAAAACTTATTGTATGATGTTTTTACGACAGTGGTTCGTATAATGGTTTTGAAGGCAAAAGCCTATAGTATGATTTACAACAAAGATTTGCATATAATGTTTTTGGCTTATTTTATGGCCTACGACAAAGAATTGTACAAAATGATTTCCTTTATTAATTTTATACCGATGACATATTAATGGATTTCATTAAAATCTATGAATTCACTCGGCGTTTTCGCTGATCTTTTCTTTTAACATATTTTATCTCAGGTACTTGAAGGTAATTATCGGGAAGACGACAAGAATTTATGGCCCGCACTTAAATAACAATTTCCATTGAAATGTTTTATAAAATTGTATGAAATACTATGACTTGGGACCTATGTAATTTGATATTTATGAATGGAAAATGCTTTATTATGAAACAACGTGATTTTTAAGCGTTGTCTATGATTTGAGTAATGTGCTATCCCGTAACACCAAAGACTCTTCCGCTAAACTAAAGTATGAATGTTTGGGGGTGTTACATATATATATATATATATATATATATATATATATATATATATATATATATATATATATATATATATATATATATATATATATATATATATATATATATATATATATATATATATATATATATATATATATATATATATATATATATATATATATATATATATATATATATATATATATATATATATATATATATATATATATATATATATATATATATATATATATATGGATGAGATCTAGAGAAAACCTCCATTTCATGAAAAACCTAGAAAACAAACTAAAAGATAGATTCTGGACCATCTCAAACCGGAAGGTAGTAAGTGAAAATTAGTAAAAATGGAGGGGCTAGATTTGCCAACTCTTTATTCTCGTTCTTTACAACCCCGATCAAACATACACACCAAATTAAATAAAAAATACACACACCCACATCATATCAACAAACATAAAAACTAAAAATGCCAATCTTGATTATCATATGAACATATAATCTGATTGAAAAACCCAAATATTAAAAACAAAATTCTGGTCAAATTACTTAAATCTGGTCCAATTAATCATAAATCGTTTGATATTGTAATCCAATTAACAATTGACTGAAATAGTGGAGAAGTTTAAACCTTGAATCATCCAAAAATGAAGAAAAAAGCAAAAAAGTTGTTGAGAATAAGATGTGGAATCAACGGATTGTAAGTAATATTTATTTTTCTTTTTGATTTTTTATTCTATTTAAATGAGTATTTGTTTAGTTTGCTGTTTTTTAAAAATCTGTGTATAGAAATGAAAAAAAGTAGTTGTATATTAGTTTAACAGATGAGCAGCGTATGATGCATCAGTTTGACATAAAAATTTGTAGTTTTTTTTTTTATGAAATATGCATATTAAAAATTAAAGAACTGACTGTACTACTTGATGTAGTGGTGGCTAAATGGGCGGGCACGGGCGGCGGGTTAAACGGGCGGCGGGCTAAACGGACGCGGGCTAAACGGGCATGGGAAAAACAGGCAGGCTAAACGGACGCAAGCTAAATTAAGAAAAAAACATATATAAAAGAGTAGAAATAAAAAATATTAATACTTGTTTAAAGTTGGGATAAAAAATAAATATAAAGATTCGTTCAGTAGCTTAATTAGTATTTCACATGGGCCCCCATTAAGTCCATTTACTTTTTGCATGTATGCCCGTTTAGCCCATCAATAATAATGAATGGGCAAAAAGTGCCCCATCCTTTTTGAAAATGGGCAAAAACTGCCCATATTTAGCAAAATGAGCAAGATTTGCCACCTCTAACTTGATGCATCAGTTTAACATATGAGCATGAGAGGATTGTACTAGTTTATGCATCAGTTTGAGGGTAGACGTATAGTTGTTGAATCGCTCAAAATACGTGTTACTAAAACAATGGACCATGTTTGTGCGTTTGCTGAAACATAGCATATGTTTGTTGGTTGGTGAGGACATACGTGTTAACAAGTTAGTGGTTTAAGTAAGTTCGATTAAGACACCGATATGGTACATGATGAATATTAGGTTTAGGGCGTTAGTTTTGTTTAATAAGTCTGTTTGATAAAAAAGACATCGGGTTAGTGTGTAAATAACACTAAAGGCGTGTATTTTTTAAATCTAATGCATCGGTCTTAGCGTATGAGTACCATTAGATAAAGTAATACTAGGCAGTATGTTTGTTTGTTTGGCTAGGGAGTATGTTTCGGCACTGTGATATGGAATCAGTATAAAAACATGGCAAGGCATCAGTTTAGTAATATTGGGGAATCGGTTCCAAGTTGTATTAGGTTGAATAGGTGGAATGAGTCGCAAGTTATTTTTCTTTTTTGAAAATATAGTATAAAGTATGTTGGAGTAAGAATATTTGTAAGAAAATAAAAGTTTTGGTCAACACATGATCTGTACCTACCTGATTGGACCATCAAGCGTCGCAATAAATAAATTACCACTTTTTTCCTCGAATGCATTTTTAACCCTTATCTAGTCTGATTTCCTGCTGCTTTGCATCATCCAATGGTGATTGTTTCATTTGTAATCAATCATTTTGACTTAACTAACCAGAGGTGGTTAATGCAACACTGAGTGGGGAGGGATGTTTTTTTTAATTCCAACTGGAGGTGGAGAAATCTCGACTTTATTCTGACCTTAGTCAATTAGTTAATATAAGGAACTTACTACACACTATTAAGTTATAAGATTTTTTCTTTTTATGTCTCATTTGTTAGTTAAATACAGTATGTTAAATTTAGATACATTAATAAGAGTGTCTCATTTGGGAGGGACGATTGTTTTGTTTACATTTGTTTGTAACGATAATGCATTTGTTTGTTAAATATAATGCATCTATTTGTTAAATATAATGCATCTGTTTGTTAACGACAAGGCATCTGTTTGTTAACGACAAGGCATCTGTTTATTGACAATAATGCATATTTTTTATAAGCTCATACTTTTGTTGAATTTCAGCAACCGAACCAGAACCCAATGAAAGACACAAAGCAGACAAAGAACCCACCGAGAACTAAAGATCGTCACACAGGTTTTTGTAGCTGCTGCTTTATAGGTCATAAAAACAGTTGATCACTTTATTTCTTACTAGTTTATTTAAGTTTACATGTTTATTTGAGTTTATGTGTCATATAACGGTGGTTGATAGTTTGTAACTATACAAAACAAAAATCGACACCCCATCAACTTATAATAAAGTTTCTATAGCTCAAAAAATGACCCATCTGAATATATGTATGTTGGCATCACCTCGTAGTTTTTTAAACACTTGTGGTGATATACCACGTAAATTGAATTATGTATCAAGCCTCAAACATTTGAATGTCGTTAGAAGACACTGAACTAAAATCAAATGTGTACTACAACAGTACTATTTAAAAAAGCTCAATATTATGGTTTAAATAAATGTGGGTGGTATATCAATTTTTAATGCAGCTCATCACTTGGAGCAGTATCTGATTCCTTTTGTTTAACTTGCAGAACTGGGGTTCCGGAGTCTACACCAGCTGAGACAATGTTAATAAACAGGACTAGATATGTACATAGATGATACAAAAACTAAGTGTGACGACATCTATTTGTTATCATTTATGGCATCAATTAGTATTATTTTTCGCATCAGTTAGTATTATAAGGGAATGTGTTTCGTTATCATGAAGCTGCGGGCACATGTATGCACTGAAGATACCACTGATATCGAGACCAACCAAGCTTGTTATAGGTTCAGGTGATGTCTTTGTGATGGTCACTGAAGTAGTTTCAAGGAAGAAAATACAGCAGATTTGTAACCAACACGCTGGTGCCCGACTATTCTTTATTCAGATGGTTTTCTCTTCATGGGTTTGGTCGCCTTAACATCTATGCAAGTATATCAGGTATATATCTACATATTTCATTCTTATTTTTATCAAACTGTTTCTCTTTGATCTGCATAAATGTGACGAATCTAGATCTGCATTAAGGTTCTATGTTATGTTTACGACATCCTGTTGTGGAGTTTATAATTAAAAGCGGGTTAGGTACATGGTTGTAATTCTGGTAGCATAAAAAACCAAACAAGTAAATTCATTGTTTTATATAATTGCTTACATATTATTAGATTAAGGTATCTCTTTGTTTAATTTAAGGCATCTGCTCACTATATTTGGTATGCTCAGTTTAAAGCCTTATTAGATTGTACAAGTAGTATTTGGATGATGGTATCTTCTATATCACTAGGTTCAATAACTCGTGATGGTGGGATGCATCAGCTAGGTTATGCCTAATGACAATATGCCAGGAAGTAGTGGCAGAAGGTACATGTTTAGTGGCGTATATCATAGCATGGAAAAAGAAGTAAATGTTGGTCTCTTGCTTCCTGAAGTATATGACCTTACTGGTCAGAGCATGTTTTCGTTTGTTCCTTCCCTGGAACTGTGTAAATGCTTGTTGTTATTAAAATAGTTTTATGTACTATACAATTGATAACTTAATGGTATATAAAGGACCTGAACCTTCAATGTGAATATTTTTCTATTATACTCTGATAGATTTCTTTTGGTGCAATGTTCTACTTCGTTTTACTAGTTAAAGTTGTGAAACATATTGTCTACCTCATTACTGCGTTGTAATTGTCAAGCATGAGTGACCTTATCTCTATTTTTATAACTTTCAGTTTGACCAGTTGTGATTGACTTTTATGTTAACAATCTGAACTTAGAAATTTCCAAAAACAATACATTTGAAACATAAGACTTAACAAGATATCACTTGGTTCAAGTGAATAATCTGTTTCGTTTCTAAACCACTGGAATAACTGTTAAATTTTTGCAATAGTTACATGCAATTGTGCAAGATACTAGAAAAACAGTAAAAGGAAAAAACAATGGCAGAAGACATCCTGTGCTGATGATACTTATGTCGGCTTATAGACGCTGCTTTAAAGCATTACTTTGTCCAACGTTAATGGCATCTCTCTCCATGTACCCAAATCCAACCACTAAAACTTCCTACATTCATTTAAAATTAAGTAAATTTTTTTATATTGAAGCTCAGTTTCGACAAACTACAAGATAAGACAAGTCAACCTACTGCATCCGCCTATATAAAACAAATTAGTTATTACTTGAGAAATTGAGGTACATTAAGGCATCCGTTTGAGGTACTTTCGGGCATCTGTTTGTATCTTGGGTTTTATAACCAAGGATTTTAGGTCATTTTCAGCAAAATCATATTGGAAATTGTAGTTTGGCAATATGCTGGTGAGGTGCTCGAGTATGGACATGAACAGGGATGAAAAGAGCATACTGCCAGCTCAGAAGTTTGTGGTGCACGTGTAAGACTCAAACTCATAAGGCAAAACTGTAATTATAACCTTGATAATCCCAATTTCCATATTGGTAAAGTTGCTACAATATTCTTTGTATTTGATCGTCAACAAGGGGTTCAGTTCAACGTTATAATGTTCTTCTGCATACTTTGTGTAAGTATAAGTTCCATCTGCCTCGTGAAACTGATCACCATTTGACGGATTCACATATTGCTCAACGAATTATGAACTACTTTCTTCAGATACTGGTAATATTGTGTCTGTTTTTATATGTGTGATGCTATCATCTGTTTCCACATGTGGACTGTCCACAAAGAAAATGGTCACTTGAGATACACTTAAAAATACAAAAGCTAACATTTTATTTATACACACACATATTCATACCTGTTAGGTTTTTTATTTTCATCCACGGCGATATGTATAGTTTCTTCTATGTCTTTTACGGTTTTTCTTCCTTAGGAGAACCATTGTCACCTTCTTTAAGATGCATTATCTGAACAAAAATCGCACTAGCATTTCTGAGGGTGCGTTAAGACAACATATCCTAGATTTGACGAGCCACCGTCACTTTAACTTCCGGCTGCTAGCAATGCAATCAGCCTTCTACCGTAAACTCTCCCTTCTGCACCTGTTGACACCCTTGGCACAACTCACATATCCCCATGTTGGACCCCAAAAGGTCAAAAAAGGAACAATGATATAAAGGTAATATCTTGGGAGGTAAACATGTCAAGTATACATATGTATGTATGTAGTATTTACCTTTGCTCTATTGAATACGACACAAAGTAATAATCAGCATGTTGCTAAATACACCATTTGATCCATATGAAATGATACCTTCTCGCATTTGAAGCGAACTCCTATGACAATTAAAAAACCAACCACCTTAAAAGCTTATCGACACATATGTAAAAAATAGTTTAACAAGGCAATGGATTAAGGAATTTACCACAATCTTGGTTAACAAACAAAATACTAGCATCAACGGTTCGACAACATATGGCCACGATTGACCAACACATATACAATATAGTAACATTATCGGTATCTGCAGTGTACTACACTAAAAGCTGGAATCTTTGTGATCGTCCCTCAAAATATAGATATTCTACCGATCAGCGTAAAATAAATGTGATACAACTCAATAACAAATATAATTTAAGTTATACTAGTTAACTGCTTGGATCATGTAAGTATTCTTTTGACACCAGATCCATTTTAAACGCAAACGTGTAACACCAATTGTCTAATGTTTAGGTCCCTTTAATATATACTAGGAACATTTTCAGACATATATATGAATTCATTGTACTCCATCTTTTTAAAATGCAAGGTGCCTCTAATTCAAATTTTTTTAAAAAATATTATAAGTTTCTATACTTATTCATCTTATCATTCTAGAGCTTACTGATCCGACGCGAATGCTACACAATCATCAATGGGGAATGCGTGAATGCTGCACAGGCATCAAAATACATATCAAATGTGTATCGTAGAGGTGCTTTTCCATTCAAAAAGGCCATAGTAAGATAGTGCAAAGACAAATCAGTAACCACACACCTTAGAATACTTTTTTGAATTAGCAACACATTACGACCGGTGGACTTCATTTTCTTAATCATACTCAAAATATAATTCCTCTATTCCTTCAAAATCCTATACATTTACGTATAATCTGACACAACAATCGACTATTCAACGTATGTTCTTGGGGAGATATCTGAAACTACATCACAATAATCTTTTTGCATTATCAAACGAGTCGGCCAACAAGTAGCATGCCTAACCTACTTATCAAACAATAATCCCTTAAAAAGATCGTTATCATCAACAATCCTACCTAACTTCTAACAAGAGCCACATCCTTCATTGTTCTAACCAAATATTAGTGCATCGCAATTATAATATTTTATTGAGACATTTTCTCAAACAGCTGGTGTGCAGTTTTATAAACAATAATTACGTTCTTTTTTTTACTCAATTTCGTTTAAAATTAGTCTTCTATATCACCCATTATGTCAATAAACTTTTATAATAAATATGAAAGAAGATGATTACCAAGCACCAATAAACAAAACCTCAACTCTAATTGAAAATGAACGAAAATTCGTACAAGTAAACACTAAGAAACACATATATAAACAACTTACCATGAACTTAGACTTCCGACATTAAGATGAATTAAGAGGAGAAATAGATCGAAGAAGAAAATTTTGTATGGAGCGTATGATTAGAGAGAGAAAAAGAACAAAATAAAGTGAAAAATACGTTTTTTTATACGGGAAGTAAACAAATAAAATGAATTTATAAAATAGTTCCTTGAAGAATGAAGGAAGTTACAAAAAATCCCCTGTAGTTTAGGACGAAAAAAAAGGAGGGGAGGGTGGCTTGATCCAACAGTTGGGAGGAGGTTTTCTAGGTTTTCTTTTGATATATATATATATATATATATATATATATATATATATATATATATATATATATATATATATATATATATATATATATATATATATATATATATATATATATATATATATATATATATATATATATATATATATATATATATATATATATATATATATATATATATATATATATATATATATATATATATATATATATATATATATATATATATATATATATATATATATATATATATATATATTTATATATATATATATATATATATACCTATATATATATATATATATATATATATATATATATATATATATATATATATATATATATATATATATATATATATATATATATATATAATCTGGATCGATTGAGAAGGAAAAAAACCTTCTCAATTGAGAAGGTTTTTCAAAAATCATAGCTTGCTAACTTTGATTCAAGTTTTTCAAGTGTTGATTCATTTTAATATGATAATAATACAAAATGAGTCAAAAAATTTGAATCAACATTAAAAAAACTCTCAATTTTGCGATAATTGTAAATATTGAATTTACTACACAAATTTATTTTGAATCATTTCATAACTCGATTTTTACAAAGATTTTTGAATCAAACTTATGATTTATAATTTTGATTCACTATTAAATGACATTACCTAGTGAATCAATGAAAAAATTTCGAATCAATGGCTCAAACGAAGATTTCTCAAATTTCTCAAAATAAAAACTTTCTCAATGGAACCGGAGCCTATATATATATATATACATATATATATATATATATATATATATATATATATATATATATATATATATATATATATATATATATATATATATATATATATATATATATATATATATATATATATATATATATATATATATATATATATATATATATATATATATATATATATATATATATATATATATATATATATATATATATATATATATGTATATATATATATATATATATATGTATATATATATATATATATATATATATATATGTATATAATATATATATATATATATATATATATATATATATATATATATATAATATATATATATATATATATATATATATA